>CM068545.1:32455842-33655842 GCA_035048495.1 Euptelea pleiosperma
CTTACCATACGATCATCACCATCCTCGTCTATGGTCTGATCACCAGTGGATCATCCATCCGACCACCGTTAGATCTCCATCATCTCCCATCATACCAATCGGATTCTCCTAATTCCCATCATCCGCTTAAATCATCCAGTCATCGATCCAATGGATTCGAATTTGGGCCACGTGGAATCTACAGTTGATGGAAATCAACAGTAGTGGGCCATAATTGGAGATCTCGAGCGCTTATTTTACAAAAAAAAAAAAAAAAAAGAAGGAAAAATTTTCAAATGTTTTTAAAGAAGTAATATATTTTAATAAGATTGATATCTCCTAGAATTATTTGAAAATGGATGATATTTTCTTAAAAGAAATCAAAATGTTTTTGGAAGGATGGGGCACAAGAGTAAAACGTTGGTATTATTTTAGAAAGAGAAGAGAAGATTTTTTGGCATTAAAGAACGTCGGTAGTATTTTAGAAAGAGATGAGAAGATTTCTTGGGCATTAAAAAAAAAACGTTGGTGCCAAAAGAAAAGGAATAGGGTATGAGAGAAATAAAGAGGGACCCCAACGTCCCTTATAAAATAAAGGAACCCCAGACACTTGGGTGTGTCTCCTTTTCCCACCTCTCCATCACGTTTTCTCCATTCTCTTTCACTTTCATCTCTCACCAAGCCATTCTAACCCTAATCCATCTCTTCCACAACTGACTTCTCTCTATCTCTCTCCACTACCGCCCCTCTAATCCCTCCCTCTCACGATCCTAACTCCTCCCCAAAAACACTATCCTATCGTCCTCCTCTCTCTCAGCCCTTTCCCAAACGAGAAAGCAAAAAAAGAAGAAAAAGGGAAGAGGAGAGGCTGTCGCACTTAGCACGTGCAGCGCTCTCCAAAAGCTGCCGGCGGCTCTTATTGGAGTCACCATCTTTGCTATCCACCGTTTGCAGCCTACCTGCCATCACCCCTTCCCCCTTAGAGTTGGCCTGCACGTTTGGAAGTCAAAGTCGACACCATCATATGTCATTGCACTGCAATATAGTCTGCCAATTTGTCCTATGAAGAACATAGTAATCTTTCTGTTTGTGACGTGGATTTTGTCCACATAGCTGCGTTTCCAATGTATACTATACATGTAGTTGGAACAACATGAAAATCTTTCAAGAGGTTATCCTAATATTTGGATGCTCTAGATCGATTATATATGACCAGAGTTACTACATTAGCATCATTAGTGAATCATTTTATGTCCCCTCTAAAGGAAGTCTCTTTATCGATGGTGGAGGATTCTACAAATGATACGATCTACACTGTGGACACTACCAAAGGTGGTCTTTGAATTTTGGCAATCCAGATTGGTGATCATGTCATCTATGTCACAGCCATAGAGACTATTATCTGTGAACGGAGTACCTCTACCAACATGAACAATCCAAGCATATTTCAATTTAAGATTCAATATAATTTTCAGAACATTGGCGTCAATAGATTCGTGCCAAAGGGGATAACTTATCTATTATCATGTTGTCCTAATCGCTCTTTCCTAATTCACCTCTTACTCATGGACTAATGTTTCTATTTTTTTTTTTTCTTAATCTATTAATCGCTTAATCATGCTAATGTTTCGTTTGTATGTCCACCTAGGGATAGGCCTAACATCCATTCGATAAATGGTCTCTAAGAGTGTTCCCCTTAAGAAATTTTTGATATAGGAGATTTTTTATCTGACGTGCACCTAAAAATAGACCATATATATATATATGGGTCACGATCGGGGGGACAACAATTTCATAAATATTTTTTACAATAATTTTGGCGTACCCACATGGAAGATAACCAATAGTTGATTTTTACTGAGGATGATCTCCTCTATATAGATCACCCCCAAAAAAAACTAGCACATTCTTAAATTTCTAACCCCATCAAATATAGTTTTCAAGTTAACGATAAAAATAGACGGTCCATAATTCTTCAATTTTTAAACCGATCTACAAATATCGGAATGATTTGAAGTTTTCCGAAGATGATCTCCTCACCCTATAGACCATCCTCGCCAAAAATCACCCCATTCCAAAACTTCTAATTTATACATTGGCATGTGTTAATTTTTTGTTGTCAAAAATGTTGTATGAAATTGTTGAAAAGTATTTCATCAAAACTATAGCCGAAAGTGAGGTCCAGCTATTTTTCAACATTATACGCATCGCATCATCGGCAACCAAGTAGCCGAAATCGCGTGACAAGTCGACCTCCAGCATTATAAGAGTATTTATTTTTTCAAAAAAAAAAATTCACTAGTCAAATTGGGTCACCTGACGGTCATTGATTGAGGACTAAGTCATAGGTTTGAAATTGTAGGGTGATTTTTAACCGTGGCATTTGAGCATTATTGACCATTATTTGGGGTACAAAGATCCAAAGGTTTGAAATCACTAATCAGACTGTATTTTGGTTTGTACGTCCACCTAGGGATTTCCCAAACATCCATACGGTCATCTTCCTCTAAGAGTGTGCCATGTGGCTTATATTGCGGTCAGTCAGCAAAGTTGTTGACCAGCGCCAGTCAGCAAAAGTTCTACTCGTGCTTGAGCATGTGCGGTGTTGTCGATAAAATCGATGGAAAGGATTGCAGATTGGGATGGACTTAGTGGCGTTCTTTAGTGTGTGCACCACGTTTAGTGTGTTGTTGATATACGTGTTAGAATTGCTTCCCACGTGCGTAAGGAACTCGGCATTGTCGATCGTGAGGCAAGCGCTTGTGTTGGGTGGTGTTTTTAGTCCAGTCTTGGTTGCAGCGGGAAGGAAAAACGGGTTCTTGTCATATGGGGTGTTCGGGTTTGTGATTGGATGCGTGGGTTGTTTGTGTCTTGTTTGCCGGAGACCCGTTATGGGGACCCTTTGTGACACCATTGATGAACAAGAGCACAAGGAGATTGAAGCATCTAACGGTGATGATGGTTTTTTGAAGTCCCCCTCCCAAAATGTCTGACACACACCCTTTGTCAACCACCCTAAACGAACTAACCAAGGTTTTAATATAGGTTAGGTTTAAGCCTTGACGTACGTGTCACCAATCAGGCCGATTTTTTGTCTCTAGGTCCACCAAGGGATGGACCAAACATTATATGGTTAACCACGCACCCAAAGGGTATAGGGGTTCAGCCCATGGATAAGCCGAACTTAACACCCACATACAAGAGCCCATGGGTTCGGTCTGTGCATCAACTTAACCCACCGACCGTTGCACACGTGTTGTGGGTTTGATCCATACATAGACCTAAACCCACCAACCCTGTTAATATTACGTGTGCACACCGGTTTATCCCAAATAGACTGAAACCAGTCCACCCATGATCAACCGTCCCTTACAAAACTTGATTGGTTTGGTCCATGCACATGACCGAACCATTCAACGGTGATCCCTTATGTGTACGGCTCTGATTTAAAAAAAAAAAGACGATAATCAATCAAAAACAAATATATATCGAACGAACTATATTGATTACTCAAATTAGAAACCCAAAACATGATGATCAACGATAACCTGGATCACTGTAATAGATCAACCTTAGGCATGGATCGATTCACTTTAAACATTACCTTTTGATCCAAACACATAATCACTACGATCGAACTATATCAAGAGTAAAGTTCAAGCCCTAGGTTCTGATACAAACTGTACAGATTTTATCAAATAAACCCTTTATATTCCAAGATCTATAACCTTAAAGCTTGATCAAAAAACACAGATATAATCGTGATCAATAAACTAAGAACACACCTGTGAATCGCTTCCTAATGATGTGCACACTTGATGAACAATTGAAATCACCCAAAAGCTGTTGATCAAACAATGGAGAAGCGACTTCTCTCACCTATAGCAAAAATGATGGGGCTGGGACGCATGAGTTAGAGAGAGGAACGTCCCCTCCTAATGTGTATATAAACACCATTAATCTCCTATTGGAATCCTTACCCATCATAACATCATCGGAATCCATTCCCGTCATAACATCAGAGAAATTTTAGTCGCACCCCACAATCATGAAAGGGCAGAAAGCGAACCGATACAACAAAACAGCTAAAGAGGTCGAGATGACCACTGGAAGCAGCACCACACCTATAATTTCATGCTTATTGAAACCACCCCTCCCCATCAAAGCACCCACGGCAAACCCCTCTTCCTTCTCCTCCTCAACGAAACCCCTCCTCCTTTCTCTTCTTCTCCCTCTTCTTCCTCACCCCTGCTTCGGCCATTCATCGTCGCCATAATCGCTGGACACCCCAGCTTGTAAAAAAAATTTTGATAGGTAGCCCAGCTTGTAATTTTGACTCTGCTGTTTTCCGTTATTTGGTTATCCTCGTGAAGGTGGCCCACAGATATCAAATTAGGTATCTGGTTCTGATGAATTAAGGTCTGTCAGAGGCAGAGAGGTGGCTTGATGAGCTTCATGGTGGACGGTTGTTACATTGAGAGATGGAGTAGGAACAGGTAACAACCCACGATTGTTATATTAAGAGATAGAGCATGACTGGAAACTGGATTATATTTAGATGAAATTACCGAAGAGAAGTCTCGAGATTAGATAGTAATTGTAAACCAGAATACGAATATAGAAGATGCAAATAAAAAGCAGAATTATTAAGTGAAAACGCTGAGTTGAATAAACAGATGAAGTATCGTTTAGTTAAAGATCCATGACTCAGATAATTCTGATGCATACCATAAAACACAGCAATCACTAAAGAGTACTGAGAGAGAAAAATCTGAAAGAGCCAACAACAACAACAACAACAACAATAATAATAATAACATTTGGTAATTTGATTGGGGAACCCAAGAACAGAGGACACAGAACACACCCAAAAGAATACCCATCTGACGTGACAGCGCAAGTGCTATCAAGACCCGTCTGAAGTGTCGTCACGTTATTGGATGTTTAATGTTAGTAGGGAATTCTGACAAACATGTGTGCTCATACTGCCATTAGGTCTCTGTTTCAAGGCACTAATGGATTCTCGTTAAGATGTCTTGGGTTCGCCTCCAAGGCATCTTGCTCATAGAACGATTATCATTATAAGGAGGCGGCCCTCCTAAGGCAATAAGAATGAATCCAGGTGCCTCGCACCCCTCCCTCTCTTGGCCCTACAATCCTAATCTCATGTCCTCCCCCGTGCTACATGGCTGCCACATGGGGCGAATGAGTTGATATGGTAGGCCCGTGTGGCCAGCTCATAGGTGTTATCTACAATCCCAAGTCAACGAATGTATAACAATATAGTGACTACTCATGAGATTCTTTACTCTATGAATAGGAAGAAAAGTAAAACTGGCTTAATGCCCCTTAAGTTAGATATGTACAAAGGATATGACGGGGTTGAACGTCAATTCCGTATGGCCATGATGAAAACTCTGGAATTTTGTCAATCTTGTGTAATCTTATTTACTAGTGCATCTCAAGTCTCAACACTATCTTTCTAACTACTACTCAGTGGATAACCTTTCGAGTTTTTCAAGCCCACTCCAGGTCTTTGCCAAGAGGATCCCCTCTCCCCTCATCTTTCATTATCGGCAAGGAAGGTCTATCTAGACTCGTAGATAGGGCTGAACTGTGAAAAGAATTCCTTCACAGAAAAGCAATATGAGCTGATCCCACTATCTCCCATTTGTTATTTGTGGATGACTGCTGCATCTTTTGCCAAGCATGAAGCTTCTATTATTGAGGTTTGTAAAATCAAAAACTCTTAGATCTCTTTAGTATAGCTTTGGACAATCCGTCAATCCAAAAATCTAGTAATTTTCAATCAACCTCTACAGTACACTTGTCAAAATCCAAATCTGACTCCTTAGGATTGAAAGAATTTCGAGGGAAGGCAAATATTCGGGTACACCTATCAGTGCAAAAGTACAGACTTTTCTATCTTTGGTGTCTAGGATTGCCTCTCCTATTTGGGCTAGAGCTAATCTTGCAAATAGGGCGTACACTCTTCAAGTCGGTAACCTCGGCAATTCTGACCCATCAAATGCTTGTCTTGTTTCTTGCTACCAAATACTTTTTTTCTGTTTTTTGGCAAGTAAACTTGGGGTTAGGTGGACCCCTACCTGACCTTGAAAAAAAAATTATTTACATTCTGTAGTATGTACAACCTAATGAATCATCATAAAATATTTGATTAACATCATCATGAATCGGATGATGCATGACAAGATTAGAAAAATCCAAAAAGAGGCAAGGTGATCGGCAGCTCTATTGACTTCTCTGTACACACGACTGATCTCGAACTCCTCAAAGAAGTTCTTCAATTGAAGAATAGACTGAAATACCAAAAGAAATTGTCTTCCTCGAATATTGGGCATCCATTTGCCAGCCCAAACACTTGAAAGACCTTGACATCCGAAACATGTATAAAAACAATTTGGCATAAATTGTGAAACTCGGTTAGCAACTTCCACATGACCCGAATGCCTTGTGGGTTCAGGTGCTTCACTCAAATACTTTCATCAGACACACCCCCTTTGAGCTACGGTGAATTCAACAGCATCATGGCTTTGGAGATCAATTTATGATTCTCTCAACCAGCAGATCGGCAGGCAGATAGGGAATGAGAGCTCAGTTGACCTTTGGGCCGCCTTGTAGCTACCTGAAATAGCTGCCCTGCTAGCCTCCACCATCACAACTATTCAGGGGGTCAAAACAGTAATCCCAACTTCTTGATCATTCATTGTGCTCCCGGAACAAGATAGACCATTTCCTCCTGCTTTTCCAACAAAAGAAAATACATATGCACGAGGCACCCTCAAACCTTGGCATTGTGCAGACTATTTCTGCCAGAACCACTAAAATGATCAATCGAATTTACCTCCCACATGCTCCACACAACGACTCCCCTAAATGGAAATGGACTTGGTCTGGCATCTTCTCAGTCAAGTCAGCATACTCAGTTCTAGCAAGCCAGCAACCACCTCTACACCATCCCCACATAGGCAACACATTTGACACATCAAAGTACCCCTGGATCCGACTATTTGTCTGGAAGTGTGTGACAAACACTCTCCCACTCATACCAAACTGACCTCTTTAATGAACATGGACACCATTTTATGCCCCCTTTGTGAATCACAAATATAATTCACCATTTACTCCTGGACTGCCCCTTCACTAAATAGGTTTGGTTTGGAAGCCAGTGGACTTTGAGGCTTGAATCCACTAGCAGTAGTGCAATGGGTGGATCTATGGTTCCATCCCCCACAAAATATGGTGCATGACATACCCAATTAGATGGCTTTCGCCTCTACCTGCTTATCCCACCCAAGCGCTTCAACTAAGGCCCTATCTCTACACCACCAGGTCCATATAAAAGACTTAGTCCCTTACACAACACCATAACTCCACTTAATAGGCCAGACTTAAAAAGGCAACTAGACTCCACCTGAGCAAAGCTGGACCAAAATCAATTTGGGCGCAAGTTTCTATTCAAACCGGTAATGGCAAGGAACTGGACTGGTGTTACAAGATTCCAAGGCTTTTGTTGCAGTGTAATGACCTCACCATCCAAGCTGAAACAGAAGAAGCAGAGGCTCATGCTTTCATGGCCTGAGTCAACCTCGACATCGAACTAAGGTCAACTGTCTCCATATTAAAGGGAACACTAGCACGATCACTGATTTTTCGGCTTTCCACACATTAAAGGGTGTGATGCATGTTCCAGGTAATGCAACACTGCAGCCCATCAAGTAGTAGCTAGGAGTGTAACATCACAAACTGCATCTACATGGATCGATATCCCACCATTTTGGATGTGTAAATATCTTTTAATCGACTGTATGACAGTGGCTCCCAATCCAGCCCCTTGCAGTAATCTGGCTGTTATTTGTGTAGATATTCCTCTCCTTGTTCCTAGTTATATAATACTTTACACCACAAAACACACAAAAAGGGAAAAAAAACTTCACAACATCATCTATAGGTGGCCAGCCCTGATTGTGCAGCACCACAGCCAGACGAAATTGGCCCGGCTGAACCGGACTGCAGGAGCAGTAGGTATGAAATTTTGGTTTATAAATAGACATTTGTGCGACATAAAAACAAGAGAATGAGTGAAAACATCCAACGGTGGGCCCCTCATAACTCCCACGCCAAAAATTAAAACTCATCTCAGATTATTGTAACCATTAGATATTTTCTGCGAGAAGCTTACCACATATTTTCTGTGAGAAGTGTCCCATGTATTTTGACATACAAACCATGATAAATTCAGCTCTCACTTACTTTAGTAGTGTAAGTTTACATATTGTAGTATGAGTTTATATACAGTTGTTCTTCCCTTTTTTCAGTCAATGGGCATGGGCATATATAGATAAAAAGAACCATTTCAAGAGATCTGAGACATCGGAGTAAACCCGGAAAAGAAGTTACTTCCATCTTATTGATATTGTTTTCTTAATGATGTAACCAATGCTGTTGTTTTTTATATTATTTCTCTATTTTCCTCCAAAATATGTTTTATCCATTTTCTAGCATTTGCATGTGCATAAATAGATTTTAATCACTTTTCTTAGTTTACCAAGTATGATATGTAATCTACACCACTGGATAGTAATCTACAAGTCGCAACAACACTAAAACGCTAGTAAAAGACTAACAAGGTCATCAGTAATGAGATGTCATCACATAACAGATAATAGCTTGTTAAGTGATGGAGCAAACTCAGACACACAACGCAGATGCAGAAGCTTAAGATATACATGAATGAATCAGAACAAAGTTGTATAAACACATCATTTGATGCACAATAAATTTTATTCTCTCAATGAAGAGTCAAAGGAACTTGGAGACAAAAATTCGTACAGAGTTTCCAAGCAATCACTCTTCCAGCCTACAATGTTAAGAAATTTGTTGCATGACCGAAAAGCTTAGTTCTTCTAAAGACATCAATGCAAAAGGACCAAATGGGTCACAAGAAATCCAACAAAATATTTTCGACGTTCAAGTGCCAGTTCCCATAAAAATTCAAAAATTAAATAATGCAGATTTCAGATCAGATTAAGAACATAACACAAATTTGACAAGGAGAGGGCCTATACCCACCAAAATGGGTTTCAACATAATCTTCAGAATCTTACCATAAAAATGGACTTTAGTCTTCTATTTGTACTGCTGAGAAACCTCCCACACAAGCTTATCCATGAACTGACATTTCTTGTCGAACCCCCAGCCCGGGTTGCTCTGCATGACAAATTTGGAGGAGATGAGGCTCTCCGCACTCTTCTGACTTACAACTACAAAGGTAAATACAAATCTTCTCTATATTCGAATTGGGACATCTATCCAGTCACATGAACCATAAGGACAGTCAGCCAATGATATACTTCATTGCACCCGACACACATGCAGAGGAATGGGACGCATCCCCAAAACCCACTAAGATGATCCTAACCATCTGCTATTGACCTTTTCTTTGGACCATTCATTTTTGTTGACAGTCCAAATGGAGGTGATAGATGAATGCTCGGGATAATCAAGTCGGGTCAATTTTTCACCTAGGAGATCTAGGTGAGGCCCCTTGCTAATCGATTCCACTCCACTGCACATGGACACGTGCCTCAGGTAGACATCCTTATGGTCACCATGGGACCTTAGATATCATTGTTGCATAATAGCTGAATTCACAAAAGCCCTGAGGACAGGAGTCTCCCTGACTAGCAGCATACATGGTTTATAATCTGTGGTGGACACAAGAAGTAATTACAATACTAGGTAGATCTTCCACAAGGGATGTTGTTTTAACTTTTATTTCTCTAAGGATTGACAACTCTACTTGACAAGATTGAACCATATTTGGGATGAGTGGGTAGTACTCACAAAAAGATCATTAATATACGATGTAGAAGTAATTTAAATTTTGAAAATGTATACGGGTGAAAGCTAACCTGAAGGGAAAGAACAGCACGATCGGTGTACCGCTTTACAGATGAAGGTACATTATCAGGGATGGTCCTCGCAACTCTTTCCAATTCCTCCTGTTGTTGCTTTGCAGTTACTCTATCAGGCCCGCTGTAGATATCAATAAGCTCTTTCATGTACGGTAATTTCTCCATTACTTCTTTCATAACTTCCTGGTAGGGGAACAAAATTTTAGAAAAGAAATCATAAGGAAAAGATATATACATGATGTAATAAAGTTATCATAATTTGTAACGCACTAAGATTTCACAACTCACTATACAAATTCCTAGGCAAATAGGTTGGTTTGCCTTGCAATCATAAATCCAATCTATCTATGACTCTATACTAAAGCGCAGACTTTTTCTGCCCCCACAGCGCACCACGTTATCAAGACTACTTCTATATACGGGTTTTTTTTCAACCGACACGCCTTTTTAAGACTCCACTCCTCCAAAACGGTCTCTACAAGCTACCATCGCTTCTTTAAACGATTCCACCCATTCTACTTCTATTTAGCGAACATTTGTCGTAACATCAAATCCCTACTCCTCCTCCGGCTCGTCTCTAAAGATTTTTCCTGAAAAACAGGTATGATTTTTATTTTATTTTTCAGGTTGTTCTTTATTCGTTTTCGCTTTTCCCATTCTCAACCACAACAACTCTCTTTTATATTCTTTACATCCATGAGAAAGAAACTCTTGAGAGGCATTCAAGGAGTAGACCGGTAATTTGGTGGTTGTGAGGGTGCTTTTCCGACAGGATTTTATTGTGGATTCGCGCCTAAAAATCGGTTTCCTATGGGCTTCTTCTTCTGTGAGGGGATGTTGTATTTTGGTTATGATTTGAAGAGGAAATGCGTGAGAATGAATTTTTTTAGAGAAAAAAAAGGAGATTTTCAAGACAGAAGGTTTGGGCGAAAATTTGAAGATTGTGATTTTTTATTAGCAGTCTCTTTTGGCTTTGGTTTTCCGGAGGTGGCGGCATCAGACGTTGGTTATATAAACAGATGGGTGTTTATAGACATATATGCAGAAGTTGTTTTAAAGAATTAACGGCCTGCTTGGAATGACTTTTGGGCAAAAAAAAAGATATTTTGGGAGGCTGTTCGTGCAAAAATATATTTTCTTGGTGCAAATATGGGTATCCTAACAGACTCTAAGGTGTCTCTTCAGATTAATAACTCTGAAGTTCTTTTTTGGGTTGGAAATTAGATGAACTCCTCTTCTATTTATGTGGGTAAGTTCAGTGCTTGCTTGCTTTGTTCTATCTTGTAAGAAAGCTTTTTCTCTCAATGAATCGAATAAGACATAAAAGCACAATAAAATCTTTACAACCATGCGGTAATGCGCGTAGGTATAAATTTCTAAAAAAAATTCATTTATCTTCTGCTTTTATTGTAAATAATGCAATGCAATTAATTTATAAACTGTACTCCTGCTCAATTCAGTTTCCATTTTTTTTTTTTTTTTTTTTTTGAGGTTTTAGTGGAATTCCTGATGCGTTTGGGTTTGGGTTTGTTATTCATCTATTAGAATTTATTGCCTTGAGCAATTAGACCGACCTGCCTTTTGTTTTTTCTCGATATGTTGTTGTAAGTGTGACCACGAGGGGAATCAGTTCAACATAAGAAAATTGGCTTGTGATTCATACAAAAAGTCAGTAGCCAACAAATGACTAGATTATCCCATGTCAATTGATTCAAATGATGATGAAAATAAATAAAAGAAGAAAAATAAAAGCAAACACTTCACATGGTTCTCCACTGAATGGCTAAAAGAAATGGTAAATTGAGGATGTCAAGAAGGTTGGAGGCAGAGTGCGAGAGAGTATATTTTTTTTCTTTTTACTTCGTCTTTTAGTATACTTTTGATATGTCTAAAATCCAACGACGACAAGAAATTACCAAAAAAAAAATCGGTCTGTTGCTCCACCTAGGGATTTGCCCATCCATACGGTCATTGGTCTCTAAGAAAGTCCCACATTTCTATTTTAGATGTAGCCCGGATGACATATGGCAGGAGCAAACATTATATATGGGCTGGACTAAAAATGAACAGAAAATAATTAATTTAGATATAGCAAGGAACCCCCAAAAATTATGGGTGGAAGAGTTGTAACCTTTGGGTGATGCTCAGGCCGTAATAGTGATGCATAGCATCCAACGGTGGCCTAAGTGTAATTTTTCTGCCTCCACCCAAAATACCATGTAAAACTCTTTGGTGCCCACTGATCCATTTGATGTTTGCCTATTGGTGGATCTACAAGCCAAAAATATGCTTATTTAGTTATTTAGTGAATACTAGCCATTAGTTTTGAGCATTTTAATGGGGTGTGTAGGTTTACCAAGAGGGTGGGTCAAACATCCATGACTTTGGTGGGGACCCAAAAGAGTGCTCCCAAGAGCAAATATTTAATGCGTTGATGAGGGACTACATATGAGCCATGTGGGACACTCTTAGACAATTGATAGTATGAGGCTATGGATTGCAACCGGACATACATGTACTCATCATCATGAATCAAAGTTTGTTTCTATCCATTTGTTCTTCTTTTACAATTTAATTCGATGTGTTGTTGAAGGACAAATTTTTTTCTGAGAAGTATTTTTTTTTTAATAATTCCAATTTTTTAACGGGTTTGTAGAGGTTATGAAAGCGTTGTGTGAAACAGAAGCAAGAAGCAGTATTCAGAATGTGTACGAGTCTGTGAGACAGAAGCAATAAGGTGGGAGTCGGAGAAGATGAAGCATGTGAATCTCATTCTATATGGGTTGTTTATTAATTTGATAGCAGTCTGGATAGAATTAGTAATTGGTGCTCAATGGATCTCTCAGAACTCAACTGGCAAAACACGTAATTGAAGGCATGTTTTCAAGCTCCAAACAAATTACAATGAGATATACCTCGCTGTATTTATGGATGAATGTCTGATAAAAAATAGAATTTTGTTAGCTAGGTTACTTGCAATTCCATTCAATCTTTGTGTATGTTCGAGCATGTTCACATGGGTGCTCATATCTTGTATAAGTGGGTATGAGCACCCAATTAAACCTACAGGTAAGGCTTAATTGGAGGGTAGAATTAGAGAAGTGTTATCATATACGTATTTCTACGTATATTTCATGTATTACCTTGAGGGGTATATTTGTCTTTTTGTATTCAATTTTACATAAAATAAGATTATGGAGTCATTGTGACCTAATCACAAGACATCCTTCATTTCTCTCTTCTCTCTTCTTCCTTCTCTCTTCTCTAAATCTAACCCTAATTGAAGAATTCAACTTGGTATTAGAGCTATATTGAAGAATTTCTCAGAGGTTTCAACCCAGGCAGGTGATGACATCATCAAAACCGTACGGCTAACGTCATCAGCCGTACAGACAGGGTACTCTTCTCATCTTGAAACTCTAGGGTTTGGTAGATCTCGATTTTTAGAGGTTTTTGGTGATTTTTTGAGAATCTTTTAGGTTCATTTGGTTGGTCTGTTGTTCCTTCTCCCACAAAAATCGGTAAAAATTAATTTTCGAACCAACTCTTTTTTGGAGCCCTTCTCAGACTTTTTTCTTGGATTTGTTCCACCGATTTGGTCCTATACAATCATACCTACATGCTCATACCTCTTTTAAACCAAACCATCAAGTAATGAAGTTTTTGTAAGGGTCGTTTCACCCTCTAAGTACCGCCGGCGACCTCAATAGGTCCTATAGGACTTTCGGTTGGGTTCTAAATTTTTTCTCTCTAAATTGCTTTCTAAATTAGTTTTGTTAATTGTTATTTGTTTGCAAGTTTTATTTCAAAACATTGTAATTTGGATTTTACTTTAATAAATAAAATTGATTTTTCTTGATTAGGTTTTGATTGCTTCTTATTTGTGTTTCACTCTTGTTAATTGTTGCATTTTGATTATGTTAGATCTCATTCATAGTTTTAATAATCTCTCTCCAAAAAACATGTTTTAATCTCAATATCATCATCATTCTCACCCTTCCATCCATTTTAAGCATTTCCGTGTTCTAAAATTCTAATTAATTGCGTGCCCTAACCCCTAGTGCGGATTCGACATCCGACATACCATTGTACAAATCAGCATTTTTGCAGATTAAGTGAACTAAATCGAAGAAGTTTACAAATATTGTTGATCTAAGGGTTTCCGATCCGACGACACGGAAATCCCATGTTTCACATCGCCCATCTCACCCCTACTTCCTGGAAGAACACCGACCACACCTTTTCACGCCAAATCACAATGCATCAGCAAGTGAGAAATCGACTCCCCATTCTGTTTGCACATACAACAATAGTCAACCAGGATAAATCCTCTAGATATCAAGTGATCCGCCGTCGTAATCTTATCCAAGATGGCTGCCCAAACAAAGAATGCTACTTTTGAGGGAACTCTAGCCTTCCAAACCTCGGAAGTCGAAAGACGAGGTCCACCTTCTCCCTTAAGCATCTCATAGAATGACTTTACTGAGAAAACCCCCCTCTTATCCCTGCTCCAAACTCGTTTATCTGGGACTGCTGGATCAAGGTTCATATTATGGAGCCTATCAAGTAATCTGGATAGAGGCTCTACTTCCCAGTCGTTGAGATTCCTTCTGAAGCCAAAATTCCATCCTATCGTCTCCCCCCTACAAGAAATGCAATCAATGATGGTCCAATTCTTTCTATCCGAGATCAAGTAAAGATCTGGAAAATCTTCCTTAAGGGGCCTATCACCGCACCATTGGTCCCCAGAAGTTGATCATGTTCCTCTTCCCAGCTTTGTATCTTATTCCTCTAGCAAACTCCCCGATTATCTTTTTTTTTTTTTTGATAAGTATAAGTTTATGCAAAATAGCAAAAAGATCCGAAAACACAACAACCAACGAGGTCGAGATGACCTCCATAAGCACTCCAAACAAGGCCCACACAGACAAAGCAACCCATTAAGACACGCCCCTATTACATATGATATCCCAGCGAAACACCAAGTCCTCAAAAAATAATCCTCTGCAAGCAGTAAACACTTTTGACCATAAAAATAAAATCCCCTTGATATTGATGATGATTCCTGCCAAGTCTTCACTCTTGCCTTCAAAGGTGCGCTGATTTCTTTCCTTCCATAACCCCCACCATATGGCATAAGGAAGAAGCTTCCACAATATCCGGCCTCTTTCAGATAAAAAAGGTGGATGCCAACTCTGTAGCACTGCCAGGGTGGATCCCGACATCGCCCATCTCATCCCGAATTCCATGAGAAAACTCGACCAAACCTCCCACGCCACATCACAATGCAAGAGAAGATGATATACTGTTTCCCCACTATGCTTACACATACTACAATAGTCAACTAGGATCATCCCTCTCGAAATCAAGTGATCTACTGTCAGGATCTTGTCCAGGGAAGCGGCCCACACAAAGAAAGCCACCTTGGTCGGGATCCTAGTTTTCCAAATCAACTTTGTCGGATACCACATATCCCCCCCAGTTATCTTCAATATGCCCCTTCACACACTAATCCATAAGATGTTTGAGCAGGTCGACTTTCCCAACTGAAGTGGGAGGCACCATACCTACTCAAGATGGCCTCCACCCAAGGGGAAGGACCCTCCTGCTTTGATTCTGGCATCAATGCACTCGTTGCTATAAGGACCCCATCAAGGATTTGTCGACCTCTAACAAAAGCCCCTTGTGCCGACGAGATAATCGACTCCAGAACCCCACTATGCCTCATGGCCAACGTCTTGGCAATGATCTTATAGATGCTACCCACCATGCTAATGGGTCTAAAATCAGCAATATCTTCAGCTCCTTGAAATTTCGATATCATGGCTATAAATGTGTTGTTAGAGGTGAAGTCCAAGAATCCATCTTGATAGAAGTCATGGACAACCGCCATAAAGTCATGCCCTATAATATCTCAGCACTGCTTGAAGAAAGCCATAGAAAAGCCATCGGGGCCCGAGGCTTTGTCGGCCGCCAGCTTATTTATGGCATTAAGGACTTCATCCTCATTGAAGGGGATCTCCAATCTCTCCCTATCTTCCGTGCTTATTAGTTTAAACTGCAAGCCGTCCAAGGTTGGTCTAAAAGAGGATGTTCCTTCATAAAGATTGCTTAAAATTCACAATCTAAATTCGATTTCTCCAAAAATACGTAAAATTTGCACATCATATGCGAATAAAACACCAGATTGCTGACAAGTCTCAAGAGAGCTCATGATAGTGAACCATATGCACTTATGTATGTTTTTGTTATCAAATAAAATTATGATGATGAATTATAACACTAAATTTGAGTGCTACGACGATTGCAACATCATAAAATCATCAGTTCAAAAATGTCAATCCAACAAAGTTTATCGTTTGTCACATGGCAAGGTCCTCTGATAGTAGTTAATGGTATGGCTTCAAGTTTCGCTAGTGGACGAAACAGATAAAAAGCAATTTTTTGTTCATAAAATGTAACTTGGTTTCGGACCGAAACCATCGAAACTACCGAAACGAAACTAGTCACTTTGAACTTGGTACCGTGAGGCATACTTGAGATTTAATTTTGTTGAGCAATATCCATCATTCTCACAATATATATATTTTAATGAAATCTAAAACTTTACATACTTATTCATAAACGCTACATAATTATTTATCAAAACTATATCCTTTTTGTTGTCAATTTCCATCTTCTATACTGGTGATTTGCATGGGTTTTTTGCATTAGGAATTTAGAAACAAAAAAAGGGAAAAGGGAGAGAAAAGGGAATTTTTACGAAAACTATATATATTGTGTGTATATTTATGAGAAACAAAAGGTTTTTAGCAGTTGCATAATGCCTTTTCACGGTCCGTGCATTGCACAAGGTTTTTGCTAGTGCAAAAGAACAAGTGAGAGTTCTGTGAGTTTTTCCCAACATATATCTCAACAACCTATTGCGAAGTAGTGGAAGTGCAATTTTTGACATCTCTTCACATATCAGGTTCAAGATACCTCTCACACACAAATTGTACTTCAAATGCTAAAACTATGAATAACCACAAGTTGAGTTGGTAGACGTGTATGTAACACAAGAACCTCCCTTTTTTTAAGTTTGAACTACGTTTGCAACTTCACATTTTAGTTTTGTCCATCTGCTAAGAATGAATTATTGCCGACTATAACAATAGAATAGACATATATGGTTCCTACAAGTAAACAATTAATTTAAATCATAGCTTTATGAAAGTTATTATCTTCTCAGATTCTCCAAATACCGTAGAATACATATCTAATAGGCTTAGATGTTTGGGTTTTGCTAAAGCTTTGATAATTAAGATTTGTTCCATCCTAAACCTTTTTGAGTACTGCAATAATAGACATAATCGGTATGATGCTAACCAGGCTGCCGATTTTATGGCTTTCCTGCCCTTGTGATGCAAAAAGGATTGGCCAAACATTTCTAAGAAGAAGAATAAGAGGACAATATAACATTTGGGGATATCCTAATCTGGAATAAGTTTAAATGTGCCCAAACAACCAAAGAGTCAGTCTAAGAGTTAATGCCTTGGTAGTTGAAGAATTAATGAGCCATATTCTTTGTGTTCTGAATTTCCAAAATGTTTGGAAGTTTAAGTTAGTAAATGTTCAGTCTTTAATGTTTTGGGCCTTCTAGGATGACTAAAGTAAATGTCTTTTGTTTCCAATACATGTTCATTAATAGGGTGGTTGTTGAGAGGTCTATAATAGAGGCATGAATGTATTGTGAAGGGCAGAATATATTTGATAACAGATTTTCTGGACTGAAATTAGTTCTTTCCTCAAACAGTTGATTGACAAGCTTTCCCTTGATTTCCCTTTAAGAAATCTTGGCTCCAACGGAGATTGGAGTATCTTTATTCTTTTTTTCTGTTTTGCATTTAAGTGGTATCAGAGCTTTTCTACTTAGATCTGTAATTTTTCCGGATCTATGGCTGGGCGTGGGAACAACCTTGAGCAAAATCAAGAGGACTTGGAAGGAGCTCGAGTGGCAATCAACAACAATCTGGCCACAAGAGAAGATGTAGAAGACCTACAACAACAACTTGCTCAGTTATGTGCCAGGCTTGAGCAAGCCGGTATCTTTGACCCTCCTAATGTGACTATTGGGAGACAAAGAGGACAGCATGCCGCTATGTATCAGCGTGGAAATGGAAGAGGCCAGCCTAATCCAGAAAGGTTTCAACAACAACAACCCATAGATGATTCATCGGAAGAGGAAATTGAGAGGTTACCTCGTGTAAGACTGCCTTGGACAAATTGGGAAGCTGAACATGATAGGGACCCACGTGTAAAAGTGGACATACCAGAATTTACTGCAGAATAAAAGCCAGAAGAAGTTATGGACTGGTTGACGGAGGTTGAAAGGGTGTTTGAGTACCTTGAGTTACCCGACAACAAGAAAGTCAAATTAGTGGCTATAAAGTTGAGGGGTTATGCTTCATCATGGTGGCAGCAAGTCCAAATGATGAGGATTCAATCCAGGAAAGAAAGAATTCAGATCTGGCCCAAGATGCAGCAGGTACTACAAAACCAATTCCTTCCCCTTAATTATGAAGGAATTCTCTTTAAGCAATACCAATCACTCAAGCAGGATTCACATTCAGTCCGGGAATACACGAATGAATTTTACAAGATACGAACTCGTGTGCAGCTAGCTGAAACTGAAACAAAGGTTGCTCATTACTACTTGATGGGTTTATGTCCTAGCATTCGAAATTTGGTGGAGTTACAACCTTGTTGGACGTTGGCTAGTGCTACACAATTAGCTACAAAAGTGGAAGCCCAACAAACTCAGCCAAATAATCGAATAATCTATGTTGGCCGAGGACAACCACCATCACGCGAGAAAGGATTTGACGTCGGTCAAGGACAAGGGAAGTTCGTGCACAAGACGGGTGCAATAACTAACATCCAAAGTCATGGCCGAGGCCGAGGACGTGGAGCAACCTGCACCAACGTTGGCACAAGTAACAAAACATCCCAGTTTATGGGATCCAAAATCATTTGCTACTGGTGTGGGAAAGAAGGGCATAAATCTGCTGAATGTCGAAAAGCATCCAATTTGGTCATTGAAAATGAAGAACAAATCATGGGCAATGACGATGACAAGTTTGAAAATGCAATCTATGATAATGGGTTGCTGGATTTTCAACAAGATGAAATAACACGTAACGATCAAGATCTTCCAAGCCTTGTGGTACGATGAGTTATGATGACCCCTAAGGCTATAGAGGTTGATTGGCTGCACAATAATATTTTCAGAACAAGGTGTTCATCTGGAGGACGATTATGTAATGTCATCATTGACGGAGGAAGCTGCGAGAATCTGGTTACCAAGCTGAATCTCAAAGTACAACCCCATCCTAAGCAATATTGGATTACTTGGTTCAAGAAGGGAGGAGAAGTCCAGGTAATAAATCAATGTTACGTTCCATTTTCAATTGGTAAAAGCTACTCCAATAAAGTATTATGTGATGTGGTGGAAATGAAGGCTTGCCATTTGTTGTTGGGTCGACCATGGCAATTTGATAGATGAACTGTTCACCTTGGTGAAAAAAAAACCTATGCCTTTTACAAAGACGGGGTGAAAGTTGTTCTTGCCCCCATGAAAGATGAAGAGTTTTCCAAGTCCAAAAAGGAGGAGGGACAAACTTATTTGATTGCCCAACAATTCTTGGAAGAATCCAAAGACATGGAAATGGTCTATGTTCTAATGGTGAAAGAAGCTAAGCACGAACAACAACCATCAATACCTGCTGAATTAGAACACATATTGAAAGAATTTGAAGGGTAGTTCCTCCAGAATTGCCTAATGAATTGCCTCCTATGAGAAGTATACAACACCATATTGATTTATTGCTAGGTGCTAGTCTACCTAACTTGCCACATTATCGAATGAGCCCAAAAGAGCATGAGGAGCTTCAAAGGCAAGTAGAAGAACTTGTACATAAGGGGTTTATTAGAGAATCCATGAGCCCATGTGCTGTACCAGCTCTTTTGACTCCAAAGAAAGATGGAACGTGGAGAATGTGTGTAGACAGCAGAGCAATAAACAAGATAACTGTAAAGTATCGCTTTCCGATACCACAGTTAGATGATATGCTTGATATGCTACATGGTGCACAAGTATTTTTCAAAAATAGACTTCAAAAGTGGTTATCATAAAATACGAATCAGAGAAGGGGATGAATGGAAGACTACTTTTAAAACAAAAGAAGGTCTATACGAATGGATGGTAATGCCCTTTGGTCTATCAAATGCACCTAGCACTTTCATGCGTTTGATGAATCAAGTTTTGAAGCCATTTATTGGGAAATGCGGAAGTGTATTTTGATGACATTTTGATTTACAGTCCATCCAAAGAAGATCATTTGAAACACTTAAGGGCAGTACTAGAGGTTCTACATTGGAGAAACTCTATGATAACCTTAAGAAATGTCATTTTATCACCGATTCGTTGGTGTTTTTGGGTGATGTGGTGAGTGCAGGTGGCATTCAGGTGGATGAAAGTAAAGTTGAAGCAATTAGAAGTTGGCCTAAGCCAACTAAAATTGGAGAAGTGCGTAGCTTTCATGGTTTAGCAACATTTTATTGGTGTTTCATTAAAAATTTCAGCACCATTATTGCCCCAGTATAAGATTGTATGAAGAAGGGGAAGTTTGAATGGACCCAAGAGGTGGAAGATAGTTTCCAAATGATCAAGTTGAAGATGTGTACAGCACCTGTTCTTGTTTTGCCAAATTTTGACATAAGTATTTGAATTTGAATGTGACGCTTCAAGTGTTGGAGTTGGAGTTGTTCTTAGTCAAGAAGGGCAACCGGTGTCTTACTACAGCGAGAAACTAAATGAAACATGCAGGAGATACAGCACTTATGATCAGGAATTTTATGTCATCATCCAAGCTCTAAGGCATTGGAGGCATTATCTGATACAAAGAGAGTTTGTTTTGTTTTCAGATCATGAAGGCTTGAAGCATATCAACAGCCAACCAAAGGTAAATAGGAGACATGCACGATGGGTTTCCTATCTCCAAGAGTTTACATTTGTGTTAAGAACTTAAGGCTCAAATTTGGAGCCAACAACAAGGTGGCAGACGCACTTAGTAGGCGAACCATGTTGTTGAACAACATGTCTACAACAGTCGTCGGGTTTGATTCCTTTAAAGACTTCTATCCTACTGATCCATTCTTTAGCTCGATTTGGAATGATTGTACTAGCGGACAGCAAGGGACGTATGTGCTTCATGATGGATTTCTCTTCAAGGAGAATCAGCTATGTGTACCAAATTGTTCTCTACGGGAGAGTATCATCCTAGATATGCATGGTGGAGGATTGGGAGGGCATTTTGGGCAAGACAAGACCTATGCTATGATTGAGCAAAAGTATTTCTGGCCAAGAATGAGGCGGGATGTTATCAAACTTGTGGCAAGGTGCCAAACTTGCCAACTTGCCAAGAATCTAACGGACAAGTTTAAAATACAGGTCTCCATACCCCACTGCATGTTCCAACAGCACCTTGGGAAGATGTTAGTATGGATGTCATTTTGGGACTGCCAAGGACACAAAGAGGTATGGATTCAATTTTTGTGGTAGTTGATCGGTTTTCTAAGATGTCACATTCCATTAGTTGCAAGAAGACAATGGATGCATCACATGTTGCTAGTCTCTATTTTTGTGAAATTGTTCATCTTGATAGGGTTTCAAAAACCATCACATCTTATCGAGATTCTAAATTTTTATCACATTTTTTGAGAACTTTGTGGAAAAGATTTGGCACAAGCCTACAATACAGCAGCTCACACCATCCACAAACCGATGGACAGACTGAAGTCATTAATCGAAGTTTGGGAAATCTGTTGCGATGTTTAGTTGGAGAAAATCCGAAACAGTGGGAATCTACCATTGCACAAGCTGAATTTGCCTACAATTATTCAAAGAACAGAACTACGGGAAGAAGTCCTTTTGAAATAGAGTACGGTCGACAACCAAATCACTGTTATGATTTGGTTCCCTTACCACAAATTGGAAAAAGTAACATGAAGGGTGAGCATATGGCTAGGGCAATGAAGGAGCTGCATGAGAAGATTCGGCTGAAGATAGAAGAGTCAGTTGCTAAATACGAGGCACATGCTGATCAGAAGAGGAGGTTCTAAAGCTTTAAAGAAGGTGATATGGTTATGGTCTACTTGCGAAAGGAAAGGTTTCCAACAGGCACATATTCAAAACTAAGCAAAAGGAATATTGGGCTATACAAAATTCTCAAGAAAATAAATGATAATGCTTGTGAAGTTGACTTGCCGAGTCAATTGGGAATTCACTCTACCTTTAATGTTTTAGATTTATATCACTATCGTGGCCGTAACGATGAGGATGAAGTTGCAAGTATACTTGCCAAATGAGTTGTTACCGACGACAATCATTCTATCATCGAGTATCTAATTCATAGGAATGGTGATGAAGAAGAGGATGCTACTTGGGTTGAACATTCAGATTTGGAAATGATGGATCCTAAGGCTTTAGAAGTGTACGATGCCACAAACTTGAGGGCGAGTTCTATCCAAGGTGGAGGGATCGATGCAAACAAGGATCGGTCAAACATTTCTAAGAAGAAGAATAAGAGGAAGAAAAGGACAATATAACATTTGGGGATATCATAATCTGGAATAAGGTTAAATGTGCCCAAACAGCCTTAGAGGGAGTCAAAGAGTCAATCTAAGAGTTAATGCCTTGGTAGTTGAAGAATTAATGAGCCTCATTCTTTGTGTTTTGAATTTCCAAAGTAAATGTTCTGAAGTTTAAGTTAGTAAATGTTCAGTCTTTAATGTTTTGGGTCTTCTAGGATGACTAAAGTAAATGTCTTTTGTTTCCAATACATGTTCATTAATAGGGTGGTTGTTGAGAGGTCTATAATAGAGGCATGAATGTATTGTGAAGGGCAGAATATATTTGATAACAGATTTTCTGGACTGAAATTAGTTCTTTCCTCAAACAGTTGATTGACAAGCTTTCCCTTGATTTCCCTTTAAGAAATCTTGGCTCCAACGGAGATTGGAGTATCTTTATTTTTTTTTCTGTTTTGCATTAAGTGGTATCAGAGCTTTTCTACTTAGATCTGTAATTTTTCCGGATCTATGGCTGGGCGTGGGAACAACCTTGAGCGAAATCAAGAGGACTTGGAAGGAGCTCAAGTGGCAATCAACAACAATCTGGCCACAAGAGAAGATGTGGAAGACCTACAACAACAACTTGCTCAGTTATGTGCCAGGCTTGAGCAAGCCGGTATCTTTGACCCTCCTAATGTGACTATTGGGAGACAAAGAGGACAGCATGCCGCTATGTATCAGCGTGGAAATGGAAGAGGCCAGCCTAATCCAGAAAGGTTTCAACAATAACAACCCATAGATGATTCATCGGAAGAGGAAATTGAGAGGTTACCTCGTGTAAGACTGCCTTGGACAAATTGGGAAGCTGAACATGATAGGGACCCACGTGTAAAAGTGGACATACCAGAATTTACTGCAGAATAAAAGCCAGAAGAAGTTATGGACTGGTTGACGGAGGTTGAAAGGGTGTTTGAGTACCTTGAGTTACCCGACAACAAGAAAGTCAAATTAGTGGCTATAAAGTTGAGGGGTTATGCTTCATCATGGTGGCAGCAAGTCCAAATGATGAGGATTCAATCCAGGAAAGAAAGAATTCAGATCTGGCCCAAGATGCAGCAGGTACTACAAAACCAATTCCTTCCCCTTAATTATGAAGGAATTCTCTTTAAGCAATACCAATCACTCAAGCAGGATTCACATTCAGTCCGGGAATACACGAATGAATTTTACAAGATACGAACTCGTGTGCAGCTAGCTGAAACTGAAACAAAGGTTGCTCATTACTACTTGATGGGTTTATGTCCTAGCATTCGAAATTTGGTGGAGTTACAACCTTGTTGGACGTTGGCTAGTGCTACACAATTAGCTACAAAAGTGGAAGCCCAACAAACTCAGCCAAATAATCGAATAATCTATGTTGGCCGAGGACAACCACCATCACGCGAGAAAGGATTTGACGTCGGTCAAGGACAAGGGAAGTTCGTGCACAAGACGGGTGCAATAACTAACATCCAAAGTCATGGCCGAGGCCGAGGACGTGGAGCAACCTGCACCAACGTTGGCACAAGTAACAAAACATCCCAGTTTATGGGATCCAAAATCATTTGCTACTGGTGTGGGAAAGAAGGGCATAAATCTGCTGAATGTCGAAAAGCATCCAATTTGGTCATTGAAAATGAAGAACAAATCATGGGCAATGACGATGACAAGTTTGAAAATGCAATCTATGATAATGGGTTGCTGGATTTTCAACAAGATGAAATAACACGTAACGATCAAGATCTTCCAAGCCTTGTGGTACGATGAGTTATGATGACCCCTAAGGCTATAGAGGTTGATTGGCTGCACAATAATATTTTCAGAACAAGGTGTTCATCTGGAGGACGATTATGTAATGTCATCATTGACGGAGGAAGCTGCGAGAATCTGGTTACCAAGCTGAATCTCAAAGTACAACCCCATCCTAAGCAATATTGGATTACTTGGTTCAAGAAGGGAGGAGAAGTCCAGGTAATAAATCAATGTTACGTTCCATTTTCAATTGGTAAAAGCTACTCCAATAAAGTATTATGTGATGTGGTGGAAATGAAGGCTTGCCATTTGTTGTTGGGTCGACCATGGCAATTTGATAGATGAACTGTTCACCTTGGTGAAAAAAAAACCTATGCCTTTTACAAAGACGGGGTGAAAGTTGTTCTTGCCCCCATGAAAGATGAAGAGTTTTCCAAGTCCAAAAAGGAGGAGGGACAAACTTATTTGATTGCCCAACAATTCTTGGAAGAATCCAAAGACATGGAAATGGTCTATGTTCTAATGGTGAAAGAAGCTAAGCACGAACAACAACCATCAATACCTGCTGAATTAGAACACATATTGAAAGAATTTGAAGGGGTAGTTCCTCCAGAATTGCCTAATGAATTGCCTCCTATGAGAAGTATACAACACCATATTGATTTATTGCTAGGTGCTAGTCTACCTAACTTGCCACATTATCGAATGAGCCCAAAAGAGCATGAGGAGCTTCAAAGGCAAGTAGAAGAACTTGTACATAAGGGGTTTATTAGAGAATCCATGAGCCCATGTGCTGTACCAGCTCTTTTGACTCCAAAGAAAGATGGAACGTGGAGAATGTGTGTAGACAGCAGAGCAATAAACAAGATAACTGTAAAGTATCGCTTTCCGATACCACAGTTAGATGATATGCTTGATATGCTACATGGTGCACAAGTATTTTTCAAAAATAGACTTCAAAAGTGGTTATCATAAAATACGAATCAGAGAAGGGGATGAATGGAAGACTACTTTTAAAACAAAAGAAGGTCTATACGAATGGATGGTAATGCCCTTTGGTCTATCAAATGCACCTAGCACTTTCATGCGTTTGATGAATCAAGTTTTGAAGCCATTTATTGGGAAATGCGGAAGTGTATTTTGATGACATTTTGATTTACAGTCCATCCAAAGAAGATCATTTGAAACACTTAAGGGCAGTACTAGAGGTTCTACATTGGGAGAAACTCTATGATAACCTTAAGAAATGTCATTTTATCACCGATTCGTTGGTGTTTTTGGGTGATGTGGTGAGTGCAGGTGGCATTCAGGTGGATGAAAGTAAAGTTGAAGCAATTAGAAGTTGGCCTAAGCCAACTAAAATTGGAGAAGTGCGTAGCTTTCATGGTTTAGCAACATTTTATTGGTGTTTCATTAAAAATTTCAGCACCATTATTGCCCCAGTATAAGATTGTATGAAGAAGGGGAAGTTTGAATGGACCCAAGAGGTGGAAGATAGTTTCCAAATGATCAAGTTGAAGATGTGTACAGCACCTGTTCTTGTTTTGCCAAATTTTGACATAAGTATTTGAATTTGAATGTGACGCTTCAAGTGTTGGAGTTGGAGTTGTTCTTAGTCAAGAAGGGCAACCGGTGTCTTACTACAGCGAGAAACTAAATGAAACATGCAGGAGATACAGCACTTATGATCAGGAATTTTATGTCATCATCCAAGCTCTAAGGCATTGGAGGCATTATCTGATACAAAGAGAGTTTGTTTTGTTTTCAGATCATGAAGGCTTGAAGCATATCAACAGCCAACCAAAGGTAAATAGGAGACATGCACGATGGGTTTCCTATCTCCAAGAGTTTACATTTGTGTTAAGAACTTAAGGCTCAAATTTGGAGCCAACAACAAGGTGGCAGACGCACTTAGTAGGCGAACCATGTTGTTGAACAACATGTCTACAACAGTCGTCGGGTTTGATTCCTTTAAAGACTTCTATCCTACTGATCCATTCTTTAGCTCGATTTGGAATGATTGTACTAGCGGACAGCAAGGGACGTATGTGCTTCATGATGGATTTCTCTTCAAGGAGAATCAGCTATGTGTACCAAATTGTTCTCTACGGGAGAGTATCATCCTAGATATGCATGGTGGAGGATTGGGAGGGCATTTTGGGCAAGACAAGACCTATGCTATGATTGAGCAAAAGTATTTCTGGCCAAGAATGAGGCGGGATGTTATCAAACTTGTGGCAAGGTGCCAAACTTGCCAACTTGCCAAGAATCTAACGGACAAGTTTAAAATACAGGTCTCCATACCCCACTGCATGTTCCAACAGCACCTTGGGAAGATGTTAGTATGGATGTCATTTTGGGACTGCCAAGGACACAAAGAGGTATGGATTCAATTTTTGTGGTAGTTGATCGGTTTTCTAAGATGTCACATTCCATTAGTTGCAAGAAGACAATGGATGCATCACATGTTGCTAGTCTCTATTTTTGTGAAATTGTTCATCTTGATAGGGTTTCAAAAACCATCACATCTTATCGAGATTCTAAATTTTTATCACATTTTTTGAGAACTTTGTGGAAAAGATTTGGCACAAGCCTACAATACAGCAGCTCACACCATCCACAAACCGATGGACAGACTGAAGTCATTAATCGAAGTTTGGGAAATCTGTTGCGATGTTTAGTTGGAGAAAATCCGAAACAGTGGGAATCTACCATTGCACAAGCTGAATTTGCCTACAATTATTCAAAGAACAGAACTACGGGAAGAAGTCCTTTTGAAATAGAGTACGGTCGACAACCAAATCACTGTTATGATTTGGTTCCCTTACCACAAATTGGAAAAAGTAACATGAAGGGTGAGCATATGGCTAGGGCAATGAAGGAGCTGCATGAGAAGATTCGGCTGAAGATAGAAGAGTCAGTTGCTAAATACGAGGCACATGCTGATCAGAAGAGGAGGTTCTAAAGCTTTAAAGAAGGTGATATGGTTATGGTCTACTTGCGAAAGGAAAGGTTTCCAACAGGCACATATTCAAAACTAAGCAAAAGGAATATTGGGCTATACAAAATTCTCAAGAAAATAAATGATAATGCTTGTGAAGTTGACTTGCCGAGTCAATTGGGAATTCACTCTACCTTTAATGTTTTAGATTTATATCACTATCGTGGCCGTAACGATGAGGATGAAGTTGCAAGTATACTTGCCAAATGAGTTGTTACCGACGACAATCATTCTATCATCGAGTATCTAATTCATAGGAATGGTGATGAAGAAGAGGATGCTACTTGGGTTGAACATTCAGATTTGGAAATGATGGATCCTAAGGCTTTAGAAGTGTACGATGCCACAAACTTGAGGGCGAGTTCTATCCAAGGTGGAGGGATCGATGCAAACAAGGATCGGTCAAACATTTCTAAGAAGAAGAATAAGAGGAAGAAAAGGACAATATAACATTTGGGGATATCATAATCTGGAATAAGGTTAAATGTGCCCAAACAGCCTTAGAGGGAGTCAAAGAGTCAATCTAAGAGTTAATGCCTTGGTAGTTGAAGAATTAATGAGCCTCATTCTTTGTGTTTTGAATTTCCAAAGTAAATGTTCTGAAAGTTTAAGTTAGTAAATGTTCAGTCTTTAATGTTTTGGGTCTTCTAGGATGACTAAAGTAAATGTCTTTTGTTTCCAATACATGTTCATTAATAGGGTGGTTGTTGAGAGGTCTATAATAGAGGCATGAATGTATTGTGAAGGGCAGAATATATTTGATAACAGATTTTCTGGACTGAAATTAGTTCTTTCCTCAAACAGTTGATTGACAAGCTTTCCCTTGATTTCCCTTTAAGAAATCTTGGCTCCAACGGAGATTGGAGTATCTTTATTCTTTTTTTCTGTTTTGCATTACCTTGTTAGAAGGGATAGTATGTGATGTCAAAATGAGTCCATCAAGATATTGTTGCAATTTTAGAGAAAGATGCCCATGGTTGCAAATATTGCCGGCTGCAATCAAGTTATGTTCTCTAATTACTGGTTGCTGCCAAAAATTTTATCCTCGAGAAAACAAAGAAAATAAAAAAAACGGAAGTCGAAATCAAAATATTCGGCAATGTAAAATATAATACTAGAAATTGAGTGTCAATTTTTCCAACTGCATTGTCTTGCAGTTTAACATATCAATAAGAACAAATAAAGAGATAATTATATATAACTTGATCATGTCCTATTATCATTGCATATCTAAAGCATCACAACACCAAGACGTGACCCAGAACCACTACAGCTATCATTTATTAATCAAGTACAGGATAATAACATGAGAATTGCACAGACCACCTAGGAAGAAAAAAACACAAAAAAAGGACCGGCAAGGCACTTCTATGTAACAATAAAAAAATGACAAAACATAACCTACCTATAAACCTAGAGCAAAATTGAACAATCCCACAAATTATCAAAGTATCGAAAGGCCAATGGTAACAAAATAAGATGCCCAATAGAAACATAAAACTAGGATAGGCGAAGGGAAAGCTTGGCAAGATTGCAGAAAGAAAAACAAATAAATAGATGCATGAGCAGATGAATGTACCTCCCACTCTTCTTGATTTTGTATCCCCTCGTAAGCCATCAAGAATGGCTTCATCTTCTCAAGTGCCTCACGAAGAGGAATTGGAGGCTTCTCATCGATATCTGGGTTCGTACCAAACTCCTCCATCAAATACTCTGGTTCATACTCAATCTACAAGTGAGAAGAAACAAGAAGTAAGAACATTCGATAACGTCTAACTCGTTCACTAAATGGAGCTCACCTGATCAAATCTAGAACACTTACCAGATTATTCGTATGGAGAGCATCCAAATAAGCGTCATCCATTGGGGAAGGCAACACTCTACCACTCATCTCTTCAAACCCTTCAGTCAACCTATCCATCTGCTCTACCCCAATTCTCTTAGCCAACCTCTCCCCATCGGCATTATCTCCAAGGTAAAGCCCAGTTGCAAAATCGTCCTCAGAATCACGGTACCGACCACCTCTCCTTCCACCACTTCCTCTCCAACCTTGCACCCCTCTTCCTCCTCGCGGACCACCTCTTCCTCCTCGCAGACCACCTCTTCCTCCTCGCGGACCACCAGTTCCCCTTCCACCCTCTTCCATCCCACCTCTACCTCGAGACAAAATCCCAACTGCCTTCTTAACTGCCTCTTCACGACTCAACCTTTGTGGACTCGGAGAATTCCCATTCACCAGTTCCCTTCCTGCCCCTCTTCTGGGCCCTGCTTCAGACGGCCGAGGCCGAATATGTCGGTTTTCTTCACTAGACCTCTCATCAGGACCCGGCAATCTAACAGGTTTTCCACGCCCGGCACCAGGTAACGCTGATGAGAGAGTCGATGGGAGAACACCCTCTTCTGGATTTTGATTGAAATCGCTGAATTGGGTTTTCTGGGTCGATTCCGATGAATCTTCCCGGAGGAAAAAAATGGGCTTTTTGGATTGACCAGCTTGAGATTCCTGCGGACCTGAATTGGGTTGTTGAGTAGTTCGGCCGCGACCCGCCGAAGAATTGATTCCAGACATCCATGAAGAAAATGAAGGAAGAACTGGGTTCGAAGGGATCGGTTTACCTCTGCCGTGGCCAAGTCCGGAAGGAAAGATAGCATCGTCAGATTCTTCATGCGTAACTTCGGTGTCCGGTTTTCCAGGTGTTCGAGCGGTGAACTGGGGCTCTGGAGGAGCGGAGCCGCCCCGACCTCGACCTCTACCGCCACCGCCGGCGAATGTAGAAAAAGAAGAGGAGGAAATGAGGGTTTGTTTGGTGGTGTTGCTGCTCGCTAGCCTTCCCAAGCTTCCTCTCATGGTGCTGCTTTTTTCACTGTGATAACAAAAATGGAGACTGAAAGTCTTTCGGAGTGTTTTGTGCAGTGTTTTCGGACCCAGACTGCAAAACCCCTCAAAGAGAGGTACGCTCTATGGGCACCCACCTCTTTAAGCTGAGCCCCCCACGGACAAATCTAGTCTGCAACCGTTTACAGACTCAAAAGTATGTAAACATTTATCCACCATTGAATGCTCATTGAAAAACGTGTTTTTAATTTATAAAATATTTTATTTTGAAAAAATTGAAATAACACATTTTTCATTGGACATCGAACAGTATCGACAATGTTTGCGTACTTTTAAGGCTCCAAACGGTTACAGACTAGATTTGTCCCACATTTCATGGCACCAACGCCAATTAGAGACCATCGATCGTATGGATGTTAGGCCATCTTTAGGTGGATATACAGGCCATACATCGGCCTAATGGCTAAAAATTACCAATTAGGCTGATTTTCAACCGTGGGATAGCTTTTTTCCTTTCATATACGTCTTCTAAATCTTGAGTGACCACATCATATAGCTGAGAATAAACAGGGAAAATGCAGGAGGAATTGGAGTTTGAAGGAGCGGAAAGAGAAGCTTCTATCACAACACAAAATATAAGCCACGTGGCATACTCTTAGTGGACGCTGACTGTATGGATGTTTGGCCAGTCCCTCGGTGGACCTATAAACCAAAAATCAGCCTGATTAGTGATTTAAAACCTTTGGATCTTTGGACCCAAATAACGCTCAATAATGCTCAAATTCTTACTGTTAAAATCAACCCATGAAAATAACTTCAATCGAATCACTTAGAAATCACTAATCAGGTTGATTTTTGCTTTAGAGGTCCCCCTAGGGACTGGCCAAACATCCATATGGTAAGCTTCCACTAAAAGTGTGCCACGTGGCTTGTATTTTGCTTCTGTCACAACGCTGTGACAGAAGCTTTACTCCATGTGAACGATGTGGCACTGGAGGTGGTTGAATTTCTTTTACCAACAATGCGTTTGTAATGGGAAGGAAAACAAGGCAATTCCATGAGGCAAACACAGCCCATATTAATAATTACAGTGAACTTCAAATAGTGTATGTTGGACCTGAGGTATGGGGGGCCTATCCAACATTGATGCAGAAGTTGTAGGTGGCCACTGGCGCATCCCCAAAGTTAGGTTGTTGATTACTAATTATAGGTTCTTAACCTGAAAATTAAAGGTAGAAGTTGGATAATTAGAAAAGAAAAGGTTGGTGTTTGTAAATTCAATGTTCGAAGCGCTAAATTCATCTAAAATAGGGTATGCTCCATCCAAGAGCTCGTTGAATTGTTTGGAATGGTGAATTGCAGGCATGCATCATTAGCTACAACTTGCTTTTTGAAATTATAAACTATGTTGATTTCTCTATAACTAAAACTCAAAAAATAAATCAGCAAGAGAATTTTTATCAACAAACATGGCAATTTCATGAGGGAAATACAGCCCATAACTACAGAGAGCTTGTCAATGTTCCTTGCCCTACATATGGAACATCATAGTGTGTGTTTTCATCCATTTACAACTTCAATGAAGGAACAAAAAAAATGTTAATTATTCAAATGCAACCACCAATTGTTTAATAATCCCATTTCAAAACAACAATGAGTTCATGGTTGTGCCCATAAGCGCAAGACAATATTTAGATCACGCCATCCTCCTAGCAGGTAATTTTTTAGCAGGTGCTCCCTTGCATGTCCTACTTGTGGGGGAAAAATATCTGATCTTATCCCAAACAATCTTCGAGATTTAGTATCTCGAGGTAGATCTGCCAGGTGGACAAAACCCGAAGCTTTTACGATTCTAATGTCTCCTCATTGCAACTAACGAGATAATCTCTTTAGGGACGGCGGCAGTGCACCTGTTGGCAATACTCCGACGCTCAAGTCAATATCTAGTATCTCTTCTAGATAAATTACTCAAGCAAAAAGTGTTATCAAGAAAGTCTTGTTAATCTTAGATCGGATGATCAAGATCCTTTGTCTCAGTTCCGAATATAATATATTTATAGACTCAGATATGGCATGACTCATTTCTCATGCGTCCACTTCTCGTTGGTCAGATCCGATCTAGGAAGAATCAGTTATATACAACTTCTTCATGTTGGATATGAACTTCTCATATTCAGTTAAATCTGAAACAACTGAGACGACAGCTTACGTGGTAGATATTTTGAATGAAAGAAAGTGGCGGGAATACAATAATGACCAAATCTACTGCCAAGTGGCATCTCCTCATAGATGTTGACGTGTAATTGATCTATTGGTTGGGATACTTATCTGTTTAGTAGAGTTCTGATGTCGTTACTTGTCGGGAAAGGAAGAAAGCTTCACCCGTTAAGTATATGATGTAGATATTGGCGAGAAGGGTTGATTGCCTTGATCAAGTATAATGTTGAACTTGTCGGGATGGATTGAATGCCAAGCCCGTCAAGTATAATGTTGAACTTGTCAGGGTGGGTTGAATGTCAAGACCATCAAATATAAAGAAGGATTTAACGGGAAGAGTTGATTGTCTTACCCATAAAGTATGAGAATGAAAGACTTAACTGGAAGAGTTGATGTCTTACCCATCAAATTTGAGAATGATTACGAGAAGAGTTGAATACCTTCACCCGTAATATTTGAAGAAGTTGCCAGGAAGGATTGATAGCTCTAACCGATAAATTTATTGCTCAACTTAATGCTTATCGTTACTTGCCTTCTTCGGGATATACTTCCTCGGACTGATTATAAGACACGCGTCACCATCAGATATGTCTGGCGTGCTCCTGGAAAGTTGATAGCTGTCTTTGGTGGGTCACATCGGTTCATTTATGTATATTGGTCCTCGAGATGACAAACGTCGATCCTTCGTATTTCGCACGTGCTATGTCAGTGACATGTGTGACTATCCCATAGGCTGGAAAATACAGTACCCACACTGCTGTTGTGCCCATACAAGCCACATTTCCCGCACTTGCGTTGATTCCTATGTTGAGAAGGGGCAACCTCATCTTTATCTCTACGTCTCGACGTCAGGGCGACCTCACGGTCGTTTCTTTGGAGCTGGCAAGACAAGAGTTGTAACCTATACATTTACGAAGACTCGTTTACAAATATAATCGGAATACTAAAAATACATTTTTCATCGAGATGAGAAAGTTTTGTTAACCTAGTCCCAATCCTTCCGATCGGCTATCGGGTGCATATAGTCCTCATATGTGGCTCTATAGGATTTTACTATCTAATAAGAAGTGTAGTACCTTTAGTTTTTATGAAGAAGTGAAATCATCTTCTCAGCACAAAAAAAAAAATAGATGGAAGAGAAGATAAGATGAGTGAGGGTAACTAACCGTTAAATTTGCAGGAGATGGGTCAACAACACTTAAATCCAGGCTCAACCCGTGAAATAAAATCTGAAATTTTTCGCAGAATGAGAACTATGGTTTAATCTTACTGAAACATTTTCTTCACAAATTAGAAAATAAAACAAAAACAGAGGATGCACTTACCGAACTGAAAATAGAACAAAAAACTCTTATTTAAATGGAGAAGTATTGTGATCTACAACCCAAAAAACATGAGAAAGATACTTGGACGGTTGCGTTTCCTTCTCTTGGGGACTACTGAACAAGGCCTCTTCTTGTGGCTCCAATTCAAGAACAAAGTATCTTCTTCCGATGATTTGAGAAGGATGAGAAGACGATGGGATGATCCTGTGGGTTTGATTAGTTGATGGAAATAAAGAAAATGAAGATGAATAAAATAACTAGGGTTTGAGAATTTTTAGTAGATTTAGAAGGATGTAGTGAAGAAAGAAAGATTTTGGTTAGAAACAGAGCTTATGTCGTAGCGGGAAGGTGAAGAGAAGACATGCTCAATGGAAGGTTTTAAGCCACACCGTTGGATGAGATCTAGTGAGAGTGGAGATTGGCGTTTCCCCAATTCAATTTTAGTCATGGGATTTTGGGTATTTTGGGAATTTTTTAAAATTATGGGCACTTCCGTTGTTTTGACGTGAACATGTGAGCAAATCACGTTTTTACATTAGTAGTTGACTGTAAACTGGGGGGGTATGTCAGTTTTTTCAACTTGTGGGGGTATGTCAAACATCATTTAAAACATGGGGAGTATGTCTAAAATTCCCAAAACGGAAATACGCGTTTTGGCGAAGGTAAGTTTTATTGACACCCCGATAATTTTCAAGGGCACCACATATTTTTCCCTATAAAAGTGAGCCTTTACTAGCCCTAGGGGTGTCAATGGGTCGGTTTTGATTTGGTACCTAAGGTGGCCCGAACCGGAACAAACAGTTCTGGTTCTTATCAGTTCGGGACCTTAACGGTTCCGGTTCTCAAAGTAATGGATCTGGAATCGAAACCGATTATGTATTTCTGTCGGTTCCGGGTATATTGGGTCCAATCTTGATACTATGAGAATTTTTACACTATATTTATATATTGGTTCCGGTTCTTATCAGTTCAGTTCCATATTAGACTACCCAGCACTGGAACCATTATTTTCGGTTCGATTCCGGTTTCGGTTCCTTTTTAATTGGTTCCAAAAAATGTGGAACCGGAATCGGTGTTTTTGGTTCCGGTTCTGATTCGGTTCCGGTTAAAAGGGTAATACCTATTATGAAAGCACCCACATATCCAGCCACTACTCATCTCCTCTACCATATCCTTCCTTCACCATATCCTTCCTTCACTTTATCCTTACACTTGAAGGGCAGTAACATCACCGTCGACTTTAGAATCTTCGGAGATTGCTAGAGATCGTCGGAGAAACGCCAGAGAATCACCTTTGATAGATATAATGCCAAAAAAATGATTGAAAGGGTAGAAAATCCAAAAAACGAAGTGAAAAGTTCACTTAAATCAACTAGATGTGTGGGAAAATCAACTCAAGTGGAAGAGAACATTCCATAAACATTTTCTTCACTGGTAAGAAAGCTAACTTGGCTATCGTCGGCATCTTTGCCCTATTTTTTTTGCATACTGCCCAATGTCTGCAACTCATCATGTCGGTTTCTCGACACTGACATGGCTTCATCCATTTCAGTTGGATTCTACTAAAGCCGCGTCATATTTTCGGTTGGATCCAACCGATTGATAAATTTTGTAAGAAGTTAACCTTTATGATAAGCCAGTTCGATTCAACCGAAAATGTGATGTAACTTCGATTGTTTCCAATTGAAATGGATGAAGCAATTTCAATTAAACATAACCAAATGTGCTAAAATGTTAAATACTTTTCCTTATCGTCCTATGTTTTTGGCATTGGAAATCTAATATTGATTATGTCGCCTTCACAACCATCCACTAGCGAAAAATTTAGAAGGTCACTCTTACGTCCGAAGGCTCACACGTGAAGAAGAACATATGTTAGAAGAGATGTGCAGGGCTGGTGTTAAGCCAAGGGAAATCCTCAATACATTGAAACGGAGAGACAAATTGAATGCGTCTATGATTAGGACAAGCAGAGAGACATTTTTTCCCTTAAGAATGTCACCAGATCACGTGTTATTACATCAGATTATCGCAATTGGATACGTTAACAAGTGTTTTGACCTCAGTCGAGCCTCTAGTTGCCATTCCTCCCAAAAAGATATTTTGTCAGGAAGGGGCAAACTCTAGCCTTTTACGGACCTCGACATCGCGCCTCGCGAGGCATGTTCTAAGAGTGGTCGCATGGAGTATCGGCATTGTGGAATCCACCAACAATCCCTCCCTCACGATGACGCTCCCGCAACTCGATCCCGTGACCTTGGCTCTGATAGCAATTGTCTGGACCTTAATCAAGCCTCAAGCTGCCATTCCTCCTAAAAAGATATCTTGTCAGGAAGGGGCAAACTCTAATTAACCTTTTACGGACCTCGACATCGCACCACACAAGGCCTATTCTAAGAGCGGTCGTAAGGAGTATCGGCATTGTGGAATCCACCAACAACAAGATCCACTTCATCAAAGTTTTTTTTAAACCAGAAGCTCCGATCCCTCCTGCCATTTCTTTATGGAGAAAGCATTACCATGTACATGCAATGGAATGGGAAAGTCCTTACATAGCAAGGATGCATGAGTTTAAGGAAATGATTGGTGGGAATGTTGTTCCGATATTTGCCATTCTAGTGGAAATTGATTGACCCCTTTGTTGTCGTGGAGGCCTACAATATCTTTTTGGTTGTGGCGGCATGCGTGCCCTTTATTTGTTGTGGAAGCATGCGTGCCATTTTTGTTGTGGAGTTCTACGAGCCCTTTTTGTTGTGGTTAGTGGTCTACGAGCCTTGTAATTATTTCAAAGTTACTTGTAAATGTAAGTCATATAAATTAAGAAAGTAAAAAAAAAGTGTTGATATTGTACCAATACAACTGACTCTGTCGATGTCGAACAAACTTAGAACAGGCTCTATCTTGCATCCAACCAACATATGTGAGACATAGTCAATTAGATCCAACCAACATTTGTTTGTTCATATCAGTTGGATCCAACCGACACTAAGAAAATTCAGGCTCTAGAAGAAGGACAGAAAAAGTGTCAATTATATACAACCAACAGTCTCTATCGGTCTCATCCAACCAACATATTTATATGAGACAAAGTCAGTTGGATCCAATCAACATTTGTTTGTTCATATTAGTGGGATCCAACCGACACTAAGAAAATTCAGGCTCCAGAAAAAGGACAAAAAATATGTCAGTTAGATACAACCGACAGTCTCTTTCTATAATGACCATATTTCTAGCAATATTATAGTAGAGTTTTTATAATACTTTGAACTTAATATATATATATATATATATATATATATATATATATATATGCCATTTTAAATGCATCAATAATAGCTTTCTATCGGTATCAAGTTTGTCGATATCGGACTTGCGGATCAAAAGCTATTGTGCTTAAATATGAGCAACATTTTAAGTTAAAATGCTTCGGATACATATAAAAAAAATTTAAAAAAAAAAAGAAAAAGAAAATGTTCAAAATTTTAGTCCCACATTGGAAATGAGTGAAAAGTTCTGAGTTTTGAACATCTATAAATACAAAGTCATGCCTTGAGTAAAATACATTAGTTTGGTATTTGCGTTATAACCTCTAAAGTAAGAATAATTGCAAAAAAATCATCAACTGGAACAAATTCTATAAAATTCTTAAAAATTTCTGAAAATATTCAGGTGGCTAGGTCATTTGAAAAGTTTTTTGTAGGGCCCACTGCCTCAATATACGTGCTACTTTGAGATTCATGCCGTATGAAGTTCAATGATTTGGGATTCTAGCGTATCTACATGTAAGTACATAGTTATTTATTTTATATATTTATTTATAAATATTATTTTATTTTAGAAATAGTAGAAAATTTGCATAATATTGTAGAAAAAATTTAAAAAATTATATTATTTTTTAGAAAAATGTTTAAAAATTTTATTCTTGTTATCTGTTAATTTTAGCAAAGAAAAATCTATATTCTTGTATTTTTCACATGAAATGTGTAAATGCATTAATGATTTATTGTAATATTAAAAACATAAAATTATGATAGATAGGATCGTATGCAATCTTGTTTAGTTAGATGAATTCATGCTCAAATTCATTTAAAAAGAGATATATGCATTTTCACCCGTTTTATGTGCATTTATTTTTTAGAATATTAACAAGGCTTAAATGTTCTTATTTTTTGTTTAAAAAATGTTAAAATATGAATGTTATGCATATAAAGATGTTTCTACAAACGTTAATATTTTATGCATATAAATACGATTAAGGACATGGACAAGTACGTGATCGGGAATGTAGATTATCATATTAGTTAGAATCAGGCGTTGTCTCATTGCTTTGAGACCACTTGGGGTTCTAGTCCCCTAAAGTACCTGGCGTTGTCTTACTTCTTTAAAACCCCTTGGGGTTCGAGTCCCCTAAAGGAGATGCTTTATCTCATTCATGAGACCCCTCGTGTATTCATAACAAAAAGAAAATTAAGGAATCCGGAGAAATGATACTTGATGAAACAATTAGTGTGCACATTAGGGAGTCTACTTGTATGCTAAAAGTGTTGACATCGTATATTAGAATCGATAAAATGTTGGTACCGAATACATCATCAATAGTTTGACTATATAGAAATGGTCACGGGTATTCTGATAAGAGAAATGTTAACTGTTATGTAAGAGGTCATCCTCGTATTCGGAGTTATATGTAAGTAATTAATAGAGAATTGAGTTTTATCGAATTACATGTGAAACTCATTTACAAATCGTATTTGTTTTAAAATAAATAAAAAAAAAGTCGTTGATTTAAGTAATTTTACGCATGAGGAATGTACTTACTGGGCCATCGCTCATCGTTTTAAAATGTTTTGTTTTCAGGAAGGGATAAGAGGAAGTTGGTCTGATGCTTCCAGCATTTCTATTGATAAACATGTACTATAGACGATGTTATATTTTGTTTAATTCTTCTATCTTGTAGAAAGATATATGAGATATGTATGTCTTTTGACCGTTTAGTAACATGTATTTGGAAGTACGACATATAAAATATTTTATTTGGATGGACATATTATGGTTGTGTTTGAGGCGAGAGATCTTCTGATATTATAAATATGTCAATAAAGTGCATTTCATTTTGTAGATTATTTAAAAGAAATGAAAAATTATTCAGTGTATTTCTACTGCATCATGATACTAATTTTGTTTAACTGTGCTATTGGATGATCAGATCGTGCATCGAGATACGAGAAATGTCAACATGACTAGATATCAGATTTGGGAGCGAGCGCGCATGACACTTTCGGTCTCATCCAACTACAATTTGTTAGACAGAGTCAGTTGGATCCAACAGACATTCGTCTGTTCATATCGGTGGGATCCAATTGACACTAAGAAAATTCAGGCGCCAAAAGGACAAAAAATGTGTTAGTTATACATAATCAATAGTCTTTGTCGATCTCATCCAACCAACATTTGTGAGACAGTGTCAATTAGATCCAACTCATGACATTTGTCTGTTCATATCAGTGGGATCCAACCGACACTAAGAAAAACTCAGTGAATCTCGCTGTTGGTTTTTTGTTTCAAATCTCTTACTTAATTGATTAATATACATGGAACATTTAACAAAAAAAATATTATGATCACCATACATAGAACATTTAACAAACAAGATTACGCTCACCATACATACAATATTTAACAAAAAGGCACACAAGTCTCAATAAGTTTATGGCATGTATGCCTCAAAAAAGGCTCACAAGCCTCAATAAAGCCAATAAGTTTATGACACGTATGCCTCAAAGTCTCACAAGCCTCAATAGTTTATGGCGCATAGGCCTTCATGCCTAATTTTTCTTTTTTTCTTTTTTTCTTTCTTTCTCTTCTCATTTTACATGCATTTTCTCTTTTCCTTGTGTTGCTCCTTTTCTTTGCCTTTTTCATTTTCCTTGGTTGTTGTCGTATTTTGTCCCCTTCGTCGTTTTCTTAAATAACACCTTCCTCTAGATTGTGGGTCTTGTGGAGGTGTTGGATCTGTTGGGTGAGCCGCTGGATTTGCTGGGTTAGATGCTAGATATGATGGCTGAGTTTCAAACCGCACGATGCTATAGATTTGTCTTTCTCTAATCAACATCCCATCGATGTCTTGATCTTTGCCTTTTGCAAATGATTCATCTAACAGTCCTAAGGTCATCTCCAACTGTTTCATCTGCAACAAATGAAGAATATCGGTTAGCTTGATGTTAAAGAAAGTAATAATTTTAAGAAATGTTATAATGTAGATAAATTCATACCAATTCAGCATCCATTGCAGTTTCATATGACTGACAACCAGTTCTTTGCTCGGGGTTTTGGACACACTTGTGGGATATCTTATGGAACCATTCAAGGTATCCATCCACACAGCCCCACGACTTTATGACAATGCTTCCACATTCTTTAGCCGACATAACATGGTTATGCCATTTACGCCAATATTGATCCAATAAAGGGTATTCTACATTGTAACTTTGACTTGTCATATCCCTTGTCACCCGAACGGGAGCTAGTGGCTCAGGAGGAATAGTCTGAACCTGACCGAACTGTCTAAGTACGCGGTCTAGGTGATATAGCTCTACGATATCAAAAGAGAGAAGACAACCAGTGTAGTAAGTGACATCTTCAAATGGATGATGTTGTCTACTATCTCTGTATGGCTCTCAAATGACCAACTAGGACCTTTCGGGTCGCGGATTGACTTTCTTGCATTGTAGATATCAAAGGCACTTCGACAACCTAAATATAATACAAAACAATTTAAAATTAAATCAAAAGGCAACACTGGAGAAAAATATAGATGAAAACAATCTATGCAACTCTACAAAAACCTCACCTCACTTGTTGACGACTTCTCTTGGGCTTCACTAAGACGCTTTCTATGTGATGCTGTGGGAGCGTGTCATTTTTTTGGTGCATCAGGAGCAAGTGGCTCGATAGGATTTCTCCCCATTATTGTAACCTAACAAGAGAACAACCATTATCGTGTTAGAAATAAAAAAAGAACTAAATCAAAATTTATTAACAGAAGATGGTTGGATCCAACTAAAGCCGTCATCACAATTTCGATTGGATCCAACTAATAATAAGTAATTGAGTTTTTCTTAATGTCGGTTGGATCCAACCAATACTAAGGAAGTCTGAGTTTTTCTTAATGTTGGTTAGATCCAATCAAACTTGTTCTAATAATGTCGGTCAGATCCAACCAAACCCTTTGAGGCATTTTATCAAACACCATGACTTCATTTTTTGACTTACTATTTTCACTTCCCTTCTTCGGCGTGGATTCAAAGAATCCAACGGTGGTTTTGCTTTGGCTAAAAGTATATGCCACCTTAACGCTATCACCATCATTGGATTTTTAGAATCCACACCGGAGAAGGGAAGTGAAAATGGTTGAAAAAAAATGAAAAAAACAACGGAATAAGAGAATGATTAGAAAAAAATTCACAAAAAACTCAATAATGGTTGAGTTTTGATTTTCTAGATGATAAAAATAAAAAAGGAAGAAAACGGGGAATGGTTGGATAGAATGGAGAAATCAAACAAAAAAAAGAAAAAAAAATAAGTAAAACTCACCAGAATGGCAGTCGGACGGCGTAGTATTGCTGGAAGGGTTTCGTCGGACGTTGTAATGTCATCGGAGAACGTTGCTGGTGTCGACAAGGGAGAAGAAGGGGTAGGATAACAGTTTGGAGGAAGAAAAACCAAACCCTAAGCTTTTTTAATGGATGGGTGGGGTGTCTTCAAGCAATGGGGTGAGCGCCCTTATAACTTGGGTGCCCTTGGTAAGATTTGGGGTGTCAATAAAATTTACCTAAGTTTTATTGACACCCCAATAATTTTGAAGGGTACCCCGTATTTTTCCCTTAAATATGTGAAGCCTTTACTAGCCCCCTTACTAATAACTATTATGAGAGCACCCACCTATCTTGCTCATCCTACAACTACTCATCTCCTCCTTCACCCTATCCTTATACACTTGAAGTGTGGTAAAGTCACCGTCGACCTCGAAATCGTCGGAGATCGCTGGAGAAACGCCGCCTTTGACAGCTACAAAGCAAAAAATGATTGAAATGGTAGAAAATCCAAAAAATGAAGTGGAAAGCTTACTTAAATAGACTAGATGGGTGGAATTATTACCTCAAGTGGAAGATAACATTCCACAAACATCTTATTCACTGGTAAGATAGTTAACTTGGTCATCACTGGCATCTTTGCCCTATCGATGGAAAACATTGGAAAACATGATTGAAATGGTATAAAACCTAAAAAAAGAAGTGGAAAGTTCACCTAAATCGACGGAAAACATTGGAAAAATTAACTCAAGTGGAAGAGAACCTTCCACAAATATCTTCTTCACTGGTAAGATCGCTAATTTCGCCATCGCCATCGTCTCTTCCTTATTATTATTATTTTTTTTTTGTGTATTGCATAAATGCATGTAACTCATTATGTCGGTTGCTCGACACTGACATTGCTTCATCCATTTCAGTTGGATCCAACCGAAGTTTCGTCCTATTTGTTAGTTGGATCCAATCGGCACTAAGAAAAACTTAGGCTGTGTGTCAGTTACATACAACCGATACTATTTGACGATGATATTCAACCAAAATTGTTGGTACAATTTCGGTTGGTTCCAACTGACATGAGTTTGTAAATTTCAGTTGTATCCTACCGATACTAAGAAAAACTTAGGGCGTGTTTAGTTGCATGGAAAATTTTCCTGGGAAAATCTTCTTTTCCTTGGTAAAATGTTCCTGAGAAAGTTTTCCCTTGGCTGTTTGATTGCACCTTGCAAAATATACATTTTTCCAATTTTTCGTTGTTTGATTTCACAAATTTTCCTGTGAGAAAATCATATTAACTTCAAGGTTTTGGTATTAAATTCATATTAGGTGATCAAATATGCAATGGTCTGATGAAGAAAAACTCTACTCAAGTAAATGGAGGATTGTTTGATTATGTTGATTGACGGAATCTACACGTGGTTGCACTAGCAACACACAATGCCAGCCATTAAGCTTCCTCTGGTTACATGATTAAGAGCCCATTAGCTATGTTGCTGAGATCACTTTTTAACCAAAGTGTGTATATTTTAATGAATTATACCTTTTTTCTAATTCGAGAAATTAACCTCCAATGAAGTGAGAAATTAACTTTTTTTATTTATAAATTAGCCATCAATTTGAGAAATTAATTGAAGAAACTACAAGTAAAGTGAGCTTTAAGCCTTTAACCACCTCTTTGTAAGTGGTAGGACTTATAATAATAGTGGGTAGAAGAATACAAATTTGAAACCAACTTCGATATGGATCTTCTAATGCGTTGCTATTGAATCCCTACCGGACATGTTGCGTACATGCCACTAATGAGAATAGTTAAATCTGTGCATCCCACTTATTAGTAGATCTCCAATCCCAAAATATCAACCTAGTTTTAATGATCTTGACCATTGAACTAGTTGCATGCTTTTGGACGATTGCAGTCATCTCATTTGCTGATTTTCTTAGGTAGGAAATCTTCCAGTGATTGGTTAGTCAAAAGCCACATCATGTACACGTACAACAAATTAATACCACATAGCAATGTTCCTACAAAATTCTGGTTCTCTCCATTTTTCTCTAAGCCAATTAAAGTTTAAAAATGTTAATACATCTTTATGAGAACTCAAGCAGAGATCCATAATCAGCATCCGTCTCCTTTGCTGCTGCCTCTTCATCCAGTATTCATTAAGCAGAGATCCAAATATGGCCTTGCCGGAAACAACTCCAATCCTACACAATGCATGAAATCATCAAAAATTCCACTAAAGATATATTTTTAGTTGAAGTTTTGGGGAGAGCAATGTTAGATGCATGAAAAGAATTATAGAAGATCGGTGATACGTTCGGCCTATACCCTGAACAAGAAAAAAAAAGGGAATTGGAAATGTATTGAGCTTGAAGAGTAGAGTGGGTAGGCCTATACCCTTAACCAATACTATAGAAGATCAGTGATATGTTTGGTCCATTATAGACACACAAACACACATACAATTTGGGTACATATTAACCATCAGTATCTCTTTGATTCAACCAAAGACATTAGTGTCTCACAATGTGGACACAATACATTTTGATCGCGTGAAAGAGATGGAGTTGCATTTCAAGTATCAGCAAATAAGTATAGAGAACCAGTTATCATGCTCATGAAATATATAAATATGTGTGGGTTTATGTTACAAAACCCCAGCAAATGAATTTATAATGGCTCACCATCTTGCAGGTTTGCATGCCCTGTTTGCTCAAGATCAGTCTGTGATATAGAGTCTATCTGCTCTTACCCTTAAAATACTCTATGCTAACTAATTTTCTATTAAAACCCGAATTCAGACCGCTACAACACACATGCCCAAAATTTACCAGAACAAGATGCCAAGTCCTATTGTCTTGTTACTAATATATCGGTTATCTTTCATTCAGTGTTATAAAATCAATTTTTTTTCCAAGCATTCTATTTGTTGCTTTTGTTTATGAGAATAGTGAATGAGCATAAATATACCAATTGCTAATCTATGGTGATCAGTCTATAAATTTTATTGATTTGGTGTTGTAAATGATCAGGTTTGGATCCCCTGCAATGACTGTGAGACAACATCTGAGGTCCATTTCCATATTGTGGCACACAAGTGCCAAAGCTGCAAGTCCTACAACACTAGGTTGACACGAGGTGTGCTGCTACATGCTCATCGAGAATTTAACATGGTAAACTCTTTCGGAGATCTACTAATTAACAAGCTTCCTATTATAACATGGATTTTTTTTTATCTTTTATCAGTATCAAAATTAAAAACAAAAACAAAGAAAGCAATGAATATTTCTATGAATGAAACCACTTGTTATCATGATCACAATAATGTGGGTATGCAATTCTCAAAACCACTAACTTTAGATGTAGACTTATGAGTTCTTTTTCTTTCTTCGTATGCAAAAGACAATCACATTATCCAAGGATATTTCTATGTTTCCACTACATGCTGTGGTCAACAGACTCAACACAGCAACTTCATTACAATGGGTGTATAAATCTTAGTTGGGCATCTACTTGTAAAATAGAAGTTAGAATCTACTTCATACAGGTTTGTAGATAAGTAATATAGAGATAACGTAAGGATCAATAGCAACAAACAACTTCTATCTCTAGACTATCAAGCAAGTGCACAAGTATTAATTACTAGTTTGAAGACAGTCCTAACCTTAAACTCAATGTGATTATTGCAGTCACTATCATTTTGAATGGACAAATCTAGTCTGCAACTGTTTGCAGACTTAAAAGTATGCAAGCATTGTCGAACTGTTGGATGTCCCTTGAAAAATGTGTTATTTCAATGTTTTCAAAAAACTATTTTATAAATTAAAAACATGTTTTCCAAGGAGCATTCAATGACGGATACAATGTTTGCATACTTTTAAGTTTGCGAGCATTTGCATACTAGATTTGTCCATTCTGAACAGAGTGTAATTTCTTAAAAGCGACAAGAGGAATATGTCAACATATTAAGAGTTGATCTTTATATAGTCTGGCAACTTAATAAAGTTATAGTTCTTTCAATATTATTTGTTAAATTGTTCTTTCATTATTTGTTCTATTCCTTGTTTGATATGTCAACATATTAAGAGTTTTGCTGCTACAAAACTGGCTTTTACTGTGATTGATTTTTTTTTTTGGCAAATCCACCAACATAAGCATAATACTTCTAAACATCTTTTCAAAGTTTAACTCATATCAGTCACCCATTAACAGATCAATCCTAATCTATCACATTCCATCTAAAAATGCATTGTCCGGATCTTCTGTTTCATGCCTCACAACAACCTAAAACCAAATCAAACTAATGGATACTGTGAAACCCATTAGTTGCGCCAACTCAATAAATTAACTTGTGAAACATGGCATTTAGTAACAACAACATTATAACCCTTCCCATATCCAGACTGTGAGTGAACTGAATAAAATGGAAGATGTGTACAGCCGAAGCCATACACTACCTCTCTGGATTTTCTCTCCATTTTGGCTGCTATGATACTCCTTAATCCAAGGCGAATACAACAAATATTAAACTTTCATCTAGATGTTATCCATCATTCAAGCATCAAAAATTAAACCCAACACCAACAAAACCTCATCGTTTCCTTCCGTAGAGGAAAATCAAATAAAAACAAAAATCCTAACGAGTAACTTTGAGGAACTTTACAATGCAAAATCCGATTCTGCTCCAAAATCCATAGAAAACTCGTATAAGAGAAACTATAAAAGCAAAATATAAGAAGAAACACACCTTTTCTACTCCAAAATCTAGGGTTTTATTAGGTGTGAACGTCCGAAGCTGCTCAAAATCCACCACAAAACACGATCCTTTTGCTCGTTTAGAGCGATTGGGCAAGATTTGAACAATTTGAGATGAAGAAATAGTAGAAGCGATCAACGGTGAGCACAAGAGAGATTGGAAGCTCGCGTTCAAGAAAGTTTTGAGAGACTTGAGTGGTTTTGAGAAAAAGTCGGGGAAAATGACCTAATATGTGTGAGAAAATAAGGGTGCCCTTTCCCGTGGAAATGTTTTCTCACCCCATTGGAATGAAATTCAATTCCTGGCTTGGTCAGAAAAATCTCATTTTCTCAGGAAAACTTTCCCATTTTTAAAATAGATATCAAACAGTGGAAAATGTGTAATCAAACACGCCCTTAATGAATTTGTTATTTTTTTGTTTGTAATCTCTTACTTGATTGATCAATATACATGGAACATTTAACAAAAAGGTTATGATCCAATAAGTTGAACAATAAAAAAGGTTCACAGGCCTCAATAAGTCGTTGGCACATATGCCTAAAAAAATAAAAGAGCTTATGACAATTATGTCTCAAAAATAGGCTCCCAGGCCTCAAGAAATTTATAGCCCTTATGCCTCAAAAAAGGCTTACATACTTACACAATAATATTTTTTTTATTTTCTTTCTTTCATTCTTTTCTGCAGATCTGTTGGGTGAGTTGCTGGATTTGCTGGGTGAGCTGTTGGCTGAGTTTTGGACCACAAGATGTCATAGATTTGTTTCTCTTGTTGACGACTTCTCTTGGGCTTCTCTAAGATGCTTTCTATGCGATGTTGTGGGACCGTGTCATTTTTTGGTGCATCATGAGCGAGTGGCTCGGTAGAATTTCTTGCCATTATTGTAACCTAATAAGGAGAAATACCATTGTCATGTTAGAAAAAGAAAAAAAAAAGATGAACTAAATCAAATTTTATTAACAGAAGACAGTCGGTTGGATCCAACCAAACCTGTTCTAGTAATGTCAATCAGATCCAACCAAACCCTTTGAGGAATTTTATCAAACACAATGATTCCATTTTTTGACTTGCCATTTTTACTTCCCTTCTTCGGCGTGGATTCAAAGAATCCAATGGTGGTTTTGCTTTGGCTAAAAGTAAATGCCACCTCAACGCTATCACCATTGTTGGATTCTTAGAACCAACGCTGGAGAAGGGTAGTGAAAATGGTTGAAAAAAAAGGAAAAAACGTTGGAATAAGAGAATGGTTAGAAAAAAATTCACAAAAAAACTCAATAATGGTTGAGTTTTGACTTTTCTATATGATAAAACTCTAGAAAACTCAAAAAAATGAAGAAATCGGGAATGGTTGGATGGAATGGGGAAATCAAACTAAAAAAAAAAGAAAATAATTAAAACTCACCGGAATGGCGGTCGGACAACGTAGTATCGCTGGACGATTTTGCTGGACGTTGTAATGTCACCGGTGTCGACAAGGGAGAAGAAGGGGTAGGAGTACAGTTTGGAGGAAGAAAAACCTTAAACTTTTTTAATGGTGGGGTGCCTTTAAGCAATGGTGTGCCGACTGATTATTTTCAAAATGGGTTGGACGCCCTTATAACTTGGGTGCCCTTGGTAAGCTTTGGGGTGTCAATAAAATTAGATCAAGATATTGGCACCCACATTTTCGCTCAGTAAACCCATCCCTCCCTTTTCACTCATCACAACCACCCACCAAAAACAAACAAACAAAAAAACCAAAACAAAAAAACAGAGAAGAAAAATAAGGAGGAGGAGGAGGCCATCGCAGGTACCACTCTCTCTCTCTCTCTCTCTCTCCCTCTCCCTCTCTCCCTCTCTCCCTCTCCCTCTCTTTCTCTCCCTCTCTTGGTACTGTGCCAAGCCACTTCGGCCGCCCTAGGCCGAGTATGGCATGCCACACTTGGCCTTAGGGCTATCGAGGTTGCTTGGCAACCCATTAATGAAAGAGGGGGATGGAGAGAGCAAGAGAGGGAGAGGGAGAGGGAGTCACCTACGGAAGCAGCGGCCTCCTCCTTTTTTTTCTGGGTTTCTTTTTGGATTTTTTTGTATATTTTTAATGGGTGTGATGAGTAAAAAATGAGAGATGGGATTTTGGGGTTTATCAAGGGGGCGTTTGCAACCCCAAAAAAGTAAGTTATTAACTTTTGTAAGATAAAAAGTTTGTTTGGATGTCTCTCATGTTTTAACTTGTAAGAAGTTCAAAACTAACTTAAGGGGGCACTTGGCAACACAAAAATAAGTAACTTATTTATTTTTATAAGTCAAAAAGTAAAACAGTTAGTTTGGATGTGTATCATATTTTAACTTTTGAAAAGTTAAAAACTAACTTAACACTGAAACTAAAATTTTTAGCTTTTAGAGAAATTACATCTCAAAAATTAGAAGACCCCCCACCATGCTTTTAACTTTTATAACTTTTCTGCAGGTCAGAAATCAACTAGTAACTTCTACTACAAGTAGAAGTTCTTTTACTTCTAGTTCCCAAATGCCCCCTTATTAAATGTGTAGCTCAAATTTTTTGCTTTTCGAACTTTCAAGAGATGCTACTTCTAAAAAATTAGAACCTCTCCCGACACTTTCTTCTTGAAACCTCTCTCTCCCTCTCCCTCTTCCTCTCCCAAGAACCTCGCTAACAGAGAAGGTGAAGGTTTGATCGTCCATCGAGGTAAAGTCGGTCTCTCTCTCTCTCCCCCCATTTCTCTCTAGATTGATTTATCGTTGTATTTCCTAGAAATTTTAGAGATTTTTTTCTTTCAACCGTTTTGGTAACACTAGTTTTTGTAGAAAAAAGTTCAGTTTGTTAGGTTTTGGTTGTGTATAATGTATGCCCTAGCTTCTAGTTCGGTTGGGGGAAAAAGTTCAAGTCTTTAGGTTTTGGTTGTGTATATTTCTCTTTTTGTTTCTCCCTCTTCATAATATTGTTGTTCTGATTTTAATGTTCTCAGGTTTTTTTGAGAACTATTGCAGCATCTTTTTGTCTTATTGCAACATGTAGTGTTTCATATCATCCTCTTTTTGTTAGATAGGGAGTGGTTTATGGCTATAGAATACTTGGCTTTCATCCGTTAACGATGATTTTCATTCATCACATCTCTAAATCCCTTTTTGTTGTCTTTTTCTTATATTGCCTTTTAGATTTTTTTTGGTAATCGATGAGGTTTTCAACCTCACAACACACACAACAGAATAGGGAGTTTGCCTCCCCTGTTCAAAGTCTTCTCTTTTGGTTGAGTTTTGGGCACTAATCCCTCCCAAAAACTCATCTGATTCTCCTTTTCTGATTTTCCCCATCCCTTTCCAATCAACTGGGCATTCTGCCCTTCAATTTTTTTTCATACCTAAAATGTTAGAAAAATCTATTCTGGATTTAGACATCTCTGATCCTTGTTAAGATTTTAGACATTGCATTCATCAACCATTAGCTTTTAGGAGTGCAAGTCAATGCCAAACTAACTTTTTGACTTTTTGATTTATAAGTCAGTGTTTTGCCAAACTAACTTTTGACTTTTCTGGAAGTCAGAAGTCGACTAGTAACTTCCATTCCAAGTAGAAGTGCTTCTACTTTTCGTTCCCAAACGGCCTCTAAGCGAAAACGCGGGTGCCAATATCTCAACCCATAAAATTTGGGAACTTTTATTGACACCCCAATAATTTTCAAGGCACCCCGTATTTTTCCCTTAAATATGAGGAGCCTTTGATAGCCTCCTTATTAAAACCTATTATGAGAGCACCATGTCTTGCTCATCCTACAGCTGCTCATCTCCTCCTTCACCCCATCCTTACACTTGAAGGGCGGTAACGCTATCGTCGACCTTAGAATTGTCGGAGATCACTGGAGATTGTCGGAGAAACGCCGGAGAATCACCTTTGACATCTACAATGTAAAAAAAAATGATTGAAAGAGTAGAAAATCCAGAAAATGAAGTGAAAAGTTCACTTAAATTGACTAGATGTGTGGAAAAATCAACTCAAGTGGAAGAGAACATTCCACAAACATCTTCTTCACTGGTAATAGAGTTAACTTCGTCATTACAAACATCTTTGCCCTATTTTTTTGCATATTGTATAAGTGTCTGCAACTCATCGTGTCAGTTTCTCGACACTAACATGACCAGCTTCATCCATGTCAGTTGGATTCCACTGAAATGGATGAAGTAATTTCAGTTAAACATTACCGAATGTGCTAAAATTTTAAATACTTTTCCTTATTGTCCTATGTTTTTTGCATTAAAAACCTAATATTGATGATACGGAATATGCTGAAAGCATTCAACTCCCAATGATCCTTGTACAACAAGAAGTAAGTGGGTGTTTAATTTGTTTTTGTTTCTTAGTTTATTTATACATTAAATGATATTGATGTTAACTCTTTTTACTGTAGAACTCCATAAGTAATGATGATGGGAATGTTGTTGCAAAAGAAATGACTGATATAGCGAGGATGCGTGAGTTTATAGAAATGACTGGTGGGAATGTTCCGAAAGATGCCATTCTAGTGGATGATAATTGAACCCTTTGTTGTCGTGGAAGCCTACATGCTCTTTTTGGTTGTCGAGGCCTGCGTGCCCTTTTTGTTGTCGTGGAGGCCTATGAGCCTTTTTTGGTTGTGGAGGTCCGCGTGTCCTTTTTTGTGGTGGCACGAGTGCCATTTTTGTTGTGGAGGCCAATGACCCTTTTTTTGTTGTGGTTTGTGGTCTTTGAGCCTTGTAATTATTTCAAAGTCACTTAAAATGAAAGTAATATAAATTAAGAAAGTAAAAAAAGAAGTGTTTATATTGTACCAATATAATTGTTTCTGTCGGTGTCACACAACCTTACGACATGCTCTATCGGTCTCATCCAACCAACATATGTGAGACAGAATCAGTCAGATCCAACCGACATTTGTTTCTTCATATCGGTGACATGCAACAGACATGAAGAAAACTCAGGCTCCAAGAAGGGGACAGGGAAATAGCGTCAGTTATATATTACCGACATTCTCTATCGGTCTCATCCAACCAATATATGTGAGACAGAGTCAGTTGGATCCAACTGACATTTGTCTGTTCATATCAGTGGGATTCAACCGACCTAAAAAAATCTTATTGAATCTGTCTGTTGATTTTTCGTTTGTAATCTCTTACCTAATTGATCAATATACATGAAACATTTAACAAAAAAATATTATGATCACCATACATTGAACAATTAACAAAAAAAGATTATGATCACCATACATTGAAAAATTAACAAAAAAAAAATTATGATCACCATACATGGAACAATTAACAAAAAAGATTATGATCACCATACATGGAACAATTAACAAAAAAAGGCTCACAAGCTGCAATAAGTTTATTACGTTTGTGCCTCAAAAAAGGCTCAAAAGCCTCAATGAGTTTGTATGCCTCAAAAAAAGCTCACAGGCCTTTATATACAATTTTAATTTTTCTTCTTTTATTTCTTTCTCTTCTCCTTTTCCATGTCTTTTCCCTTTTCCTTGCACTGCACGTTTTCTTTGCCTTTCTCTTCTTGTTGACGACTTCTCTTGGGCTTCACTAAGACGCTTTCTATGCGATGCTGTGGATTAACAAAAAAGATTATGATCACCATACATGGAACAATTAACAAAAAAGGCTCACAAGCCTCAATAAGTTTATGGCACTTATGCCTTAAAAAAGGCTCACAAGCCTCAATAAGTTTATGGCACTTATGCCTTAAAAAAGGCTCACAAACCTCAATGAGTTTATGGCATTTATGCCTCAAAAAATGCTCACAAGCCTCTATGTACAATTCTAATTTTTCTTTCTTTCTCTTCTCATTTTCTGTGCCTTTTTCCTTTTCCTTGCGCTGCACATTTTCTTTGCCTTCTATTCTTGTTGACGACTTCTCTTGGGCTTCACTAAGTCGTTGAGCGTGTCATTTTTTTGTTGCATCAAGAGCGAGTGGCTCAGTAAGATTTCTTCATATTATTGTAACCTAATAAAGAGAACAACCATTGTCATGTTATAAATAGAAAAAAAGAATTAAATCAAATTTTATTAATAAAAGACGGTTGGATCCAACTAAAGCCGTCATCAAAATTTCGATTGGATCCAATTAGTAATTAGTTGTGTTTTTCTTAATGTCGGTTGGATCCAACCAATACTAAGGAATTCTTAATGTCAGTTAGATCCAACTAAACTTGTCTTAGTAATGTCAGTCACATCCAACCAAACACTTTGAGACATTTTATCAAACACCATAACTTCATTTTTTGACCTACCATTTTTACTTCCCTTCTTCAGTGTGGATTCAGAGAATCCAACGGTGGTTTTACTTTGCCTAAAAGTACGTGCCATCTCAGCGCTATCACCATCGTTGGATTCTTAGAATCCACACCGAAGAAGGGAAGTGAAAATGGTTGTAAAAAAGAAAAAAAAACACCAAAATAAGAGAACGATTGAAAATAAATTCACAAAAAAACTCAATAAATAGTTACTTTTGAATTTCTATATGATAAACTCAAGAAATCTAAAAAAAATGGAAGAAAATGAAGAATGTTTGGATGGAATAGAGAAATTAAACTTAAAAAAGAAAATAACTTAAAACTCACCAGAATGGCAACCGGACAGCGTAGTATTGCTGGAAGGGTTTCGCCGGACGTTGTAATGTCGCCGAAGAACGTTGTCGGGGCTGGCGATGGAGAAGAAGGGGTAGGAGAACAGTTGGGAGGAAGAAAAACTAAACCCTAAGCTTTTTACTCCTTGTTAATGGATTGGTGGGGTGCCTTTAAGCAATGTGGTGCCCATTGATTATTTTTAAAATGGGTTGGGGCCCTTATAACTTGGGTGCCCTTGGTTAGATTTGGGGTGTCAATAAAATTTACCCAAAATTTACCTTTGGCAAATAATCCGTACAATTTAGAGTGTACGGCGTTGAAAGGGTGGCGTTAATTACACACACCTTTTTGTAGTAAGACCCACAACTTATCTACACATACCATAGTTGCATCTAACTTATATGCACCCACCTCATAGTCACACCCACCTAAACAAGGTCGATTGAAAGAAGAAGAGAAAAGAGAAAGGGAGAAACCGTAGAAGAGAAAGAGAAACTGTAGAAGAGAAAAGAGAAACCGTAGCAATCATCCTCCCTCCACCGAAGAGTCCACAACCACCGAATTATCCTCCTTCCACCGAAGACTCCATTGAAGGTGATTGATCATCTTGTTCCACTCAAGCAGATTTTTCGGTCTTGATCCACCGAAATCCATCATTCTTGTTCCACTTGAGGATTTATTTTTATTTTTACAAGAAAAAGATTGTTTTTCTTCACCAAATCCAAGGTAAGACATAAATTCAAGGTAAGTCATTAGATTGTTCTTATATATTTTTATCTGTAATGTATGAAATAACCTACATTACTTGTTGAATGTTTATTGTGGGTGTAAACTGTTAATGTCTCAAAGAATTTGCACATAATGAATCTTACATTTCAAAATGTATATGTGATGTTACATCTTTAAGTTGTTCATTTAAAATTTTTGAATGGTATTGATTGATTGGTTTCGATAGCAATGCGTCGAGCACTTCATAAGGTGATAGGAAAGAGTAACACTCCAAGTACGTCAAATCCTCCTCTGCCACCACTTCCCCGGATTCCACCCACGGCGTCTGAAAGGAGACGCCGCACAAAACGCTCAGAAATACAACAACAACAATAAATAATGGAAGAACTATTTCATCCAATTCAAGAAAATGAAAAAGTTGAAGAAAAAGATGCATATATCAGAAGAAGAAGCCTCGGCAGAAGAAGAATTGTATACGGAAGAAGAAATGTATACGAAAGAACAATACTATAGAGTACACCCCCAGTACGCTGTAATGTCACGTGGTAGGTTCCCCGAAGGTCCATCTAACCCTGTAATTTTAAAAAGTTTCAAGACGCATGTTACTCATGCTATTTGGGAACATAATGTAAAAAATATGTCATATTTGACCCGTTGTTTGTAATATATATTGATAATATATGTTACTAATATACGTTACTAATACGCAGGAACGGCCAATACTTAGATGCATACAACATGCCACAAAAATCAGAGACTAAGATTGGTCCACTATGCCACGTCATTTCAGGATTCTGTTAAAGCGTATAGGGTTGTTTAATTTGGCAAGGTATGCGTATAGAACAAACAATCGAGTACTTATTTTAGGGTTTGTTGAAAGGTGGCACCCTGAGACAAATACATTTCATCTCCCATTTGGTGAGATGACGATCACCTTGGATGATATGTATCAGATTATACGCATCCCAACTAAAGGTCGATCAGTGACAGAGTTGGATACGTTGTCACTCCAGCAAACCGTTTACTTGCTTGTAGAGACATTGGGGGTCGAGCAACATGTTGCCATTACTGAGCTAGTTTTGAATAAGGGCAACACAGTAAGGATGGAGTGGCTGAGGCTTACCTTCGAAAACATTGGTCTGAATCCTTCAGATGAGGAATGTGAGTTTGCTGTGAGGGGATATATTTTGTATTTGCTCGGGTGTACAATTTTTTCTGACAAGACGGGAACAAGGGTACCTATTATGTATCTTCAACTCTTGCGGGACATCAGAGAAGTAAATATATACGCTTGGGGGGTAGTTGCTCTGGCATATCTATACCGACAATTGGGATTAGCGTCTAGGTCAGGAGTGAAGCAGATTGCCGGTTATTTGACACTAGTAGAGGTATATTTTTCAAAACATCGGTTTATATTTAATACTTTGAGGTATTGTTGTTTATCATGTCTGATGTGCTGTAGGCATGGGTCTATAAACACTTTGCATTTATAAGACCAACGCCAGATCTAGAGTTCAAAATTGGTGATCCACGAGCCAAACGATGGCTTCTAACACCTTCAGGTGGAGATCCAGAGGCCAATTTGAGAGTGTTGCAGGAGGCAATTGACTTCACCCAACCACATGAGGTAATAACTTATACATGTCTACCTTATATTTATTATATGTGAACAATCGAGTAATTTATATTTATTACAGGTCACGTGAGACCCGTATAAGGAGACGAGGGATGCATATCCATTTCTTGATATTGCTTTCTTCACTGGTCCCCTAAGGTGCTTCCATATCGTAGAACCATATCATTCTGCCTGGGTTCTACGACAATTTAGATACATTCAGAGTATCCCTCCCCTTCCACTAGAGCTAATAGAAGTTGTGCGATGAGCAAAAAGTAAACAATATAAGGTTGTTTATGCTGTGCTAGATTATTTCTAGGATCAGTAGTATAACCATGTATTATCCATGAGGGCACGTGGACAACCAGTTGTGAATCTATCGGATTGTACAAATGATTACTTTGCATGGTTTCGTAGGATTTCACACATTCAAGTGCAGAACCCTGACAATAGAACTTGGTATGATCCAAGAGCGTAAATGGCACAAACAGCTCCGACAGATCTAACTACCATTGGATCATATGATTCCTAAGTAAGCATTGTATTCAAACTGATATTCACTGTACAGAAGTAGTCAATATTAAATTATCAATGCATATGTTTGTACACAGGTTGCACAGAAGGATCGAGCAATGAGTCTCCTCAAAGACTCGTTTCGTTTAGATGATGTTGATGCCTTAATTAAAAGAAACAAGCAGATATACAACGTCCTTAATAGTAATGTGGGCCAAGGATCAAGCTCGAGAACGGGGAAAGGGAAAGAGGGAGAATCGGCGTCGAGGAGAAGAAGATGACCTTATTTTGTTGTACTTTTCAATTTGGAACATTTATATATTAAACAATTAAATTTATTTATGATATATATCTAGACCAATTGTCTAGATAATGTACGTATTGCGCAAATCAGGCCATCGATTTATCTTCCATGTAATACATTTTTGAATGGGAGCTTAAAAGTTTAGGGAAAAAATTATTTTTACTCAAAAACACTTGGTAGTACCGATCTAATTGCTGCTGATATCGGTGGAGAGCTACCGTTATAGATAAAGGCATATCGGTAGCTACCACCATTCTACATAAAGGTATATCGGTGGCCACTACAGATATCAGCTGTTGTTTATATCGGTGGTCATTACCGATACAAAAAAAATTTTTAAAAAATGAGTCATGGACACCAAACAGTATCACAGTACCGATTTCAACCTATTTCAATCGGTGACTCACTACCATTTTACATTAAGCTATATCGGTGGGCCTTACCGATATTAGCTTTTATATATCGGTGGTCACTACCGATACAAAAAATCAGAAAAAAAAAGAATATTGGACCCCAAATGGTATCACAGTACTGATATCAACTGAAAAAGATGCAAGCATCTTTTCTCAAGATAACGGTTCCTGGCTACCGATATATAATAGCTAATATTGGTGTCGAGTTACCGATTTGGAAAAAGATGAAAAATATCTTTACTGACTCTATAACGGTATCACAGTACCGATTACATATGGTTTTAATCGGTGGTGGTCTATTGATTTTGGTTTATTAAATCGGTATGACGTTACCGATGTAAATGTTGTTTATATCGGTAGTGGGCTACCGTTTGGAATTGGGCATATCGGTACTGTGATACCGTTAGCTAATCAGAACACTTATTTTGGTGAAACCAGGGTTTATGCCGATATTGGTAGGTTAGATATCGGTAGTGGACTACCGATTGTGTGATAAGTAGATCGGTGGTTCAGTACCGTTTTGGAAAAAAAGTTTGCAAGACTTTTCTAAACCTCTAATTCATGAAGTATAAGTAAAAATATTCAGATTTAAAATGGAGAGTTGTATTTTCCCAATGTACTAACATCAAAAGTTAAGTTGTATTGTATTGTATTGACATTTACAATGGTTTACATTTACAGTGTATACTTTCATGTACAACCCTAGGCACATAGGCCTCAAAAAAGTCAGCTCGCACGCCTACAAAAAACGAAGAAAAAAACTAGTCACTAGGGATATCAAATGGACCCTCCCATAAGACAACCCTAGGCTCAACTAGGCCGCTGAACTGATCCATTCGTTCAAGGTACGGGGTGTCCCAGCCTTGAGCTACTTGGTGACGATACCTTCTCCACATATCACTTGTTCGCGGTATCAAATTTCTAGGATCCAAGATAACCTTTACGCCATCACGAACCCCATGGCAAATATTTGATGACCCGCTGATGGTGTTGTGAATAGAGAGACAAATGTGAGACATTGGTACAATGAAAGCTAAACAAAAATGCAGTTGTAGCGAGATGCTATAAGATGCCCCATGTCCGGCATAGTCAGCTAAGTATATTCAGGTGTCATGCCATCTTCATAGAATGCCAATGCTTTCAGCAGCTCAGCAACATGGTTATCATCGCCAAAAAATCGAGCATAGTCAGAGCGATGGAATACCAACTCATCTGCAAGTTCATATCTGACCTGCTTTCAACCAATGTTCTCATCCATGCCCAATAGACTTGCAACGACTCTGTAGCCACAATTACCATCTCCGTATACATCTTTGACACCCTCTATTTCTGAGCCTCTACTTTCTTTAGAGGTGGTACATTCTGTGATAGTTTCTCATCAGCAAGCACAAACTCAAATTCGGACATTTCTCTTTTTGTCAATGATATCTTTTCTCATTTTTTATTTGATCCTGCTCGAGGCTTGCCTCTGTTGCTCTTCTTCACTTCCGGTTCATCTAATGAAGTGGTCTCTGGCTTAAACAACTCCCTCAACTTTCTCTTCAGGCTTAATGAACATGAGTATATCAGGGAAACAATCATGCTCTGCAAGTTTTGTTGTACAAGTAGGCACATTGGATAATTTCTTTCAGTGTGGATGAATAGACGATAGGGGGATACAACTGTCATCACGTATATAACCTATAAGCTCACATCCACAAGGAAGACCATGCGTCTGACGAATAACACATCCACACGCAGTTCTATCTATGCCAAACGCTTCAGCACGTTTCTTCTCTTCAAGAATAAGATAGAGTGCAGCGATAGAGACGAAACCCCTTAGATTTTTATAAAATACACCATTGAATTCATGCTTTACTATATGAATGCTCTTCTCAAATGATGTAGTGATTTCAGTTTGTTGTAATTCCAGTAGGCTATGAATGGAAGGTAATGCTGTAACAATTGAAGCCTGAGACGTCTCGAGTTGTCTTTTTAACTTGACATGCGAACTTTCTACTCTATTTGTTGTTGAATTCCCAAAGTGCAAATATTGATTTGTCCATGCCGCTACAAAACGGCCTCTATGGGGCGTCAACCAAGTATCCTTGACATAAAGTAGGACTCCTGAATGCATTTCTGCAAATTTCATCTCAAAGGCAGCCAGGCGATCATCATACTCCACCTGAGTAGAAGATAACACCAACTCATTCCACAATGTTAAGAATTTCTTCCACTCTACGTTTTGTTTTAAACATCCGTTTGTACTTGGACAACACATTTCTAGATATGTGGAAATAGCAAAGGAAGTTTTGGGCTTCTAGAAATACCTTCTTGATTACATTCATGAGAGCCAGATCTCTATCTGTGACAATGGCCGATGAAAGTGAATAGTCTATGAGAATCGACTTCAAACACTTTAGTGCCCAAACATAATTATCTTCTTGTTCCACTTTCATAAAGACAAATGAGACACAGAATGTCTTCTCACAAGACGTCACCCCTACAATCTCCAACAGTGGTAACCCAAATCTATTCGTTTTATACGTGCAATCCATGAAAAATATGTGAGGAAAACACTTGCTCAGCTGAAGGGACGCTGGGTGTGCCTAGAACAAATCCTGAACCCTATTAGAACCCTCAGTAGTCCTATGCCATTCCACATATCCATATTCATCCAACATCTTCATTAACATTTGCATATCTGTTTTATCTTCCTTCTCCCTCTTTTTCATCAATGATCGGGCATTATAAATTGTCGACATAGTAGATACATTTTTTGCATCCCTCACCTTTATGGCTCTCAGTACTTCTTTTGGCTTCACACTTGCCTTCGTCATTTCAGTCATCAGTCGCTTCTCATCTACATTGAGTCTTCCAATAAAAGAATGTCCTTCAAACTGTTCTACGATTGGATGGTTGTGGGTACCACAAATCACTTTAACCATCCATCGGTCATCTACGGGCAACTTCACACCTCTTAGTGAAAAAGGACATCCACACCGTTTTGTTCATGCCCGTCTACTCTTCTTATTCCCCGCCCCTTTTTTTGAATCAATTGATGACTTACTTTTTTCACCCTTCTCACAACCGAAGAAAATTCTCGGGGATTTACCCTTCTGATGATCCGATCTTGAGACTACTACAACATTTCCAACTGTTTTACCGATGTCTTGAACAAATTTTATTAGTTTATCACGGCTGTGAAAGACTTGCAAAACAATGACAAATACACCTCACTCTCAATTATTCAATTATTTAATAGAGGAACAAAAAATGATAATCTCATTTGTAATGATAATGCACATACCTCCCCTGTGGTGAATGAAGTCGTATAATCAATTGACTGAACTGCTATAGGTACCTCATCTACTTCTTCTACGATCTGGACTTGAAGTAGGTCATTTGTTGCTTCATTGTCCGAGTTACTTGCAGATCCCTAAAATTTTCAACTCAGTAATAAATTCAGATACTTTGAATAGTGAACTAAATGAAACAAATCATTTCAATAAACCATTTGAACAAAAAACAATTTGAATTAAGATGCCTTTGAAACCAATGCTAATCCAACTACTTATAACTCATTTGAACATTAAACCACTTGCATTAAAAAACCTTGTAAACTAATGTTTATCCAACCACTTCTAAGATATAAAATTCTTTTCAATGAACACATTTGCACCAAAAACTTAACTCATTCAAATAAGCTATAAAAAATTTCAATTGAGATTCATTCAATTTGAAGGAAAAAATTTCAAGATTAAAAATAACTAACTTATAATGTTATTACAAAGAAGAAACAAATTCCAAGAACATAATCATCCCCAAAAATTTGAACAAAACCCTAGTTTTAAACCCTAAAACATAATTATCTTTGACAAAATGTAGTAGACATCATTACCATGCAAACAAACACAGTAGAAATCACTATTTGGATAAACAACTTACCTCCATGCCTTGTTTGTAAGAGAAGAATGAAATGGAGTCGAGTTAACATGTTCTTCTTTAATGGCGGAGATGGATTGAGAGAATACGAGGAAACGTAGCGTCTCCTCTGTTTCTCCTCCGTTTCCCCTCAGTCTCACCCTCCGTTTCTCCCTCGTTTTCAAACCGTTTCTCCTTCGTTTTCCCTCCCTTCAAACGGCTCCGGTTTTTTTTTTTCTTTTTTGTGGGTGGGTGTGGGTAACGACGACTCCGACTTAACATTTTGGTAGTTATTTTTTTAAGGTGGGTGTTCCTACAAAAGAGGTGTGTGCAATTAACGCCACCCCGTTGAAAACGTTTTGCAATTCGCGAATAATACGCAATTAAGACGCGGAATTGCTAACTACGGTTCATACTCTCTCTCTCTCTCTGTCTCTAGTGATTTTCAAGCCCTAAGCGTCTTGAGGTATCTGTTTCATCTCAAAGAACGGTCTCTGGGAAATCTGTGATAAGAACTGGTGAAAAATGTGAGTAATCTCTCTCTTTTCTTTTGATAAGTACGTTAATATTCTCCATTTCAATCGACGAAATCGGTCCTTTTTGTTTTGATGTATTTTTCAAGGTTTTTTTCCTGTGATTAATATGATTTTGTCGATTCAGGTCTCGGATATGTGTCAAGAATTTACCTAAATATGTCGTGGAGGATCGCCTTAGAGAGTTCTTCTCTCAGAAAGGAGAAGTAACTGACGCGAAGCTCATGCGAACCAAGTAATTACTGTACTCTCCATTTGTTTCGATGTAAGTATTAGGTATTTTTTGTTATATTAATCGTTTTTGGGTTTTTCGACTTGTTCAGAGATGGTAAGAGCAGGCAATTTGCTTTTATCGGGTTTCGAACCGAGCAAGAGGCCAACGAAGCTCTCAAGTACTTCAACAACTCTTACATGGATACTTCTAGACTCACATGTGAGGTGCGTGCTTCACCTTTTTGAGAATTTGGAATTTAGTTCCTTTTTTTTTTAAAATTTAGGTGGGTAAGCTGGGGTTAGGCAGACGACCCTAACCAGCTATATTAATAGAAAGAAAAATTACAAGCGTACATATTTACATCCATTTGCATAATCCTCTATGAACTTAGATAGTGCACTCAGAAGGAAGGGAGGATATAACAAAATTTCCACATGATGATTACAATAAATGGATAAAAAATCGGCCGCTTTTTTTTAGCTTCCCTCCAACTGTATTTGATTTCCCAATCTTCAAAACCACTAAGGAGCTTCAACGTCTCTAGAGCCATCCATCTGCCTTTCCAGAATTCCTTGAAAGAGTCTTTAATATTATCAATTGCATATTCAGAGTCTGAGTATATGGTTAGTTTGGAAATCCCAAGATCCTTTGCAATTTGCACCCCTCCATCTCGAGAACATATATTGGATCTTGACTATTCATTCCAACAAAAGTGACAATAGGCAAGCCCTGAGCATCCCGTAGAAAAATCAGCTGCTTTCTTTTTTGCTTGTTCTTCTCTGTCTTAAAATTAGTAGTGAATTAATGATATGAATGAGAAGAAGAAAAAAAAAACAATATTTTGAATGACCAATAAATAACTATGGTTTTAAATCAACAATTGCATCCCATTTATTTACTTCCAGATCGCTCGTAAAGTTGGGGATCCAAATACTCCTCGTCCATGGAGTCAGTATTCTGCAAAGAAACAAGAGAGATTGAACGAAGAGAACAGGAAAACTGCTGGTGCTAAAAGTTCGACCCTAGTGGGTTCTAAAGGAAAGTCGAAGAATTCTAAAAAAAACAGCGAGAATAGTGACCCTGAGCTTCAAGAGTTTCTTCAGGTCATGCAGCCCCGGATTAAGTCAAAGTTGTGGGCGAATGATACATTGGGAAATACCCTTGAACAAAATTGCAAAGCCGGTGGGAACGAAACTCAGTCACACAAGGGAGACAAAAAGAAATCAGTTCCAATGCAGGTTGAATTAGATGAAGATGATGAAAGTGAAAATGGGTCGTCTGGGATTCATGCTGCAAAGCAGTCACATGATCTAGCTCATGACAAGGTTGTCTCAGATATGGATTATTTCAAAAGTAGAGTTAAGAAAGAGTGGTCAGATTCAGATTCAGAAAGTGATGATGCTGGTTCGCTAAGTGAAAGCCTAGATGCTCAAGATGTGGATGTGAAGGAACCCCATGATGTCCATACAGGAGACCCCCCACAAGAGAAGACCAAAGAGGAGGGCACTAATGAAGAATCTGATGGTGAAATGATCGACTCTGGAAATCCTTTGTCAGATTTAAAAGATGAGAAAAAAATGGTTCTCGAAACGGGCCGTCTCTTTGTCCGTAATCTTCCATACACTGCAACGTATGGTGACCTTTGTTATCCCTTTAGAACTTCTATTCCGGAGAAATTTTCTATCCGTTGTACGAAAATAATCTGAGAATATACTGGTTAGGGTGTCAAAAGTTATTTCTTTCTATTTTTCTTCTGATTGGCCATTTATGTTTTTGGTGAAATTCAGTGAGGATGACCTGGCAGAGCTTTTCAGCAAATTTGGTGATGTATCGCAGGTCCATCTTGTAGTTGATAAAGATACCAAACGGTCCAAAGGATTTGCTTATGTTCTCTACACACTTCCAGAATCTGCAGTTAGGTAGTTGTTTTGAAATCTAAAGTCTATGCATCTTTCTTCTCTTTATAGAGTGATTCTCTGCAAAGTTTGAGCTGCTATTTTGGGTTACCAATATGCAGTTTTTTTATACTTAAAAAGCAGGAGTTTGATGCCATATTTTTTGCTTTACTTCAACCCTTTTAGGTAGGGGTTTCTCTGACACTTTTGTACTTTGTGCACAATTTGTATGGCCTCATATGGCAAAGATGTAAATTCCACTCAATTTTAGGTTTTTAATTTATAGTCTCTGAACCTATGCCTTTTAAAGGTTCAATGACATGAAGCTGTTTATGCATGTGTTGGATGCCTGTCACTTACTGATTGTAAATTCTTGTAGACAGTGTTCTTTGATACAAGTCATTATAGATTTGGGTTGTTCTTCAGGGCATTAGAAGAGTTAGACAATTCAATTTTCCAAGGCAGATTATTGCATATTATGCCAGCAAAGCAACAAAATTCTTCTGAGAAGCAAGAGTAAGTAGTGCTGAGCTACCATAGCCTCTTTTGTGTTTTCCGCTAACTTTTTTTTTTTTTTAAGTTTTTCTAGTTTTTGATCATGTAATGAGTTGGTTTAACTCTGCAGGTCTAATGTTGTTGCCCAAGCTTCAAAAACTTTTAAGAAACAGAGAGAGGATCAGAGAAAGGCATCTGAAGCTAGTGGAGATACACGAGCATGGAACAGTATGTTCATGCGTCCTGATACAGTATGTCCCAATGCTGAAGTTACATTTTTCCATTGTATGTATCTATTTAGTGTTTTTTCAGTGAAATGCGGTTGACAGAAGCTCTGTAGTCAAGGCGCGCGCCTCAGGGGCAAGGCACACCTAAAGCGCCTTAGAATGGTCAAGGCGAGGCGCGTTTGGTAAGGCGTGCCCCTCAAGCCAGGCTCCGGGCGCATCAGGCGTGCGTCTCACTAAAATACATGTTTTTTGTAAAATTTTTGTTCTTTGGCCTATTATATTAAACATCGGTATGATAGAAGAGATATAATTGAACCTATCTCATTGATGGAAACAATGAATGACTACTTGGGGAGATGGAAACATAAGGTGGAGTAGCAGAAGATGAATTGGTGTTTGAGGATGATAACTTGACATGGAGTGTTGTTGCGAGAGCTGCTGGAGTTGGTGAATCAACATCAAATACTAGATCACATTCAAGGTCAAGAGTAAGAGCAAAGGGCTTTAATAAGGGAGCCGGAAGAGGAAAATGCCAATTCGGAGGAGATAGAAGAAGAAGAATATATTGAGGCTAACACATCTGATGATGATGGGATGAAGCTAATGATTATATTTTAATGATGGCGATGTTAATTAGAATTAATTGTGGGCTAGTTGAAATTTTGAACATTTGCTATCTTTAATGTTTTATGGCTTTTTTATTATTTATTTTGTATTTAGATAATGACAATATTAACTAGAACTGCTTTTGGGTTACTGGAGATTTTTAACAATTGCTATCTTTTATGTTTTATGGCCTAATGGTTACTTATTTTGTTATTTTATGATGTTATTGTTCTTTATTTTTTATATTTCTTATAATTTTTAATATTGCTCCTCGCTTCAATCAGACGCGTGCCTCGCCTTGCGCCTCAGGCTCTAGAGGTCCTAGCGCCTTAAGTATGCCTTGTGCCTTTAACTACCTTGGATAGAAGGCTCAACTCATGATATCGGCCATCAAGATTCAAGATGTGCACAGAGAACCTTGACTTTATACACAACTAAATGAAGCAATATATACAACCCACACTAAATAGAACTCAACTGCTTATCATAATCACAAAAAAAAAATCACAAAAAAGAAATCCGAGGAACTATATATTATAAACTAATAGAGTATGATATAGTCCACACTGAGTAATAAGGGTGGCATTAATTTTTTTTTTTATAAGTGTGTGTATATTATATTAATAAAAAGGGAGAACCCTGGAAAAACAATCATGATCTGAAAATATATTGCTGAATTACGTGGGGCAGTAAGCAAATCAAGGGGCATTTCTTTAAGTAAATCTCCTAAGATCACAGGTCATCAGAAATCAAGGCAATCTGTAATCATAAAACTCATGATCCATAGCACCTTAACAGTTGCTTGATTTATTTTTAATTCCATTGTTCTGTTATAAATCCCCGACACTATAAAAAATATCTTGTGTTTTCCAAGATCTTCAAGAAAAAATAAAACCAATACGATCTCTTAAGTTTTGCAAAGAATTAATGTATTCCAAGAAAATGAGTTTTTCTAATTTCTTGCAAACATATCAGGACATTTTCACTAGGTTTTGCTATGTACGCTTTAATGAAAAACATATTTAAGTTTACTAAATACCCAATTTCTCCTAATAAAAAAACCAAGAAACAAGGAAGATTCAAAATAAAAATCTCCCATGGATTTTTTCTTCTTCTGTGATCTGTGAAAATCTCCCAAGAATTTCCCCCTTTAAAAAATTCCCAAGGGGGAAAATGTTTGTGTTCCATAACAGTTTCTTATTCACATTTTACTGTTTTATAGTTTTATTGTACTAAAACAACATAAACAAATTTCCCATTATTTGATTAACGTAATATGCAGCTAAGATGTTTTAGTAAAATAAAGCAGAGATATTTGAACTTTCTAGAACTTAGTAACCTTCCCCTAAAATGAATCCACTTAAACAACTTGCCCATTATTGGATTAACATAGCAACATTCTAGAAACTTAGTGAACCTGATCAGGACCTATGTTACCTGGGTATGGGTAAGGGTGTCGGATACAGGTATGTGTCCAAGTGTCGGACTTTCTCAACACCCCCAAATTTTGGGATATTTGAACACGACTAGATAGTTAATATTTTAACGTTTTTAATATTATAACACTTTATTGTTTTACTTTTACGATAGTATTTTATTTTGATTATAATCATACGAGTAATATGAACAAGTTTTTTTTTAGGTTAGGGTTGTAACTTATTGTTGTATGTAAGATATTCTTTTTTCTCTTTTTTCATGTTCCCTTTTTTCTCTTGCCACATATGGGTACTAGTACCACTCATTGGGTACGTACCCAAAATAGAAAAATTGAGCTTGGAAAATTGGACATGCATTTGGTGGATCCAACACCTTGTATTGTAAATAAGGTTGTAACTAGTAGATGAAGGTTGTAGATAGAAGATGGAAAAAAGTGTAATGGAGGCGGAAGGTGGAGAAGGAGATTAGGGTTAAAGAGAGAAGTTGTGGGAAGAGGAGAGAATGGATTGTTAATTCATTCTCCCGCACTCATTGTATATATATATATGATGGGGAGAAACCTTACAAAGGATAACACTATTCACGTGACACTATTCACGTGTTACTATTCATGCGACACTATTCACGTGAATAGTGAAAACCCAAAAAAGGCCCCACGTGGGAAGTGGGACGCAGCCCACTTGAGACACCCACGTGGGTGTATTACATAAACTCCAACACTCCCCCTCAAGCTGGTGCGAAGATATCCATCATGCCCAGCTTACCAGTCAAGGTCTGAAGAATAGACTTGTTCACCCCCTTTGTGAGTATGTCGGCAACCTGTTCCTGTGTTCTCACATACGGAGTACAAATCAATCTTTGTTGAAGTTTCTCTTTGATGAAGTGACGATCAACTTCAATATGCTTGGTTTTATCATGCTGGACTGGGTTGTGAGCAATGCTGATGTCATCTTTGTTGTCACAGTAGAGGCTCATCGGCTCTGTCACCTGGACTCCTAGTTCCTCAAGCATGGTCCTGAACCAAAGGAGTTCGCACATACCATGTGCTATAGAGCGAAATTCTGCCTCTACACTGGATCGAGCTACAACTGGCTGTTTCTTGCTTCGCCAAGAGACAAGATTTCCTCCAACAAGGGTACAGTATCCTGACGTAAACCGACGATTAGTAACTGAACCTGCCCAATCTGCGTTAGTATATGCTTCCACTCTAAAGTGTCCATGTTGCCCGAACAGTATTCCACGACCTGGAGAGCCCTTGAGGTACCGAAGAACTCGGTGAACTGCCTCAAGATGTGATGACCGTGGTGCATGCATAAATTGACTGATAACACTAATAGCGTAAGCAATATCCGGATGGGTGTGTGCCAAGTAGATCAGCATGCCAACCAATCGCTGAAACATAGCGACATCCTCAAGGGTGTCACCCTCCTCAGAATTCAGCCGATGGTTCTGATCAATTGGAGTCTCTGCTGGTCGAGCTCCCAAATACCCAGTCTCATCCAGAAGGTCCAATACATACTTCCGTTGAGAGATGAAGATGCCCTTCTGAGACCGAGCAACTTCAATTCCCAAGAAGTATTTCAGTGGCCCCAAATCCTTTGTCTCAAACTCTGAGGACAAGAATGTCTTCAGCTGCTTTATCTCTTTAGGATCATTCCCAGTGATGACAATGTCATCAACATAGACGATCAGTGCTGTGGTACTAGTCTGCTGGTGCTTCACAAACGTGTGATCGGCCTGACTCTGCTTGTAGCCCACTCGTCTGATTGCGCTACGAAACCGCTCGAACCATGCCCTTGGAGATTGCTTTAGCCCATATAAGGCTTTCCTTAACTTGCACACCTTGTCGTCACTTCCAGCAAGTGTCAACCCAGGTGGTAGTTTCATGTACACCTCTTCTGTCAAATCTCCATGCAGAAAGGCATTCTTCACATCTAGTTGATGCAATGGCCAGGACAGGTTGACAGCTAAGGATAGAAGAACTTTGATTGAGTTCATCTTGGCCACAGGTGCAAAAGTCTCCTGATAGTCTATCCCATATGTCTGAGTGAATCCCTTGGCTACGAGTCGTGCCTTGTATCGTTCGACTGACCCGTCAGCTTTATGTTTCACTGTAAAGACCCATTTGCACCCCATAGATTTCTTTCCTCTGGGTAGTTGAACAAGTTCCCATGTTTTGTTCTTCTCAAGAGCCTGCATTTCATCCATCATAGCTTCTTTCCACTTTGGGTGACTAAGTGCGTCTGCAACACTGGAAGGCAAAGAAACAGAGGAGGCAATACTGACAAAATTCTGATATGACGGAGACAGAGAATGATACGAGACAAAATGTGAGATAGGGTGTTCCGTACAAGTACGTACACCCTTCTGAAGTGCAATAGGGAGGTCAATATCAGTGCTCATATGATCGTCAGAAGTAGGAGATGCATGTGGCTCAAGAACAGAAATAGGAACTGAGGCAGGGACGGAAGCAATACTTGGAACTGGATCCGAGGGGAGACTTGCAGATGTAGGCGCAGGGACAGTGGCTTGTCCTTTCTTCTTGGTTCTGACATATACACGCATATCAGCTGCAGTAGTGGAAGTGTCATTGTCACTAGACTGAGGTCCCGGCATAGGAATAGAGACAGGCAGAGGGCTGGGGACACTCTCTTCTGCAACATCATGCCCCCCCTGAAGAGAGGTCTGCTCACCAAAGAAGGAGATGGACTCAAAGAATGTGACATCCATAGAGATGAAGCGACGACGGGTAGCAGGATGATAACATTTGTACCATTTTTTATTAGAGGGGTACCCCAAGAAGATGCACTTTAAGGCCCGCGGATCTAACTTGTCCCTCGAAGAACGATAAATATGGACATAACAAACACACCCAAAGACCTTTGGAGGAACAACGAAAGCCGGGCGGTCAGGAACCAGGAGAGATAGGGGAGTTTGAAATCCGAGAACCCGAGAGGGTATACGATCGATGAGGTAAGCAGCAAGTAAGACAGACTCAGACTAATAGTGTTTCGGAACCTGCATGCCTAACCGGAGAGCACGCTCAACTTCAAGAAGGTGACGATTTTTTCTTTCAGCAGTCCCATTCTGTTGAGGTGTCGAAGGGCACGAGGTCTGATGAACAATGCCATGTGAAGCAAAGAAGGATTTCAGACCCCTCATCGGAGTAGGACCACCAAAAATAGCAGGTAGTGTACCGGAGGCTCCCAGAAAACCGAAGCGAGGTCTAGAGGATCCCTAAAGGCCCATTGAGTGGTGCGCCTAGGACAAGAGGGCCCAGAGAGGTCTGCTTTTGAAAGAAAATCAAAACCCAAAAAGTAGCGGGGGATCCGGGTGATTTTTGGAAACTAGGGTTTTGACGGTCAGAATTCGTCGAATCAAGTTTCGAACTGTTCCACGAGCAGTACTGAAGAGGGCGGCAAGGTCCGAGGGGCCTGTTATTGCACGAATATCACAAAAAACCAAAACCCAAAAATCCTCGAAAAACGTGTTGGCCGGAAAAACGTTGGAGAAGCTTGAGAAGAAGATAAACTGGATCTCTGATGCGGCTGAGGGAAAAACTAACCAGGAAATAAGAGCCTCTGGTGTTTTGCCTCAAGATTAATCCCTAGATAGCGCAGAAATGATCTCTGCGATTTCTTCAAAAGTTCTCATCGGCTCCGGATGCTCGCATAACCGTCTTAGATCGGAATGGAATCTCTAGGGGACAAAGACACATGCCCTAGAGCTACCATGCTCTGATACCATGTTGTAAATAAGGTTGTAACCAGTAGATGAAGGTTGTAGATAGAAGAGGGAAAAAAGTGTAATGGAGGCGAAAGGTGGAGAAGGAGATTAGGGTTAAAGAGAGAAGTTGTGGGAAGAGGAGAGAATGAATTCATTCTTCCGCACTCACTGTATATATATATATAATGGGGAGAAACCCTACAAAGGAGAACACTATTCACGTGACACTATTCATGTGTTACTATTCATGCAACACTATTCACGTGAATAGTGAAAACCCAAAAAAGGCCCCACGTGGGAAGTGGGACGCAGCCCACTTGAGACACCCACGTCCACGTGGGTGTATTACATAAACTCGTACACCTTGTACCCATACCCATACCCATGTCATATGGTGGGGTAAATAGAAGTGTCCAGATATCAGAGATCAGGGCAACAATAGGATATTTCTTTTCCCACCACAGGAATAGAAGGGATGAGTTCAAATGGAGTGCTGAGTTGAAGCTATTATCAACGATAACTCATATTGGTTAACGATGAATTTCAAGCTAAAATAAGACTTCTCTTGATTCTGGCACAAACAAAGATGAAAAGATAAAAAGCTTTATTCACTACACAATGATTATAACAAGATTGTCTTTTTCAAAAGACAGATAAGCATAATAAAGCAATGCATGATGAATTGGTGAAAAACATACTCATTTGCCGACTGCTCGATAAAGACTTTAGTTGTTGAAATGCAGTTCCAGTGATTACGATCCCAAGGAATACATTAACAAGTATGAAAGTGTAATATTTAGACGCGGATCTTCTCTCCAGAGCTGGTAGGGAGACAAGGCCTTCAATTTTAGACATCAGCATCAATATTGTTGGCAGAAGAATGAGGATTTAAAGCAATCCCAGGTAGAAAACCTTTAATGAATGACTTGATGATACCTCTGCATGAACATAAGGCTAACGTGAGTATACTCTAGTAATAATAGATATTGAACAACCAAATAAATATTGGGCAGATTTTGCCACTGCAAGTACCACCATCTCAATCTTTTGAGGGCACACCCACTTAAATTATTAATCTGGTGGTTTTTAAATTCCTTAGGAATAGTTTGATATTAAACTAAATGTTGGCAGTTCAATGTAGACACGTATGTAGTCACTTTTATAACCATGAACATAACACCAGAATATGAACAATAAAGTAGTGCTGGTGCATAAGAATAGGAAGAAAATATGATTTTTCTCAAAAATAACAGGGGATAGAGACAAGTGAAACTTAAAGAACTCACCCAAGTGCTTCTTTTGTAGCACCGAAGTGCTTCACTCTCTTTCCTTTATAAACAATTTTACAAAATGACTTATCAGAAATTTTTTTTTTTTTTACAAAATGCAAGTTAATAGTTGATGGAGGTCATAAAAAGCAAACCAAAATATGCGAGAAATGCACACTCTAACTAAATAGATCATGCAATTAACAGGCATGTATATAAACTTGTATGGGGCAGGTAACTTTAGTTATCATAGGAGTACATGCATCCATTATAAAAAAGTGAGAAAGATAATAGTTTTGGTCAAACGTATCTCTGTAGTTGATAGTTGATAGGTAAGTAGAAAAGTATATTAAAAGGAAAACTAAGATGAGGGCATCCAATGTACAAAGACTGCTCATGTACACCACTTCAAGCAAACAAATCAGCGGCTTCATGCTCAAACCTGTATATGATATAAGTATATAACTTATACAACACATATCCATCCCTGAAAATTCTGATCATAACCATATGGCACATGTTGCTTTGTCATAATGTCTTCACTGTGCAGCATAGGTGACTAAAATATAATTATTTTTGGAAAGTAGTATTTCATGAAAAAGATATTAAATAACTTCCTTTGTGCCTGCTTACATGATCACAGCATGTTTCTTGAATGTCATGGCAGGATATTTTGTAGCTTATGTGGCAAATGTATATGCACATTTTGATGAAAAAATCACAAGCTCCTATTGTAGTAGGATCATAAAAAATCCGGTAATCATAAGAAAAAATTAGATAATTTTTATGTGTCTAATTTCCTCAAACATGCTTCCTTAGATTCTTATTTCATGATATTGATAATTTTTACTTAAAACTTTGGTTTCGGCTTTGCTTTATCAATGAGTGTGTTATTCTCTATACCTTGTTCTGAACCTTTATTCTAATGTGCTCTTCTTCTATATATTGAATAGGTTGTTGAAAACATTGCTAGGAAATATGGTGTCAGTAAAAGTGATATACTTGACTGGGAAGCAGACGATCTTGCTGTGCGTACTGCTTTGGCAGAAACACAAGTGATTGCAGAGACTAAAAAATCTCTAGTAAATGCTGGAGTGAATCCAGCTGCTTTAGAGGAGTTCAATTCTGGAAAAACTGATGGTGTTAAAAGAAGCAACCATGTTATACTAGTGAAGAACTTGCCCTATGGTTCTTCTGAAGGAGATCTTGCTAACATGTTTGGGAAATTTGGGAGTTTGGACAAAATTATTCTTCCCTCAACAAAAGCATTGGCTTTGGTACGCATTCATGCCAATTGTAGAGTAATTTTACTTCAATTTGCACTTCTTGTTACAGTTTTGATGACTCTTGTATTCTTGATTCTATTTAGGGAAACTGTATTTATTCCATGAAATTTCGTAATCTGCTTTAAAGTAGTTGGACTACATATAGATCTGTCGTGGTCGGTAATTATGCTACATACAGTGGTTGTGCTTTAGAAACAACCACAAACTTTTTCAAGTTTCATTTTTTTTTTCAATTAAGATTTCATTTGTAAGTTCATGTCCGTTGGTATTTCCATCTACTTTAAGTTCTAAAGAGGATCATTATGGAACGGCGGTTTGTTAAATTTTAAGCCATAGTTTTAGCTATCGATAAATTAGAAATATGCTGGAAAAATTAAAGATACATTATGTGAAATAAATTACGCTAATCTGTGTTTTTAGTGCTTGATTTTTTAATCAATAATACTACCTTTACAACTACATACTAAAAAGAACCACATGTTTGAGTTAGAATACGAACCCTGGATGTGTGAGAGAATAGAAGAATGGAAGAAAGAGAAGAGAAGAATGGGGGAGAAAGAGTGGGATTGATTTCCCCAACTTTGTTGTGAAATACATGTCGGCCCAATAAATTACACCTAATAAAATAGAAAATAACAACTAAGGACAATAAAATAGAGAAATAACAATGAAGCTTGATTATCGCAAAACATCTCCATGGGGGTTGAAGCATCAATTTCTAACTTACTCATGAGTTGTTTTAGCCATGTTAACTCACATGCAGCCAATGCCATAGATCAATATTCAGCCTCTGCACTTGATCTGGCTACAATTGTCTGTTTCTTGCTTCTCCAAATGATGAGATTATCCCCAACAAAGGTGCAATAACCGGATGTAGAGCACCTATCAATAACTGACCCAGCCTAGTCTGCATAGGAATAGGCAAAAATACGAAAGTGGCTAGTCGAACGATATTGTCTCCCTCTACTTGGTTTAGACTTAATGTACCGGAGAATGCGATGAACAACTTCCACGAGCGTCACTTTAGGTGCATGCATGAACTGACTAACTACCCCAACTGCATAAGCAAGATTGGGCTGAGTGATCATCATATAAATAAGGCGACCCACTAGACGTTGATAATTACAAGGGATTGAGAGGAGATCTTTATCATCAACTGAAAGGTGGCGATTGACTTCTAGAGGAGTATCATTTGGTCTAGTCTCAAGCATTCCAGCATCACAAAGAAGATCAAGGCAATTTTATGGAGATGATGTTTGAGACGATCAATCATGTGGTGGTCATCGCCAGTCACTATTATGACATCCACATAGACAAGAATTACTACTGTTTCTTGTGCACCATAATGAACAAAGGTCGAGTGATCAGACTGACATCTATAGAATCTGAAGGAAACAACTGCTTTGTTGATCCTGTCAAACCATGCTCGAGGTGATTGCTTCAAGCCATAAAAGGCTTTCTTGAGTTGGCAAACCTGATTCTTGTGTTCTCCATTAGGATGAAAACCAAGTGGAAGACTCATGTAGACCTACTCTAGTAAGTCATCATGAAGGAAGCCATTCTTCACTTCTAGCTGATGAAGAGGCCAATGTTGAATAGTTGCAACAGACAAGACATACAAATAGTTGGTTTTTGCATCTGGAGCAAATGCCTTAGAATAATCAACCCCTACTACCTCAATGAAACCCTTTGCAACTAAGTGTGCCTCGTGACTCAATATATCCATTAGGTTTAAACTTTAAATTATAATCCCATATGTAGCCAACTAGTTTCTTGCCATGTGGGAGAGAAACAATGTCCCGAGTATGATTCTTCTTGAGGGCTGCCATCTCTTCTTTCATGGTTTGGAGCAACTCAGGTTTATATAATGCCTTAGATAGTGAAGATGGAATTGTATGACTAGTAATGCTATACAGGACTATCCTGTACTGTGGACATGGGGAGTGATAAGAAGCATGCTGCGAAAGAGGATGGTTAGTAGAGGAGTGCTTGTCCTTGCGAATAGAAATAGGCAAGTCAAGGTGAGACAAAGAATTCATCAGGAGGAGATGAATCAACAAGAGGATCAAAGTGCATACCTTCTAATTGATGTTGAGAATTGATAAGAGGCTGTGTAGTTGCATGCTTGTTCCTCCTTTCATATACCTTGAATTGAGTGCTCTTATTTTCATTCAAGTGACCCTTATGTAGATCAATCTGTATACTTGGTGTGGTGAAGCTTCTTTTATGGTGGAGTATCCAGATCTTTATTTCCTTTCCAAGAGGAAGTTTTGGGCTATCAAGGATTGTTATTGTGGGGAAGGGGTGTTATTGGGGTGGAATTTTGGATTCAGGCGTAATCTTAATGATTGGGAAATTGAGCCCCTTGCTAGAATGCTCGATCCGATGCAGGTTGTTCAATTAATGTTAGGCAATCAGGATAAACGACTTTGGATTTGGACTAAAGAAGGGAAGTTTTCAGTGAGATCCTTTTATGAGGCGTTACATTGTTCTGAAGGGACTAGTTTTCCTATTTCCCTGGTTTGGAGATCTAAAATTCCGACTAAGATTGCGTTCTTTGTATGGGAGGCCTCGTTGGAGAGAATTTTGATACTGGACCACTTGAGACTTGAGGATTCATGATTATTGATCATTGTTCGATGTGTATGCGTCATGGGGAATCAGTGAATCATCTTCTGTTACATTGTGAAGTAGCTAGGAAGGTTTGGGCTTCCGTTCTTTCGGAGTTTGGGATGAGGTGGGTAATGCCAGATTCTCTGATGAAACTCCTGCTTAGTTGGAAGGTAAACGCATTTTCACCTCATGGGTGGATCTTATGGCGTTTACTACCTCTCGCGATTGTATGGGGTCTTTGGAGGAAGCGAAATCGGAGGGTTTTTGAAGGAAAGAGTGAAGATGTAGCGTCTATCGTTCTATCTATCAAGGGGAACTTATCTGTGTGGTCAAGGCTTTTTAGAGAATGCAAAGGGCTTTTCTTTGAGAGATTTTATGCTCGTAGATGTTTGAGCTTTTTGGTTTCTTAGTTTCCTTTAGCGTTTTTTGTTTGGACATAGTTAAAGAAGTTCACCTCGAACTTCTTACTTTTTGTAATTATTTGGCTTAGGCCTTTTGTTAATGATAAATTATACTTATAAGTTATAAAAAAAAAATACTTCCTGGAAGTGGGATGGTAGCATTTGTAGCCTTTTTGAGTATGAGAATAACCAACAAATACACATTTAATAGACTTATTAGAGAATTTGTTCATTAATGGGATCATAATTATGAAGTATGAATAAAACATAGGCATCCAAATTTTTTGGGGGAAATTGAAAATAATTGCTTATTTGGTTGCAAGACTTCAATAGGAATTTGGCCCTTTAAAACTCGAGTAGGCATGCTGTTAATCAAGAAACAAGAAGTCAAAATTACTTAAAGACATACAGTCATAATTTGAGAAGGGCACAAGCAACCTCTCTGAGATAATGATTTTTCCGTTTAGTTACTACTATTTGTTGGTGTGTCTTGACGCGTGAAGTTTGAGCAATGATGCCATGGTCCTGCTAGAATAATTGAAGTTTTCTACTTGCAACATATTCTTTTGCATTATCCGATCGAAGAATTTTGATTTCATGACTAGACTGAATTTTGACCATGGCATAAAGGATTTGAAAATGGAGGGTAACTTCTCTGCTTTTCATTAAGTACACCCACATCACACGAGTATGATCATCAACAGAAGAATCAAAATAACGATAACCAAGTAAAGAATGAACAGGACTAGGGCACCAAGCATCAAATTGTATAATGTGAAATGTTAACATCACTCTCGATTTCATTAAGAGTAGGGTAAGTGGTTCTAACATGTTTACTAATTTGGCAAGTCTCAGTGTCTCACAATGCAGAACAGAAATAGAAACAAACTTAGAAGGAAATAACTGTTTCAAAGTAGACAAAGGTAAGTGGCTTAGATGAGAATTCCTTAATGTAACTAAATCTCTTAAGGAGTCTCTCTGAAAAGAAAGAGCAACACTTGAAGCATCTTGAAAAAGATACAATTCGTGACTCTCAAGCTCCATACCAAATCTCTTCCCTGACTAAAGGTCTTGAAAGAAACACTGCGTGGGAAAGAATGTTACGTTGTAGTTTAATCTTTTTGTGATAGAACTAACATACATCATATTTACAGATAATTTGGGAACATGTAAAATTGAATGAAGAGATGGAAATGAAGAAAGGTCAAATAAACCAGAACCATAAATAGAGGAAAGAGGACAGTTAACAAGAGAAATAGATCAATTGGAATGAAGAAAAAAGTTTAGACATACTAGTCATATTATCTGTGCCTTGAATCAATGATCCATGATGCTTGAGAAGAGGCATGAATTGCAGAGGGGTCATCTGCACTTGAATGGCTTGTAAATGCATGTGATGAGGAAGAAGATGTTGAAGATCCCTCAATATGGGCAAGCTTAGCAGTGAGCTTTCTCAACTGCTCCTCCAAATGAACTGTGGAAGGCATAGGTGTCCCTACTGAATGGCATCTAAAGATGGTAAAACTGGACTCATGGATATCGTCCTTTCTTCTTCACACTAAAGTTGGGCATAGACAGTTGTAAGAGAAGGAATGTCACCTACCCAACTTCGTACACTAGAATATCGCTATCTGTGCACGAATCCTGAGCCATGTGCTAGGAACGAATCCCTATACATCACGAGAATCTGAGAAGCATATCATAAATGCCTGATAATATCGAGCCAACTACAGAATAAATGAAATGAATAAGACTGACTTCAATAAATCAATCCAAAAATAAATACTGGATTTAAAAATCAACCCATAAAAATCCAAACATAAACAACTTGTGAGCCTTCCACTAAGGCCACTGAAAAAAAAATTAACCAACTAATAAACACATCCTAACTACTGCTACCTAGTTGATCTAGATCCTCACCAGATCTCTCAGCTACTTCTTGTAATAAGATAATGGGCTTACATGCTAAAATACATCCAATACATAAGTAATAGACTCAAACCCAGAATAAATGAAATTGAAAATGCCCATATCTCCTACACTAAGGATGAGTCAGAGGACTGTTGATGATGATTTTGAGGACCATTGAGAATTAGTATGAAGACTGTTAAGGATGAGTCCGATAATTGTTGAGGATGAATATGTAGATTGTTGAGGATGAGTCGAAGGACTACTGAGGATTGTTGAGGATGAATCCGAGAACTCCGAGGACTTCTAAGGAATGAGTTCGAGGATTGCTGAGTCACCCCCAGTATATTCACTCTCTTAGATGACACCGAAGAATGTGGTGGAAAATTCCAGCTCCAACTTCTGCGACACACACCTCAACTCGAAATGGTCTAAGAGCTTTTTCTCGGACTGTTGTTCTTGGACATGTTGTAATCTTGGATCGTAACCAGGATAAGAGATTAGGGTTAGAGATGGAAGAGATGAGAGGTGAAGAGAATAGGGGAAAGAGGAGAAATCGTGTAGAGCTTAGAATAGCCTACACGATTTCACCCAATATATATATTAAGTGAAGTTTTACAATATTACAAGGGCCCCCTGTAGAATATAAGATATTACAAGTAGGTCCCTGACAACACTCCCCCTCAAGCTGGTGCGAAGATATCTATCATGCCCAGCTTGGATAACAGGTGCTCTAAGATCCCTTTAGTAACACCTTTAGTTAACACATCTGCAACTTGATCAGCAGTATAAACATACGGTGTGCAAATAAGTCCTTGACCAAGCTTCTCTTTGATGAAGTGACGGTCTACCTCAATGTGCTTTGTCCTGTCGTGTTGAACTGGATTATGAGCAATGTTGATGGCTGCTTTATTGTCACAATACAGCTGCATAGACCCTTTGACAGGATATCCGAGCTCACTGAGCATAGTCTTCAACCATAGAAGCTCACATACACCATGAGCCATAGAACGGTACTCTGCTTCGGCACTGGAGCGAGCGTCAACTGGTTGCTTTTTGCTGCGCCAAGACACCAGATTACCCCCCACATACGTACAGTACCCTGATGTGGAACGTCTGTCAGTGACTGAACCTGCCCAGTCAGCGTCTGTATAAGCTTCAACTCGCAGGTGTCCATTCTTACTAAACAGGATACCCTTCCCTGGAGCCCCCTTAAGATAGCGTAACACTGTGCTGCTTCAAGATGTGGAGAGCGAGGGGCATGCATGAACTGACTGATGACACTGACTGCATATGCAATATCTGGTCGTGTCAGCGAAAGGTAGATGAGACGCCCAACAAGTCTCTGGAATTGGCCTGTATCAGCAATGGGATCCCCATCAACAAGATTTAGCCGATGTTGCTGCTCTATAGGCGTATCGGCTGGTTTAACTCCCAAGTTTCCTGACGCTCGAAGGAGATCAAGTACATACTTTCTTTGTGAGATGAACACACCCTGCTTTGACCTAGCAACCTCAATGCCCAGAAAGTATCTCAAGGTTCCCAGATCCTTGATTTCGAACTCTGTGCCGATGTATTTTTTCAATTTACAAACCTCATCTGGGTCATCTCCTGTGACCACGATATCATCCACATACACAATAAGAGCAGTAAGACGACCTTGACTTCTCTTAATGAAAAGAGTGTGGTCCGCCTGACTCTGCGAGTAGCCAATCTTCTTGACTGCAGAACTGAACCTCTCGAACCAAGCCCTTGGTGACTGTTTAAGCCCATACAAGGCTTTCTTCAGTCTGCACACAAGTTCCTTACTCCCAGTCGGACTGAACCCCGGAGGACCTGTCATGTAGACCTCTTCCTCTAGATCACCATGGAGGAAGGCATTCTTGACATCCAACTGGTGGAGGGGCCAAGAAAAATTTGCCGCTAGAGATAACAGAACTCGAACTGAGTTCATCTTGGCCACAGGAGCAAACGTCTCTTGGTAGTCAATCCCATAAGTCTGTGTGTACCCTTTTGCAACGAGACGGGCCTTGTACCTGTCGATGCTTCCATCTGCTTTGTATTTCACTGTATATACCCACTTGCACCCCACGGGTTTCTTTCCTCTAGGCAATGGAACCAAATCCCAAGTACCATTCTTTTCTAGAGCTGCCATCTCCTCTAGCATGGCTGCTTTCCACTGAGGCTGGCTAAGGGCATCTGAGACACCGGATGGCAGAGCGACACTGGATAGGGAAGTAGCAAATGCCCTGTAGGATGGTGAGAGCTGCTGATAGGAAACAAAGTGAGAGATAGGGTGCTTGGTAACACAGTTCCGAACACTCTTCCGATGAGCAATAGGTACATCAATGTCTATGGGAAGGATAGTAGAAGGAGCAACAGACATATCATCATGAGGATCACTGAGGACACGATTACCTGGATCGAGTTGGATTTCCTGGCAGTGAGCTTGGATGGTGGACTGTTTCTCTTTTTGACGTCGTCTGGCATATGTTTTCAGCTGCGGATCCTGTGGCACAGTGTCAGTAGGAGATAAGGACAAGGGTACAGGAGACTCATCAGGCAAATCAAGGGGCTGGTTGAGGAATCTCCCCCTGTGGAGGTATCGGACTCTCGTCAATACTCCCAAGCTCCTCCTGAAGAGAAGTCCGATCAACTGAGAAGAAGGGAAGACTCTCAAAAAAGGTAACATCTAGAGAAACAAACCGACGACGGGTAGAGGGATGGAAACACCGATATCCCTTCTGAGTGGACGAATAGCCAAGGAACACACATCGAACGGCTTTCGGATCTAACTTGTCCTTCCTGTGATGGGCGTGAACATAGCAAACACAACCAAAGACCTTAGGTGGAATGGAGAACACAGGACAGGAAGGAAACAGGAGTGAAAGGGGAGACTTCGACCCCAAGACACGAGATGGCATCCGATTTATCAAGTAGGATGCCGTCAACACAGCGTCAGCCCAATAACCCTTGGGTACCTGAGTACCAAGAAGAAGTGCCCTAGCAACCTCCAGGACATGGCGATGCTTTCGCTCAGCGGTCCCATTCTGTTGAGGTGTATCGGCACATGAAGTCTGATGAAGAATTCCATGCTCTTCAAAGTAGGAGGCAAGGCCACTGTACATGTATTCCCCCCCATTGTCAGTGTGTAGGACTTTTAGGGTGGTGCCCAATTGATTGCACACCATTTTATGGAAGGTCTGAAAGATAGTATGCACCTCATTTTTTGATTTCATAAGGTAGATCCAAGTGTAACGACTATAGTCATCCACAAAAACCACAAAGTAGCGAAAACCAAAGATAGAAGTGGTGGGATTGGGTCCCCAAACATCAGAGTGCACAAGCTGTAAAGGAAACGTACTTTTTTTATTACTGGTCGGAAAAGACACCCGACATTGTTTTGCAAGTACACAAGTTTCACAGTTGAACTCAAAAAATGGAATAGACGCAAACTGAGGTAACAGACTCTTCATGACTGAAAGCGGTAAATGACCTAGCCTGTTATGCCATCGCATTAACAGGTCTTTATTAACGCTAGAACTACTGACATTGGCACTAGACTGATGTGCAACAGAATATGAAGTCGGCTGGCTATCGAGCAGGTACAATCCACCATCCTCACGACCACTGCCAATCATCCGCCTCGTCTCCAAGTCCTGAAAAACACAGTGAGTAGGAAAAAGGGTAACACTGCAGTTTAGGCTCTTAGTAAGATGGCTAACAGAAAGCAGGTTAGTGGTGAATTTAGGAACATGAAGTACAGAGGATAAAGACAAAGTAGGTGTGGCAGAGATAGTGCCCTTCCCTGAGATAGAGGAGAAGGTGCCATCGGCCACGCGGACCTTGTCCTTACCTGAGCAGATATTATAGGTGGAGAAAAGGGATGGCATACCAGTCATATGATCGGAGGCACCAGAGTCAATGATCCAGGAAGGACCAATGGGTGCCGTAGACACATGGTGGGCTGAATGGGATGTACCTGTCTGAGCAAAGGATGATGTAGGTGGAGAAGGGCCATCAAGCTGAGTAAGTAATTGTCGAAGTCTGTCAATGTCCATGCTAGAGAAGGTGTTGGACTGCCCAGAGGAAGGGGTCACATCAGAGGAATCTTGGCTGGTGGCATGAGCGGCTGAGGTTCCATGTTTGCTACCAGAGGGCTTCTTTGAGGAGCCTTGCTTCCCCCCAGAGAACTGTGCAGGACGACCATGAAGACTCCAGCAGGTCTCCCGAGTGTGGCGACGCTTGCCACAGTGATCACATCTGAGTCGATCACGATCATCAAGATCCCCATCCTTCTTGGATGTGGGTTTGCTCAATTTCTGAGTGGCCAAGGCAGACTTCTCAGATAAAGGAACATCAGCATCTGTCTTAGAGCTCATGGCTCTCCTCCTGCTGTCCTCGCTTTGGATGTAGGAGTAGACCTGTGCAATGGTCGACGGCGGTGGATCTCTGCCAAAGATGTTGGCTCGAACCTGCTCATAGCTCTGGTTCAAGCCGCCAAGAAACTCGAATATGCGTCCGCGTACAATCATCTTTCGGAACTCCGTAGCATCCTTGGTACATGCAGGGGTGTAGGTCTGGTAGTGATCTACCTCTTCCCACTTGCTGCGTAACGCAGCGTAGTATGATCCCAAAGGAAGATCGCCTTGCTTCAGATGTGCTATCTCCTGCTGAAGTTCATACATCCTAGCAAAATTTCCATCTTGGGAGTAGGTCTGAGATGCCGTGTCCCATATATCCTTGGCAGTCGGGAGAAAGAGGAAGCCTGTGCTGATCGATGGATGCATGGAATGAAGCAGCCATGACATGACCATCGAGTTTTCCGCTTCCCACTTCTCAAACGTGGCATCGGAGGAATCAGGTGCAGTGATGCGTCCAGTGATATAGCCGGCTTTGCCTCATCCGGTGATGTACATCTTGGCAGATTGAGACCATGCGAGGTAGTTGGTCCCGTCGAGTTTCACAGTAGTGATCTGTAGGCCCGGGCTGTGATCACCATGACTTCCCAGACTGGGTGGGGCAACAATGATCTCTGACTTGGCAGAAGATGACTCCTCAGATGTACTCATAGTAGTAGATAAGACTTTTCTGATAAGAAATCACCCAAACTGCTGCTGTGGAGGTGCAAATCACCTTATTTTTATTTTTAAAGCCTCCTGCTCGCGTTGCTCGCAGGATTCAGACCTTTTCGGAACAACTCCTTTATAGATTTTCTATTGGAGAAAAAACCACTCGCGGGAAACTTGTGAATGGTTCCGATGACCTAAAAAGGTTCCTGGATAGGTGCGGTAGCACTGGGGAGAGGTTCCGGGCTCCTCTGAGACCTGCGGCTATGTCCAGAGGGTCTTCTCTGACCTTTTGGAAGGGGCGGTTAGGCTTGGTGGCTCTTTTCCAGCCTTCTGGAGTGGGCGGCTATGCCTGATAGCTCTTCTCCAGGCTTCTGGAGTGGGCGGCTAGGCCTGGGAGAACTTCTCCAACCTTTTGGAGTGGGCGGCTAGGGTTTCAGACTATTCTAAAGCCTGCGGCTATCCATGGGAGATGATCTCCTTCTTTGGAAAGCCCTTCGCATCGAATTTCGCAATCCCTAGGGTTCTTCAGACCTCTAGGATTGAGCCATGGTTACATAACCATGCTCTGATACCATGTTGTAATCTTGGATCGTAACCAGGATAAGAGATTAGGGTTAGAGATGGAAGAGATGAGAGGTGAAGAGAATAGGGGAAAGAGGAGAAATCGTGTAGAGCTTAGAATAGCCTACACGATTTCACCCAATATATATATTAAGTGAAGTTTTACAATATTACAAGGGCCCCCTGTAGAATATAAGATATTACAAGTAGGTCCCTGACAACAGGACAAGCTCTTGGTGGAGCTTGCAAGAAAATGCTCTGACACTCAAGTAGTGGCTTAGAGTAATTGGGACAGCTTACTAGAGATTTATAATCACAACTCATGGGGGAGGGGCCTATTTATAAGCAACAAACCTCCCTTTTGCATCATTGTCCAGTGCACATTTCTTTGTATTAGGAGTTTCTTATTTCAAGTAGGGAGTCTTATAAAAGGTGATGTACCCTTTGATTTTAAGAATAAAATTATGAATGAAGAAATAGAAAATCTCTTTGGAGAAATCTTTTGTGAAGGGATACTTGGTGTGAAGCCATCCTCTCTTGGTGCGAAGCCAAGCTAATTCGGTGCGAAGCCAAAGTTATCTTTCTATCCTTATCTCTTTCTCTATCTCTTCTCTATTTTCTTTTTGGATCAATTAGACATAGAAAACCCAAATCAAACCACAACACTATGAATAGTGTTGCGTGAATAGTGCCGTGTAAATAGTAACCTTGCCTCTTTATTCCCCCCAAAATCGCAGAATGACATCTCATCCTGCGTCAATGGGGTTTAAGGCTAAGGCAGGCCTATTCTGCTAGAGTTGGACCAATTCTGCCCGGGGTAGACCTGCTGTTGCGAGGAGTTGAATATAGTGAAATTCGCAAACAACGAAATGTTTACGGTCCTTGATGCGATGTTAATTTTTACCCCTACAGCTAGAAGATCTCTCAAATTTTCACTTGATTAACTTCTATCCTTTGTCTTTGAAGATGGCCTTTGTCAATGTTCCATGGCCTTAAAATATCCATCTTTCTTGTAATATGATTTACCATTACCTCTTAAGTTGTTATTATTGTAATGTTAAAGAAATATCCCGATTGGTGATAGAACATGTTGAATTTATGTTGTATGGTTGTGGTACATGGTGATTTCTCACAAACAATTTGTGCAAAAGGTGTCTGACTTCGTCATTTTGTAACTTTGCAACAATATTTGAGCTATATAATTACTTATCCTCTTTTTATCTATAAGATGTGTTGTGCATGATATTTCAGGTCATTTTCCTTGAAGCAGCTGAAGCTCGTGCAGCTTTCAAAGGTCTTGCATATAAGCGTTTCAAGTAAGCTCATTTTTGTTTCTCTTAAGTTCACCAAAAGGAAGTCCTGGCAAATAATAACTGAACCAATCACTATCAAACAGTTGACTGATTTGGCATGGATCATCACATGTTGAAACAAATTATTGATCGAACTTCCCTAAAACAAAAAGAAAAACTAAAATTCTTTGCCTGCTTGAAATAGAATGCAAACAAGAAGAAAATATCAGTTTTCCAGTCTCATGAGTCTATCCCCAGTTCTAGTTTGGGCATTTCCGATGCTTCTTTGCAGTTACCTCTCAACTAGCTTAGAATCACAAAATCTTGAAAATGCAAGTTGGCTTTATAAGGGATGACACTCTCAAGGTGATATATCCTCTCAATCAAGGCATTGTACTTGTCCATTGGAACTGATACAATATCCCTTGATGTGCTGGAATCTTGGATATCATGTGTAGATGTCTAGAGTGGACTGGAGCACTCTGACCGGTGTAGCGAAGATAATGCCATTTAGCTGGGTTCGAGCCTGTAGTGCTATATTGGTTGGTGCACAACACCATAACCATGAAGTCGCAGGTTCATTCCCAGGTCATCCACCAAAAGGAAGAGAAGGTAATGCTAACTAGCAATGTCTAATGATGGTCTCCCATGGGTATCCCAGCATATACTTACGGAGTGTTATGATAAGTGACCATCTTTTTTCTCTACTCCTATCACTACCCAAATCAGCTCTACTTTGGTCATTACTGTGACCTATTCTACTAGATTCATGGGATCAGATCTTTCCACAACTACTAGGAGGTAGCAACATCTGGGCTCTATGTGCCTCTTTCTGCAAGAGAGCATGTACAACAGTAATAGTAGGCAAGGTCTTATTGTCAAGAATTTGGGGTGTGACACTCTTGAACTCCTTATTAATAGATCAACAAGAGCTATATCACATTTTCTTCATCATGCTTCCTTTCGGTTCTTCAGCATCTGTGCACCAGGTGACGATATGGGCCTGATAATAATTTAACTATGGGAATTTATCCACCTTATGGAGCTGGTCACAGTCTTAATACAATTGATAAATAAAACTACTATTATTTTCTCTTAGTAAGTAGTGGGTCTTTTTTCCCCCCTTGTCTTTTTTCCCCCCTTTGCGATTCTGTGGGCGATATGGAATGAAAGAAATCGGAGGACGTTTGAGGGGAAAGAGGCAGGAATACCTCAGATGGTCTTACATGTCAAAGCTGACTTGTTCCTTTGGTCATCTGCTTCCCCTCTTTTTAGAGGATGCTTTTTCGAAACTTTTGTTTATAGATGGGACAAACTTCTTGAGGATCTACCTCCGTTGTAAGGAAGTAGCTTCTAGCTTTTTGTATCATTTGGGGAATCTCTCCCTGTTTTAATGAATATACCAACTTATCAAAAAAAAAAGTATTGGGTCTTTTTTTTTTGTACACTTCAGTTATTTGGAAACTAAAGCATTGTTTGCTAATTTGAGGTTACATTTAATTTAACAACTAAATCATAACCAAATTAATTTAGGTATTTGGAAACTAGAACATCTTTTGCTAATTTGAGGTTACATTTTATTAAATGATTAAATCGTAATTAATACTGTTTGCCACTCACCATATATCATTCATGAACTCATCTAGAGATGGTTGTTGGATGCCTCCATTCACAGACCATGAGTCCTTCCATCCAGGGATACCTTCATGATTTTGAGCATAGGAGAAGTTTCTGCCAATTAGCCGAACTGTAGCAGTCTCCAGCCTTGAGTTCATGATTCGAGTAATCTGAATTCCTATGATGTCAGCTATAATTAACGTATAAACTCACAGCTATTATTAACCACTAGGCAACATAAACAAATAAGAGCAAAGATGTTTCCAGTGTCGCAAGTGCCTTTGGTAAAATATTTGATCCATTAAGTTGAAGTTTTCAATATGTGCTCTGCACCGTCATGCAATAACTATCTTTTGCAGAAACGTTTATTGGCTTTGGCCTTTTGTTCCAGAAAGAATGGTTTTCAGTAGCAACTACACCGCAAATAGAATTTTTGGGTGGATTTCCTTCCAGTTACAAGAGCCTTTGCTAGAATATTTGATCCATTAATTTGACGTTTTCAATATATGCTCTGCATTGCCATGCCATAAGTGTTGTATTGGATGGAACTTCACTATCCCTTGCAGTAATGTTATATGGATTTTTTTTTGATAATTATAGATTTTATTGGGGCAAAATGCCGAGAAAGAGCATGCTAAGTTTAAGAGGTCGAGCTGACCTACAAAACGCAAAGGCTACAAAAACAGAAAGACTCAACCCCAACTAGCTGCCATCCCGAATACAAATATGACCCTAACGGAAAACAAAATCCTCGAAGAATAATCCCCTACAAACCAGATACAACTTAGACCAAAGAAACATCATCCCCTTGATGTTAAGAACTATGGTTTGCAAATCTGCTTGTTTGCCCTCGAAAACTCTTTGGTTCCTTTTCTTCCAAAGACCCCAAAGAATCGCAAGGGGGAGCATCCTCCATAAAACCCTTCCTCTGGCCGAGAGGGCTTTAGAATTCCAACTAAGTAGGAGGATCATAATGGAGCTAGGCATGACCCAACTCATCCCAAAATTAGATGGAAACGAGCTCCAAACTTCCCTGGCCGTATCACAGTGAAGAAGAAGATGATCCACTGATTCCTGCTACTTCTACACATCCAGCAAGAATCTACCAAGATGAATCCTCTTGATTTTAGATGATTCACAGTCAATATTCTATCAAGAGCTGCCTCCAAAGCAAAGAAAGCCACTTTGGTTGGGATCTTCGACCTCCAAACCAGGGACACCGGAAAAGAATAATCATCAGAGCTGGTAAGCACCTCATAAAAGGATTTCATTTCACCAAGAAAGATCATCCCTTCGACCAGATCCATATCCTCTTGTCTTGTTTTGATGGATGGAGATGGGTACCCTGCCATCTGGCTAACAGTCTGGTTAGGGGTTCAATTTCCCAATCATTCAGATTTCTCCTAAGACCGAGATTCCATCCCACATCGTCCCCTTCATTCTGGAAGAACTCCTGAATAGGCCTATTCTTTCTTTCAGAAATGGAGTAAAGATCTGGAAAATCCACACTAAGAGGATTATCTCCTCTCCAGGTGTCCTCACAGAATCTAATTCTGTTCCCAGAACCAACCTCAAATCTTACTCTATCAAAGTCCGCGGAAACCTTTAATATTCCCCTCCAAACACTGCAACCATACGAGTTTCTCACTTCCTGGCTAACCCAACCAAAGTGAGAAACCCCATATTTGCCTGCCATAACCTCCCTCCATAAGCTAGTAAGCTCCTCCCCAAATCTCCATAACCACTTGCCCAAGAGAGCTTGGTTCATAGCTCTAAGATTCTTAATGCCCAACCCTCCTTTATCCTTTGTCCTGCAAACCCTATCCCAACCAACCAGATGAAGCTTGTGATGATCCGAGTTGCCTTTCCACAAGAAATCCCTCATAATCTTTTCCATAGAAAGGGAGACACTCCTCGGCATCGTGAACAAAGACATGTAATATATGTGAAGACTCGATAGGGAGCTATTAATCAACACCATTCTTCCTCCTTTAGACAGATATCTGGATTTCCACAGGGCAAGCTTCTTCCCGAAGATTGCTATCACCGGCTCCCAAAGAGACTTGGATCTGTTCACTGTCCCAAGGGGGAGCCCCAAATAAGTGGATGGAAGGTTACCGATACCGCACCCCAGAATGCTGGCCAGGCCCAACAAGTTCTCAACCTCTCCCACTCCATATAGTTTGCTCTTCGGAAGGTTCACTCGTAATCCCGAAGCAGCTTCGAAGCAGCATAGAAGATCTCTAAGGAATCTAAGATGGGAAGCCTTCGGACTGAGGAATATGAGAGTATCATCAGTGAACTGAAGGTGGGAGATGGTAGGGATCCCGTGGGCTACTTCAAACCCCCCAACTCCCCTAACTCCACCGCTTGAGAAATCATTTTACTTGAGGCTTCCACCACCATGATAAACAAGAATGGGGATAATAGATCTCCTTGTCGCAACCCGCGAGAGCTTTTGAAATAGCCAGCTGGAGAGCCATTAACAAGAATAAAAAAAGCAACTGAAGAGATACATTTTGCGATCCACCTGCTCCACTTGATACCAAAACCCATCTTGCCGAGCATAAAATCTAGAAAATCCCAATTGACTTGTTCGTAAGCCTTCTCCATGTCAATTTTGCAGACCAATCTGGGCCTCCCCGACCTAATTCTCGAATCTATACATTTATTGGCTATAAGAACCCCATCGAGAATTTGACGCCTGCTTACGAAGGCGCCTTGAAAATTCAAGATCACGAAAGGCATTGCCTCGCCAATCCTCAAAGCGAGTACCTTAGCAATAATTTTATAAGTGCTTCCCACCAGACTAATGGGCCTGAAGTCCGAAAGATCCTCAGCTCTAGATTTCAGAATCATGGCTATGAAAGTGCTATTGGATGTGTAGTCCAGGGAGCCTTCTTCTTGAAACTCCGCCACTACCCTCATAAAGTCCACTCCAATAGTCTCCCAACAATGCTTGAAGAAAGCAATTGTGAAACCGTAGGGGCCAGGGGCCTTGTCACTGGCCAAGATGGATAAAGTATTAACCACCTCCTCTTCCATGATGGGTCTCTCCAACCTCTCCCTATCAGCCACAATGATTTGGTCAAATTGGAGACCCTCCAAAGGGGGTCTACAGAAAGCCTTCTCCGCATTAAGATCTTTGTAGAAGTTGACCACCCCATTTCTGATATCCTCTTCCTCCTTTGTCAAGACGCCCCTAATCTTGAGTCTGGAAACAAAGGTTCTTCTTCTGTTAGCGTTAGCCACCTTATGGAAGAACTTCGTGTTGCTATCCCCTTCCTTAAGCCATCGAACCCTAGATTTGTCTCTAGCTTATCTCCTCCATCTTCACTGTATACTGGTACTCGGCCTGAAGATTAGCTCATTCTAACTGTTCTCCCAGGGGGAGGGTGGACTCTTCCTCCTTATCGATGATGGCTATTTTCTCAAGTAATTGCTCCTTTTGATCAATACGGTCAAACGCCTCCTGATTCCAGATTTTAATTTTATCTTTAAGAGCTTTAAGTTTGCATCTAAAGGAGACCCACTAAAGGACTTCCACCATTCATCTACCTTCCCCTTAAAAGTAGGGTGGTACAACCACATTCTCAAATCTAAAAGGAGGAGGCCTAGATCTGAAACCCCCACAGTCTAACAACAACGAAGTGTGATCAGATGCGGTCTAGGAAGCGTCGCCATGGTAACTCCCTGGAAATGATCTTCCCAATGGGTGGACACTAAGAATCTATCCAGTCTGCAGAGAATGGAAGGATTTTGATTATTAGACCAAGTATATTTGGCTCCACCCATAGGAAGGTCCATAAAAGAATGCCTATTAATAAATTCGTCGAATTCTTTCATACTCTTAGTCAAACGGCCCCATACATTCTTCTCACTTGGAGACTGGACCACATTGAAATCTCCGTCGATGCACCAAGGATCATCCCAAAAACCAGCAATGTCCTCCAACTCTTCCCAAAATTGTTGCCTATTGCTGCTTCCCGAAGGCCCATAAACTCCCGTAAGAACCCATGAGAACTACTCCCCTACTCTTCTACATCTGATGGACACCGAGAATGCTCTAATTAAAGCGTCGTCCACCTCAAGAGTACTTCTGTCCCAAACAATCACTATTCTCCTAGCTGTCCCCAGAGCTGGTAATTCCTGCTACCCATAATCTCCATCCCCGCACAACTCCCTGATAAGGGCTAAGTAAATCTTCTCTAACTTGGTTTCTTGTAAAACAATCACATTGGCCCCCCATCTTTTGAACAAACTTTTCACAACTGCTCTTCTGTCCCGATTTCCCAGACCCCTAACATTCCATGATAGGATTTTAAGCTTCATCAATAACTTTCTGTTTTTGCCCACTTCTACGACTACTATATACTAGTCTTTCTAGTATTGAGTAGACATCCAGTCTCTATATCTCCCTAGGGCTTTGCGGTTACTTATCGTGTTCGAAGGGCTGCTACTATCATTTGCCTCCCTTTCACTAGGCCCCTCTCCTGCTTGATCATATACCACTATCTTCTTAATCCCTCCTATCCCAGTATCTGATTCCTGGTGCTGAGAAGCAATACTGGATCCATCTGTCCCGGTAAGAAGCAAATTCCCAGCTATCGACCGAGTACTCGTAGTCCTGAAAACCATGTCCGTTTCCTTTGGAAAACGAAGGATGGACATGAGTAAATCTCTGACCTCCACCTCCTTCCCTTCAAAAGGCAGCCCCAGAGATATCCCCAAATTAATGATATGTCTATACCATTCTCGTAAAAGCCACTCTTTTGTGTTCGTAGGCTCTAAAGGCCTAGGAATCTCCCGAGCATCAATAATCTTCAGCACCTGTCACGAGCTCTCCTGATCTTGATTCTCTAACTAAATGGGAATAGACCTAGGCGTTAGTTGCAGAGAGCTATTAGATTCCACAGCCATATTCAAGTGTATCGGTTCCCCGTCCTTCCCAGGGTCGGGCTCAATAAGACCAAATGTTCCAACATTCACTGCCTGATCCACCCCTCCCAGCCTCTCCTCAAAGGCCTCTCTTAAGAACTTCGAATTTCCTTCGTTTTCTGAACCCACAACCCTAAGATCCCTAGGTTGCAAACTGTCCCATGAAGGAACATGCGGAAAAAAGGAAAACGTAGGAGGAAGAATGGAATCAGAGGGGGATCGAGAAGAGAAATCCCTACCTATCGAAAGCCCCTCCGCCTGAAGTTTCTCGCCGTCCAGCTGGTGGGGAGATTCATCTGTTGGAGGAAGGGTAGGGAGAGGAATCTTTGCGGGAGGATGTGAAGTCGACCTTGGGGTCTCGGTCACGTGCCGGTTCTTAAGGAAGGATGCTCTCATCCTTTCATTAGGGTCCACCACCGAACCCATAACCCCGTTATTTTCACCCGACTTCTTTTTCTCCACCCAGGACGCACGGGTTTGCACCACCTGCTTTCTAACCCTGTCCCCCTTGTTGGGCCCGCAAAAAAATCGATTAGCACGTGATGCTTGAATGGATCTCCTCCACGTGTGCTGAGATGAGGACCTCCCCCCCTTCTTTCCACTCCTAGAAGATACTCTGAGGTACGAAACACCTACCCCCTTCTTTCTTCGGTAATACGCAAATCCAAAGGTTCTAGTTGTCGCCCTGGGGAGTTCTGCGCCTGTGGAGTTTCCAGCAGCTTCCAGCTCCCCTCCCCTGGACGACCCTTTGAAATTCGAATGATTCTTTCCCGCCGCCTCCTTATTAATTCCTGATTCGTCTCCGTACTTCAACTCCTGTTGCATGTTGATAGGGTCTCTGGAATTCCTCCTATCATGAGCGTCCACCGTGGGAGGAGCTGCAGTAAAGGTGATATCTGGGGGTGAGCTTACCTCTGCCACCGACGGAGCATCAGCTCCGCCCCCTCTTCGATCCTCCTGACCGTCGTCTGACTTATTACTAGTAGCGGCTGCCTTGGCACAAGACCCGCACTCAACTGGATTACCTGACGAAGGAGATGCTAAAGTGTCATCCTTATGATGGAGTTCAATGGCTACAGTAATAGGAGTATCCCGGTTGCACACTGTAAGAATCCTTGGCATATCCCTAGCTCTTCCTCGAACCTTCATCTGGATGGCTAAAAAATATGTCCCCATCAACGACATATTTGATGTATCTATCAAGCCTCCCACCTTGCTACCAATCTGCTCAAACATCCCATAGTTCCACAATTGAAAAAGTAGCCTGTAAATGGATATCCAGACAGGAGAGGAGTCCCAAAAGGAGGTGTTGGAATTGACTGAAGGCCACCATCTACTCAGGTACACTATGCCAAGACCAACCCCGATAGACGCCAGTTCACAGAGGAAACTGAGTGTTTGTAAATCTTCTACAAAGAACAACCTTCTTTTTTCGGCGCAAGGGATAAGATAGAACAGAGCTGAGGATCCAGAAATCCAAGTAAGGCCATTGCTATGTCCTCCCAGTTTGAGTTCAACTCCGAGGATTCGCAAATCAACGTGCAACTCCAACAATCTGGAACTGTTGATACCTCTTCTAAAGCTCTCTTGAGTACCCCACGAATTGGAGGAATCTGTTTGCCTCTGACCCTTGATGGCGCAGCAGTCGGCATGGCCTTCCGATTACAGGACTGAGTGAGAATGTTGTGAAGGCTGTCTCCCATCGATTTCCCAGCCTCCACCTTGAGAACCTTTTGGGAAGCAGAAAACTGTATTCCTACAGTGGGACGTGAACTCTGACAACTGAATGTAGTTGCCTCCTCCGTTAGATTTTTCCTCTGCGATAAAGGTTCCCCCATGTGAAACAATCTTCCTCCAAGCTTCTTAGATGCCTTAGCTTTAATGGTTTCCTTAAAGAGATTTGCTAACCACTGCCCAACCTCCCCTGGAATGTCTGCTTCCTCAACCCATCTTCTTCCTTTTTGTCTAAGGCGAAACATAGATCTACCTCCTTTCCAAAGAACTGAAAGGGCGAAGGATTTGGCTTCCACTACCACCTTCATTTCCTCTGCTTCATCCTTTGAGAGAATTCACTTTTTCATGGTTGTTTTGAATAGATTTGATTCTTCAATCATTCCCAGCATTTTAAAACTTCAAGCGGATGAGATGATGGATCACATTGTGTAACGTTATATGGCTTTTGCTTTTTTGTTTTGGAAAGATTTGAGTTTTAGTTGCAACTACACCGCAAATAGCATTTTCAGGTGAATTTCCGTTTGGTGACTAATGGGAACTTAGGTTCTAGAAACTAATACAGAGATATTTTTGTACTCCTTTTCGTTTTAGGTTTTATGTTTCGTGAGCACCTTTACTGTTATTTACTAACCTGATTTGGAATGAAGGCTGCCCCACCAAAAAAGAAACAAAATTTCTAGACACCATATTGAGTCTGCCTTTTAAGAGTTCGATTGGTCGCTCTGTAATTTTTTCCATTAAAGGTTATTAGAGAATACCATTGTAAAAGGTGTGTGAGATGCACCATATCATTATCGGTGTATCTCATCACACATTCTCTGGATTGTCACCGGTTGTCAAGATTAGGATGAATAAGGTTAGGATATCAATCAATTAGGACATGAGATTAGATTGTTTAGGATTTGTTTTTATCTTTAGATTTTGTTATTATTTTTATATAAACCCTTGATTAGGGTCAATGTAATTCATCAAGCTATTATCAATAGATTCTCATTCCCTATCATCATATTAGAGCGGGTCATCCATCGACCTGTATTTTCTAAACTCTATTTTGATCCACCACTTTTTCGGCAGGCTGCACTGCCGCCTGTCCGGCTTAAACCTTTGCTCTATTCTTCTACTTGAATCACTATTCATCGGTGTTTTGGCTCCATCATCGCTACGCTTCACCACTGTTTGTGCGCCATTAAAGTTGTTGCAACTATCATTTGTTCATCACTGTGGCCAACCTTCCACTTGCCATCACCGTCCATAACTCGTCACATCCTTGGCCTTCTTTGTAGCCATTCTATAAAATCTTCTCCTCTTGAGGGCAAATTCTTCTTGGCTTTTCTACTCCCTTCAATTTAATAGAGATCCCACACCCGAGTTTTGGGTGGAGGGGTTGTGTTTGCAATAGGTGCAACCAACCCGGACTTGTCATCATCAAAAATCGCATCCACCAACCCATATTCCATTGCCTCCCAAGGATTCATAAAATTATCACGATCAGTGTCCACTTCAATTTGCTCCTCGGGCTTCCCTGTAATTCTTGATAGTATCTTGTTCAGCTTAACTTTCTGGTACACCATTTCTCTTTTTACAACCCCACATCCGTTCCTTTCCCCCAACAGTTCCAAGAGGTTGATGGATCATTACTCTTGCATTTGGCATGCAAAACCTCTTCTGTTTTTGTACGAGAAGCAAGCATAAAAGCACCCATAGATGCTGCAAGCCCCAGGCAAATGAAATAAGAGCTGATTGATGATCAAATCCGCAATCATGCTATCCACCTGAGAGCCCAAGAAAATGATTCTTTGGTGGAGGAACATGTTGGTTGTATCGAGTTCTTCAAATTTGGACATCCATGGACAAGGACTTCAATCTCACCACTCTTGGACATCTGAACATGTATCTGGCCACTGAAGATCAACCAAGGACCGAAATCGAATCCCATACCATGGTCGAGAACCAAAGTAGATCTCCTTCTGATATCAAGGTCGCGGTTTCTCCCCACCAATCGCTGCCATAGCCGAGAAAGCTTCCATTAATCCAAACCTCTAATCATAATGATCATCAGACTCTATCTGAAGAAATCTAGCGGGCCAATGCCTACCTCGTTGAGTTTTTGCATGAAGTCTTCATCACAATGTGGGCAAACTGCATCCTGCCATCGAAAGCGAATGGGACGCCTGCATCTGTAGCACCAATGTGTGTTTCCATTGCTCGATATCCTTTGCCCTATTGTTCTACCTGCAAATCATTACTTTCTTTTGAAGCCGCGAAGCATAACATCACTAGAAGACTGCCTTTGTTAATCCTTTGCATCTAGCCGTTGCTGCTGGCTCATCTCCACCATCATTGTCGACTACCGTCGCCGTTGCCGTGGTCGCCCGTGTCTTCGCAGCTGCCGTTGCCGTTATCGCTGGCTACTCTCTATTCGAGTTTTGGAAACCCAACACACGAACCCTCCTCTCACTATTTCAAAGCCCCTTTTGCTATTCTTTGGGTTGACCAAAAAAAACGAAAGAAATAAGAAGGAAGAAAGATTTTGTGGGCTTTAAAATAAAAGTCCAAGACCATTTGCTCAAGTCTAAGGTAAGGCCCACTCCCATTTCGTTCAAAGCGAATCCGAAGTCCAAAAAAAAGAAAATTATCTGGGGGCTTTCTCACACACCCAAGCCTGATATTGAGACCATCCCTTCTAATTATTCCAGCTCATCAAGCCCATCCTTTAAGAAAAAAAAAGGAGAAATTTGCTTGAGGACTTTAAACCCCAAGTCAGTAATGCCCAAAAAGAGGCCCATACCTGTGCGGCCCAAAAAGAGGTCCACACTCGTCCTATGAGGTCTAAAAGAGGCCCAAACACTTTATTGCTTGAGGACTCATAGAGCCCAAGCTTGTCAGGCAAATAGATGCCTATACACATCTTGGCTCAATGAGGCCCTTTATCCGTATTAACATTCGACGAGTTTCGGTCCAGCCTAAACCGAAGATTTCTTCGTCTCAGGGATACGACCCCACTAGGGTTCACTTTCCTTCACTGGCGATCAAGGTGATTCAATTCTCCTGGAATACTCAAAATGGTGATAGCATTCTTCAATGGCAATACAATCTTCAAGGCACTTGATTCTAGTAAGCTAACAACAATCATTGATCTCCAATCCCCATGAGTTTGAGGGGGAGTATTAGAGAATACCATTGTAATAAGGTGTGTGAGATGCACCATATCGTTATTGGTGTATCTCATCACACATTCTCCGGATTGTCACCGGTTGTCAAGATAATGATCAATTAGGTTAGGATATCAATCAATTAGGATATTAGATTAGATTGTTTAGGATTTGTTTCCATCTTTAGATTTTGTTATTATCATTATATAAACCCTTGATTAGGGTCAATGCAATTCATCAAGCTATTATCAATAGATTCTCATTTCCTATCAATGGTCACAACTTAAAAGTTCAATCCAGTATTAGCTTCTTGCCTAATCACGCAATATCTGTATGTTTGTGCTTGCATGTTTGAATTGAATGCATACCTTAACCACTAAGTTCGTTTACTATCAATACTTTCCATAGAAGCATTAGATATTGAACAATTTCCAAATGAAAGGTTTAACTGTGTTTTTTTACTTTTTACATTAGAGATGCTCCATTGTATTTGGAATGGGCTCCCAGCAATATTCTCTCTCCGGGTTCAACATCAGATACTGATTCACGAAATAATGTTGTTGGTGAACAAGATGTCAAGAGAGTATTATTAGAGCAACGTGTGGAAGGAATGTCTGAAGTGGATAGTGATCCTGATAGGGTTGAGGTTTGATATTTTTATCTATTTCTTAATTTACTCTCTTTCCTTACCTGACCGTGTATCTCATTTCCTTTATCGACTTGCAGAATATGCATATGACCTTTTTCTTTTTTCCATTTTTGTGTCTATCGGACTTGCAAGGACTTTCTATATTTTAATACGACCATTATTGATGTTTGAATTCAAGACTACTTCATTTCGAATGAAAGAGTTAATGTGGAAAAGTAATGAAGTTCTTTACTTTACACGTTTATTAGCTTCACATTCCAGAATGAAATAACGTCTGTTTGTAAAACTCTTCCTACCTTCTCTATTTTCTTTTTCTTTGTTGTCTTCCTTATGGTTATTTCATTTCTCTGTTTCTTTATCTTCCTTTGTTGAACGCCTGTGTCCAGGAGATGGGCTGCTATTTATCGTTCTGGCTGGTTTCTAAGTGACTGTGCTGATTCCTTGAGTTAGACAAGCATCATGGGTTGATGTTTAGGGGCTATATCTGCAAGCAAGCTAGTAATGTTGCCTGTGTAGTGGGTATTGTTAGCTTGATGACTGCTGTAGGCTTTGGTTAAGCTGCTGGTTCACTTGGTTTGTTTTGGTTGATAATATCGAGATGATGGTAGTGGGCATGATCTTTGACATATACTGTAGTAGCTTATTTCAGATATTTTATTAGGGACTGTCTGCCTACAATCTATAGGTTAAGAATTTTCCTAAGTCTTTTTTTATGGAATGAAATCCAGGTTAAACGTCCCCAGTTAGTTCCTTTTTTTTTTGGATCGAAAGTTGGGGCATGAACATAACGAGTTAGTCGCCCCTCTAAGAGATTCCTTCCTGTTCCAGTGCGGGCATACGCTCTATTTGACGGGGTTCCCCCTAACAGGGTCTTTTCCCTTCGTCGCTGTATAGTATAGTATATAGGTGGTTTGCAGCATTGCTTGGCAGCGGACGATTACACTTTGTGTATAGTCTTCAAGAGCTAGAAGAAAAGAGAGGAAGCCTTGATCTTACACTTGACTAACCCCTAATTCTCATGATCTCATGCCATGAAGATGGTTATTCCTAGAACTCCCTGGATCATCTCAAATTTTCACAACATGATGAAAATTATGACAATTCTATTACTTGGATAATGGCAAGGCTTTTGCATTTGTTGGTTTGCATCTTATGCTATAAGATGATTCTTTGGAGCTTGTGGTCATAAAACTACCAAGTACCAACATGATGTCGACATTACAAAAATGGAATAATCACATACTGATGCAGAGCCAAAAAAATGGCCCTACAAATCAAAGAAAATAAAGAAAAATTAAGCAAGAAGAGGGAAAATTTCGTTCTATCAATGGTAAAATATGGGGCGGGAGTTGGCACCGACTAAATGCCAAGGAAGCCAAGGATACCAGTAGTGCTTGTGTCGATATAACGCAGTTGAGAGGGGGTGAATGGGGTTGGAGCTATTGCTTAACAAGACCGCCAAACTACTATGGAAGGAAGCTTCAAGCTGCTGCTTCTCTAAGGAGAGATTTGCAAGTACCTCAAAAAGCTAACCTCTCTATGTAAATAAGGAATTTATATACCCAACCCAACTTCCCTACCTCAAGGAAACCATTGGATTGGCTCAAACAATCCTGGCCCTACACTTCCTTTAAAATGACAAAAACGTCACTGTATTACAAAAATTCTCATATTACCGTAAAAAGCTCAAAGAAATCCAAGGGTGCCACCAGTATTTAATTATTCATTTTGATTTGCTTGTTCTCTACAATGAGGGATCCCTTGGATCCTGCCTGCGTCACATACTTATCAAGTTAATAGCTGGTTAATTTAATGCTAAAATGTGTGCATAACTATTGGAGCTACGTACTCTACTTTTAATTATCAAAGTTGATATCAACATCAGATGCTCCTGTGAATTGATCAGTGGATTTACTGCCCTTGATCGTTATTTGTGTGGTTTAGAAAACCTGTTATTGTTCGTTTTGTGCTACATTTGATTGGTGATAGTGCATTTTTATTGTTACAGTCGCGATCTCTATTTGTCAAGAATCTGAATTTCAGGACATCTGATGAGTGTTTGAGAAAACATTTAAGTGAAAATATGAAGGAGGGAAGGATCCAAAGTGTTAAGGTAATACTTATTGATCTCAAGCATCTTTACGGCATGCCTTTTCTGATCACATTCGTCTCTCATGCTATAGTTGTCTCTTTGTGCAGGTAAAAAAGCACATAAAAAATGGAAAGAGTGTCTCAATGGGTTTTGGTTTCATTGAGTTTGATTCTGTGGAAACAGCAGCAAATGTATGCAGGGATTTGCAGGTAATATGATTATATGATAGGAACTAATTCTGATTATCATCTGAAAACTCATTTGTCTTCCTGTAATCTTAGTTAAAGCAACTCTAAAATATTCTCTTTTCCAGGGAACTATTTTAGATGGACATGCTCTTATTTTGCAACTTTGCCATGCCAAGAAGGATGATCAAGTGCTGAAAAAAGCTGAGAAAGATAGGAGTTCGACAAAAATAATAGTGAGAAACGTTGCCTTTGAGGCAACGGAAAAAGATCTCAGGCAGTTGTTTAGTCCATTTGGTCAGGTAATTATTGGTTGTCATCCTCTGCTAGAACATTCGAGTGATAATGTATAGGATGCATAAATGCTTAACAAGGATTTACTGATTCGTTTATCACTGTGGCTGTAGAGTTGGGAAGTCAAAATCCTGTTTTCTTATCTTAGTGGCCTCCGGTTTCTCTCTGCCTTATTCATAGTGTCACCATATAGACTAGAAAATGACAAAAATATAAATAAATATAAAGTAACGGGCTTTTTCTTCGGTGCTCACAAAAGTTACTACACTTTGATGCTGGAAATAGGCATGTATCTGTTGATCGACAGTTCATTTGTGTTGATCAACTCCTTTTATAGTCGATCGACAGTTTCTGTGGTGGTTACTTTTATGACAAACAAGAGCATAGTAACTTTTTATGAAAGAATCTTAAATGCAAGATTCTTAGGTGGTAACTTTTAAAAAATTTGGTAACTATTTTCATTGATGTTAGTAACCGTTTGTGCACGATACATCAAGATTCTTAGGCTCATTGAAGAATTGACCAAAAGTAAACCGTAGCTAGAAAGTTTTCATTGCTATATCACTTATCATCAAAGTATCATCTTATAAACAGCCCTCCAAAGGTCAAGAGGCAAGCCCAAGAGAATGTCCCTGGTGTAACCAACTAAAGCCATGCAAAGTTAAGTTATCTTTGGGTCCAATATGCAAGTTTCTGCTTCAGTGATTATAGACCTCTTGGGGACATTTTAGGAAGATCTTAGTTGATATGATGTGCGTGTCATGGTTGAAAAATGAGTACATATATTTCTGTACCTACTTGTTCAGTAAGACCAACTGAAAGATGTATGGGTTTGGCCCGTCTGGGTAAAGGATCTCTTGAATATTGGGTATCTGGTTAAACCGAGTTAAATACTTTATGCAATAGGTGGAGGATCAAATTGGAGCCACTGAAGGTATTTGTAGGACCCATAGAAAAAAAAGTCAATAGCTCTAGTAACACTTTCATTCAGTTCCACCCCATTCACAACAAAACTACCGATTATTTTGAAATGTGATGTGTTTCTTACTTAAATTACATTTTTTTAATGATGGGCAAGCTGGGGTGTTGCTGGACCCTTACAGGAAATTAACCACAAAAAGACTATACACGGTAATATTTACAACCTGTTGCATCCTTGCTGAATTTACAGAGATTCAGAGGGAAATTTGATGGAAAATAAACAATTTCACAATGCCACTGCAAAATGACGAAAAAAAAAAAAAACTTGGTGGCCCATTTAGTTTTAACTTCAGTAATTTAATGTTATGTCATGTAGTAATTAAATTACAAAGTTCCTCCCATGACATGGTGAATGATTCCTCTTGTAGAAGTTCATGGGCATTTGATCATGTGGAAAGTCAAGTTTGCCAATACTTTTGGGTCATTTAAAGCAGGAAGTTTCTATAGAAGGAAATTTGAGATTGTGGTAAAAATTTTGGTATTTTTTTTCTTGACAAAGTAAACGAGCCATGAACCTGCTGAATATGTTCTTCCTCCCCATACTGGAGATTCTATATTAAGTATTTCTGTTTGAGGCAGCGGGTGGTTAGCTTGCAATCCTTTCATGTTCTTCCTTCAGAGTTTTAGATGCATGATTTGTACCTTATCAAAGCTGCTAAGAGATGTGACAGGATCTCACTTGAAAATTCTGTTTAGTTTGTTTCCAATTGATGTTTTCTCAGTTATCTTGTTTATCATGTAGATTAAGAGATTAAGGCTGCCCATGAAGTTAGGAAACCACAGAGGATTTGCATTTGTGGAGTACGTTACAAAGCAAGAAGCGCAGAATGCTCTGCAAGCTCTTTCAAGCACCCATCTGTACGGTCGGCACCTGGTAAGACTTTACAAGTATTTCAAAGTATATACATTCACCCACCCAGGTGCAAAACAGGATCGCAGTTGCAATTCCCCTTCTGTAATATAACTTTCAGGTCTTGGAGCGAGCAAAGGAAGGTGAGAGCTTGGAAGAATTGCGGGCTCGAACAGCTGCCCAGTTCACTGATGAGCAAAATGGGTTTCAGAATTCGACAAAGCTGTCAAAGAAAAGGAAGCACTTGGCCATCATCGATGAAGACAGTTTCAAGTTTGAAAGGATTGCAGATTAGTACTTCCAACAATGCTGTCATACAGTATTAAAGGGAAAGTGAGTTGTGTTTTCCCTGTGCTAGATGATTAATTATCTTTTTGTTATACATGACCCCAAATTTTCTTTGTTGGGATCCGGTTATAGTTGGATATGCCTTTTTATGGGTAAAGAATACAAGATGCACAAAATGTTTGTCGATAATTTTCCTGAATTCTTGATGACCTTGATTTACTTGAGAATCCCTAGGTAACAGAATTCTTTTGAAGGCTGTCTCTAAACTCGATTATCCCAGCTATTTGGGGTCGGCAACATGAATCCTATTTCGCTCTATTAAGAATCCATATTTATGGTCTCTATGACACCAAATGGTGCTTATTCTTGTCTATGGTGAGGAGATCACCCTCACAAAAATTCAAATCATTCTGATATTCGTTGCATGGTTTACAAGTTGAAGAAATATGGACAGTCTATTTTTTACCGTTAACTTGAAACCCACATTTGATGGTGTTAGAAATTTCAGAATGGGGTGATTTTTAGTAGGGGTGATCTATATGGTGAGGAGATCATCCTCACCAAAAATCAGCCATTGATTTATCTTCCATGTGGGTACACCAAAATTGTGTTTGAAAATATGTCCGCTGAACCCGACCTTAACTGAATTAAATTGATCCAGGGTTTTAACAATCCTATGGTTCACCTTTTTTTTTTTTATCTACTTTGTCCTTTTGTACTGGTTGTACAAGAATGCAATGAATTGGGTGGTGGGGCCAAATTTTAGTCTAGAAAATCTTCTTGATGGGACCCACAATTTGGATGGTTTGGATTGATGAATTTATTGTCTTCTTGAATTGGGTTGGTACTTGTTTATAGAATATTGTATTTCAAGGGGGTAATTTATAGAAGGCATTTTCTGCGTAGGCACTGCACAGAAGTCTGCATAGTTGGGAGCTTTCTAACATGTGGAAGCTGAGATGCAGGTCCAAAGGATCCACGTGTTTACTCATACTCATCCCATGTGGCTTCCTGGTAACTCTTGAAGATGCATCCCTCTCTCACACGGAGGTGGGCCCTATATTATTTGACAGGAGAAAATTCCAAAAAGTTATATGGGCCCACCTAAGCATGGCAATTTGGCCCATCGGGCCGGGCCTAAGTCGGGCTGGGCTGACCAAACCCGTCAGCAACTCGGGCCAGGCCGTGGGCCGGGCTTCACTAAAAAAACCCAGGCCCTACCCGTGGCCAGTTCTATGGTCGGGCCGATGGGCTTGGTCATGAATCGGGCTGCGAGCTTTTAAAGGCTTGGGTTTCGGGCTTCTAAATGCCGATGTTAAGTTTCTTTAGATACCTTTATCCATCAGAATTATTGATAAGTTTAACAATAAAACAAAAAAAAAAATCTGAATAAATGGCAAAATGTATTTTAAACAATTGTTTGCGTTGCCTTTATAATGGAAAAAAAAGGTCCTGATGTGACACAGTATACCTAACTCTTTGTGGTGTAAGGTAGTAAAATTGTTTTACTCACTTGTCATCTGGGCCCACTTACTGCATGGATGTTTCACCCATCTGATGGTAGACATTCTTACTAAAAATTAGCTTGTTTGATGATTTTTAGCTGTTGGTTTTAGTACTCAAAAAAATAGATGAATCCAACGAGTAGAATCATGCCTTCAAAAGTATTAAAATCTAATTATTTATGTGGAAGCTTTTCCGAAATATCCTTCCAACTAGGGTGAATATTCAACGGCAAATCAAGCAAATATCTCCTACATGTCCTCGTTGTCAAGCTCAAGAGGAGATATCCCATCATGCATTATTCAATTGCCCTATCAGTGCTCGTTTGTGGTTTGCTTCTCCTTTCTCAATTCGCTGTGAGAATTGGTCTGCAGAGGAAAGTCAGAAATGGCTACCGGACAACATCATGCTACATCAGTCTCCAATTGTTGAGGATAACACTCATGGACAGTATATTTCCATTCTTCTTTGGAAGCTTTTGGATCCTCGGAATAGAATGGTACACCACTCCAAGATAGAGCCCCAGTCCAATTCTTAAGGGGTATCTATTCATTCATTGAATAAGAAAATGTCATATCCAAAGTACCTAAACCCATAGCTGTTTGGAATCCACCACCAGTAGGCACTTTTAAAATAAACTCAGATGCAGCTTGGCATCAAGGAACTGGTACAACTGGTTTGGGTTTTATACTCAGGAATGATTCTAACAAATGTGTGCTAGCAAGAGGCTGTTGCACTCGATCATTCTCTGCAGAAGAAGCAGAAGTTTGAGGCATAAAATGGGGATGGAACAAGCTTTGTCATTAGGAGCGTAGGACTTGATTGTGGAATCAGATGCCTTGCTTATCATTAATGCGCTCAACCAAAAATCTTATGATCTTAGTTGGTCATCTTCAGCTTTCTTAGCTGATGTCTTTTATTTATGTACAAGCTTTGACTCTTGTCTTTTGTTCACACACCGAGAGAAGGTATGAGGTAGCTCACTGTATAGCCTCTACGGCTATCTCTTTTATCAACCCTATGGTTTGGGAATCATGTATTCCTCTATGGCTGTCAGATGTTGTAAGGAAGGATGTACCTCATGGATCTCCTTGTACTGATCTTCCTTTTGTTTAATGAAGATCTTAATTACAAAAAAAAAAGAGATTACCAATCATAGTGATTTTTAGTATGTCCATCCACAAAAGAGTGGGCTAAACATCCATGCGGTCAATAAGCTTAGACGGCAGCCTTGAGTAACAAAAAAAACTTTAGTTATACTTAGTTACATCTTTTTCCTAGAAAAAGAAAGGGTCCGGATCGGGGGACAACCATTTTTTACAATTATTTTTGACAACCATTTGACGGACCCACTTAGAAGATGAATCAATGGCTGCTTTTTTATGAGAATGATCTTTATGGTGAGGAGATCATCCTCACATAAATTCAAATCATTCCGATATTCAGAGACTGGTTTAGAAGTTGATGAATTATGGACCTTCTATTTTTACCGTGTAAGATGGGTTAGAAATTTCAAAATGGGCTGATTTTGTTGGGGGTGATATATATGGTGAGATCATCCTCACAAAAAATCAGCCATTGATTCATCTTCTATGTGGGTCCGCCAAAATGGTTCCCCCCGAAGACAATTTTTTCCTTGTAATATCATATTTTGGACCGGGCCGTGGGCCCAGCTTTATTTTGGGACCCAGGACTGACCCATATAATTTATGTGCCAGACCGGGCTGGGCTTATCATTGGCCCGGGTAGGGCTAAGCCCGAGTTAAACGGGCTGGGCTCAAACGGGGCTGTGGGCCTCGGGCCAAATTGCCACCCCTAGGCCCACCTTCCTATGTATTGAATGACGGCCCTTGATCTATACCAAGGTTTAAAGGGGCCGATATAATGGTACAACGGACTGGGGGTGTTACCGTTTTTTTTTTTTCTGTTATAATGGCTGTTGTAACGCATTGTAACGTTCAGGGGCAAAAATTGGAAAATAATGAAAAAGTAAAAAATAGCGTTGAAATTCAAAATTTCAAATTTTCAAAAACGGAAAAATAATGAAAATAATGCCCTTTTTTACCACAAATAATTCCAGAAAATAACGGTCGTTAATTTTGTTATAACGAATTATTTTTTGGGCGTTTTAAAGGTACATAACGTAATGGGGCAGGTCAGAAAATAACGGCCGTTTTTTTAAACCATGATTTATAAAAGGGAACTGTAAAAGTTCACTTTTTTCCACCTTTTGCCCTCGCATAATCGAAGTTCTATTGGCTACTTCAACTTTCCCCTGACACTGGATGTATGCTGAGCGTGGCTCAGGAAAATTGGTTGGATCTTGGTCAAATCAATGTGGATCCGGATCTGATTTTATATATGTTAACCAAGGTCCAGATCATGATCCGACTTCGCTCACATGATCCATATCTGACTTGCAATCCAAACTTCATCCGACCTGTGAAGAAAGATATGGGTTGGATCCACATAAACACGCAGATTTATCCAGCAACAAGAAAAGGAGATCCAAATATGGATGTCGTACCCAACAAGATCCTACCCATGTCATATTCGATCGAATAAACATCGAATAAACGAATGCTAAATAAAGATCCAAATATGTCAAATGTGTATGGATCGGGTATCTGACCCAATCCATTTCATGGGACATCCAACCTTTCCAGAATATGCCAGCTGTGATTCGATCGATCGGCTACAAGTCGACCACTTTGCTCTTAGCTCCTGTGATTTTTAACATAATTCTGAATCTTGATGAATAAAAAGCACATCATCTAAGATAATAAAAAACTTGTGTGATGAAAAGAAATTAGTATATCCCTAAGATCCCATGAACTAAATCTTCACTTGAAATCTAAGAAGCTTGGTAACAATAGCCACTGCCATAGTAAGAGCTAACACCATTTCTCAAGACTGCATCACTTTGCTTTTTTGTATCTTTCTTTTTTGTATCTAGCTGTAATTTTCTTTTCTTTGCTTATTTGCAATGATCGCTGCATCGATCGCTGCGTCAAGCCCCGTATTATTCTTTAACCCTACATTTACTTATGATTTATTTCCATTGACACAAGAAGAAAGGAGAAAAAAGAAGGTGGTCAAATGGGTTCTACACTTTTTCCTATATGTGGGATAATCACAATGTTTTCCTAACTTCTTGGTGTAAATGGGGAGGGAAAAGTTGGATTCTGTTGTAGCAGAATGTATCTGAAAAGTCACAATCAGCAGCATCATTTGTCCCTCCAATTGGAGCTTTTCTCTACTTTTAAAGTTGCTTCAGCCCTTCTTGCAAGAAAAAAAATAAAAATCAATTTATGTATGAATCAGATTGAGAAGGAAATAAAGATAGAGACCACTGTGAAATATTCAAGCAAAAGAACTAATACCGAAAATGTGAGATAAGTAGCTGCAACTTGGAAGGAAAAGGAAAACCAAAATACCTCTTTATACTGATGATCCTTGTCGTAGGGGTTGGACTTCGTTGTGCTGGTTGTCAAGTGGCATGTACTGTGACATGATAGCCATGATCTCTGTGTCCATGTAAGACTGCAAAAAAAAAAAAAATGGGAAAACGAAAGATCTTAAAACAAACATGTCATCGATAATCGTGGATAAAGATGAACACATTTGGGCTTTTATCCTTATAATGCTTCTCAGCTAGGCATACCCGGAGTCTGTATTTGTAGAATATGTAACCCGCAATGCCCACACCCACTACTCCAGATAGGATCAAGAGAGTAAGGAACCATCCAAATTTTGATGTATTCCTGTCTGTACAATAGATGAACACCAATTAAAACAAATAACCTATATGAGTACAGCATAAGGCTAGAAAGGATGGCAGGAGTGTCCCCCAAGGATGAAAGTAGCCCTTGAATTTAAACCCATATGTGACCAAATACTCAAATGAATAATCATGTCTTTCAGGTGCACTAGAGACCCGCCAGGAAAAAACAAATTTAAAAATAAAAATCTATTCCTGCGTTTGCTACTGAAATGTATACCCTTACCAATACATGTGTCCTGCTCCATTATGTACAGAAGGTTGCCTTTGCACTTGCAGTCATATCCACCCCATGTGTTCTTACAAGTGCAGCCATCACATTGGCAAGCAAGATGCTCCTTGTCCTTGCATTCGTTAACATCTGATGCACAATCCAAAGAGAAATGATGGTTTGTTGTGTAAGTGATAAGAGAAAGTTGAAACATCACAGATATTATAGGATTGCATGGGAGTATCCCTTAAGAATCAAAAAATGATATCACAGAAAAGCACCTGCACATTTCTGACCATTCCCTTGAAAACCTTTAGGGCAATGACAGCCCGTTAACTCGGATTCCTATATTGTATTAACAAAAAAAGGTAATAGGGGGTCAATAAAGAAGCAGAAACGCTTGAACCATAATTAACTGAAGTACACTAGAACTTGCAATATAGAAGTATAATTAACTGCAGAAAAAATGTGGGTAAACAATCAGTAAAGACTAAGTATAAGGGATAATGTGACGGAACTGAGCAAGCTGAAAAAGTTTGTCCATTTCTGGTTTCCGACCAGCAATCTCCATTGTTCATTGTGCATCTTGCAGGCCCCACAGCTGTCAATTAAGGAGAAAATAAAAGTAAGTTTGTATTCGATTGCATGTAGTTATGGGTATTAGATAAACTTGGTTGTAATCCTGGCAAAGGCCCAACCAAATTTACATGAGTCATCTCAGTGAGAAAATTACTAGGAAGATCCAAATTCTTACATCCAGCTCTAAATTTTGTACCTATTAAAATAGATGCTAGTAGGAACAATCAGAGACTGGTTATTATTTCATTTTATAAAGATGACTAGATTTTAGTTCTATTCATTTTATACAGATGAGTTTGACTAGAGTCTGCCCAACAAAAGAACTTTTACTTTTCTTTAAGATCTTTGAAAAACATCATTGGATTCATCTACCCTGAATGAATATGGACTTGTCTCAACATGCTGAAACCATGCACGAGGAGCTTCAAAAGACTGCAGACATAATAGAGATCTGTTGGACCTTCATATGCTAACATAATAGCATATTAACTTCATTGTGCAATGTACCATGTGTGAAGAGTACCATAGAGTGAAAGAAAAATGCAATGGGAGATGGCCTGATCTGGTTAGTAGCGGGATGGATTAGTGGTGGAGGTTGTAAGGATTTGGGTTGGTTTGGTATTACTTTATCCTGTATTGCTATGGTTATTCTTGCTCCCTTTGTAATTTGTTAAGGCTTTTGGTAGGCTTTCTCAGCCTCTAAAGGTCTCCATCTAATAAATTCTTTATAATTATTAAAAAAAAAAATGGCTGTGAGATTTGGAGAGCTTGCTCGACCAAATACTCAAGGAAAGCCCATAGCCCCTTTATTTTTATTTTGATATACTCAACATACAAAAATCAGAAAAAAACCCTCAAGGAAAGCATACTCATGGCATCTATGAAAGGAGTGGAGTATGAAGAGCATTCTATGTTGCCATGGGAGCCCAATAATATAAATAGGACCATAATAAACATCTCAACAGAAAGCCTACAGTCCATGACATGGGATTTATTTTTTCCTTATTATCATTGTTTGTTGTTATTACTACTAATTACTATTTATTTATTTTTGGTGCACCTGGGTTGGGGGCAGAAGATTGTTTGATACCATGATAGTGCTGTTGAATTCTCTCTAAGAATAGTACACATCACTAATGTAACGATGCCCAACTATTGCAAACATCATGGTGTAAGCCCCATGGATCTTTTAACGATTTTTGTGGAAGATGAAATTCTGGAGTGAATTGGATCAGAACATGACTAGAGTTAAGCACAACAATGCATTCAGGATCCACTTTGTTGGCAAAAAGCAACAGTAATGAAATGCCATGAAAGCATTTGGAAGCTTTGCGACCAGAATGGTTGAATAAGATTTTGGTGTTACTAAACAGAACGGTCATATTGTATCTGACAGTGAGAAATAACTGCTAATTCAGTGGAAAATGTTTTTATTGTGGAGATAAAAGCACAATGTCTGTTCTACAGCCACTGTTCTGATCCAAGGATGTACATTTGCTACCTGGGTTATACAATTGTAGTTTGGAGTTTTCTCTTCTCAAAACAAGGCAAAACAGGGAAGAACGGTGTACCTTCACAAGATGTATAACCATCTCCACGATACTGAACGCCACTCACAACTGGGCACTCACAGACTCTGCCCCTGAAAGTGTCCTAAACAAATGGAAGTGATACCAAGATCATTGTCAAATGAAAACACTTCAACACTCATAATCCTCACAGAAATATAATCTTAAGGGCATCAAATACACAGTATCCTCTCTTTAAATTACCTTGCAAGCGGTTATATTAGATCGCGAGTCCATCCAACAACCACCATTCCTTTCAAGGCACTCATTAGTCTCAAGATCTGTAAAATAATACAAAGCAGTTTAAATGCCAGTGTGCAGATCCTAAATATAAGCTTCAGTAATCAAAATTGCTAGAAAAATAAATTGGTATATCAACCTCCACTCAAGCAAATTCGAGGATCAGTTGTCTCCTTAAATCCCGCACATATAGCCTTCAACACAGCGGTTCTCTCCAATTTTCCTTCAGAGCAAGCAAAAATGAACTTTTATGATCCTGACATGGTTCTTAGATGCAAATCTTGTACTACAAGGATGACAACCAATATTGAAAGATCACAATTGAATTCAATATCACCCAGAGCCTAGAGGCCTGGTGAGCCGACTCAGCCTAGACAAACAACAGGAACAAGTTGATGAAACACTATGTAATAATGACATGAACAAACGTGTCAGTGTCTGTCACAAAGACGAGGTATCTGACTCGGCGCCGTTAAGAAGCCTGAAATGTAGACACGTTCGTCTATATGTATTATGATATAATATTTTAGTTATTTATGAAACGATTTTTTTTTTGTAATAAAAATTAGGAAATAAATATATGAAAAGTAAAAGAAAACATTTCTATATGCTATGGAGCTATCCAAATAAGACAATAAAGATAAGTAGAATTATAAGAGGGAAGACTATCAAAAAATTATAGGCAATTAAAACTTAAAAAGTACTGTATGGAAGATGGAACACAACAACCCTCTTTTTGAAATCATTTATTTAATAAAAAATCATTAAAATTGTGTCGACATGCATGTCTTTGTGTCGACCTATCTGACATGGAAAAAAAATTCTAAATTGAAATATAATTAAAAACATAGAAAAAGTAAAAAATATGGAATATTGCAAGTACAAATATTTTTTGGGAAACAGTGTTCTTGTGATCTAGCTCTGGTTTGGCAATGCATTTAGAGATTGCATGGAAAGGGAAAATACCAAAAGAGCACTCCTGTACACATGGCATGCAAGGAAACCCCGTCTGGACAAATCCTTGACCAGCTCAGTTAGACAAAGATTAATTCTTTGGGAAATGAAATAACAAAAAACCAAACTATTAAGTTTGGTTTTAGAAGGTGTTTAGAGGGATAACAGGTTCGAACAACTTTTTGGGTTTGTTTTATACCCAGCAACTTCAAGAAATCTCTACTTGTTTTTTATGCCATTAACTTCAAGAAACTTGGCATACGAAGGTACAAGCATTGCCAAATAATGGGGGCTACCTTTTTTTTTTTTGATAACCAACCTAACCCATTGTAATCATCTTATTTATCACAAAAAATTTCCATAATATAAATAATAATGATTGATTAAAGGTGTGAATAGGGCTGTCAAAGGGCCGGGTCAGGGTAGGGCCTAGACCGACCCTAGCCCTACCCTTACGTATAAAGGTGAGGCCCTAGCCCGGCTAGGCCTAGCCCTACCCTCAAGGGCCAGGGCCAGGGCCAGGGCCGAGTCAGGGTAGGGCTATGGCCTAGAAGAAAATTATTAAAAATATAAATTTTTTTAGTAGAAAAAGTAGATGCTTTAATAATACACATAGCTTGGTAACGTGTTTCCTTGGTTTAATCTATATAAATTTTTAATGAATGATCATAATTTTAAAAATGAAAATGAACCTTCTAATCTTTCTAAAAACATCGATAAAATAAACGGAAAATTTCTAAAAAGAAAAAAATCATTAATCTATTTACAAAAACAAAAATAAAATTGTGACAATCCCAAAAAAAGTAACTAAACGCCCTTTTAAAGGGCGTTTTTGTCCCTAACAGAAATAAATCCCCTGACGCAAGTAGCAAAAAGCTGAAAAGGCTGACAAACGCCCTTTTAAAGGGCGTCTGTACCTGACAGACGCCACTTAAAAGGGCATTTCCCATAGAGAGTAAAACTTTTGTCCCAATACGAGCCACGTGGCACACTCTTAGTGGACGTTGACCGTATGGATGTTTGATCAGTCCATTGATGGACCTGCAGTCCAAAAATCAGCCTGATTAGTAATTTACAACCTTTGGATCTTTGCACTCAAATAATGCTCAAATTCCTACGATTAAAATCAACCCATGAAAATAACTTCAATCCAACGCTTATAAACCACTAATCATGTTTCTTTTTTGGTGTATACATCCACTTAGTGATTTGCCAAACATCCATACGGTCGTCGTCCGATAACAGTGTGCCATGTGGCTTGTATCAGGATAAAAATTTTACTCCTCTATGGGCAAACGCCCTTTTAAAGGGCGTCTGTCAGGTACAGACGCCCTTTAAAAGGGCGTTTGTCAGCTTTTTCAGCTTTTGTCCAGAGATGTCAAGAGAAACAGTCGTCTTTTCACTTTTCATATCTGTCAGGGAGAAACGCCCTTTCAAAGGGCGTTTGGTTACTTTTTTTGGGAATGTCAGAAATTTATTTTTGTTTTTGTAAATAGATTAAAATTTATTTTCTTTTTTGAAATTTTCCGTAAAATAAATGATATATTATAAATTTACACTAGAAAGAAGTCATTTTAGAATGATTTTGAACCATTCTAAAATTTTTCAAAATAAGAACGATTTTGGGTCGGTCATAATTTTGGAATGGCTCAATTGTTAGAAAATGACCCAAAATTATATATATATTTTTTAGGATAATTGTAGTGTCCAACACTAATAACGTTGTGACAAGTGTACCTAAGGAAACTTGGAGACCATGCCAACCGGTTTTCCCCTTTTATTTTGTATGTTTTGTTTTTCAAAAAAAGGTTTGATTTCCTAAGTAGCTTAGATCTCTCATTAACAGTTTGATACTTTAGATAACTTAGTGTCATTTTCTAAAAAAAAGATCTACAATATGCGTTGTTTTATAGAATATAATTTAAAAATAAATAAATATAACATAGATGATTCACTAAGGGCCGGGTAAGAATGGGCCCCCTTGAGTGTGACCCTAGCCCGGCCCTTATTTAGAAGGGCCTTTTATATTTAGGCCCAACCTGGCCCTAAGGGCTTGAAATTTATTTAAAAGCCCTCTATTTAGGGCTTTCAAAAGGGTAGGGTAGGGCCAGGCTCCCTTACAAGAGGGCTGGATTGACACCCCTAGGTGTGAACGCCATAACTGGGCAGAATAGATAGAGCTAAAGGCTGATCATAAAGTAATGTTCATAATAGCCCATTACATGGGCATTGCGTAACAAACCTCGATATTGGACATTATTAATAACCAGAGTTGGCAAGATCGTAACATCACCACGAGATCCTCGACCAACCTGTGTTTCACAAAGGAACAAAGGTGATGAGTTTACATAGATGTGCAAATGAAAATCAGAAAAATATAATTGTGGTATGACCTAAGACCTGGAGACTGTTCTATAACTCTCAGGATAAATACCTCGGAAAGACAATTTATAAAAGTAAGAAGCAAGGTTATAAATGACCCCTGAAATCATAAATTTTGTGGGGAGATTAAAGGGAAAATAATAGGGACAACAAAGACCTGAAGATCTTGTTCAATCTTCAAGATTGGATTCTCCACATCGGCGTCTGGATTGCCCATACATTTTTCAATTTTTTCGAGTGGCAAATCTGATGGATAAGATTAAAAGCATTAGAATGAACGATATAAATAAATAGAGAAATATCCCAAACTTCTATGCATTCTAACCCTACATACTAGTACTCACCGAGAGATTTCAAGACATCCTCAGCACATTCCTTGCTATATCTCTTCTCCTTCATTGAACACCTGATGTGGAAATCTGTCACAAAGTCCCACCAAACCCAAGATCGATTGGTCTCATTGGCGACTCTGTGCACACAGAGCTGCCTTAAGTTCTCAACCACCACATCCTTCCCTTCGTACCCCGCTCCAAAATCCTGCTCTGGGTCGGGTGCACAGTACCTCCCATGGTTTATGCACTGAGACTTGCATTGCTTGCTGAGGATGAAGGCCTCAGGACAATACCAAGTTATATAGTGTGGCGTGAACTGAGTATAACCATTCTTCTCAAGAATCTGAGCGTGACCCTTGAAATTCTTCACGAAATTCATCTGCTCATCGCACCGGATCCCACACTCGTCGTTGCTGTTGGTCCAGAACTCATACTCCACCCTCTCATCAGGGTGGGGCATGGACTCTGTCCAGTCCAATTTTATCAAGACCTCTTCACCCTTCTCCAAGGATTTCTTCAAGCTCTCACCAAAGGACTGATCTATTAAAGCTGACGGGATTCTAATCTTCTCTACATAGCCATCTGAATCGATATTCTCCTCAGGAGAATCCATTGTTATCAGAGGCTCATCTATGCTATCAGCGACTAAAACTGCGGCAACCCCGGCCTGTTGTCCATTCCATACCTTCAAAGCAAAGTAGCACTCTAGAGTGTAGAAAAAGAAAACAAGTCAACAGATACCAATTTATGAAACTCCGAAATTTGCAGACAAGAAAAAAATCACTAGGAGCCATTCATTACAGAACATGGGTACTTTCGAAATATAGAAGAACAGTGATAATAGAGTAGTAAAACTCTATAAAAAATATAAATAACAGAAAAATACGGTAGGCAAGCATGAAACAAACAAGCCAAAGTAACATAAAAGCTAACTGAAAAGGACTTGCTAGCTTACTTAAATTAACAGATCATCAAGAACATGATGAATCTCAATAAAGAACAGAGAAGATGGTTCAACAGACGCATGAAAGAAAAAAAGAAGAAGGTACCATTAACTTGGATGATCTTCTCCATTGGGTACATAAAGAAAAGAAAAAAAAAATCAAGAGAATTCCCAAAAGGCCAAAAAAAATAAAAATTCCAGAAATTAACAACCACTCATCAATGGAAAATAGCTTGCTTTTATATGTAGGAACCTCAGAAATTCTCACAAAAGAAGATAAAAAAGAAAACCTCACAACAACCCATTACCGTAAACTGCATGATTCATGGCAATCCCAAAGAAGAACCAAGAAATTTACAACTACCCATCGATGAAAAGGCCTTGTTCTTACAGTTGATTATAGAAATTCTCAAAAAAGAAGCTCAAACAAGAAGAACTAACATATATCCATTACTGAGAACTGTATGATTCATAGAAATCCAAAACGAAAAATTAAGAAATGAACAACTACCCATCTATGAAAACATCTTGTTTTTACTGATGATCATAGAAATTCTCACAACAAAAGTCAAACAAGAAGAAGTAACAAATACCAATTACAGAAAACAGAGTGTTAATAATACAAACCTCCACGATCGAGAAGAAGAATGTTGGAACGAGAAGAGCTTGATTTAAAAGGTTTGTCACCAACGAAGGATTTACATCCGTCGGCGGCGGACTTTTCAGGGTAGACAACTGAACCCATCATCGTTCCTCCATAATCAGGAATTCCGAAATTCCCGATAGCGCTGTCATGCTTCGACCGAAGATGATCCGGAGAGAGAACAGTGATGCTGCTCTTCTCCACCACGAATCGAGCGTAAACAGAGGTAATTAACATCGTTGACAGCAGCAACGAAGCTACAAATTCTCTGAGAATCTCCATTGAAATCTGTTTTTTTCTTCCTTTTGGGACTAATGGAGATGAAAGAGAGACTTGGGTGCTTCGGGAGAAGAAGTACAGAAGAAGAAGAACAGAGAGAGAGAGGGGGGACGAGTGTTTGTGAATTCGTCGCAACGGTCTCCAGGTGGAGCTATAGAACAGAGAGTTAACGTAAAACAAACGACATGGAAGGTGGACGGAGTAAGCGGAACTACCTTGGAAGGTGAGAGAGAGATAGAGAGAGAAAGAATCTTTTTATATGAAATAATATGTCCTTCTCTTTACAGACAATTACCGATGAGTCCCCGAAGTCTTCGTAGATAAAAAAACGATTTGGTGCTTCAGAACAACACCGAAAGTTGGTGTGTGTCACTTCTAGATACAAGATCAGGTACTTAGAGCTGTAAATGGATCCGGTATAACCCTAATCCGGTTCTAATCAATCCCACATTGCTAGGGGTGTCAACTGGTCGGTTCTGGTTCGGTTCCTAAGGTACCCAGAACCAATATTGTCGATCTTACTGGTTTCGGTTCTTATCAGTTCCGGTTCTCAAAATGATGGATCTAGAACCAGAACTGATTGTTTGGTTTTGATCGGGGTTCCGGGTGTGTCAGTTCCAATCTTGATAATACGACACCTTTAACACTTTGATGGGTCGGGGCTCGGGGGACAACTATTTTGGCATACCCACATAGAAGATGAATCAATGGCTGATTTTTGGTGGGGATGATCTCCTCACCATATAGATCAGCCCAACAAAAAAATCAGCCTATTCTGAAATTTCTAACCCCATCAAATGTGGTTTTCAAGTTACACGGTAAAAATCGACGGTCCATAATTCTTCAGCTTCTAAATCAGTCTATGAATATCAGAATGATTTGAATTTTTGCGAGGATGATCTTCTCACCATAGAGATCATCCTCACCAAAAGTCAACCATTGATTCATCTTCTATGTGGGTACGCCAAAATTCAAAATGGGTGCCCCCGAGCCGGACCCATCCTTTATAGATTTGATATTTATTTATGCGTCGGGCTGATCAGTGAACCACCTTTTTCTGACCCCTCAGTGTTCGTGTGCTTGGCTGTGGTTCAAGAATCCAACGGTGGTTGTCAGCGCCGAATTGGCATCACTTTTTTCACTTTTGGCGGCGTTGACAACAACTGTTGGATTCTTGAAATCTACGGCCGAGCTCGTAAACACCAAGATGGGTTAGAAAAAGGGGGTCCTCAGAGCCTGGGCCTATATTTATATATGAGTTCAATTGTGGTTCTGGTTCTGGTTCCGGCCTTTTTAGTCAGTTCTCACAAATGTGGAACCGGAAGCGGTACCCGATTCGATTTCAGTTAAACGGGTGCAAATTGTCGATCGAACTACCTAGAATCAGAACTGTTGATAATGCGACAATTTTAACACTATATTTATAAATTTAACATTATATTTATATAACGGTTCAGTTCCAACATCAAACTAAATAACCGGAACCATTATTATCAATTCTGTTCTGATTCGGGTTCTTTTTAGTCAGTTTTTACCATGTGGAACCGGACCTAATCCTATGAGATATCAGGGTCTGGATCCCAGATTCACACTAATCGGATCCGAACCGATCCTCAGCCCTACTACCCGGAATTAGTAAAGGGGCCTGCTACAACTTACATCTTCCTGATCCAAATTTGGAAGGCTCTATAAGTATTTCAGTGATCTTAAATCTTAAGTTTGAGTATATCAATCCAAACCGTTGAAAAGACGGGCCCCATTTAGTACTACCTCTCATTACTAGCGAGTACTTGGTACGTGATAGTGATGTGTGCGTACACATTGACTTATTTATGGCGTCAAGCACTAGATCCAAACTAAAGAAAAACATTTTGAAGGATTTAAGAGGAAGACATGTCATATATTACGTGTTGACCGGCAATATTTTACTTTGACCTGTAGGTTGTAAACCTTCGATGACACCGGCAGTCAGCGACTGCAGCCAATATGAACCACGTGGAAGATTCTTAAGAGGACACTGACTGTATGGATGTTTGGCCAATCACTAGGTGGGCCTACAAGCCAAAAATTAATTTAAAACCTTTGGATCTTTGTACCCAAATAAAGTTCAAATCCCTACCGTTAAAATCAATTACCCATGAAAATAACTTCAATCCAATGCTTAAAAATCACCGATCATGTTTGTTTTTGGTTTTTAGGCCCACCTAGTGATTGTCCAAATATCCATAGTGACTGCAGGTGTCGTCAGCTAAAGTTTAATCGACCCAAATGGTGTAATCAAGCACCGTCGTCAATATATAGGGACGTGGAGCCTACATGATTTGACAGGAGAATATTCCACAAACTGCCAAGTGTTTTAGAAACGACCGTTATAACAAAAATAACAGCCATCATAACAGAAATCGTCTCAACCACGAGGAGCCTCCGATTTTCCGTTATAACTGGCCGTTATAACAGATAACAATAGGGGTGATAGACCGTTACGTCAACCTCCCATGTATTGATGACGGGCATTGATTTGAGTGACACCCTTTGGGTCAAGCACGGCATGAGGCAAGTTTTTTCTGCGTTGACGTGGTTAATAGAGGAAAAGTATTTGCGTCGCTCAATGACCTAAAAAGGATTAGAACTTTGCTGAGGGATGGACCACAATAAGCCACTTGGCACACTCTTAAAGATCACTGACCGTATGAATGTTTGGCCCAACCTTAGGTAGACCTAGAGACCAAAAATTAGCCCGATTAGTGATTTCTAACCATTGGATTGGAGTCGTTTTCACTTGGAGTACAAAGATCCAAAGGTTAGAAAATCACTAATCAAGCTGATTTTTTGGTTAGTAGGTTCACCAAACGATGTGCCAAACATCGAGGGCTGTTCTTTGACGCTGCCTTCTGTGTCAAAATTTTGATGCAGAAGTCCCTCAAATTACAACATAGTAGACTCATGCGGGCCCACTTGCCCCTTGAATGTTTGGCCCACACTATGATAGACCTACACACCAAAAATCAGCGTGATTGGTGATTTCTAGCCGTAGGATTTGAGCACTTGTTCACCATGGGCTTTATGAACTGGCCTAGGAGTTGGTTCCAAGCCCATGATGAAAAAGTGCACAAATCCAATGGCTAGGAATCACTAACCACACTGATTTTTAGTGTGTGGGTCTACCAAGGTGTGGGCCAAACATTCAGTGGGCCAGCGGACCAGAAAGAGTCTACTACGTGGCAAATTGAGGGACTTCTGCATCAAATTTTTGATACAGAAGTCTGTATCATTGGTTTTTTCAAACATCGATATGGTCAGTGGTCTCTAAAAAACTGCCACGTGGCTCATACTGTGGTCGATCAGCAACATTAATGACAGCAAAGTTTTACTCCAAAGGTAGTCCATACAAATGAAGGGCCCACCTCCCATGCATTGATGGATTGCCCACACCTTCACTCATGCATTGTGTGAGGCTAAATTTTCCCGCGCATTCGAAATTTTTTCGAACTTGCTGCAACATCAAAAACTGATGCTATAGGCCTTAGGAATCGCCAACTATACATGGACTGCACTATGTAAATATGGCCCACTCTGTGGCGGCTTTTACTTCGGTACCCCTATTTTCTCACTTTTTGTGAGCCAGCCCCCGATATTTTTTCCGGTACCCTTATTTTCTCTTTTTTGAGGGGCCCTCAGGTTGCCCTTCCCATGACGTGGGGTTAGCTGTGATACCAAACATTAAGACCCAAACCAATACACCAAAAAGCACCTAGGTGATAGAGGTGTGGAAAGTTTACGTCTTAACCTCTAAGATCGAAACACACCACTACCTGAATACGTGGCTATTTCCGAGGCCTATAACATCGACTTTGATGTTACAGCAACGTCGGAAATTTAACAGATTTAAAATGAGGTTTTAGCGTCACAAATATGCGGGAGGCGTATTTGCGACGAACACGTCGGGTATTCTAAAAAAAAAAAAGATATATTAAGCTAAATTACAGGATTTATTCAACCACCACTCTATGAGTGAAACGGATAGGGTTAGGTAAGTCGTTGCCACATATTTAGTGCAAGGTTTGGTAGATTTTATTCCAAGCAATGTATGGTTGAACGCTCCATGAGCAAATGGACTACCTCTAGTTCTGTGTAGGGCCCCAAAAAATCTCTAAAATCGAATGATCTTAACCATTGATAAATTGACTTTTTTGTAGGGCCCACCAGTTCTTTTTCCGAAAAAATTGGTGGGCCCACAATAGTGTGATGGGCACCCACCATTTTGATGGAATTTCATTAAGTAGCTAGACCCTTAAAGTGTTGATTTATTGATCAATTGACCATAAATTTCTAGAAAATGATGGGCAAAACCATCTGATCGGGTCGAATTTTGATTGGTCTGCTCTATCAAATGATGGGTCCAGATCACTTGATATGTATTCCACGTGTACAGCATAAGCACAGATGATTTCAAGTTTCCCTGCTTTGAGGGTACTTTGGTCATTTTACTAAACTGAAGCTCACCTTGCAAGGCACGGCAGAGACTGCTGAAATGCGGGTAAACCTTCGATGAATCTGCAGTCAGCAATGCCTCAGACTGCAGTCAATATGAGCCACGTGGCACATTCTTAAGAGGATACTAACCGTATGGATGTTTAACCAATCACTAGTGCACCTAAAACCAAAAAGAAACCTGATCAATGATTTCCAAGCATAGGATTGAAGTTATTTTCATGGGTTGATTTTAACCGTAGGAATTTGAGCATTATTTGGGTACAAAGATCCAAAGGTTTTAAATCACTAATCAGGCTGATATTTGGTTTGTAGGTCCACCTAATGATTGGACAAACATCCATACGGTAAGTGTCCTCTTAAGAATGTTCCACGTGGCTCATATTAGCTGCAGTCAGCGAAGCGTCTTCTAAGGTTTACTGAGCTAATTCACTGGAGTCTGTTTCATTATAAAATGGGTCGTAACCCAATTGACCCGCTAAACCATTTTTCTCAAGTAGGAATAATATGTTAAGAGTGGTCCCTACGTTATCACCGTTGGATCCTAAGTCTTTGACATACGAGTTATTTCAAATGTCAACTTGAAATGAGTCCAACCGCCAAAAAAATGTCTATCGATCAGATGGTTAATATCATCTGATCAGGCTATTTTGCCTCCTAAGTTGAATTCATCAAGCGGTGGGTTGCATCGACTTATCTACCGTCCAAGGAGCAAAGATTTTGTCTATCTAGATCAATCTTATCTTCGTAATATGGGTTACATCGATTACTTTGTATTCATGGACCCCACTTGCTAGTTATTAATAAATCACCGTCCATGTTTGTGGGCCCATATTCCATTGCTGTCTAATTGTGAAGGAGAGGATGATAGGGGTGGTGTGCACCACGACGTCCTTGTTCCACCAAAGCAAGAAAAAGTCTTAACTATATAATAATAACCCCATGATTTTTAAAAATGTATTATGACGGTAACGTTACAACCCCTTCACGTTATTCCGTGTTCAATGCTAAAAAAAAAAAGAAAAATAATGTATTTAACGTTAATGGCCATTACCCGTTATTTTACCGTTAAGCATTGCAACTGTTTGCACGGAACCGTCTTGATACTAGTTGAGGCCTAAGGCAAAAACTCTGTAAAAGGCCTTTTTATTTGTTTATTTTTCATTTTTTAATATTTAGTATATTAATTAAAAAATTATATTCGATATTATTGGAAATATTTATAGAAAAACCATGTTTGATAATAAAAAACTACGGAAAAATATTTAGATGCAGAGAGGACCCCGGTGCAGTCGATGACCCTACGTAGATCATTTTTTGGGCTCAATGACTGTACAGATGTTCAGCCCACCTATTGGTGGATAAACACACTGAAAATCAGTTGATTGATGATTTCTAGCCATTGGATTTACTACCCGAAAAACTTTCTTGAATCCAACGGCTATAATCACGTCCTAAAGAGTAATAAAATCTATGGCTAGAGATAATCAATCAGGTTGATTTTTTGTTTGTAATTCCAATAAGGGGTGGGCTAAAATCCATGTGGTTAGTGAGACCTGGGTTGGGGGCCTTCTCTCACCAAGGAGCCTTAGGCGACCGCCTTGATGGCCTTAAGGTAGAGCCGGCCCTGCATTTGCATGTGCTTGGTGGCGCAACAGCTAACAAATATTTGCATTAGATCCAATTATTTTTTGCTGAAAAGTGGTCTGATGCGTGGTTTAAAAAATGGCTGTTTAAACGGTCTTAACGGCCGTTTAAAAGGTAACGCCCCAAGCCCGTTTCCGTTAAAACCGTTAAACATGTTTTAACGCTTTTGAATTTAACGGCCGTTAAATTCGTTTTAACAACCGTTAAATTCTAAAATTTTTTGTGAAAAAATGGCCGTTAAATCCGTTTAATTCCGTTAAATTCCGCTATCAACGTTACGAACCCGTTTTAGCGTTATAACCAAAGAAAAAAAAATTAACCCCAACTGGTGAACCACTTGATTATTTATTCTATTTTTTATTTAATTTATTAAACCTAAATTTAAGCCCCATATAGGGGAGTTCATATCTCGATCTCTCTCTCTCGTCTTTTTTTGAAAAAAAAAATATTAAATAAAAAAACAAGTTATTAAGTGAGAGTTGCAAGAGCTAACAACCGTTTGATCGGATCACCATGATCAGATATCAACCCGATTGAGTGATCATAACCATCCAAATCTATCACATTCTTTATTGGAAAAAAGTCAAAATTGTGTTAGAATGATTGGTCATTGGGGGTCTAAACTCCAACCCCATTTGACCATATGTTTTATATTATAAGATTAAAATCACCCTTTCTTTATTATTAGATTTTTTTTTTTTAATATTTTAGGTTAAGCTAGGTCAATATAATTTAGGGTTTATTAGTAGAATCTGATTGGTTGCGTATCGCTTGCATTAACAAAAAATAATATATGTTTTCTCACATAACACACCCCTCCACATGAGAGTTGACAAAGATGAGCCATTCTTTGATGCAGAATTCTGTATCAAAATTTTGATGTAGAGGTACTCCCTCGAACTGCCACGTAGTGCATTCTTTTGGGCCCACTGACCCCTGAATGTTTGGTGGACCTACATACCAAAAATCAGCGTGATTGGTTGTTTCTAGGCGTAGGGTTTCGAGCATTTTTTATTATCATGGGCTTCATGAACAGGCTAATGGGTTGGTTCCAAGCCATCCAATGGCTAGAAATCACCATTTTTGCTGATTTTTGGTGTGTAGGTGCACCAAGGTATGGGCCAAACATTCAATGGGACAATGGGCCCGAAAGACTGTACTATTTGGCAATTTGAGGGACTTCTACATCTGAATTTTGATACAGAATTCTGTATTATAGATTTTTGTTCCTGGACAAAGACGGGCCTCCCAACGCTAATAAAAGGGGAATTATAGGGTCGTGATGTAACAAGGTATACCTGGTGCCAAAGGCGTTAGCGAGTTTTATTACATTCTTTTGGGCTCACTGACCCGTGAATGTTGGGCCCATATCTTTGTGGACCTACACACCAAAAATCGGTGTGATTGGAGATTTCTAGCCGTAGGATTCGAGCACTTTTTCATCAAGGGCTTCATGAACAGGTTATGGGTTGGTTCCAAGCCCTTGATGAGACAGTGCTCAAATCCAATGGCTAGAAATCACCAATCACACTTATTGGTGTGTAGGTTCACTAAGGTGTGGGCCAAAACTTAGAGGGCCATGGGCCCCAAAGAGTGTACTATGTGGCAATTTGAGGGACTTCTACATCAGAGTTTTGATACAGAACTCTGCATCATAGATATTTTCCTCGACAAAGACGGGCCTCCCAATGCTACAAATGTACTTGCAAAATAAAAAGTTAAATTATAGGGTCGTGATTAACAAGGTATACCTGCTGCCATTTGATCCACTCTGACCGCATGGATGTTTACCACACCCCTTGGTAGACATTTATACCCAAAATCAGCTAGTTAAATGATTTTTAGCCGTTGGATTTAGTACCCAAAAAATTGTTGAATCCAACGGCTAGAATCACACCTTAAAAAGTACTAAAATCTAATGGCTAGAGATTACTAATCAGGGTGATTTTTGGTGTGTATATCCACCAAAGGGTGGGTCAGTGGGCCCAGAATGAAAATGGAAAGAGACATCCCATTCCTGTTATTCCAAACCGTGGAGGATGGTGATGGTATAAGAGGAAAAAAGGGATCAAATAAAGAATCCTTAATATGGACTTTGGAAGATCATTTCCATTTCTTCCATAAATAAATAAAAAATCTTAAAGATGATGTAATGGACATCGACATGACTCCAATGGATGAATTCTAAAGGCATGTAAAACATCTTTGATGAATGCAACGTATGTCACTCTGATAAAGATTTCTCATTTGGAGTGGATTCGAAGTCGGGTGGACCCGGCGGCGCTTCCGGCCCAAGGATGTCCGTTATATTTGTCATATATCGGGGTGGTTGGATGTGGAGCCTGATGCAACCCCGATATGGGCGGAATTCATATTTCAAACAAGGAATGCTATTACTATTCCAAATTCACTGTTCGGGGGTTAAGGTCTGTCTAAGGCTGCGTTTGTTAAATTGAAAACTTATCATTGAAATCTGAATTATATTGCTAGAGAAGTTTTTCATATTGCCAGGGTAATTAAATTTCATTACAAGGGGTATTTCAGACATTTCAGCCTATCGACGAACAAGTCAAATCGAATATCATTCGAGTCGACTTGTTCGATGAGCAGGGCTTTCTCTACCATAAGGCCATTAAGGCAACCCCTATGGCTCCAGGTGAGAGAAGGTCCCAGCCCACTAACCCACATGGATGTGTTGCCCACCCCTTGTTGGATGTATAAACCGAAAATCAACCTGATTGGTTTTCTCTGGCAATAGATTATAGTACCGTTTAGGATTGATTCTAGCCACTGGATTCAAGCATATTTTTTGGGTAGTAAATCCAATGGCTAGAAATTATCAATCAAGCTGATTTTTTTTTATCATCTACTAATAGGTGGGCTGAACATCCACACAGTCATTAGGCCCAAAAAATGATCTACGTAAGGCCGCAAGAGTCTTGCATGGACTATAACGGGACTACGGGAGTTATCTGCTTCTACATTTTTCCGTAGCTTTTGATTATCATGAATAGTTTTATTTTTATTTTTTTATATCATGAATAGTTGTTAAATAAGATTTTCTACTATATAGAGAGTTAAATTTTTTAATTAATATCATATATATTAATATATAAAATATTAAAAGGCCATATATGGAGTTTTCGCCTTAAGCCTCAACTCGAGACGGCCCCATGGATGGTGGTCAGGTGGACTTATAGATATAGTAGAAACTCGCTCTCTGTTTTTTGCTAAAACTCTCTCTTCTCTCGTCTTTTGTAACATATTGTTACAGAACGCTTGTCTTCTAATTTCGTTGTGAGAGCAATGTTGTCTTTTGTTCGCTGTGACTATATACAAGAGAGATGAGTGCTTGCTTCTTAAGTCTGACTGTTAATTCTGGGAGGTGGATGCCCGTAGACCCGTCGGCATCGTAGGAAGAGTATATTTTGCCTTTAGGACATTGCGATAAATGCAAGCCTCAATCATCGATAAATCCTATCAACTTCTGTTAGATTGTCATCAATAGGAACTCCGTCATGCAAAAGGCCCAATACAAAGAGGAATGTATTTTGTCCAAATTAATCTTCTCCAAAATGTTGAGAAACAACACCGACTCACTGAAGTCGGTTACAAGAGTATAGAATAGTTAGAAAATTCTAGAAAAAGATGTTTAGAGAGAGTTTTAGAAAAATCTAGTATGTCGGTTAATGAAGTCGGTGGAATATCCACCTCTATAAGTAAAGGTGGGATGGGTGGGTTTATGTGAATCACAAGTGTGTCCTACACGACTTGTAAAAGTGTTCTTTGTAGCGGCTCTTAATAAAATATTGTTCTTCGGTTCTCCAGCAGTTCGGTCTGATCTCAGTTCTCAACACAAAAACATGCACACTCTGAGGTCTAACTTTGAGAATCGCATCCTTAAAATGTTAAATTTATTTGTGTTGTTTGAAAACCAGATCAAATAGTCCCTACCCTTTAAAAGAGAATATCCATGTTGAGAATTTTAGCACACACTTGTGGAGCTTGTTGTTGCAACTCTTGGGGGGATGAACCAGCTGCCATTGATGATGAAATCAACTACTTTAGCTTTTAATTAACTTCTGAAAGGGACAACATGCAACTCCCTTTCCCTCATCCTCAGATAAACTGACATGGAGTATAGGGTCAGCCACCATTGAGCTCTAGCTAATAGAGTAATTTTCAAACAAAGCATCGATTATCGGAGTTGGTGGCGGTTTTGGAACTCGAGATCGAAGGAGTTGTAGTCAACTGCACCCACTTTGTTAAAGGGATCCAAAAAAAAAGAAATGGATTCCCCCTCTCCCTTTCTCACTTACCAATCCGCTCCCAATTTGGGTTCCTGATCAACTAGTTCATAAATATGAACTAATTGTCTGAGGTTCCAAGTCAAATCATTGAGGTGTTTGGTCAGAAACCTATATCCAAATTTGGACCACACACTCCAAAAAAATCAGTTAAAATATTGGTAGATATCCAATCCACTTGAAAACGTTTAAAAAGATGGCCCCAAGTAAAAGAAAATTTCATTCAATATAAGATAAATTTATAACATAAAGTAGAAACATCTCCATTCGAAATCAATTTTGGAGATGTAGCAAGTGTTGTTGGGTTGGGGTTGTCAATCATGTTAAAGAAGTAGTAAGAGCGTCTCCAACCAACTTCTTAAAAAAAAACCTCTATCAAAAAAGCATCTTCATCAAATTTGATGTTGGAGGTGCTCTCTAAAAAGTGTTGAACTCCAATCATCCCCCCTTCAAACAAAATTCTTCAAAAAGGTGGAAGAAAAATGACTTCAACAGTATTTAAAAAAAGGCTCAGGGTCCGAGGACCCCTTCTTTCTGACCCCTCTTGGCATTCACATGCTCGGCCGTGGATTTCATGAATCCAAAAGTGGTTGTCAACGCCCCAAAAAGTGAAAAAAGTGATGCCACCTTAGCGCTGACAACCACCGTTGGGATAAATTCTCAGAATCCAATGGTCGAGCGTGCAATAACACCGAGAGGGGTCAGGAAAAAGCCTAACCCTTAAAAAAAAATGAGTTATAACGACAATAACTGTATTTAAAAAAAGTTGAATAAAAGGAAAATGACAAAAATGAAAATTCATTATATTTGATGTCAAGAATAGTGATGTATCAAATTTGATGTTGGATATAGAGGTGGGTGGGGTTGGAGTTGCTCTAATCTTTGGCAAGGCCGCAGTTCTAACTGTTGGGCTGGTCATTCATAGGCGAGCCAAGCGACAAGCAACATGGAATACACACAACCATCTACTCTAATCGGTTGAGCATGCAATAATTGTACCTTTTATCATAGCTGAAGTGCTCTTAGTAGTGATAATTGTAAATCCACTAAGGTCACATTGCGTCCGACCATACGTACCTCTCTATCCAACTCATTAACCACTTTCCAATTTGATATTCACCATAGCTGAAGTGCTCTTAATAAAAAAATTTCCACTACTGAGAGATGTATAAAATTAAGGGAAAGCTCTGTTTCAAAGAGGGGCATGAGAAATGGAAGAGCAAAAAGAAGAGAGTGTAGAAAGAAGTAGTGTGATGGTGTTGAAGGATCTGCAACCTTACTTCCTCAACGTTCTTGCCCAATTTTGCTTAGCAGGATTAACCATAGTCTCTAAGGTCTCCCTAAACAAAGGCATGAGTCGATACGTTCTCGTGGTTTACAGCCATGCCATTGGGGCACTAGTCACAGCTGTTTTATTGCTCTTCTTTGAACGGTTCGCTCACAACTCTGTCCCTTATTTATTTTATTTTTTTCGCTCGAGGGCAAAGATAATTAATTTTTTTTTACATTTTATTATTGAAGGACTAATGAAGCCAAGATTAATCTCGGAATTTTGCGCAATATCTTCTTCTTGGGTCTTTTAGGGTAAGTATTGGAACGTAAATGTGTGTATGTTGAAGCTGCCAGCGTGCTAAGTTGGTAAAGTTTGTGAGTATTGATATCACATACTTGGGTTCAAAACCCGCCACCTTCATCTTTGAGTTACTTATCTTAGTAAAGAGGCTGACGACACAAACATTTTGAAGGTGCAAGCTTGTCATGTTGGTAACGTTTGTGATTGTTGATGCCATACACTTTCAACTTTGAGTTACTAATCTCATTAAAAACAGGGCTTACCCCGTGCCAACTTCAAAATTTTGAAGGTGTGAACTTGCTAATTTGGTAAGGTTTAGTGTTGATACCGTGGTTTAAAATAACGCCGTTTTAATGGTTTTAACGGCCATTAAAATGGTAACGCTACAAGCTCGTTACGTTAAGAACCGTTTTGACACTTAGAAAATAATGACTGTTAAAATTGTTTTAACTGCCATTAAAATGAAAAACCGGCCTTTAGTTTCTGAAAAAAAATTGTGAAAAAAAGAAGGCTGTTAATTCTGTTATTTTCCTTTAAATTTGGTTATTTTTTCCTTAAACTCCATTTGTTTTTCGATTTTGAAAATTTGAGCCCAAAACGTGTTCCCCACACAGTTACCTAACACTGGCCAAAAGACTGGACCTGGACTGATCTTGTCTGGCCCCAGTTTTTGGGTTCCAAACAAGCCCATAATGTTCTAACGTTCCCCTATGGTTTCTCCAGTTTCTAGGGTCATTATGGAACCCAAAAAAAAAAGGGTGGGCCCAAATTTTCAGATATTGTCCTTAAATAGGACCAGGGTATGCTTTTGAAACAAAGTTTCAACATTGAATTGGTTTTTCCATCTCTCAACTGGGATGGGACTGGGTTAAGACTGGGCTAAGCCTGAAAACATGAGATTTCCAAACAGACTCCTAATTTTTTTTATTTTTTTGCGAGGAAAATTAGCTTGTTTCTAAAGAGGGTTTTGAACCCAGGTCCTTGGTATTATCACCCACAAACATTACCAACTGAGCAAGCTGGCACCTTCAACAGAGTACTCCTAATGTTTACTGTTATAAGTTTCAGACCAGCATTTGGAAGGACACTGTTCTACGCAGGACTAGCAAGTACTTCAAGTGCATTTGCAGCTGCCATGGCGATCTTAATTCAATCAATGACCTTCATCTTGGCAATTCTATTTAGGTATACTTCATTATACTCGAGAATTGATCCAGACCATTCAACTGGTAGAACAAAGATCATCAGATCGGTCAACCCAAAAGTTCTTAGCCCATTAAACCACTTCTTATGGCCCATCAAAGAGGTGGCCAACTGGATGAATTGTTTCGTGAACCTTGTGTATGAAATGGTGCGAATAAGGACACAAACTTTTAAGTATGTTATGGTTGTGGGAGGAACCATGTTCCTTAATTTCAAGACATGGTTCAAGGTCTTGGTTTCGTCCTAGACCGAAATCCAGTTAGAAAACTGTAACTTCAATCCTTAGAAGAGAAATATAGGCTGATCACAAACTTTTGGGTGGTTGTGAATTTAGGATGGAGAAATTAGAGATTACTAAGGTTACAAGCCAAGCAAAGATAGCTGGAACTCTGGTGGCCTCTGCTGGTGCCACACTAATGACTCTCTACAAGGGTTTTGTGGTAATTTCACCTCCATTGCGACGTTCTCCTCGTTCTGCTACTTCAAAGTTGTCCTCAGATATGGACTGGATAAAGGGCTCCCTCTTGCTTACTACGTCATACCTTTCACTATCGGCTTTCCACGTTTTGCAGGTGATCTATGAACTAAAAGCTAAATGGTAATTTAGTTGCTATTTTACACATGGCGTGGATGATGCCCTCCTCCACGCCATGCCTATACCTTACCATGTAGGCCTTGCTTGGTAGGACTACAGATGTTTGCGCATAAACGTTTGCGGCATTTGCGTGTGCTTAGTGGCGGAACATCCAATAAATATTTGCGTTTAGACCCAATCAGGTTTTTCGCCAAAAGGTGGTCTAATGTTTGCAGCCAAAAAGTTGCTGCGAACAATAAGCAAATGTCTCTCTCATCCCCTTTGGTTTCCCCCAACAGCTCTCCCCATGATGCAGGACATTTAACCAATACTCCCCAAAAGCCGCGACTGTTGGTAGCGTGAGATTAAATTCCTTTATCTCATAGGATCTATCTAGGTTCTCGGTCGACACGACCCTTCGTGGGCCCATATCACACAGGCCACCCCACCTCGAGTGTGCTCCATATTACACAGGCTGCCCCACTCGAGCCCGGTGTGAAAATGCCCCTGTATTACCCCACCTCCTACCATACAAATATTTTCCCTACAAATATTTGTCATTGCAAACATTTGATTATCAAATATTTGCTTTCCTGCAAACTACAGACAGGATACTACGCAGGGCTGTAGTGTCCTTTTCCCCATACGAATACAACTATTGTATTTTTAAAGGGGATGGGTTCTCTGGAGCTATATAAGCTTTAGAATTCCTTTAAAGAGTGGCGGGTTTTTTGTACATCAACTTTTGTGGAGCATTTTTTGATGTGGGCTTGTAGAACCAATAGGGTACCACCATTTGTACATGTGAGAGTGAGACTTAGGTGATTTGATAAGAGAATCTCACTCTGCCATGTGCAGATGGCTATAACTGATTGGGGCCGCATGCTCACATTTAAAACTATTCCACTGATAATTGCTAAATCACATAATTTTGTGTTATTCAGTTTTCTTAACGAGTGGGAATCCCATGGGTGATTTGCACGAAGCCCAAGATAAACTTATGTTCAATGAAAAATATGGGTAGCATTATTTGCACCCATGTTTTCTGTAAGTGCACCGAAGTAACAAAAAATAAAATAAAATAATAACAAATGTCCCTAAATCTACACCCACATTTTACACAAAAAAACCCTCTGTCCCTAGCTTCTTCTTCCACCGAAACCCTTTCTTCTTCCCTTCTTCCACCAAAACCCCTTCTTCATCCCTTTGTCCACCACCACCACCACCACCGCATCGTCTATCTTTACCTCTCTTTCCCTATCCCTTTAAAAAAACATGCGTGCATGTCGGCAGGATAGGGTTGACATGGCTTTGGTTATTTCAGGAGGGCCTGTTGACATAGCCACAACCATGTTGGCCGTTCAAGGCCGACACACGCGAGAATTGTTTTTAGAGAGAGAGAGAGAGAGGTGCCTGGGTATTGGTGGTGGCGGTGGAAGAAAAAGAGGAAGAATGCAGTGTTGGTGGTGTGGTTGCGGTGGTGGTGGTGAAGAAGAAGAAGAGGATAGTGGTGGTGGTTGATCTTATACGTCAAGTTTGGTTTTTTTATATGTATAAAAGGCGGATATAGATTTAGGGACACATTTGTCTTTTTTTGTTATTTGGGTTCACTTGTAGAAAACATGGGTGCAAATAATGCTACCCAAAAATAAGCATGAGGGCACCTGATGAATGTTTTGGCCATGGAAGCCTAAGGGGATCGCCACTCTTTTGATTAATACTTGGGGCAGCAAGAGTCCATATAAGCTAGTTGAAATGGACAATATAGAATTAAGGGAAAAAATGGTTAGGAGATCATCCACACCATTGAGTCATTTTCCATGTGGATACGCCAATGAAATTTCAGAACGGGTTAACTTTTTGTAGGGGTGATCTATATGGTTAGGAGATCATCCACACCAAGAATCAACCATTGAGTCATTCCCCATGTGGATACGCCAAAATTGTTGACAAATGTTTTGTCCAATTATCTTTACCCTTATAACGTTGGGATGTGTTGACTCATGCTTTTGTGACTCATAAAATGACTCATGGACATGGGGCCCACATGCAAATGACTTACGAGCTGATCTATAGTGATGATATTCTTCTCAACATGGATATCAACCTCAAAAACAATCAGCCCATGCTAACGTTTGTATCTTTATGAAAAGTGGATTGCAAGCTGAAATTTTTTTGGTCGACCATCCATTTTCACTATTAAATTTAGGTCCATCTTTGATAGGTTAGAAGTTTTATAAGTTGCTGATTTTTTGTGATGATGATTACCTTGGGGAGGAGATCATCTTCACCAAAAATCATCCCTTAACTCCTCTTCGTGTGGATCCCCCTGACTGCATGTCATTTTATAAGTAAAAAAGCATTAGTAATTTCATCCCACCCTATATTTGGGTTGTGATACGTTGACTCATGTTTTTGTGACTCATAAAATGACTTATGAACGTAGGGCTCATGTGTAGATGAGTTAACAATTGATTTTTGGTGTGATATTCTTCTTAACATGGATATCAATCTCATAAAAGATCAACCCATTCCAACATTTGTAGCCTTATGAAAAGTGGATTGTACAAAGTTGACAAATTTTGGACCATCCATTTTCACCATTAAATTTAGGTCTATATTTGATAGGATTAGAATGTTTTAAAAATTAATGATTTTTGGGGAGGAAGATCTCCATGTTTAGGAGATCAGTCTCGCCCAAAATAGGCTCTTAACTTCTGTGCATGTGGACTTAAAGCTACTGGTGAATATGTACGATCTAGATTTTTCAACTTGCATTTCATTTCTCATGAGGCTTCAAGTTTAGGAATGAGTGGGATTTTGGTGAGGATGATCTCCACAGTGAGGAAAGTGTTATCACAAAAAATCATCCCTTAACTCATCTCCATGTAGGCCCCACGACTGTATGCCATTATATGTCACAAAACCATGGGACTACATGAAAATGAGTTAAGAAATTATTTTTTGTGAAGATGATCTCTTTACCATAGAGAACACACTCGCACATCTCTTTCTAAAACTTCTAACCTTATCAAATGTGGACTTAAAGTTAACAGTGAAAATGGATGGCCCAGAACTTTTGAACCTGTAATATGCTTTTCATGAGGTTAAAAATGTGGAATGAGCTAATTTTTTGTGAGGTTGATATCAATGCTGAAGGAAAATTAATCATTATCAAAATTCAGCCCTAATCTCTCTTCTATGTGTGTCCCACGACCAGTGTAATTAATATATATATATGTGCCCACATGGAGATGAGTTAATGGCTGTTTTGATAGGGTTAGAAGCTTCAGAAAAGGGTTGGTTTCTTGTGAGGATGCTCTCTATGGTGAGGAGATCATCCTCAACGAAAATCAACACTCAACTCATCTCTATATGGCCCCATGACCGCGTGTCATATTATTAAAAAATGTGTATCAACCTTTCCCATCCCATGTGTATGTGTATTTTGGAATAGGCCGACACATTAAGTTATACAAAAATCAACCTATGTTGACATTTCTAGCCTTATGAAAAGTAGATTACAAGTTGAAAGTTTTTGGGCCATCAAAATCACCGTTAAATTGAACACATTTAATAGGCTTTAAAGTTGTAGGATGGATTAGTTTTTTTATTTGTGAAGATCATCCTCACAAAAAAATTCAACCTTTGAATCATCTTCATGAGGGCCGTATTAAACCTATCCCAATTGATGTTCTTTTAAGATGGAGAAGAATTTTTTATTAATTAAGAGAAACATGAGCATACCTATCAGTAATTTTAATTGACACAGACTGCAACAATTAAGAAATACCCGGCTCCGATCTCTCTTACAACATTCACCTACCTAATGGGGACAGTGCAAGCAGCAATCATGACTCTAGTCTTGGATCACAAAGCTTCTTCATGGAGGTTGAATTGGGACATTAGCCTCCTTGCCCCTGTCTATAGTGTAGGATCCTTCATTTAATCTTTCTACGTTACGGATGATTTAACATTTGATTGTTATTGATGGGAGAGGACTTTCTAAGCATGATACCTAGACATGACTCACATAAAAGGGCAGCATAGCATTCGTTTTCTAAATATTTTTGTGGACAAGTTTTCTAAATTTTTGTTCACTCACTAAAAAATAGAATAAATTGGGTGGTTGAGGTCATTTAATCATGTTGACTTTTTGGTAAATTTATATCCCAACCCTTGGTATGTTTGCCATGATTGTTGTTATTCTACTTATACATAATTTTGCTTTACAGAGAATATATTTGTAGTTTTCAATTTTATTTTCTCAAATATTTGATTGTTTATCCTTGCAGTTGTTGACGATTTATTTCCTTATGTTTTACTATGTTGCCCATTGTTATACGTTTCCTATTATATAGCCTTTATTAATATTTTACCCTTATATTATACAAAATTCAACCTTTGTTTACAAAGGAGATAAAATTGTTGAACCAGGGTAAGTACATTGGTAGAGAAAAATATGATAGAGTATGTTGGAAGCATTAATAGGGTAAGTGATAGGCTTGTGTCTATTAAGCAATCTTAAAAGAATAGATAATTCATATTATTGCACTTAGGCACCCCAAGTAAGGTTAGATGAGATTATTAAGAGATAATCTGGAAAAAGATAAAAGTTTTAGTATAAGGGATGGACAGAGGATATTTATAGGATGAGACTGATATAGGCATGTAGAAAAAAAAGTTGATATATGAGTGAGTAAGAAGGAAATGAGATAGGGATTATAATTCATCAATTTTCCATGGCGTACAATCTAATAATAGCAAATACATACTTAATGGGACCAAAATACCCTTTAAGGGTTTTCAGGGTTTTACCTCGTTGGAGGTAGTAATAAAATATTCAAATACTTATACTTTGATAGAAGATATAGATTTAGACTGAGTCAAATGGAGAAATAGGATTCATGCTGCCAACCCTAAACATTTAGGATTAGGCGTAGATGATGTTGATGATGCGGTGATGATATATATAGGGCTGGGATATGTTGACTCATGCTATTGTTACTAGTATAATGACTAATGGATGTGGGGCCCACATGAATGTAGATGAGTTAAGGGCAAATTTTTGGTGAACATGGATATCAACCTCACAAAATTCAGCCTATTCCAACATTTGTAGCCTTAATAAAGGTGGATTGCAAGTTGAAAACTTTTGGACCATTCATTTTCATTGTTAAATTTAAGTATTTGATAGAGTTAGAAGTTTTAAAAATTAATGATTTTTGGTGAGGATGATATCTATGGTGAGGAGATCATCCTAAAAAAAATCAACTCTTAACTCATTTGCATGTGGGCCCCATGTCCATTAGTCATTTATTAGTAAGAATAACAGGAGTCAACGTATCCGAGCCCATATATATTTATATAATTCAAGCCTATAATGAATACTTATTTGTTCATCCTTAAAATTCATACCATCTACCACTAAACCACATCCACTAGTGATGTAGGAGCATCCCAGCTATACTCATCTACCTTACAATATATTAGTCCTCACACATATAAGAACTTAGAGAATTTGAGTTTAGTTTTAGTTAAAGAGTTCTATTTGGACTAGACATCCCATTACACAGGTACTAGTTGATTGGTGCATGTTGATCACATTTCAGTAACCGCTGTAATGATCAAAGGGTCTAAATTGGTAAAATATCACATTGTTATAGTTAGATGTATAAAAATCAATCAAATCATGCTTGTTTAATCTTCATGAATTGGGCATATTTTGTAGGGTATTATTGTCTTTGGAATAATGAACTACGTTCAAATACTGATAATACGAAAAAAGGTCCTGTATTCATGACAGCCTTCATGCCATTAAGCACATCAATAATAGCTGTAATGGGACTGTTCATTTTGGGAGAAGCCCTACACTTAGGAGGGTAAGTGTGTTATTCTAAAATCTTGGGTGCTATATTTAAGAGAAAAAAGAAGCAAAATAAAAATTCACCAAGTGTTTCTATCATTTTCCTTATTATAACAAATTTCAGCATGATCGGAGCGATTTTTGTATTTGGCGGTCTATACATAACACTATGGGGCAAGGAAAAGGACAAAGAGGGAAACCCAAAGGAGAAAGAGCTATGTGATCAAGATGCGCCACCAACAGTAGTAGAGATTAGAGAGCAGGAGGCGAAGATGTAATATATCAGTTACCAAAAGCAAGACAATGTTATTTTCTCTTTTTCTTTTTTGTTCATATTTTCTAAAGCAAGATTACTTGATCATGTGAGTTTGGTTATTGCTACAAGTTTATTTGGAACAGACTTTCATCTAGGATGTAGTGATTTGTTTGGTTCATATGTTATTTTCGAGATAGAATCCTTTCTTCATCTAAAAAATATTTTTAAACTTTGGTTTTTCAAATGAAGCTTTCTTAAGCAAGATCAATCCTAGTTTCTTTACTCATTAAAGGACTTTAAAAATGTACTCCAAAATGTGCATTGCAATAATTGACTATATTATATATGTGAAATAATAATACCTGATTGTAAATTATATTATGCGCTTGGGGGAAAATGCACAATTTTCTCGAGCCTCTAGGGAATTCTAGTCACACGTCTAAGGACTCAAAACTTCAACAGTAGTACGGGCACCTGGGTGTGTGGAGTAGCTTCCCATGACCCCCAAGTTCTAAATTACAATAAAATTAAGCTAACTAATATTTTATGCATTCAAATACGATAGTACTTTATAATTTTTAAGAGATACTTAATTCCTTATTTTTTCCTACTTTGGAGCAGAAGATTCACCTACGTGCATCTTGCTATAGGTGGCTTCATCAATGGGAGAAATTTGGTGAATGATTTCATCAGAATAAAAAATAGGAACCTTGAAATGTTTCAAAATTTTGGAAACGAAAATACCAAAGAGTAACGAATGCTTACGATTCTCAAGTTCCCTAGTAGTCAAAATCAGATGGTAGATAATCAAAGGACCACACAAATAAATGCCTTTGGAAATGTAAAAGAGAATATACTGAATCAGAGGTTCAACCTCACTATGATATCCCACCTTCGAGACAAGATTATAAGAGAAAATCAAACCCAACAGATGATTTTTCAGAATTAATTCTCGATTAGGCAGATTAGAGGTCCAACGGACAACTTTCCCATAAATGGGTTTAAAAATTGCCTTCTTCTGGGTAAGAGGCAAACGAGGAGAAAAAACGCCTTCATTAGAGACACTAGGAAGACCAAAAAATATAGAGATCAGAGATAGTGATCTTAATGTTAACTCTCCTAACTTCAGAATAAATATAGGGACCTTCAGGGTCAGGATTATGAAAATTAACATAGAACATCCTGACTAACTCAGGTTAAGCTACATTAGATACTGAAAGACGTTTAAACCAAACTACTAATTCTAAAAGTTGAGGGACTCCAGTAAGAATAAGATCCTTCTCGATCACGCCTCGCTCCACTACAACAGCTCTCTTGATAAAAGTCTTCAAAAAGCTTGTTCTCGCCATAGGATTGATGAAGAGGTTGAGGGGATAAGGTTCATTTGAAGAATATTCACCTCTAGCTCTCTTTCCTTTAGGTGCCATTGCAAAGAGTAGAAGAAGAAATAGACTACGCCAAAAATTTAGGCAAATGTCAGATAGTAGAAATATCTAGCAAGAGATTAGATTAGAAGATCAAAAGGGGTTCTAGGAGATTTGGAGAGGCTTTATAGGAGAGTTTTTAGGGTTTCCAAATGATCTAAATGAACCAAAACAATAAAATACAAATTGTTAGCAGTGAATGTGGAGCACTTCAAAAATCACGACCAAGAGACGTGAGGAGTCCAAGTCAAGGTCATAATCAACTCAAGAAAATTGACACATGAAGATACAAAACGAATTCAGAAGCCTATTTATAGACTACAAATGATCAGAGCCTTGGTAAAAAGATTCGAAAGGTTTTTGTCTTGCTTGATGACTCTCAATTGGACATATTCCATTTTTGTCCAATTAGTTGACACTTGACCTCGAGTAGACAACATAGGATCAGACTATCTTTTTGGAGGGATCGGGCAACTGGTCAACTAGACCGAGCGATCGATGGGATAGGGCGACTGGTCTGTTAGACCGATTGATCAGTAGGATAAGGTGACCAGTGGGACAAGGCAACTGGTTTGATCGGTCAATCGGTCCCTCCGTGTGCCTGTTATCCAGCCAATCCTATTCCCTATAAATACATCTCCCCTCATTCATTATTTTCTACAACTCTATCTGAATCCTCTAAGCTTCTTTTAAAAGCCTTATTTGTGAGAAAATCTCATTTGTGCCCTTTGTGAGTTCTTGAACCTTTGTGGAGATCTTTGTGCGTTAGTGTGTTCTAATTCGAGCCTCCTCTTGGCAATTTCTCTAAGCCTGGTGTTGATCATTTCTTGGAGTTTGTGCTTCTACATCGAAGCATCTGTTCCTCTTGATCATCATCGGGAGGTAATTTTGTTTGTTAGTTGAGAAACTTTTATAGAAAAGCTCTCCATTTGGTATACTTCATTCTTATATATTGTTGCCCAGCTCGATTCAAGTAGAGTTTGGTTGAGATCAGACGTCATGCTTCTTGATTGCGATCGATCAAGTCCATCATTTACCCTATTCGTGATTGTAAGGTTGCTTAAGTGATTGAATTAAAAATGTGTTTGTTCATTGGATCTTTTAAGAATGGATGTAGGTGTTGCAACACCAAACCACTATATATCATTGTGTTGTGGTTTGATTGTCTCTATCTTTCTATATTTCTTTAAGTTGATTGTTCAAACATATTTATGCATATTAGTAATCAGCTTAGGAAAAATTAAAATAGACCTATTCACACCCTCTAGGTCTTTTCGTATCAATAGCAATGGAACTTAAGGAACGTCCGCAACTAGAATAAACTTGGAGACGTAGCTCTACATGGCAAGGCGATGTTCTTGAAATTTACTTTTCTCATAGAATAGATCCAGTGGAAGATTTAGGCTTAAAGGTCGAATGGGACTCCTAAGGCAATGAGATGCAAAATTTAGGAACTCTTGAGAGTAATGTCTGTCATTTGTTTCCTAGGGTTAATGTTGTTGAAAATAATCAAGTTTGGCAACTTGATCTCATGGGTAATCTCTCGAACGAGCAAATTAAAGTGGACTCCCATAGAGAAGCTCAGTGATGGCTTCTCAAGATGGACGCTCCTTAGAAGGGCCATAAGGAAATGAATAATGAGCGGGAGTTTGGGTAATCCTCAGAATTTTGGCAATGGAATCAGGGGTAAATTAAAACTCCTTATTCACGACCAAGGTGGAGATGATCAAGGAGTCATAATCAAAGAAGTTGGCGTAAAAGAGTCCCACCAACCTCAGATAGGCATCACCCTGAATGGAAAAAATGGGTAGCCACTCTCGGGTATCAAACCAACTGGTGGAAAAGGGATAGTTAGGAAAAACCCATGTCATGGATAGGACGCTCTATAAGTATAGATCGAAAAGAAAAATAAGAAAAATAGAGATTGAACCTAGTCTTGTTGTCCATGGAATGTAAGGAGTTCTCCAAAGGACCGGGGTCGACTCTCGTTCTCTTGCTATGAATTGGGCTCGAACTTTCTATAGTAGATTTTCTCTTTTCTTCATGGGATGCCCTAGACTTGTGGGCAACCATCTTCTCTATAATGGGTACCCCTCCGGTTGATCGGGGGATCCACTTTCACCACCAGGCATCAACACCAAGAACACAATGAGAGAAAACCCAAAAGCCATATCGAAAGCCAAAGAAGAGATCTATAATGAAATCTTAAGATGGAATGAGGTTTGGGAGTAATTCTAGGCTTAAAATGTAGGTGGTTAGGATTTTGAAGAGGAAGGAAGAAGAAAAGGCACGAAGGAATGTGAATGGTTTTTCTAAAAATCACATTTTAGAGCTTTTAAAGTCAAACTCACCACTTGTCGGATCGATCCGGCAGAATAAAAAAATTAGGACCTTGAACGGTCAGATCGATCCGATTTGTGCAGTCTTGCACAAATTAGTCTGAAATAAAACCCGAAGGGCACGAAACACAAAGTATGAGTCCTAAGGTGTGAGTCGGTGAAGCTTTTTCAATGTCTTAGTCTTCATTGTTGGCTTCATTCGACAACAGACACTTACAAGGATTCAAAGTGAATCACCTAAACCTTTGTCAACGGAATTTGTGAAAACAAAAAAGGACATAATACATGGACTTTACAATTTGGATCCAAAAATGCACCTCTGGTCCCGTGCTACACGAAGAGACTAGTTTTCAGAGAGGGATGAATTTGGTAGATTTGCATGTAGACCCAATGGACGAAGATCAGAATTTGATTTTAGGGCCTGTTTGGTACGTGAGAAAAAGAGTTCCGACGGCGAATATTATCTTGGCTAAATATTTGCTCAGAGCAATATTTAACAATGTTTGGTACGTGTATGAGCTAGCTCACTTCAGCTTTATTTTCTTTCAATTTGAGTGGGTCCTACATATCAAAGTAAGTCAAAAATAGGCTGGGCGAGTGCGGGAACTACATATTATGTCGAAGAATAAAAAAAAAATTATTTTTATCTTTTTTATATATTAAAAAATATATTTTTATTGAAAATAGTGATTTTCCGGCGAGAAAATAAAATTTTCTCACCAAGGCATAATCGGCGTGAAAATATTTTCACAGGGGGGGGGGGGGGGGGGGGGGTGGTGATCAAATGTTTTCCCGCCGCGGAGGGCAAATATGAGGGCCCGGCTAAATATTTGCTGAGGGCGAGTGGCTGCCAAACGCAGCCAGGCGAATATTTGCTCGGCCAAATATTTTATTTGCCCGCCGCGGAGCGTTACCAAACAGGCCCTTAGTGTTGATATAGTACTGAAACAAGAGAAAAAATCAGCCCATTTTGAGATTCCTAACCTCATGAGAAGGTGCTTTGAATGTGAAAAATCTAGAAGATCCAAATTTACTGTTACTTTAGGTCGACTTTTAATATAGTTAATAATGTCAGAATTGATTGATTGGTGGTGATGATGATCAATATGACGAGTACAACGCACTGAGCAGTTGGATTGTCCAACATGACTTCCATGTGAGCTCCACCACTGGACGTACTTGATATGGTGTTATGCACTTGCTAATGAAATAGTTTATGGTGTGGTGGAAGTGTATATCACCCCCAGTTTCCTGGGAATATTTTAATTTCCACTAAGGTGTCTGTGAAGTCATAAACCACTTCTGAGAATTGCACCACTATACTGAGAATTGCACCAACTTGGTTCAGGTTGTATCAGAGATGTATAAGATTAGGGGAAAGCTTTTGTTTTGAATGAGAGGAGAAATGGAAGAGCAAAAAGAAGAGAGTGCAGAAAGAAGAAGATTGACGATGTTGAAGGACCTGCAACCTTACTTCCTCAACGTTTTTGCCCAATTTTGCTTAGCAGGATTCAACGTAGTCTCTAAGATCTCTCTAAACGAAGGCATGAGTCGATACGTTCTCGTGGTTTACAGCCATGCCATTGCCACACTATTCACAGCTGTTTTCTTGCTCTTCTTTGAACGGTTCGTTCTGCAACTCTGTCCCTTTCTTCGATTAATCAATTTGTACCATAAACTTAATTTGATCAGATGATGATCTTAGCCGTCCTACACCAAATGGTGGGCTTGATATCCTATCGATGTATGCCACACGTACAACGGGACAGTAGCCTAGCAAAATAATAAAAGGAAAATACATATTTTCATCAAAGATTATTAATACTTTTTTTATTGCTTATTGCAGGACTAATAAAGCCAAGATTAATCTCCGAATTTTGCGCAATATCTTCTTCATGGGTCTTTTAGGGTAAGTATCGGCATCTACATTTATCCATGCATGCATAAATATATATATGTGTGTGTGTGTGTGTGTTGAGGGTATATAAGTATTTATGTTGAAGCTGCTCGCGTGCTAAATTGGTTAAGTTTATTAGTAGGGAATTTTTGACACACCCCCCATGTTATCTTTGAAATTTGACGTACCCCCACAATTTGGAAAAGCTGACATACCCCCTAAGACTTGGTCAACTGGCATTTGACCCGAGTTGACGACCAATTTTTTTTATTATGGGACAAAAATGCCCGTCTTCAACCTTGGAACGACCCAAACCCCAAATCATATGGCTGTGGTGATCTGAAAGCACCTTGGAAGGCTTGGATCTAACGTACTGCCCAAGATCACCATATTTTCAAAGCCATCTATTCGCCATGAGACTCTGGTGGGTTGGTCGCCGGTAATAGGCGGCTAATTCATTGGAATTTGTTGGATGACCGTCTACCACAGCCGTTTGATTTCGGGTTTGAGTTTTGACCCAAACCCTTGTTCCAAGGTTGAAGACAAGGGCATTTTCATCCTATTTGGTACGTGAGAAAAAGAGTTCCGACGGCGAATATTATCTTGGCTAAATATTTGCTCATATCAATATTTAACAATGTTTGGTACGTGTATGAGCTAGTTCACTTCAGCTTACTTCATTTTCTTTCAATTTGAGTGGGTCCCACATATCAAAGTAAGTCAAAAATAGGTTGGACGAGTGTGGGAACCACATATTATGTCAAAGGATAAAAAAAATTTCATTTTTATCTTTTTTATATATTAAAAAATTATTTTTATTGAAAATAGTGATTTTCCGGCGAGAAAATAAAATTTTCTCACCAAGGCATAATCGGCGTGAAAATATTTACACAGGGGGGAGGTGATCAAATATTTTCCCACCGCGGAGGGCAAATATGTGGGCCCAGCTAAATATTCGCCCAGGGCGAGTGGCTGACAAACGCACCCAGACGAATATTAGCACGGCTAAATATTTTATTTTTCCGCCGCGGTACATTACCAAACAGGCCCTTAATTAAAAATTTGATGGTCAACCCGGGTCAGCACTGGTCAAATTCCAGTGGACCAAGTGACAGGGAGTATGTCGGCTTTTTCAAATTGGGGGGGGGGGGGGGGGTCAAAAATTCCCTTACTATGATAACACAGAAACTGGCTTCCCTGGTAGCAAAACACGAACATTTTGAAGACGCAAGCTTGCCATATTGGTAAAGTTGGAGATTGTTGATACCATAAACCAGCAAAAAATTTGAAGGTGCGAGTGTTGATACAACGACTTGCACTTGAAAACCGCTTCACCCAGATAATTTTTTCAAGTGGCAGGATTTTTGAATTGTAGCAATCATGCGCCAATGATCGCACGCCACTTATACCCATGGTTACTTTTTTGAAACAAAAGCCTAGACCATGGGTATGTGTGGTGCGCGATCATGGGCCACCCATGGTTACTTTTTTGAAACAAAAGCCTAGACCAAGGGTATGTGTGGCTCGCGATCATTGGCATATAATGCCACTTATACCCATGGTTACTTTTTTGAAACAAAAGCCTAGACCATGGGTATGTGTGGTGCGCGATCATGGGCCACCCATGGTTACTTTTTTGAAACAAAAGCCTAGACCAAGGGTATGTGTGGCTCGCGATCATTGGCATATAATCACTGCTTCAAAATCCCGGCGGCACTTCAAAAATTTCCCTTCACCCACTACTACTAACCCGACCTGCTGAATAAAAAATAAGTATTTATGTATGTAAGGCTTAGTATAAAAAAAAAATAAAGATTTTTCTTTTCATTTTATGGGTAGAGATTTTTCCTAATTTAGCATTACACATGGGTCTGTCAATGGCTGATATAGTAGAATAGACTGTTTAACTCAGCTTGGGTTGGCTGTAGCCTGTAGGTTCACTTGTGGCTCATGGGCCAAGGGTTCATCATATTTGCTTACTACTACATGTCTATTCTCAATTTTGAAAGGAAAAGTTGGGATTAGTTCAACCCAATCAAATTCCTTTTCGCTTATGAATAAAAAAAGAAAAAGAAAAAGAACTTTTTGGTCTTCTTTTAAGTACTGTGGAACTAGTTAAGGTGCACATGCGATGCATTTATGTATTGTTTGAATAATGGATTTGGATTTAAAATAAGAGTCCGTCTAGAGCTACACCCATTTCTTACATCCACTTCTTACACCAGAGGTTGGGGCCCACATGGACATCATGTTGGACAATCCAACCACACAATGAGTTTTTCATATTATGGTTACCCTTCTCACAAAAAATCAGGACAATTCGACATTCTTAATCTCATGAAAATATGACTTTAATTTAAAAAATCCAGACCATCCAATTAAACCATTATTTTTGGTCAATTTTTTATATGGTTAGTAATGTCGAAGTGAACTGATTTTTGGCAACGATGATCATCATGGCAAGGACAACTCAATGTGTGGTTGAATTGTCCAACATGATCTCCATGTGGGTCCCAACCTCGGGTGTAAGAAGTGGATGTAAGAAATGGGTGTAGCTCTAGACGGACTCTTAAAATAATAAAGCATTTGTTGAAATGGTGTGGGTAAATTTTCGGATCTTAAGGGTAAAACCGACCCAATTAACGCCTCAAATACCAACTTGAATATCCAACTAACTACTCGGCTTGCTTGAATTGGAAAGTTGGCTAGTCAAGTCAGGTTAGGGGACTTACAGAAAGGGAGAAAGTTGAGAGAGGAAAGATTGGTTCAAATCTTGCGTCTACGTTTGCTAAAAATGATGGGGGTATGGTAGCCTGTGTAAATAAGTACATACCCTCTTGCATGTGTAGGAAGCTTCACTCCTCCCATCTCTCATTATTCCATCATTTATAATCCAAGCATAGCATGATTTACGCACGCTTGGGATATCTCGTCTAGATAGGTATGAGACGTCCCATCGGCCAGGGGTTAGGTATGGACAGCCTTGGGGAATGATGCCAGATGGTTGGGCAAACTGATTCCTTTGCCCCAGCTGGTTCTCCTCAACCAGTCGACTCTCGCATCTGCCAAATCAACCTCCATGTCAAGTCGGATAGGTCGACGAAAAGGTCACAATTCTCGGCAAGGCTCGGGCCTGCTGGCTATTTGGATGATTTTTATCTCGCTGCATGGATCTCAAGGGACACATTGACGGTTGATAGGGTGGTCACTTTTTTAACACTTATGTTTGCCCCATATTCTTACTATATACGGAGAGGTGGTTCCTCGGATCAGTCACATCTTGATGCAATGAGAATATGAACCGATTGACTTTTCTAGACCCCGTGTTGCCTCAGGGTCTCACTTAGAAAAGGCGAGAACAAGTACGATGCGGTCATTCCATATTTCGAAGATGGCACGATGATTGGAGAGTACGTGTATGGATTTGATGGCTCTTTGTTGGTATAAATATGAGGGTGCTTCTTCAACATGATTCATTTGTGTTGTTTAGTTCTCCTCCGCGTTGGAGATTTTCTAGTTGAAACCAGTGATAGGCTTGATGAGATCAATGTCTCTATCAACCAATTAGTTGTTGGGCTTAGGTTTCCCCTGAAGCCCTAGTCCGAGAACTTTTAACTTATTATTGTCTTCCTCTTGGCCAGGTTAACAAGAACTTTTACCGTTTGATTGACACCATATTGGATGAAATCGTCTGAGAGGAGAAAAATTAATTATGGGTTCGCTCAAGTCCGAGAGTGGTATAGTCTAAAGAAGTGTCCTCAAAAGCCTAGGGTTGAGCTTGTTACGTAAACCCCCAAGCGATCCCTCGAGTAACAACAATGGCCGCTAATAAACACATGCTACAAAAGGAGAAATCAAATAAAGCAAACGAAGAACATAAGCTTTTACGTGGTTCGGTCGAAACCTACATCCACAGGCGATGATGAACGGATCTTCACTATGAATAAACAAAGTACAAGAGTTGTTCTCTCAATCATTCATACAACCTCTCACAAGCACTCTCCATTGGTTCTCACATTGGATCTATCACAAGCATTACAATGAGCAATAGGGCACTTAAATAACCCACAAACACGAACTAGGGTTTCCCAAAACGAGGAGGCCCGAATTAGAAATCTCCAAAAATTTCCCTGTTCGTCACTCTAATCGATGGGACTCAGTCCCAATCAATTGGGGTGAAATCTCACCAAAAGCTTCACTAATCTCCACCTTGGCGAGAATTTGAATCACCACGATGATCCACTACTCTACCACTCCACAATTCTACACCATGCTGCCAAAAGATCCTCAAACCTGATCGCCATCTCCAATGCGCCTCGTAAGGCACTCAAACATGCGGGATATTGGTCAAGTTCAAGCAATGCTCAAACTTGACTGCTGGAACAATCTTCGTCATTATGTCATCTATAAATGAGACAAGACACCTGAATCCAGGCAACCTTTTAGGGACCCCAATCATCCGAATGGATGTAATCTAGAGTACCTTGCGTGTGATGCACTACTGTACTGGGCATGACTCGGCATTATTCTTCGAACACACAATGCCCACTAAAGTTCAATTTGCCTATCTTCGCACCCCTAAGCATACCCTGCTTGCTTAACTCTGCATGTCTTCCTAGACGCATGTGCCACAAACGTGTAGAGGACTCACCATCTAATGTTGATACGGCCACCCGTCCTGTTACTATACTACCAGAAAGAGCATACAGGTTTCCAACCTTTGTCCTTTTCATCACAACTAGAGCACCCCTCACCACCTTCAAGACTTCACCCTGCGCCACTATCTTGTAGCCATTGGAATCTAAGGTTCCTAAGGATATCAAGTTCTTCTTAAAGTCAGGAACATGCCTAACCTTAGTCAACATTCTCATGATCCCATCAAGCATCTTGAGCTTTATTGTCCCCATCCCAACTATTTTGCAGGTCGTATCATTACCAATCAAAACTGTTCCACCATTTATAGTCCCGTATGTGGTGAACAAATCCCTATTGGGACACATGTGATATGAACAAACGGAGTCAAGAATCAAGTCATTACTCGCAAGATGTTTCTGATCTGTTATTGACAATGCATTTTCCTCATCTTCAGAAGTCTCCTCAGCAACACTCGCCACATTAGAGATTTTATTTTTATTTTCCTCTTTTGCTTTGAGTTTAGGACAATAAGCTTGTGGCAGAAATAATATCCAACCTCTTTCCTAGATTTTGATCTGGATCTACCTTCTCCAGATTTTGAATCTTCTGCTCTTTTCCTAACAATCAAGCATTCTGCCTGAGAACTATTACCAGGGTCTTCTTCCTATATTCTTCGGAAATAAGTGCCGTTGTAACATTTGCCAATTTAATGGTATCCTTCATGTAAAGCAACGTTGTTCCAAGATGATCAAACGAGTCAGGGAGTGAACTCAGAAGAATTAGAGATTTATCTTCATCTTCTAACTTAACATTTACGTTTAATAAATTAGAAATCATTTAGATGTTCGTTCATAGTCGTACATTCCTTCATGCTCAATGTATAGAGCTTCTTCTTAAGGTACAATCTACCGGTGAGAGATTTCGTCATGTAGAGGCTTTCAAGCTTTAACCAAAACGTCGTCATGGATTTCTCGTGCATAACATTGTACGTGATCTCCTTCTCCAAGCACAACCGAATTGTACTACATGCTTTTAGGTCAAAATCCCCTCAATCATCATTCGACATGTCCTTAGGCTTATACTTCTGACCCTTCAACGCTCTATGCAGACCCCGGTGGATTAAAACGTCATTAACTTAGACTTGCTATAATCCAAAATTGTTGCCCCCATCGAATTTCTCCATCTCAAACTTGGCATTTGATACCTTCATATGTTTTGGCACCCGTCCCTTTCGAATCATTGAGCTTTGATACCAGTTTGTTGTAGAAAACCCCCAATAGATCCCTCAAGTAATGTAATGGACGTAAATAAACACACGCCACCAAAGGAGAAATCAAATAAAGCAAACAAAGAACACAAGCTTTTACGTGGTTTGGTTGAAACCTGTCCATGGGCTATGATGATCGAATCTTCACTATGAATAAACAAGTACAAAAGTTTTCTCTCAATCACTCGTACAACCTCTCATAGGCACTCTCTTTTGGTTCTCACACTAGATCTCTCAGAAGCATTAAAATGAGCAATATGGCACTTAAAGAACCCCCAAATACAGACTAGGGTTTCCCAAAAATCTCCAAAATTTTCCTAATTCGTCACTCCAATTGATTGGACCTGAAGCTCCAATCGATTGGACTCAGTCCCAATCAATTAGATGACAAATCTCATCAAAAACTCCACAAAAGGGTGGTGTCCAACATCCAGCATTAGGACAAGATTGAAGGGATGATCCTTTGGTGGTCTCAACTCCTTGGGAATATGGGGATATGGAGTCGTTTCTGATGCTGTAAGGGTGCCTTGGGTTTTCAACCAAGAGAGTAAAGTCCAACTCCCTTGTTTATTTTTGTTTAGATGCCAATTGCTAGATTCTATTCTAGGCTAATAGTTATGTTTCATGTTACCTTATAGGCATGACTAATTCTCCTAGGTGGAGAGCTCGGTTAGCTACATTGGTTGCCCGAGAGAGTGCTAATTTGGCCGAGGAGAGCTTTGCGAGGCACTTAGGCATCTTGGTGTTGTTGTTGATCAGTTTTGGAGGAGAGGAAAGAAAAGAAGCTCTCAGGAAGAGTGAGTATTTGAGGGACTTGCCTTTGTCTCAAGCATATATCCTCATCTTTGGTTGTCATTTTTATTGGTTCTTCCACTTAGTCAAACTTTCCCATGAACGAGTTTGTAGACTTTAATCTGGTTGTAGATCTCTCAGATGACGAGGGGGTGGAAGTTGAGGATGTTGGAGAGGTGCAAGAGAAATACTAACAAGACGGTCTTGGCTAAACTTTTTCTTGGGGATCCAGCCATTGCGACCTCTATTTTGGTGCTTCCCTCGCCCTCAAGTCCATTTGTGCGGGATGTTCGGCCGGCCTCTATTGGCCCAATGCTTTTGTCACATGCTTCTTTGGAAGAGCTGAGGGAAAAATCCTTGGGCACTGTTGCCTTGTGAGCGGAGTTAGAGCTTGTGGGGGAGAAACCAACGTTTGTGGAGGCTATTATTCTGGTGGTGGCTTCCACATCTGAGTTTGAGACCCTCCCCTCTTAGTTCTATCTGGCTGAATTGGATACGTGGGGAGGTCAGTTCTATGTTTAATAAAGCTGAATTGAACTAGCCTTCCATTTTTTATAATAATACTTGGCTTGCCAGTTGAGTTGCTGAGAAACGTAGGATGCCCAATTTTGTTCTTCTTGAGTCAAGAGTTTTTTAGATGTGACACGTCCATCTTTTATTTGTATGGTAACTAGTGGGTGCCCCGTGCCATTGGCACTCCTCAACAAAGAATTTGCCAAAATCAGGTGAGTGGCGGAGATCCGCCGTCCATTTGGGGGAGGATTAGATCTTGGCCCTTCTTTGTTGATGCTTATAAGAGGAGGTATAAGTAGGGAGACAACCAATATGTTTTGTTATATAGAATAGTAAATGGCTATGCCCACGGCACTCTCCGACAAAAGCGTTCGCAAAAATTGGGTGCCTTCGGCACTCAAACGGTATAATGGACTGGGGCGTTACCATTTTTCCATTATAACTGCTGTTATAACGGATTGTAACGCACAAAAGGAGAAATGGGAAAATAACAGAAATAACAAAAAATAACAGTGTTGAAATTTAAATTTTGAATAAATTGAGGTCAAATGAGGTGGATTGACTGGCTGAAATCTAACCGTCCAATTTAGATCGATGGATTTGATCTCAACCACTCTTTATCTAACCGTCCACATTAGATGGATGAATAAGATAAGAGAATACAACTGAGTTGTCTTTATATATGCATGGGTGGCCCGTGCCCACGGCACTTTCCAACAAAGTGTTTGTCAAAATCGGGTGGGAGTTAATCTCAGCCATCGATATGAAGCATAGTGGATCTCAGCCACTCATTATTGAAGCCATATAAGATGAGAGGGGCATCAGAAAACCATTAAATTTTCTTTAAATTCTATTTTTTTAAAATTTTCAAATTTAGCACCACTTTTTTCCATTAAAATCATTAAAATTCATTTTTTCCATTTTTGCCCCTGGCCGTTTCAATCAGTTTTAACGGTAACACCCCTCTCGAGGCATAAAAAGTGGGGCTCCTGAGCCTGACCCTTGGGCTATATATATATATATCCAACCCATTTCATTCCTTATATGTAGGTAAATAGTAGGTGACCCGTGTCCACGACACTCATCGACAAAGCATTTGTCAAAATTGGGTGTGAGTGGCTGAGATCCACCGTCCATTTGGTGTGATAAGATCTCGGCCATCCTTTATGAGGCCGGATAAGAGGGGGAGACAACGGTCCTGTTTTGTTATATAGATATTTTCTTTCTTTTTTATAGTTTTTAGATGTGGAGCCATATACTTGTAAACCCCTTTGGATTAATGAGAATTCAACATTTTATGTTGTGAAATAAGTCTTGCGTAGAATTAATATAGAAATTGCAATGAGTGGGATGGCTCCTTAGATGTGTGTCAATGTTTAGTTGGTCGGTTGGACAGAATATTCTAGCCAATTTCTCAGTTCTGATTCTTAGATAACTGTATCTAGCTAAGGAGTCAAGAGCATCAAGACTGGACTGATACTTACATGCGTACTAGGCTAAGTACACGTCGTAGATCTCGTTGAAGCTGGAGACAAAGTTACGAGGTAGCTTATAGAACCAGATCAATAAATTTCCACAGAGGCTATTTGGGAACATCTGACATAAGATCACATCGTCATGTGCCCATAGACCCATGGTCTGTTGATAGTGAAGTAGGTGCTCGAATGAGTTGACGTTGTCCTCAAACATGATGAACTTCAAGATGTTGAGGTTAGCCAGCAAGTCAACTTTAAGAATGGCAGGCACAAATGGGGAGCTGCGCATGTCCTTGAGACTGATGAGGTAAGAATTCGTCGGTTGATCCCTTGGTTAGTTGAGGAGTATGTTGAGCTTACATTTGCCTTTTTTGCATAAAAGCGTGCAATTTTTCTTTCATCCTCTTCAGTTCAAATATGAATTCTCTACAGAGACGTCCCCTGGTCAAAGGCAAGTTGCTCCCCTTTGTTGGGAGCGACATGGCTTTTGAGGAATCGATTGCTCAGAGGGTCCTTTGAGCCTCAGAAAGTGATGCACAGCATACGACCGGTCAATATGGTTGACCTCCCGCACCATGGTAAGTGTCACGGGGTCAAATCCGGGCCAAACTTTTTTCCGTGTCGAAAACCCGCACTGGCACTAAGTCCACCTGACTTAGTCTCAGCCTACACAATAAGAGAGAATAGGGAGAAGAGGCTCACACAATTGCAACACAAAGCTCACACAGTTTTTCAAAGGCCACATCTTTTCTCTTTTATTCCTTTACACTTAGGAAATATATAACTCAAAACTCATGTCTTACTCTCACCACATGGGTGACTGGTCTTATATAGACCAGCCCAATAACTACCTCAGCCCCATCATGGGACACTTGTTTCAATCCTGTACAATGGGTTAGTAACTTCTAGTAACTACCCACTACCACCCCTGGGTGTCACCCCCACACAATGACACATGGTATAAATATCCTAGCCCATCACCCCACTTTGTGTATGGGCTAATAACTACCCACTACCATCCCTGGGTGTCACCCCCACACAATGACACATGGTATAACTACCCTAGCCCATCACCCCACCTTGTGTATGGGCTGATAACTACCATAACCACTGCCTGGGTGTCAGCTCCATGCATCCGCCACATGGCGTAACTACCTAGCCCACCATCCCACTTCTGCCTAGTGGGTGGATTGGTAACTACTTTATAACCACCGCTTAAGTGTCAATTTCTGAGGTCACCACCTCACCTTGAACCAAACCACAACTGCTCCAAAGCACCATTGGATGCCACATGCCCCCAAGTCTTTTTCAGTCTAGCTTTGTTCGCCACATGCGCTTGTCCATGCCACCTATGCCTGTCTGTGCAATTGTCATGCCACACGAGCTTGTTCATGCCACATACGCCCGTATGCACTACTGTCATGCCACACGCTCTTGTCCATGCCACATACGCCCATCTGCTTTATTGTCATGCTACACGCGCTTGTCCATGCCACATACGCCCGTCTGTGCTATTGTCATGCCACACACACTTGTTCATGCCACAAACGCCCGCCCGCGTATTTGCCATGCCACATACACCTGTATGCTCGCACACGTCAATCCGTCGCATGTGCCAAGTACCCAGCCACATGCTGGTGTACTTCCTCACAAGTCTTGTACACACTTGTGTTGGATGTCCGGGCTAATTGCCCGTGCATGTCCCTATCGCTGCCCACGATAGTGTTGCATGTCCAAGCCATCTGTCTGTGCTCACGTACCCGTCGCTCCCATCCTCAATGTGGGAACCTCGTGGGTGCTGGACCTCTTGTTCCGCGTAGCCAAAACCCGAGCCGAAGCTCAGGGGTGTGACAGTAAGCCTCTTGTCGCTGTGCCTAATGGCTGAGTCAGTTCTATGATGAGGAGGAGGGTATACATGATTAGAAGGACTTGATGGCCCATATTTTGGCTGATCTTGTCCCTGTGATAACTCCCCTGACCTTGAATCATTGCGAGCTCTCTCTTGAGCTCAATGTTTTTGTGGGAGATTTTCTCTAATCTCCTTGTCTGCTCCTGCTAAAGCTTGAGCATGTTTGACAACTGGTGTGCCAGATATTCTCGCCCAACAAAAAAGACCAACATGGTTGGGAGATGCGATGAGATGTGGACATTTCTTGCTTAAGGATTGGCTCCTGGTTTTACTCAACATGGCTAGGATGGAGGTATGAACAATTGGCCGCATTGAATCGGAAAGTTGGCTAATCAAGTCGAGCTAGGGGCTGGTAAGAGAGATAAAAGGAGAGAGACAGAGCTTCCGCTATAAAAATTTTGATCAGGGATCCCTTCCTCAACAAATGAGGCCCATATTTATAGGAAGGGAAGATTTGTTCAAATCTTGCATTTTCGGTTGCCTTAAATGATGGGGGTATAGTAGCTTATGAGGCTAGGTATTACCTTATGGCGTGTGTACGAAGCCTCAGTCATCCCATCTCTCATTATTCCATTATGGATAATCCATGGTACCAACTTGTGCAAGCATGGGATGTCTCATCTGCGCTAGATATGAGATGTCCATCGGCTAGGGTTAGGTATAGACAGCCTTGGGGAGTGATATTGACTGGCTGGGTGAATCAACTCCTTCACCCAAGCTGGTTCTCCTCAACCAAATGGCTCTCCCCTCTGCCAAACCAACCTCCGATTTGGGTCGGAGAGGTCACAGTTCTCGGCAGGGCAAGTCTAGTTTGAAAGCTACAGCTCGGCCTATCAGCTATTTGGACAATAACTGGGCTATTTGGTTTGAAGTATAAGTCTAACCAGAAAAAACTTGTAGCAGTTTCCAACCATCCCCAAGGTTTTAACATATATGTTGGGTTTGGGTTCATCTGCTAGTGTGGGATGGGCTTTGGCCTTAATGGTAAGGTCCTTTTATAAGCAAAATATTTATATCTATTACTATTTTAAAGCCAATACTTAGGTATGCTACACAATGTTCACCTAGGTGCCTATACAAAAAAAAACATAGGCACCTATTAGTTCATTAAATGCCCTCAGTTCTTTTATACCAAAAAAATAGTTCATTAAATGTCCCTTCACCATTATCAAAGAAAATATTTTTGGCCTATATAGGCAATTTTTGACATCCCTTCGCTCCTATGAGTCGGTCCACTGTCATTTGACCACTATTGACCTGAGTTGACTAGCAAGTTTTAGTTAAAGGACGAAAATGTCATTTATTTCAACCTTGGATCACAATATTTTATGATTTTGGCCAAAACCCTAAGTCCAAATTGATACTGTTGTGGTGGTCAGCCAACAATGAGATTATAGTGGGTTGGTTGGTCCCTAGTGATGGGTAGCACTCTGATCAGTCATATATCTCCCGTAAATGGCCTAAATCACAAGATCGATGGCTATTTTTTGTGAGAGAACCAATACAAAACTATATTTTCATTGTTTTTGGGTAAAATTTCACTTGTAGTAGTAGGACCCCAATATCTCTAGTGTAAATGTGTTTAGGTGATGATTTGAGCAAATATTCAATTAGTTAAATTTATCACTGTATTTAAAAAAAAACTAGCCTTTAGATCTTGTGGTTCCAACCATTTATCGATGATATAAGGCTCGCCAAAGTGCCACCCATCACCGGCGACCAATCTACTAAAATCGCATGGCTGGCCATCCACTACAACCGTGTCAATTTGGGGTTACGGTTTTGGCAAAAACCCTCACATGTTGTTATCCAAGGTTGAAGAAAATGGCATTTTCATCCTTTAACAAAAAAAAATTGCTTGTCAACTTGGGTCAACAGTGATCAAAAGACAGTCGACCAAGTTAGGGGTGGGGGTAAGCTTTTTCAATTGTGGGGGGTATGTCAAATTTCAAAGATAACATAGGGGGTATGTAAAAAATTCTCACAAAGTTATTAGTCATTGAAAATTAGTCCATTTAAAAATTATTTAATTACTTCAAATGTTTTTTATTATATTTTCAATACAACCCCTTCGTTATCTCTAAATTACCTACCATGCCATTTTATTCATATTTTCAAAAAACCTCTTTTAACAACTTAATTTCTTCTTATGCCATTTCTCCCATATTTCCAAATAGTCCCTTATAACTAGTTAAATTAAACAAAGCAACTATACTTCACTTAACTATTAAATTTAATACAACATATGCAAAAATAAAAAAAGATTATTGCCAAAATTTAGACATGCCACACAACGTTCACCTAGGCCCATTAGTTCATTAAATGCCCCTTGTACCAAAAACAAAAAGTTCATTAAATGCCTCTTCATGTACTCAAACACACAATGTTTACCTAGGCCCCTCTCTACCAATAGTTAATTAAACGGAAATTTTTTAAAACAAATACGAAATTAAATCAATTTGTAGAAAATAATACTTGTTTTCAAAAATTATAAAAATGAATACGCATAGCCATTTGAATCGGCGTCAACCTTTTCAAAATTTAATGCCCAAAATACCCTTTTAGAATCTATTTGAATCGGCGTCAGATTATGTCTCGCACTTATTTAAATGGCACCAGACATCATCTGACGCCAATTCAAATGGCGCCAGACACAATCTGACGCTGATTCAAATGGCTAATTGACCGATTCAAATGGCTACGAAAAATTCTACAAATTGATTTAATTTTGTAATTTTTTTTAAACTTTCTGTTAATTAAATGTCATTTTAACGTACTAACCCATTCTCATGCCATTAATTATTTACCATACCATTATTTCAATATTTCTAAAATAATTCTTTAATAACAACTTAATTACTTTCTATGACATCTCTTCTATATTTCCAAAACAACCCTTAATAACTACCTATCTAATCTACATAGAAAAATTCTATTTGCACCCCACAAATTCCATAAGCACCCCATTTGGGTGCTTTTTGGCCATACATGCCCTTAAGACCAAAAAAAACCAGCACCCCTTCTTTCCTCCCTCTCCCTCTCTCTCTCACCCTGAAAAAATAGAAAAGAAAAAGAAGAAGGAGGAGGAGGAGGATGCTGTCGCCGCCACTTCCACCACCTCTCTCTCTCTCTCTCAAATAGGCCCCACGGCTGGGCTGGCCGTGGGGACTGTGGCCGTGGGCTACATAGTCCCCACGGCCAGCCCAGCCGTAAGACATATGAGAGAGAGAGAGAGATGCGGGGGTTTTTTTTTTTTTTTTTTGGTCTAAGGGCACTTTTGTCCAAAAGCACCCAAATGGGGTGCTTATGGAATTTGTGGAGTGCAAGTAGAATTACCCTTCTACATATTGATGACTTCAAAATTCTGATTTTTTAACTATTCTTTGAGTTGCCATAACTTACAAATTTGCCCCCCCAAACTAATCTTTTAAATTGCCCTTTGGGTTGAAACTTTCTTATTTTGCCACATCTTCCAAAAGGCCCCTACAATCTCTCTTGTGCAATGTAAGTGGGGCCCAAAAAATGTTCGCCACACAGTTACCTAACACATACCAAAAGACTGGTCCTGAACTGATCTTGGCCGGGCGCCCCATTTTTTGGGTTCCAATCAGGCCCAAAATTGTTGCAATATTGTCCCCCTGAGCTTTCTCCAGTTTCTAGGGTCAGTATGGAACCCAAAAAAGGAGCGGGCCCAAATTTTCAGATATTGCCCTTAAATAGGACCACAGTTGGTTTTTCAATCTCTTATCTGGGATGGGACACTGCAGGGTTAAGACTAGGCTAACACTTAAACATGAGATTTCGAAACAGACTCCTAATGTTTCTTGTTGTATGTTTTCAGACCAACATTTGGAAGGACCCTGTTCTACGCAGGACTTGCAAAAACTTCAAGTGCATTTGCATCTGCCATGGGGAACTTGATTCCATCAATGACCTTCATCTTGGCAATTCTATGTAGGTAATGTTCATTATACTCTAAGACATACACTTGAGCAAAGAGTTGGAGGGAGTGAGAGAGAAATGGCACACGTTCGAAACCTATGAATTGATCCACACCATTCAACTAGTGGACAAAAATAGAACAAAGATTATCATATCCAACAACCCAAATGTTCTTAGCCATCTGAGATGCGTTGATCATTAACCTACTTCTTATCGCCTATCAAAGAGGTGGCCAACAAATTGAACCTTGTGTATAATATGGTGCAAAGGACACAAACTTTAAATATAGGCTCAGGTTCGAGGACCCCTTTTTCTGACCCCTCTTGGGAGTCAGTCAGGCTCTCGCTGTGGATTTCGAGAATCCGAGGGTGCTATCAACCACCATCGGATTCTTAGAATCCATGGCCGAGAGCCCGAGGGGGTCAGAAAAAGGGTGCTCCTTATGACTGTGGGAGGAACCATGTTCCCTTCAAGACATGGTTCAAGGTCTCGGGATCGGTTGGTGCTGATCCCATTAATCCAACTCGGTCTCAAGCTGTCTCGCCCAAGACAATGTGAGTCAGCTTATAGCAAAGACCCATCTCTGGTGAGTCAACCCAGATACTGCTTGGCTCGGTCACTAATGATCCTGAGATGAATTAATCGATTGCTTGAACCATGCTTCAAGAAGAGTCTGCTGACAAAAATGGAGGAACTGAGCTATAGGCTTATGAGAGAAAAAAATGGCATTTTAGAAGTAGTTCCCTTGGTTTGTAGGTCCATCAAGTAGTGGGCCATTCATGAGTCGGTGGACCCAAAAGAGTGCGCCACATGGCACATTTTATATGCTCCACACGAAAAAATGCTCCACAGACTAAATACTTACCCAATAGCATGGTTCGAAGTCTCAATCGATCCCACTCTGGATCGGGTGATCCGGATCGGGATCAAAGCCCCCCGATCTGAAAAATGGATTACTTCGCCCTGAGATCACTATTTCCCAAAGGAGTCTCACTTTGTATCGGGTGAGATGGGTTGATCCTGTTTTAAATCAGACCGATCCGGATCGCGATCGGGATCCGGCCTCCGATCCCAATTTTCTGAACCATGCCCAATAGGGACCACATAATTTGATCATATTTTGGATGGTGGTGAATTTAGGATGGAGAAAATAGAGATTACTAAGGTTACAAGCCACGCAAAGATAGCTGGAACTCTAGTGGCCGCTGCTGGTGCCGCACTAATGACTCTGTATAGGGGTATTGTGGTAATTTCACCGCCATCGCGACATTCTTCTCATTCTGCTGCCCCGAAGTTGTCCTTAGACATGGACTGGATAAAGGGCTCCCTCATGCTTACCACTTCATACCTTTCACTAGCGGGTTTCTATGTCTTGCAGGTTATCTCTGAACTTAAAAGCAAAATGGTCATTTAGTTGACTTTCTTTAGAGGTTGTGTGAAGTGTGAACGATTCCCTCCTCATCGTCATGCCACCATTCGTACATGTCGGAGAAATCTAGTCTGCAAACATTTGCAGACTTTTTAAAATATGCAAACATTGTATCACCGTTTAATGTTCCTTGAAAAATGTGTTTTTTTATTTATAAAATATTTTTTTTCGAAACACTGAAAAAACACATTTTTCAATGGACATCCAACAGTGGCAATGCAGACTAGATTCGTCCAAGAGAGAGACTAACATGAATTGATAGAAGAGTATTTTAAAGAGGTATTGGAACAAGGCAGAGCTAGAAGGCGTGAACTCTAGCCATATTTGTAACTCGCCTCCTCCCTCTGGGCCCACTGACTGCATGGATGTTTAGCCCACCCCTTGGTAGATAATTCATCCCAAAAATCATCTTCTTTGATGATTTCTAGCCGTTGGATTTAGTACCGGAAAAATATTTGAATCAACGGCTAGAATCACTCCTTAAAAAGTGCTAAAATCTAATGGTCAAAGATTACCATTCAGTGTGATTTTTGGTGTGGATATTTAAAATGGGATGGGCTAAACATCCATGCGGTCAGTGGGCCCAGAGGGTAGTGGTGAGTTAAAAAAAAATGGTTATAGCTTACGCATTTGATGTGAGGTCTACCACGTTACATCTTTTTTCTATTTTAAAAAGAATGAATATTCTCACTCTCCCATGTACAAATGGTGACAGCTGATTGGGTCCACATGGTCACATCTAAAATTGCTCCACAAAAAAAAAAAATATTTATTAAATCATATAATTTTGTGTTATTCAGTTTTGCAAAAGAATGGCAATCCCATCAACTGTACCTGTTCTAAGCTTTTGGTAAAGTGTCATCGTGTCGTTCTCCCATTGGACAATATTTTACCTTGGGATCCGGACTAAAAGAATCATGCCACACAAATAACCGGGCAAAAATATGTGTGGTTGTGTTGCGGATCATGGATCTCTTGAATCCAATGGTCACTAGCCTCAACCACGTATATATTTTTTTTTGTCCGGATACCCGTGGGATCTCAGTTTCCTTCTAATTAAAATAAGGGAATTTTGACATAACCCCCCATGTTATCCTTAAAATTTGACATACCCCCCCCCTCCCCCACAATTTGAAAAAGTTGACATACCCCCCTATGACTCGGTCCACTGTCATTTGACCAGTGTTGACCCGAGTGGACTACCAAACTTTATATTAAAGGATGAAAGTGCCCTCGTCTTCAACTTTAGAACAAGGGTTTGGGTTTAGGCCAAAATCCAAACCCCAAATCAAACATGAAAAGAGGAGATTAAAAATAAAAATTAAAACCCATGTTGGTAAACCTGAGATCTTTTTATTTTTACTTTTTGATGAATTAAGCAAATATTTAGAAGAAAAAACCCAAAAAATAATATATAAAACTCATGAAGGAATATTTTAAAATTGAAAGGACCCATATTTCCAAAATCCACGTCTCAAAAGCTTAAAACATAAATTACTTTGTCTTATTTTTCATTTATGTTAATGAAAATTTTAAAATTAAAATTTTATGCTGTTCCTTTTTTTTATTAGACCTTGGGTTTTAAATACTGCCGGAGTGGTGGCCGGCTGGCCATGAGACTTTTGGTGGGTTGGTCGCCGGTGATGGGCGGCCAGCCCATTGGAATCTCTTGGCTGGCCGTCCACCACAACCGTTTGATTTGGGGTTTGGGTTTTTGTCAAAGCCCTCATTCCAAGGTTGAAGACAAGGGCATTTTTGTCATTTAATAAAAAATTGGTAGTCAACTCGGGTTGACACTGGTCAAATGACAATGGACCGAGTCATGGGGGGGGGGGGGGGGGGGGGGGGGCTATGTTAAATTTTAAAGATAACATGGGGGGTATGTTAAAAATTCCCTTAAAATAATTTAGTGTCAGATTATTCGGTAAGTGATTAGTGTAGGATCTAATTTCTATATTCAATGAATATTTAGGATTTGACTGCGAAAGTCTACATAAGCTGGTTGTAATTTACAGTTTAGAATTAATGAAGAGAATTATTTGATTTAGGAATTTAATTATCCTCCAAGTAATTTTTTAGGAAGTTAATTAAGTATGTTGATCCTCTTAAAGATATCCACCTTTCTTTTACATCTTGCCTCATCAACCTCCATGTTAAAGAATGATATTATCAACGTCCTCATTGCTTCCCTCACCCTCATAGGGTTTCATGCGGTTATACTAATCTCCTAGACCATGACCCTAAGGACCATTGTCATTATGTATAGCCCATTCATCATCACTAGTCAAATTATGATCTAAAGCTCAGTTTAACGAGTGATCGTAATGTGCATATCCTACATAGTTCGATGGTTCTCCCATTGAAAGGCCCCAAACATCACCACTATAACTACTCAGTTCTTGGTGTTCATGAGAGTGGCTCAGATACTAAGTGATGAATACAGCAGGGCCAATCTTACACAAGTATAAGAAAATTAGAATCCACCAATTGTTAATGAAATACACCACTCAAATTTGATGAATCCATGTTGGTCGACTAAAACCCAAGTAAAGGCTTCACTTAAGGGGAAATTCTCTTGAATTTTATAAATTCGATATCAAGTTCCCTTTTTTATTTTTAAGCATATCCTACATTTATAAGTAACTAGTAGGTGGCCCGTGCCCACGGCACTCTCCGACAAAGTTTGCCAAAATCAGGTGTGAGTGGCTTAGATCCACCATCCATTTGGGGTGATAAGATCTCGGCCATCCTTTGTGAAGTCGATAAAAGGGGGGATAAGTGACTTCTCTGTTTTGTTATATAGATGTATAGTGGGTGGCCCGTGCCCTCGGCACTCCCCTACAAAGCATTTCCCAAAATCAGGTGTAAGTGGTTGAGATCCATAGTCCATTTGGGGGATAAGATCTCGGCCATCCTTAGTGAAACCGATAAGAGGGGTATAAGTGGGGAGGCAATTTCCCTGTTAAATTAATCCAACTGTCTAAATTTTATTTTATGTAAACGTTGATATGGGCCCTTGGATATATGAACCTATAAGAGGGGGAGACAACCATTGTGTTTTGTTATATAGATTAAAACCATTACTATTGGACTTTAAAACATTCTCAAACTCTATTTTAATCATTTTAAGACTTAAAGAACTAGTTTACAAATACATAAGCAATCCTAAAGTAATTTAAACTTCTCCTACTATTTTCTAAAACCTTTTAGACCTATCTAAAATAATAAAGTGAGATATACTAAACCTAATAAATTCAAAATTTACTAAACATAATAAAAGTGAAAATAGAATTTTTCTATAAATAGTAAAATAGTGATTTACTATTATACAACTAGTAAATATTAGTAAGTCCTCTTTCTACACGTAAAAATCTCCATTTATGCTTAGCTCCCGCATCATCTTAACACACCACACATTTCTATTTAGTGTACCTTAATTTTAATATGACAATTTATCTATCTAGTAAACTTGGGTTTATGTAGTTAGAATTTAATCTAAATTATTGTTCGGGTATTCGATTGAAGACAAAAGACTCAACATTTTCTCACTTAGACAAAATTAGATACTTCACAATATTATAAATATTTAACTAAATTGATTATTTTCATAGTGTACTACATTCATGCTTTGTTCTAAAACTCGGAACTTGGACTCGACTCGGAAGTCCATTGGGTCGAGTCACCTCAATGACTTGGGAGTTGACTCGACGAGTCATTAAATCGATTATTATTTATTTAAATATATAAAAAATAATATTTATTAAGAAAAACTTTGAAAATAGGAAAAAAATACAAAAAACATTTAAAAAATCAAAAAAAAAAATTTGAGTTTTGACTGGTAGCCTTTAAACGAGTGACTCGGCCAAATTTTGAGTCAACTCGGACGAGTTTCCGAGTCAACTCATCGGGCTATGCAAATCTGAGTTTGTATGCCAAATCGACTCAAAATACGATCGAGTCCCGAGTCGACTCGGCGAGTTTTAAAACATAGCATTCATGTATTTTTATTTTGAGTTTTCATTATCATTGTTACTTCTTTTGTTGGCCCTAGAAAATTTTAATTCAATCAATCGATTTATATTATTCTTTTAATTATGTAAAATATAATTTTATTTGCTAAAAAAATTATTTTATTGCATAAATTAATAATTTTCTAGTTATATTTATATTCTCAAAATACTTAATTTCACCATAAATATTTAACTTTGAATTTATCTTAATTTCTTAGAACATAGATCAATATTTTATCATTAAAACTTTAAAAGACATCGATCATTTTGTTTAGAATTTAAAATTTTTCAATAAAAATAATTATCCATTTAAAATATTACATCTTCATAAATATACAACATACTCTTAATAATTCATAAAGTTTTTGTAATTACTTGGTTAAGCCATGACCTTTAACTACATGATATACTCCCACTAGATTCACCATCTAAAAAAAATTATACTACTTAGTCAATGTCCCTAATTTATTATTTATATTTTGGGAACATATTCTCTATTACTAAATATTAATTGCAAGTTCTAAATTATTTTGTATTTTAAATTTTGTAAATAATTATTTTAAGAAATAACCTTACTAGTTATCATAGCATTCAACAACACATCAAATTAGTCCGTCTAGAGCTACACTCATTTCTTACATCTAGTTCATACACCGGGGGGTGGGGCCCACATGGAGATCATGTTGGTCAATCCAACAGCACAATAAATTTGTCATGCTATGGTTACCCTCCTCACAAAAAATCAAAAAAATTCAACATTCCTAACCTCAAGAAAAATAGACTAAAATTTTAAAAATCCAGACCATCCAATTAAATCATTATTTTGGGTCAATTTTTTATATAGTTGACAATGTTGAAATGAACTGAATTTTGGTGATGATGATCATCATGCCAAGAACAGCTCAACGTATGGTTGGATTGTCCAACATGATATCTATGTGGGCCCCACCTCCGGGTGTAAGAACTGGATGTAAGAAATGGGTGTAGCTCTAGACGGACTCATACTATAACTACTTCATTTATACTACTATTAAATAATTACTTTATTAATCAAATATAGTTGTTGTAATATAAGAAAACATTCGATGTCCCCCTCACCCAAAATGTCAGACACGTACCTCAGTCCCTTAACTCAACCCGCGTTAAGTCCCTGGTTAGTGGTTAGCAAGGGGTACTTGTTTGACATTTTGGGAGGGGGACATCAAAGTTTGAAGTCCCCCAGGGCCATCGAATTTTCCTCGTTGTAATATATCATCATTATCATAAAAATAAATCATCTGTATGAAAGAATCTAAAGAAAATAATATTTGCCTTGTAAACGAGATTTAATGGTGTTAAATACCAAATAAATTTAATCACAAAAAGCTTTAATACTCTTAATCAAGTCTTGATTTGCAACCTCAATATTTGCCTTCTTTCTTTAATCATTCCTAGTACTTTAGAAAATTCTTCATCATCTAACCATTTTGATAAAAAGTAACATTCAGTATCTTCTAACTTGACCATGATCACCTTGTTCTAATTGAATTGATGTCCATTTGATACTGAGAATTGCATATTTTAAGTTATTAAAAATTTTGTCCAATAAGAGAATGTTTCTTAAGATGTAGTTTCTAATTATTTTAAAAGTAATCTTGTTGGTTGGAACTATTAGATTTATAAACTAATACATTTCCATATTCTACCTTTTCGTGCTTGGATTTTTCTTGTGTATATTATGTGCAATCATTTATGTCTCACTTTTTTGTCTTGAGAGTTTAACTCACCTTGAATGTATCATTTTATGTAAGTAATGAACTAATCACAAGAGGTATTAAAAGCTCGTCTTCTAAATTAATTCTCATATCTAAGTGAATAGATTAAATTAGACGTGTATAATATGTCCATATACAATGAAAGTTCGTACTTCAATATGGATCAAGATAACTATAGGGGGTGAATAGATAATTAAAAATTAATCTTGTTATTTAGCAACCTATCCGATTCTTGGTCTAGGGTAGGAGTTCTAATCGCATATGAACAACCCTAATAAGATTGATTTTAAAGATTAAACAAGTTAATAGCAAGAAAATAAAAACCAATCACATAACACATGATCTTCTTACATGGAAATTCTTGTGAAAGAAAACCATGGGACCTAGTCCAGATGTGAAATATACTACTATGCAAAGTTAACGATACAAGACTGCACATCGTTACTCACGGCATACAACTCAAGTCCAACCCTCAAGCCAACTGTCGATGCTATTCTTCTTGTATACCATGCGACGAGTCCATGAAGTGCACTTGCTAGATGACATTCTTAACGATACAGTCCGGTCAATCCCTGAACATACCCTTTTATCAGTCTAGCCCTGGCCTTTTTTATATGATCCAATTCAACCATGAACTGTCATGATTCATTCCAACCCCGAAATGTATCGACTCGGTCCAACCCTAAATCACACTCAAAATTGTTGAGCACACACTTGTGATTCCTTAGAACAAGTGTATCTCACGGTTCTAAAAAGGAAATCAAGATTGAGCTAGGAAGATGGTGTTTTGATTAACAAAACATCAAGCTCAAGGTCATCAAGATAATAGATGATGGGAAGACTAGGGTTTTCAAAAAGTTTCTATTGAAAAAATACTCTTTAGGGCTTAGAGTCTATTAGGTGTTATTTAGGTCGAACCTAAATGTTATATATATATATATATATATATTACTCTTAAATCTCACAAGTTTAAGCAACAGAGGAATTCAAATTAGAAATAAAAAGTAGTTTTTCAAAACTTTCCTCGTGCAGCCCAATCGATTCGTATGAAAGTCTAATTGATTGGTTATGTTATTGAGACATCCGATCGATTGGCAGAATAGAATCAGAGTTTACACGCTATCTAGTATCCGATCGTTTGGGCCAAATTCGATTAATCAGACAAGCTAATTTTTGCTCAGAAACTTCTGACGATCGATTGACTTCATTCTAAAACTAAATAGATTAGAGATAAAATTAAAGATTTTTATCAATCTTACCAATGGTTTTTAAGAATATTACCATTTTTAAGGTGTGATCAAGGTTGATTTGCATTTCTTCACCTTGATTTTCCTATTCTTCTAGTAGTCTTTACTGTCTTCAGCTTTTGTCAGAGTAATGCAAGTGTAACACACACTAACCCACTAAAATAGTCTAACTCACACTAGAAAGGTTTACAACACATTGGTTTTTATCATACGGGATTAACCAAACTAAAACCTTATACACAGTACCCCTGACATATGTAAAATATGTTCACACAAACTACCCCATCCATTGAATTTTATAATACATAATTGTGTACCTTAGGCATTAATTAAATTCTTTTTTGAGCCTAAGTATTGTTTAATTATATTTTTATGAATTATTTGGTAGTCTCCTTTGTAGTAATCCCACACCTTTTTTTTGCTAAAAAGAGTGATTATATTAAAAGAGCGAGGGAAAGTTACAAAGACATATTAATGGGGTAAGTACCTCATTAACCCTAAAAGAGAAAGAGAGAAGAAAAGACAAACAAAGAGAAAACATGAAAGAAAAACATCTAGTAACAAATCTATAGTAATCTCGATGTGGGACTTCTAATGACGAGATGAAGGGAGCCCGCCCATCCCACCATAGATGAGAATCAGATGGAAGATTTGCACCTTTGTTGGCGCAATTGTCGGCACTAAAATTTACCTCCCTTTAAGTCGAGGTCAACGGATTCAGCCGAACTCATTTTTGATGGCATTCCATCTAGCTCGTACCCTCCAGGGAACATCGTCCTTTAGGAATGTGTGGATAGCTACTTCTGAGTCAGATTCCAACCAAATGTGCTTCCATCCTTGTTATAAGGCAACGGAGGCACCTTCCATTATAGCAAAACATTCAGCTAGAAAGTTGGAAACTACCCCCGATCCAGCTATTAAAACACCTCTTGTTAAGCCAGCACTATCTCGGAAAATTGCCCCATAACCACCTTTACCCGGATATCCATACAAAGCGCTATCACAATTCACCTTGGTAACACCCAAGGGAGGCAAAGACCAGCAGCAAGCTATAGTAGAGGGGGTTTTGAGAAGAGGAGGTGATAGATTTAGAGATCTGAACGTATTCTAGTCTGATGTTGAAGTGGTGAAACCGTTTAGATTGTGTAGCAGCAACTTGAATTCCTTGCACAACCCAACGTACATAAGAGTCAGCATATGGTTGAACATTATCAAACAAGGCCCTGTTGCGTGCTTTCCATAAGGCCACCAAACATAACATAGCTCTCGGTATCCACAAAAAGCGGATGTAGGGGTTGCAAGTATTAATGGATGAGAGAAAGGAGGGCCAGTCTGTAATTGGATCAAAAAATCCAAATAAGGCTGAGAGACGACCCCAAATCTGAGTGGCAAAAGAGCATGGTAACAGTAGATGATTGGCAAATTCGTAGTAAGAGCACAAGTAGCATCTAGAAACCATATTTTGTCCTCTTCGCTGTAGATTGTCATAGGTTGGAAGAGCTCCATGGATGATTTTCCATGCAATGGCAGCAAACCGAGGATGTACACCTGATTCCCATACCTACTTGCACCAATTCCATTGTGGTTCTTTACTTTAATTGTGTCATAGGTTGACTTAATGGAAAAGGAGCCATTAGAGTTATGTTTCCATATGCAAATGTCAACCCAGTTAAGAACATATCCTTGTATGTGTAGAGTTAGGCCTGCATGATAAAAAAATATTAAAAATTGAATTTGACACACTGTGAGATAGCACAATCCGACCGGAGGCAAAAAAGGCCAAATCTTATGGGGTCGCCACCAACCCCTTTTTTAACGGTGTGATTGGTCATCGGTTTGAAACTGGATAATACTATACCATTTTTAAATGAGCAAAATACAAATTAGTGACTCCATTGATCCACTAACCATTTGAGAGATCATTAGGTAAGTGGGTCATTTATAAATTAGGAAAGGTATTAGGCATCCCAACTTATCTCTATTTAAACGGTTACTTACTCTTGTTCCCTTAATCATACTCTCAAGTTATCGGTTAAAAAAAAAAAAAAAAAATCTACATGTACAAGAACATAAAAGAAAAATGTGGGAATACTCTACTATGCAAGCATTTCGGGTTCTCCACATATATTAGAGAGAAAAAGAGTGAACATAAGAGAAAATGTAGGAATACCCTACTATGCAAGTATTTCGGGTTCTCCACATATACTAGAGAGAGAAAGTAAAAAAAGACAATATAAATGAATCAAGAAATATAAACTAAAATAAAGAACTAGCTAATCATACAATAATCTAAAGCTAAGTAAACAGAATAAAATATAAATAAAGAAAGAAAAAAAGAATAGGGTGGCATAGCCTTCACATGTGGTTATATTGCTAGAGAGAGAAAGTAAAAAAAGACCAACATAAAGAAAGTAAGAAAAAAGAACTAAAATAAAGAACTACCAAGACATATAATAGCTGTTAGATGGAAAAGAAAAAGAACAAATAAAGTAGGGTGGCTTAGCCTTCCCATGTGGTTACATTGATAGAGAGAAAAAGAACTTGTGTTGTTTACATTGTACCTTGCAAATTGTCATTCCTCTTTCCTTGGTTTTTTCTTCTTCTTTCTCTTCTTCTTGTTTTTGAAAAAAAGAAAAATGAAGTGAGCAAGAACAAAATTTCTTCCTCCTTTCACTTAATCTCTTAAAACAAGAGAGATCTTTGGAGAATTTTTTAAAGATTTCTAAGGGTTTTTGGAAAGCTAAGAAACTATTTTGCGAAAGTTTTTCTAAGCCTAAAGAGATGGCTTGAGGGGATGGATTTCTAAAAGGAGAGATGGGGTATTTATAGGTGAAAAGTAAGGGGTTAGAGGTTGTTTGGAAATAAAGAAAACGATAGTTTAGTCATTTGAGGGTAAAAAAGTAAAAGAGAGTTTTTCCTATATGAATATGCTAAAGAATTTTTTAATTTGTTAGGAAAAAGTTGAGTAATCTAGAAAGTTAAAAGTTGTAGAAAATTTATGTGTGAAAAATAAACAACAAATGTGTGGGTAAAATTAGAAAGTATGAGAGTTTGATGAGTTGGATGGATAAGCTTGAGTAATATTATCAAAGTGTATCATGATGTATGAACCTTGGTGCATCTACACACATTAAGACCACAAATCAAGAGTTTTGATCAATTATTGATAAAATTCACATTTTAAGTCCAAAATTGATAAGACAAAAATATTTTGAAAGATCTTTCAAAGTACTTTTCAATGGTTGACATCTCATTGACACAAATTGAGATCATTTAAGAATTAGTCCAACAAAAGCCTTGACCTTATGATCGAGCCATTAGATTTTAATGAAATTACTTTCTTTTAAAAGATGAAGGAGTTAGAAACAAATATTTTTTATTTTGATAAAATCTAATGATAAAATCAAATATACAAGTAATTTTTGATCATTTATCAACAAAAGTCAAATCTTTGATTAAATTTTCATAGCTTATGATGGGGCTTCCTAATGATGGTTTTGGGTTCTAAAAGTATTATCTTAGGGTGGTTGATGGTTCTAATTAGGGTTCTTCAATTTGGTAGGAATATCCTAAGGGTTGAGATGAGTTAAGTAATCCATCGACCAATAGATAAAAAAATCAAGACCGTCGATCACCAAGTTAGAAGATCGTGCCAAAATGAGGTGTCTACACACACTCCACTGACCATTGAGTTGCAGCGAGTTCAAACGAGATCTCCATCCACGCCACCAAGAGGAATCTGAATTAAACAAGTCTTTAATTGATTGCTCTCCAGCCCAAGTGTCTGTCCTTAAGTAGATTCGTTATCCATCTCCAACCACCCAATTGATATGATTATGTAATGCATTAAGAGCACATTTAATGCCCAGCCAAATTGATGAACTTTTATTTTTAGGGTATAAAATCTCCGCATCTCAGAGAATTTTCCCCTCATGAAAATCGCCAAGACATCGGAGCCCTCCAACAAATTCCAAACCAATTTCATTAGGAGGGATAGATTGACATCTTTTCATCATTCTAATGCAAAGGCCACCTTCCTTAATTTGTTTGCAAATCTGCGCCCAAGATATGGTTACCAATTTCTGGGTGGAAGAGTCACTCGACCAAATGAAGTTCCTCACGATCAATTCACACTCTTTGATAACATAAGCTAGCCACTTATAGATATCTATGTTATAAACGGGTATGCTATTGAGTACCAAAGAGGTGAGGACTACCCTCCCTTGGTATGAATGATCATTATACTCATTCTGTTTGCCCTTCCCAGCCATCTTTAGTACTTGGATTTTACATAATCAAAGGATTCAACATCAAGTTTCTCTAGTTCATCTTCTAAAAGCATAAAATCATGATCCAAGTATCCAAACGCAATGTCCATTTGAGATTCAATTTTTAGACAAATAGAATTATTTAGTGGTTCAACCCCAGTTTAGTTATATTGAATAATAGAACTTTCATATTGAAATTAAAAATAACAAAAATTATATAGGATCATGAACTGAATAAATAATCAGCTTATTGGACAACTTTATAAGCACCTTAATGTTAAGACTTTAGTGCTCTGATTCCAATTATAAGACAACTAATTGATGGTTTAGAATTTATAATTTATGCCTATTTTATATCCTTAGTTTGACTACCCTTGTTTTGATATCTTATGCATTATTAGATCATTACTTTATGTTGAGATCTAAAATGCTAGTTGCTTCCAAAAAGAAAAAATTAGTTCTCTTTCAAAACTAGTTACTTGTGTATTAACAAGTACTCGTTTCTTCTAGACATAGGGTTACCCTCATTTGTGACTATACATTTATCATCTTGTTCTGTTCAAACTGCACTAAGCATGTGACCTTTAGCCTAATCACTATCTATGAAAATAAGAATGCTAATTTGCAGCGAATAAGATTATACCTTAATCTTATATCCGAATACTTGGAGTACTTGTTATTTTCATGTGTTCAAGTAACTTTGGTGGCTATAATTTGTTTTAAATAAATATTAGTAAAAACATGAATAAACATTTACTTGGGTCACTTTTAAACCCAAGAGTTACACACAAAAAAACAAGATCATAAATTCTAATTATCATGTTTAATAATAAAAAATCTCTTAATCTCTAAGATGCGAACGCAGAAAGCAGTGAATAGGTTATTTAAAAATTAATCAAAATACTTAACCTAAACACTTTTTACTAGTCTAATCCAAGGTAGCAAATCGCATGCTTGCAATCCTAATATGATTGATTTTAATTAGAGTGATTATCTCAACTGATTCGGATTTAATATATCAAAGATATATTACTTCCTACTCGTTTGATCTAATCTAAACAATAATTGTATAAACAAATCAAATCATATACATGTGATTTCTTACATGGAAACCCATCATAAGAAAAAACTATGGGATGATATCTAGATGTCAAAGCATCAAATACTAGAAACTAGAGTATAGAAGTTAGCATGCATAGCATTCCCCACTACTTCTAACTTGAATCCCTCAAGTGAGCTACCATTGTCTTCCACACCTTTTATTCTACTCACTACGCACAAGTCTATAAGTGTTATGATCACATAAACTATGTTAGTTTCATCCTTGAATGCTACGATGCTTCAATCTATCCCCGAATACCAAGAACCAATTTGATCTATCTCTGAATCTCCACCACTTGAATCACATGAGCAAATATAAAAGCTTTGAAGCTATGGGTGGTTAATGAACTCTCTCTCAAGAAGTAAGATGTACCATGGGTTTTCAAGAGTTATCTCAAGCTTGAAAGATGAAGATCAAGCTAGAATAGGAGCTTCCAACTCAAGAGATCAAACTAGGATATCTTGCAATCCCTTGGAGTTCTTTTTGTCTTCGTAGAGATATGAAGACTTATGTTTTATAATATGGACAAACAAGAGTCCAAAATAGCAAATTGTGGGTACAAAAGGATTCCCATCAGAGAAACAAATGTCCACAGTAACCCTGATCGATCATATGTTACATGCCCTGGCCTATTGTTTCGAGGCTAAATTCTACCTTCAGAATAGAAAGCTGCCCCTTCTCTGATTAATTGGATGTGACTCCCTGATCGATCAGATGTAACCACTTCAGAAAATTTTCTAAGAACATTATTTTCAATAGTTTGTTCTTTGATCGATTAGATGCAACCCTCGATCAATCAAAGACCATTTTTTCATATTTTTCAATATAGTTCTCAAAATTGTCTCATGCATATTATCAATGCTCTAAGTGGGGACAAAAATCAATAATCATGGGTCACTTAGAATTTAATGTTTGTCTTGTTTTCACCTAGTTTCTAAGCCTCTAAGTCACTTACCATTCTTAAATGTGATTGAGCATTGCTTTAAGTCTTCAATTGAATTTGCAATGCATTCGAGTCTTCTAGCTTGTTAGCTTGAGTGATATAACATTGAGCACACAATCTACTAGATACACTAGGATAGACTATTTACATGTTTTTTCCTATGGGATTAACCAACATACAAATTTGAATCTTACAATCTCTCCATTTGGTAATTCCATGATAAAACACACATTTAAAGGAAAATAAAATAATAACCACAAGTAATAACCACAAGTTACAATACCTTCTTTTACATGAGTTATTCACACTCACTCAAGAAGACAAAGAAGTCAAATAGACACTTGTTACACCTAAAGAAACTTTTGACGTCTTTTACAACCTATCATCTGCATGACCACAACCATGTATACCAAGTTGTATTGTCCAATATAATGCTATGAAATGAAAAAGTGTAGTAGAGCGAAGTGTGATATGCAATTCTATAATGGAATGCAATAAACAACTAGAGACGAGTAGGATGCAGACTAGTAAACTCTCTCCCCCTAACCTCTTCTCCCCTTTTTGTCACAAAATGACAAAGGGTAACAAATACAACTCTAGAGAATACGCAAGAAGAACTATGTAAAGCATAAAGAAATGTAGAACGATCACAAGTACAAAAAATTTCTCTGTATTGAGCAAATATGTTTAAGTACAAGTACAAAGAGGAATCTAAATAAAATATATAAAAAAATCAACTTTCCTTTATCAAAAATGAGTTTATTTATATACATAAGAGATTCTCACAAAAATAATAGATAACCCAAATAATCCAACAAATAGAGTTTATCAAAAAAAAAAAACAATTGAGATAACTCTATAACAATCATCATCGATATTGCCTCTCCTCCTCCACCATCACGATGTGTCACCATCAGACATGCCAAGAACCTTGGCATCTAGTGTAGGCATCTCTGGTGGTATGAGTAAGGCCTCCAGAATGTAAAAATATCAATAGGAGACATTCAAGAGACTTCTTTCATTCATACAAGTTTGGAATTCGCATTTCAGGAACTTGTTCTTATCAAGAAGAGACTTACTCTCCTCTTCTAATTGACTAACCATAGTAGATAGCTTATTGGTTTCAAAATTTAAGGTCAAAATATTATCATTCAAATTCTTAACAAGATCTGACATGTTTTTATTATCCTTGGTCTATTTGAGGATTTCTTCATACATTTCTTGATGGGCTGTGTTGAGAGTGCCTTCTTCATCATTATCGAAGTCACCAAGACCTCTTGTAGTGAAATCCTCTTTTTACATCTTACTGGATTGAATTTAGATGAATAGGATCACACTCAGATGTTTAAATCTAATAGAGTGATTTTTTTTTCTAGATAGGAAAGAATATTATTATAATAAAAGAAACAAGTACATATATAAACAATGGAAAGGAACTACACCACCATGAGGGCGGGCATCCCAACTAGGTTGGTACCCCCAGTCTTATCAAACATTTGCACTACTCAACCCCTACTACACAGGAAACAAATCTAAAATAGCCCTTCTCAGGATCCTCAGTGCTACTCAGAAGGCTAAGCCTGTGATCCCACCATTGCTTATGCCCCTAGGGATGGAAGCGGGCAAGATTTGTAATTTTATATGCACTACAATTTGTTTTCCTCATGTGGATTTAATCCGTATCCACTCAATTTTATCCCTTATGGACTCCCAGAGACCCTTAGTCATCCAAGGAATGTTTCCTTTGTTAAATTAAGGACTTAACTACTACTTTAGAGTCGAACTCCACTCAGATTCTAAGCCAACCTTGCCCAATTGCACATTAGACTGCATGTCCAATGGCATAGCATTCTGCAATGAAATTAGTGACAGTACCCAAATTTTCTTCCAACACACCAACCACATTATTGTTATGCGAATGTCTAAAGGTTACACCCAGACCACCCATGCCTGGATTTCCTTTAGATGCACTATCGTAGTTCAATTTGATAATACCATGTCCAAGTGCCTTCCATCGACACTCTTTAATTTGTGGAGCTTTACTTGTCTTAGAACGTAATCTTACGTTCTTGAGAATGATCAGGTCTTTGGTTGAACTCCTCATGGCCTTCTTCAATTGGTTGGAGGCAAAGATAATGCCAGTTATGACTGATGTGCAAACTCTTCTTGCATTACATTGGTTCTCATCAAAGTTCATGTAGTTATGCACTTTCCAAAGTTCCACCATAGTAGCAATAACTACTGTTGAACACAGATCAGATATAAGTGGAATGTCGCCTTTATAGAAGTCACAGCATTCGACACACGAGCGCATAAGAATGGACCATGGCAAAAAAAAAATAATTTAGCAAGCTGATTATTCAAACCTTTAGCGCCAACTTATAGGAGAAGAAGATGTGGTGTTGTGATTCTAGCTGATCCTTGCATAGAATATATCTCGATGCTAGTGATATTCCTTATCACTATAAAATCTCATATGTGGCAAGAACACCATACAAGATCTTCCACGCACCTACTGCTATACCTGGATGAATACATTAGTTGTTCCATATTTTGGTTGCCCAACTAATCGTGGGGTTTCCTTTGTGGATCGATTCCATTGTAGTCTTCATGATAAACCTACCATTAATGGATGGTTTCCAAATCCTCATATCTGAGACACCTCTCAGGATATCCTTAGGGTTGTCTGGTGAGATTATAGCAGCTTGAAACATGTGAGTTCTCGAAATCTCTTCTCACTTTGTATTTGTGAGAGGTGGTATATTTATATTGATTAATAAGGATCTACAAATAAAATGTTGCTGATCTACAGTATTTACACAAATAGAATGTAGCTCTTAGGATGGATGGCTCTCTTTAGAAAGAGAGAGTCGTGAGATGCACTTGCCATATCAAGGAGGGTCCATAGGTGGAGAACCGTTATTGGAAGATACGGTGTCTATAAAACAAAGCTTTCACCAATTCTATGATTTTCTATTGACCATCAACCAAGATGTTGATCACTTGCATTGAACACTTTTTCCCAATTCTCAATTCCATACATCTTGTACTGCCTAATTGCCAACCCAAGCCTCTCTCTATAGATCAATAGTTTCACCTAAGCCAATGATCCACCCATTAAATTGCTTGAGCTTAGATAAAGCCCATCTAAGACCTGGCCACGTAGTAGAACATTTGTAGTAGGTTACATAGTCACCCAAATTATTTAGGAATTTTCTCATCATAAAAGTAGACCATTCGTTCTTACTTTCTAAGAGATTCCAAGCAATCTTCATTAAAATGAGAGATTAACCTCTTTGAGCCTGTAAATACCTATCCCCTTCTTCTAAAGGATTACAAACTTTATCCCACACCAAAATTATAGTCTTTTATTGGATGGGTCCCCCGACCAAAAGAAATTACGAATAACAACTTCACAATCCTTAATAATAGAGACAGGCCATTTATAGACTACCATGTTATATATAGGAATAATATTTAAGATCGATCTCACAAGAGCAGCTATTTTCCTAATCTTTTCCACTTTGCCTAATAGCCAATTTAGTAACTCTACGTTGCATAAGAGGCACGCTCAGGTATTTCTCTAGAAGCAACCTTTCTTTCATGTCCACTAGTTCCTCGATTCTTCTTTCTGAGCCACATTCATTCCTCCCATGAAAATTCTACTTTACTACTTGTTAATGAGTTTGCTTACCAAAATTTGATACCTCTTGAGAAGCTCCAAGAGGTTCTTAAGACCTTTGCTTTGACCATTCATAAATATAAAGATTGATAAGTATACTCATTGTGTTGTCAATTCTAGAACAACCCTAGGTATTTATGTAACTTCTATTGGTCGATTACTGTGGACTTGGGAAAGCGTGTCTCGATGATTCTGAGATTGGCTATGAGGCAATCCTTGATGCAAAGCGGGGATTGGAGATTCGTGGACTTGGGAAAACCCTTAGAAGTCCACTTGGACATAATTGTAACCCCCCAGCCTATCATGAGATACACCGATCAGCAGAACCCCTAAACATGTAAAAACATCAGAGGGATCAACCGGGGGTCCTAGACGGGAGACAGGTGGGACATGCACCCCCGGTCGATCGATATCAATGACGGGGCACCATCTCAGATAGGGCGACCGGTCTCTCAGACCAGTCGACTGGTATGAGAAATCCTTGAATCAGGAGTGTGCATCCCCTTCATCATTCAACTATAAATACCCCTCCCCTGTACTCTTCGTACTCACCAATTCAATCAGCCTTCTCTAGAGTTCTTTTCCAAGAGAATTGTTCTTGCTCCCTTGCCTTCATGCTTACTCTAGTGGTTTGGCTTACTAGCCTTGTGGGAGATCAACTTTGGTGTTCTATGCTCTTCGGGTGTTGAGCAATTCAATGATTGGCCTAGGCTGCGATTCTACATAGTACCTCTAATCTGAGCTTCAGCACATCGAAGCTATATTCCACATCAATCTCGGTTGAGAGGTAACTTTGTTTGTTGGGAGCTTTCTCTTTAGAAACGCTCCCATAGTGATTATGGTCATTTACACTGTTACCCTATTTGAGTCAAGAGTGGTCTTGACTGAGCTAGAGTTTGGTTGAGCCTTACCCTGTTACATATCGATTGCAATTGAGACCGGGTCCTTTAAAATATTCAATATTGTAAGTGTTCTTAAATATTGAATTAAAAAGGTGCTAAGCTTAGTGGAGCTATTTGGAAAGAGGATGTAGGTGTTGACTTGCCGAATCACTATAAATACTTGTATTGTGGATTGTTGTCTATTTACTTTTACTACTTTAGTTGATTGATTTGTTTAAGCATATTAGTGACCAACTTAATCTAAAATTTAATTAACCTATTCACCCCACCTCTAGTTCCTCTTGTATCAATATCAAAGGAACTTCAAAGATATCATCCATGAATAACATATGAGAAGGCCTCGAACCATTCTTCATGTATGACATAGGTTATAATTTCTTTTTGTCCACAAGTCAATTGATACCCCTACTAAGAACATCTTCTGCACAGGCAAACAAGAGGGGAGAGAGCGGGACTCCTTGTCTCAGTCCTCTGCCCGCTGTAAAAAAACCACAAGGACCCCCATTAACCATGATGGAAATGTGTGTGCTGTTAAACACTTCATGAACCCAATTGCACTAGGTTGGGCTAAAGCCAAAAACCTTTAAGAACATTGAGTAGGAAATTCCAATTAAGATTGTTGTAAGCCTGAGAAATATCAACTTTAACTCCTATGTTGCCAACAACTTTCTTCTTTTTGAGCTCATTCACCATCTTTGATGCAAGGCCGTTATTCATTTGGATGCACCTCGCTTGAGTAAAAGCACATTGCTCTGTGGAAATAATTCTGTCAGCAATCTCCCCAAGTCTCACAGTCATGATCTTCGTAATAACTTTGAAAATAATGTTATTAAGGAAAATGGGCCTGAACTATCCCAACTTATAAGCATTTTTCTCCTTTGGTATCAGCATAATCCCTTAATCTATAGGATGTGAACCTAGAAGGGTTATTTAAAAATTAATCTGAATACTTAAACACTTTTTATTTGTCTGGTCCGAGGTACTAAATTGCATGCGTGCAATCCTGATACGATTGATTTTAATCAAAGTGATTATCTCAATTGACTCGGATTTAATATATCAAAGATATATTACTTCGTATTAGTTTGATCAAATCTAAACAATAATTACGGAACAAATCAAACCATATACACACAATTTTTTATGTGGAAATGCATAATGGCAAAAAAGTACGGGAACACATCTAGATGTGAAAGCATCTAATACTACAAGTTACCAAAGTACAAAAGTTACCATGCACACCTTCTGATCCACTCACCATGCATGTGTCCATGAGCACCTTTTGTCGTAGGATCATGATCATACAAACTATGTTCGATCCATTCTCGAATGCTACGAGGCTTCGGTCTATCCATGAACACCATGAATCAATTTGGACTACCCTCGATTCTCCCGCACTTAAATAACATGAGCAAAGATAAAAGCTTTCAAGGTATGGGTGGTTAATGAACTCTCTCTGAAAAACTAAGATGCACCATGGGTGTTCCAAAGAGTGGTCTCAAGCTTGGAAGATGAAGATCATGCTATAATAGGAGCTTCAAGCTCAAAAGATCAAACTAAGGGTCTTACAATCTCTTGGAGTTCTTTTTGTCTTCTTCCAGATATGATGACTTAGGTTTTCATCTTTAAAATCCCTTTATATAATAAGGACATCTAAGGGTCCAAAATAGCAAGTAGTTGGGTGCAAGAAGGATTCCTGATGGGAAAAAAAATTTGTTCACGATAACCTTATCGATTGGATGTTACGTGCCCAATCGATCAAAGGCTAAATTTTGCATTTGGAATAGAAAGTTATTTCCTTTATCGATCCATCAAATATGACTCCCTAATCGATTGGATGTAACCACTTCATAAAATTTCCCAAGAATAAGATTTTCAACATTTTGTTCTCCGACGATCGGATGTAACACCCGACCGACCCGATCGATCAAAATTTATTTTTATAGATATTTTAGCGATGTTCTCTAAATTTTCTCACATGATCAATGCTCCAATTGGGCACAAAAACCAATGGTAATGGATCACTTAGAGTTTGATGTTTATCATGTTTTCACATAGTTTCTAGGCACTTAAGTCACTTATCAGTCCTAAGTGTGATTGAGTGAAGTTTTAAGTCCTTAGTTGTATTTGCAATACTTCTAAGTATTCTAGCTCGTCGGCTTGAGTTATATAACACTGAAAAAATATAATCTACTAGACACACTAGGATAGACAATTTACACATTTTGTCATATAGTATTAGCCAACATACAAATCTCAATCTTATAAATACAATAAAAGCCACCAAAATTATAATTAATATAACTAGAAAACCTTAAATAGCTTATGTTCTTACACAATAGTCGTGATATCCCAAGATCAATCTTAGGAGATTGAGGTGCGGTCGAGTTGTAGGCCATTGGATCTAATTGATCCGTGGTCCACAAGGAGATAAACATTTTGGAAACAAAAATGATAATTATGTCCATTGTTTATAAAAGGCTCTCTCAAAACCACTCTCACTTCTCTCAAAACCACCCTTTTTGTACTTTAAAGACATCCTCTCTTTCTTTCTATCACAAAACCACTTTCACGTACTACTCTCAAAACTACCCTTCTCCCAAACATATCCACCCCTAAACTACCACTCCCTCTCTTTATCTCAAAAACTTTCTCACCTCATTGAAAACTACCCTTTCTCAAATCTTCTTACCCTATATATTTTTATTCGTTAACTTGAAAACCACATTTGATGGGGTTAGAAATTTAAAAAATGGGCTAATTTTTTGTAGGGGTGATCTATATTGTGAGGAGATCATCGTCACCAAAAATCAGCCATTGATTTATCTTCCATGTGGGTATGCGAAAATTGTTGTCAAATTTTTGTCCCATGATCCTAATATATATCCTTTTTGTAATTTCTAACCCTATCAAATGTGGTCTTATACCTAATGATGAACATGGAAGATCTAGATTTTTCAACTTGCATTCAAATTCTTATAAGGCTTCAAATGTCGGGATGGGAAGATTTTGGTAGAGATGATCTCCTGGGTATGGAAGGTGTCCTTGCAAAAAATCATCCCCGTGATTGTGTCATTATATGCATTACAAAACCACGTGTTAATTATACACACACACATGTGTGTGTGTGTGTGTGTGCTTTTATAATAAATGACATGTGGTCATGGGGACCACATGTAGATGATTTAAGGGTTCATTTTTTGTGAGGATGATATCCTCACCATGCAAATCATCCTTATTAAAAATTAGCAATTTCTAACCCTAGCAAATATGGATCTAAATTTAACAAAGAAAAATGGATTATCCATAATATTTTAACTTGCAATCCACTTTATAAGGTTACAAATGTTGGAATGGGTCATTTGTTTTAGGTTTACATCTATGTTTGAAAGAATATCATCGCCAAAAATCTTCCTTTACTCATCAGCAAGGGTCCCATGTCCATGAGTCATTTTATGAGTCATAAAAGTGTGATACAATGTACTATTGATTGGGATAAAGTTACAAACGCTTTTGACAAGTAAAATGATATGCATTTGTAGGGCTAACATGGGAATGAGTTAAGGGATTTTTTTTTTGTATCGATGATCTCCTTACCATAGACATCACCTTGACAAAAAATCATGTCTTTCTAAAACTTCTAACCTTATCAAATGTGGACTTAAAGTTAACGATGAAAAGGGATGGTATAGATCTTTTCAACTTGTAAGCTATTTTTCATAAGGCTAGAAATGTTGGAATGACATGCTTTTTTGACGTTGATATCAATGATAGGGTTAGAAGTTTCAGAATATGGTTGATCTCTCCAAAATCATTTCCTAACTTATCTCTATATGGCCCACCCACAACTTTGTGTCATTATATGTGTTGAAAAATAGGTGTTAACCTACACCGTCCCTTGTGTTGGTGTGTATTGGAATAGGCTAATACATTAAGTTATACAAAAATCAACCTATTTTGAGATTTCTAGCCTTATGATAAGTAGATTAAAAGCTAAACAATTATGGACCTTCTATTTCACAGTTAAATTGAAATCCAAATTTCACAGGCTTTAAAGTTACAGAAAAGGCTAGTTCTTTGTGAGGAGGCCATCCTCACAAAAAGTCAGCCCTTGAATCATCTTCATGAGGGCCCAAAGATCATGTTTCATTTAGCATTTCAAAAAAGTGTATTAAATCTATCTCGACTGATGTCCGTTTATGATGGAAAATAATTTTTTTATTAATTGAGAGAAATATGAGCATAACTATGTCATTATTTTTAATTGACACAGACATCAACAATTAAGAAATACCCGGCTCCAATCTCTCTTACCACATTAACATGCTTAATGGGGACAGTGGAAGCAGCAGTCATGACACTAGTCCTGGATCACAAAGCTTCTTCATGGAGGTTGAAATGGGACATTAGTCTCCTTGCCCCCATCTACAGTGTAAGATCCTTCATCTAATTAATTTCTTTTAGGGATAATTTAACATTTGAGTGTTATTGATGGGAGATGACTGTCTATAAGCACTATATCTGAACACATGACTTGCATAAAGTGCACCATAGAATTCATCCTATAGATATTTTTGTGGACTGTTTGTTTATAATTTGTCATTTATTTTCTGAATGTGTTGCCCCTTGTTATGCATTGTCTCATTATCATAAGCTCAATTATTTAAAATTAATAGCTTTTGTTAATATTTTTATCCTTACATTATACAAAATTCAACTTTTTTTACAAAGAGATAAAAATGCTAAAAATAGGGTAAGTATAGCAGTTGAAAAAATGTAATAGATTGCTTTGGAAGTGCATGATATGTTAAATAATAGGATTGTGCCAATTAATCTAGTCTTAGGAGAAGAGATAATTCATTTTACTAGCACTTATACACCCCAAGTAGGGTTAGATGAGAGTATTAAGAGATAATTTGGGAAGAGATAGAAGATTAAGAGTATAAAAGATTCTTGATGGGTAGAGCATATTTATAGGAAACTTAAATAGGCATGTAGAAAATGAAAGTAGATGATATGAGTGAGTATACAGAAGACAAGGATTTGGAGGAAGAAATGAGATAGGGATTATATGATTCTTATAAAGTTTTCCATGACATACAATCTAATAATAACAAATCTATTATCTATACTAAAGCTTGACCTTGCTGATGTGGCACTCTTTCCTACTTTTTTAACCTTTTCCAATAATACCCTCGACATTAAAGTTATCTCCACCTAACATTTCTCCAACTCCTTGACTTTCCACCTTTAACATTTTTCATCTAATTAATTACTAACTATTCTCACATTTCTCTCTTCTCTACAACTCCCAGAATTACTCATTTATTCCCATAACTTGTCTCCAATCTCCACAACTCACCTTTCCTTTTCAAAAACAACTCCTCACACATTTTTTGTTTTACTTCTTCAATAATAAATTCTAAATGGAATCCCAACCTGTCTCTCCCTCTCCAACATGTCTCTTTAAGTCTCAAAATGTCTATTCCTCTCCCAACGAGATACTAACCATGTTAGACACTTTATGCAGTGGCAAGACAACCCTTCTAATAGCCTTGGGAAACCAACTTGGTGGGCATATCAGCAATCTTGATGGTGTTGTGCACCATTTTATATATTTTTTTTTATTTCCTACCAGATTATAGTAGAAAGCAAAGGTTAATAAGTCGATACTAGGTATTCAATCTCTGTTTCCTTGGATGTGTAGGGCCCATTTGGACTCTCCCGTCAATATGTTCTAGCTCAAGTTATTGCTCTGGCTGCCCAATCACAATCTCATATGCACATCCCAGCTGAATATCCATCTTCTTTGTGAGTACATGATGCAACTTCATTGGCATCGATCCTTTACTTATAATGTAACTCTGTCCCAACATATCCCATCCTTACTTCAGACCCTAATTGTGGAATCATTAGAGGTCTCTCATTATGACCTCTAGTGGAATCATCAGAGGTATCTAATTCTGATCAGAGATCCTAACCTCCTCTCTTAGTTGTTGATAAGCATGTCGATGATGGCTTCAACTAGTAGAAATATGGGCTGAAGTAGGTGAAGGGTAGTGAATATCCTCAAAGCTACTACAAATGTACCCATCCAAATTGTCCTGTCAAGAAAAAGGTTGAGCGTTCTCTTGATGGCCAAGTAACTAAGATTATCTACAGAGGCCAACTTAACCATCAACCACCTCCCTAATAAGCGTGCAAAAGAAAGTGGGAATTCAAATGGAAACTTAAATTTGTAGGGGATTGTTGAAATGGGTTCCTAGGGTCACACTGGTAATTTGGGCATATGAAATGAAATTGTAGTTGCTACTTCAATGTCTAGAATGGATGAGGAATCTTGCCAAACAACACCTTAGCAGTTATCTAGCTCAAGTGACAGTGAAGAAGTAGGTGATGCTGAAACAAGCGTAGATGAAGGGGATGACGATGAACCTGATCCAAAGAGGAGGTAAATTTTGCACCTAATATCATGGATTTGCTCAAGCTGAAAGGTGCTTTTATTTTATTCATAATAAAGTATTTTTCTCAATTTTTCCCAACACTTGTTATTGTTGTTTTTCATGATGTTTGGTGCACTACCGGCATCGCTCTCTCTTCCGATGTCGCTTTGCGTTGTATCCAGGAGGTTGGTTTTGGGGAGAGAGGGTATCGATGAAGAGAAGTGTTGTCTTTGGTTTTCTCTATTTCAGTTATTTGCTCATTATGGGTTCTCTTTATTTATTCACATTTCTTTGCACTTATTTTTTGTTTTTATATTTTTGACTTTTTGCTACTAACCCACCATGTGAAAGGGTTTAATGGACACGGCACTTTGTTTTGTTTTTAATAAACTATAAAGTGCTGGTTAGTGTGGAGAAAAGGGGAACACCGTGCTCTTAATCTCACTAGTACTCTCTTCATCACTCTCAACTTTAAACTCATTTTTTCCTCACTAGTACACTATTTTATCTCAATCGATATCAATCATTTTCCAATCATTTCATTTTCTTTTTTAGATTTCTCTCTCTCTCTCTCTCTCTCTCTCTCTCTCTCTCTCTAAGGTATGGTTTGGAGCTCTTTCATTAATGAATTTATGAGGTGGTTATTAGAGAACTATTTCTTCCTGTTTTACGAGGTGAGTACAGGGGATTGTTTTTACAAAGTTGCACCTTAATGATCATAAAGCAATCTTTTTTGTTTGTAGTTGTTGTCGAACATAAAGATTGGATGTTTTTAATTTTTTCTCTTTAAATCTCATAAAATTTTAAAGATATTTGATATTTTACTGAATTTAAAGATGCGGGTTGTTTGGACCTCAAGAGATTAAGGCTTGAATTTGTTTATTTTCTGAAGTTCTATTCTTTGATTTGTTTCCTTCTATTTTTACTTCAATCTCAATTTTTTGAAAACATCCTTAACACACAGACGGTTATTCATGATAAAGAGTAGAAAAAATACCATTATTCCTTTTTAACAATTTTTTTAATTTTTTAGCTTGAGGTTGAAAAAAATGAAGTTTTCCGCAAGGCCAAGATCATTGTTGAATATCAAAGAGACTTCAAAGGGGCGACCCCGAAATGATTGAAGATGAATTTTGGTGGTTTACGATTTAGTCATGGATTACTATCGCATGCGGCATGCGATAATTTTCTTAATTTTTTTGTGAAATTTTTAAGTAAATATGCTTAGAGTGAGGCAATGCTATATTTTATAGTTTTTATTTTAAAACTTTTTAGGTATAAATTTATGATACCCTATTATTGTAGTTAGAATTATCAAATATTGATGAACTAGGATTGTTGTTTTAGTTAAAATTAAAATGGATTTTTCGTAAAATTTTAATTATCAATTTTTAAAATTAAAATTACTAAAATTTTATTTATTTTGAACAAAATGTACTTTCTTATTAAAAAATGGCGGAAAAATTAAAAAATCACAAAAATTTAATTTTTTTGTCAAAATCTTTTGAAATCTCCCGTTAGGGTTTTTATGTCTCAGAAAATGTTCGAAATTACTAGGATAAGTTGGCAATGGTAGTTTAGGAATATTTTTGGTATCTAGGACTCACAAAATAATTTAATTTTATAAAAATTTAGGAATGTTAGCTGGGGCAAAAAAAAAAGTCCCCTGCAACATCTGGGTCTCTCTTGAAAGGCTAAAATAAGGCCAAAGGTGTGGATCCCACAACACATTAATTTTTCAAAATTTTCGGAATGAAGCCAAAGTAAACATACATACTCAAGCATGATATTTAACCATAAAAGCAATAATAGAAGTCTGAAAAGGGTTAATGTTTTCATACCTATGTGAATTTACCATAATACCCTAGAACGAAAGTTTAGGATATTACATGGAAAAAGTTAGTATTGGAATCCCCTTCTTGTAGCCATCTAATTCTCAACTTTTACTTCCAGAAAATTTCTTCTTGAAGTAGAGATTTTTTGTACAATACATGTGTTTTCTTCCAATCTACGCAATCTACAATAGACCAATTTCTAATCATCTTCTGTTTCAACATGAGAACTTTATCAGCAATCACGTGTAAGTTATTATGGACATTTCCAAAAGTTTGCTTGTTCCAGAGCTTCAGCTTATTCTTCAAAATTTTAAGATTCAGAGCCAATGTCTACAAAGTATCCCCTTGGATCGAAGAATCCCAAATAGAGTCTACAAATTCCAGGAACTGACCGGTTATGGAAGACCCACATCCTCTAGAACCTGAATGGTCTAGGGCCTCTGTTAGCATTGTGAAGCAAGAGACCGAAACCAGCGAATGATCAAAACAAAGTTTGGGGAGGTGGTTGACAACAACAGAGGGCAAACTATACAACCAATAAGAATTCACAAACAAACGATCCAACATGGCCCAGATGCGCCTATTACCTTCTTGATTATTAAACCAAGTAAATTTAGAGTCAATGAACCCAGCATCCACGAGAGCACATTCCTGAACAATCGCATTGAATTCACTCATCACAGCATTATCAGGAGTGTTCCCACCTATTTTTTCAGAATTAGCCAAAACATAGTTAAAATCACCACCCACAATCTACGGTGAAGAAATGGCCGACCCCCAAATTAATCAACTCCAACCAAAGATCTCTCCTTACCCTAATAGAACACAGCATAAATTAAAGAGGCCATAAAGTTGCACCCTGAGTAATCATCCTTAATACAAACGTGCAAAAGTTGGTTAGAAGAAAAGAGCATGTCAACCATAATATAATCTTCCCAATAGAGCCATATTTTCCCCCCTTTATCATCATTGTGCATGAAGTTCTTAAGCTTAATTTTAGAACTTAACATAACCATATTCAACGGATTAATCATAGGTTCCGCAATCATGGCCATCTTAGAAGCATTGTCAGACACAGGCTTCTTAAGATGGCCCGAAGTGGCTTTATTGCCTACCCATCTCATGTTCCTAACTAGTATTTTGTCTAACATTGACAACCAATGGGAGGGTTTCTTGGCGAGTGCTCTTGTAGAGTAGTGTATCCTTTTATTTTGATTTTGGTGTTATGGGACATACCTGGATCGTATTGGAGGTCTAAGTACATGACCATGCTTCTAGTTTCACCATTCTCTGTATCGAAGTTCGTTTCAATATCATCTTCAGGCAACTCATTAGACTCTTGGTCTTCCCCCATGAACTTAACTATCGAAGTTCATTTCAATTATGTCTATACCAGACAACAAGTTCTCACGGCATTGCTCGGCATTAACGGCGCCAACCCCGCTGCCCCCGGTTCCATCTATCTCAAGCACCGGATATGAGTGTTTAGGAACAAAAAGTAATGCGCATCGAGGGTGATGATGTGTGTCCGTGTCCCCTTGGAGTTGCACTTCATGGAAAGTGCTTTCAGTCGCATATGTTTTACCCTTTTTGGATGATTAAGAGAAGTCCCACAATCACGTGAGCAAGTATCCACATAGGTTGGGCTCCCTCCATAACTCGGATCCCTAGTTTGTCGCCATATAGAACTATTTTAAAACACATCAGCCGACCCGGTCTATGAATGTAGAAGATCATAACATGAGTGATTCGGTAGATTTGGATTCCTATATATCTACTCATGTGGTACTTCATCATACGATTCATATAAGATCCATCTGTCTAGATATCATCATCACAATGATTAGCTGCTTTACTTGAGACTTTAGTAACGGGGGGCATCTCTTTACTGCCTTCCAGATCGCCTTCTTCTGTAGCCCCGCTCTGATCTACTACGTAACCTTCTTCATCATCTTGGATGGGGGTCTGGAATTGATACAAAACTTGACCAGGCATCTAGCTATCCTCCTTAACCATATGGTCTCCCATATAGCACTATCGGTCTAAACATGTTGATCCTGACCCGAATTTCTACCCACCTCCACCCATTCTTGAGCCTTCGGTTCCTTGGCAGTCATTGTGGGGTTCTTAGTATTGTTAACAACATGTATATGGGTTTCCTGAGTAACTCTTGATTGCACCACACATTTGCGACAGTTAGCAACATCATGTCCATGTAAACAACAAGAGGTGCAATATAGAGGAATCTTCTTGTAAAAAACATGTTGCCAAAACCCATCCCCTTTACCTATCCATATCCAAACTCGAGACGGAAGAGGTTTGGCTAAGTCTAGTTCCACACATACTCTAGCTGTGCTAGGCTTGATCACCGTCTTGGTAGTACTATCTATAGAAAGGAACTTGCCAACACCATTCATGATAGGAATTAAGAAAGCCGGGTTGAACATGTTAAGAGGGAGATCCCTAAACTGGATCCAAAGCGATGCGAGAGAGGTTACTGCTTTCATGTTAAAGTCGTTGTTCAATCTAAAAAGGCAAAAATAAAAGCCTTTGATCTAGTTCGACTCATGTGTGCACACCTTCAGTAGATCTTCCTCATCTTCAAATCTGAACATGATATGTCTAGTATCTATCACACTGACAATGATAGCCTTATGTGGACTCCATGGAGTCTTAAATCGGTGTCTAATCTCTTCCTTGATGGATGATTAGCATTGAACTTGCCTATCAACATTTTGTGCATATGTTGTTCCGACTTTGCAATATCATGTGGAGAGAAAGAAACTGTCGCATGCCCATCTCTTGTTCCAAGCCTAGCGTCCACATGAAACTCATCGAACTGTTTATATCCCAAAAGATAATACGCGTAAGATCTTGTTTGTTTCTTAGCAATCGCTAGGAAGGAAGCAAAAGAAACTAGAGGAGGGATAGTGGGATGGTGGGAGGGAGGGAGGATTCTCAAAACTTGCTGACGATCCTCCCATTGCCAGCAAGGTTGTAGTCACAACCATGAACCGGTTCAAACCCTAGCCGCAACATGATGATCAAATGATATCAACCATCTACTCAAGATCTAAAACATGGATATCAAATTATCAAGAGGTAGCCCACCAACGAGCGCGATTTCTATGACAACCTCCCAAAATGCCACGGGTTGCACTTTTCTCAGCCCTTAAAGTACCCAACAAAGAAATCATTAAAGAATAAATAATTTTTTATAATATATCAAATATAATATCTATTATAGCTAGAATTCTAGCATGTCTGCAAAGAAAAAATAGTTTTTCATTTTTTATTATGTTAATTATCTTTTTAATAATTTATAACAATAATAGATATCAAATTGTCAATGACTTTGATATAGTATATTATTTTATATATAAAAACTTAAATTTTCACCTGTTTTAAAATAATTTTCTTTTAGAAAATCAAATACCCATCCTTAGCACGAGGCCAAACACTAGTATATATTTAAGGAAGAGAGATAAACATTTAGTAATTTTTTACATGGGACTGAATAGAATTTATATAGATTTTTTTTCTTATAATGAGAGATCATGTAATTTGAAAAGATTATAAGGTGATTTCATGAGAGAGTTTGAGTACATGGTATAAGTTAGTGGTTACAAATATTTGCATTAAGAGATGGAAGAGAAGGACTAAAATAAAGTGTCTGAAAATTAGATGGTGGAACTTACAAGGATATAAAGTATTGTCATTCCGATGTCGCTTCGTAAATAATGGGGATGAATGACTAGTTGTATAGAAATAGTATTAAAAAGTCACTGACAATAAAGAGAAATTATAGAAATTTATTAAAGAGAAATTATTGTGTTATTAGAATTAACAATGAGTTGAGAACGAGAAAAACTTTAAAAATATTGAAATGCTAAAAGGAAACAAAGAGAGTAGCCAGTGAAGCAAAACATAAGGTGTATAAGAGCTATACAATTAGCTAAGAATAAGATAGTGATGTATCTATAAAATTACAAATTTGATAGATAAGAAAATGAGAGACAGATCAAGTCGAGGGCATTAAGAAAGAAGACAAGTCTGAGTTAGGAACGAGGCGATTAAGGAAAGATGGATCGGTGATCTCCATAAATTACTAAATGAGGGCTACATAGGAAATTTAAGACTTGAAGAGGAAGCTAATCATGATATCTCTAGAGAGATCATAAAGCATATGAGCTCTCATAAGATTAATATTATCGAAGTGAAAGAAATTTTGGTTAAGATGAAGATAGGAAAGGCTCCAGGCCTGATGATAAACCAATAAGGGTTTAAAAGCATATGAGAGAAATTAGATTATATTGGTTAACTAGGTTGTTCAATAAAATTTTAGAGACTAAAAAATATTATATGAGTAGATAAGAAGTCTTATAATACCTATCTACAAGAATAAAAGAGATGAACAAAATCATACTAGTTATTGTATGATAAAACTTATGACCCACACTATAAAATTGTGGGAGAAGATAATAGAAAAAGATTATAATAATAAGAAACAACAATATCAGAAAGCCAGTTTGGTTTTATGTCAGGGAGGTCAACAATCGAGGCTATCTTCATACTTAAATAATTAATGAAAACGTTTCGAGAAAAGATTAAGAATTTATACATGACTTTTATTGACGTAAAAAAGAATATGATATGATTTCTCGAAAGTTAATTTTTTTGATACTAAAAAATGAGTTTTAAGTGATAATATTGACATTATTAAATAAATTTATGTAGTAGTAACTAGTGTGAGGATAATCAATGGTGAAACAAACAAGTTTCTAGTTACAATTGGTTTGTACCAAGGATCGGTCCTAAGTACAAATCTCTTTTCATCAGTTATAGATGGATTAACTTGTCATATTTAAGGAGTGATCCTTTAGTATACGATATTTATAGATGATGTAGTGTTAATTGATTAGACGAAGGGTGTAAATGCAAAGTTAGAACTACAGAGTGAGACTTTAAAAACTAAGGTTTTAAGATAAGTAGGACAAAGATGAAACACGTGCAGTGTAACTTTAGTACAGATACTTCTAGATATGACGCATTAATTATGGATGATGGACAAGAAATACACCAAAGTGATAAATTTTGTTACTTAGGCTTGATTATCAAAAGGATGGAGAGACTAATGAGGATGTAACTATAAAGCTAAATGGAGGCATGCTTTTGGAATAATATGTGATCGAAGGGAACCTATCAAGATAAAAGAAAATTTCTGCAAGATAGCTATGAGATTGACTATGCTTTATGAGCAGTTAAGAAACATGTTCATAGAATTAGCATAATAATAGAGATGAGGATGTTGAGATGGATGAGTGAAAATAAAAGACAAAATTAAAAATAAGCATATTCGATGAAACCTATGAATACCCAATAAGAGACAAAATAAGATAAAGCAATTGAAATGTTTTAGGCATGTTCAACGAAGACCTACAATAACACTAGTGAGAATGGTCACTTTGGTATAAGCTGATGGCCTTAAAAGGGAGAAAAGAAAGTCAAAAATGACATGGATAGAGGAAATAATAAAATGTCTGAAGACTTATACTTTGACATAAAATATAGTTCTAGACATAGTTGAATGGAAAAATAGGATTCATGTTACCAACCTTAAACATTTGGGATAAGGCATAGATGATGATGATGATGATGATGATGATATATATATAGGATCAGGATCGGGGGACAACAATTTCATACAATATTTTTTACAACAATTTTGGCGTACCCACATGGAAGATGAATCAATAGCTGATTTTTGGTGAGGATGATCACCTCATCATATAGAACCTCTACAAAACATCAGCTCATTCTGAAATTTCTAACCCCATCAAATGTGGTTTTCAAGTTAATGATAAAAATCGATGGTCCATAATTCTTCAACTTGTAAACCGATCTACGAATATTGGATTGATTTGAATTTTTGTGAAGATGATCTCCTCACTATAGAGACCATCCTCGCCAAAAATCACCCCATTCCAAGACTTCTAATTTATACATTGGCTTGTGCCAATTTTCGTTGTCAAAAATGTTGTATGAAATTGTTGTCCCCGAATCTTGACCCATATATATATATATATATATATATATATATATATATACAGAATTCAAGCCTATAATGTATACTTCTTCGTTCATTCTTAAAGTGCATCCCATATATTATGGATTTGCAAAAAATTTCTACCATCTACAACTAAACCACATCCACTAGTGATGTAGGAGCCTCCCTATGTACTATGCTCACCCACCCTACAATATATCAATCCTTGCACCTATAAGAACTTTGAAAAGTTAAGTTTAGTTTGAGTTGAAGAGTTCTATTTTGGTTGTACATCCTATCTCATGGGAATTAGTTGACTGGTCTTGATCACATTCCAGTAACTGTTGTAACGTCTAAAAGGCTTAAATTGTTAAAAACCCACATTGTTATAATTAGTTGTATGGTAATAAATTATATCATGCTTGTTTAATCTTCATGCGTTAGGAATATTTTGTAGGGTATTATTATCTATGGAACAACGACCTACATTCAAACGTTGGTAATACGAAAAAAAGGTCCAGTCTTCATGACAGCCTTCAGGCCACTATGCACAATAATAGTAGCTATAATGGGACTATTCATTTTGGCAGAAGTTCTACACCTAGGAAGGTAAGTGTTATTCTTAAATCTTGAGTGATTGTACCTAAGGAAAAAAATCAAAAATAAAATATTCACCAAATTTTTATCATTTACTTTATTAATACATATTTCAGTATCATCGGAGCAATTTTTGTATTTGGTGGTCTATACATAACACTATGGGGCAAGGAAAAGGAGAAATCGAGCAAACCAAAGGAGGTAGAGGCCAAATCAAAGGAGAAACAGTTGTGCGATCTAGGCGCCAAGAATGAGCCACCATCAATAATAGAGATTAAAGAGCAAGAGGCGAAGATGTAATGTATCATTTACCAAAAGAAAGACAAAATGTTATTTTCTCTTTTTCTTTTATGTTTCTATTTTCTAATGCAAAAGTACTTGATGATTTGTGTTTAGTTGTTGCTACTTGTTTATATGGAGTAGACTTTCATCTAGGATGAAGCACTTACTTGTTTGGCTCGTAAGTTATCTTCAGGATAGAATCCTTTCACTCTCAAAAGGCTGCAAACTTAAATTTGTTTTAAGCTCTAGTTTTCAAATGAAGCTTTCTTAAGCCAAATCAACCCTAGTTGATTTAATAAAAGGACTTTACATGTGTACTCCAAAATGTGCATTGCAATAATTGACTATATCATTATATATGTGAAATAGTAATACCCGATCGTAAATTATATTATGCGCTTGAGGCACCATGCTCAATTTTCTCAAGCCTCTAGGGAGTCCTAGTTGCACATGATTCAGCACTTCAACAATGGTGTGGGCACCCGGATGTGTGGAATAGCTTTTTATGACCCTCAAGCTCCAAATTATAATAATATTAAGGGAATTTTTGACATACCCCCCCATGTTATCTTTGAACCCCCCCCCCCCCCCCCCCCCCCCCCCCCCCCCCCCCCCCCACACACACACACACACACTTTGAAAAAGCTGACATACCCCCCTATGACTTGGTCCAAGGTCAGTTGACCAATGTTGACCCAAGTTGACCAGCATATTTTACATTAATATACAAAAATACCCTTGTCTTCAACCTTGGAACAAGGGTTTGGACCAAAATCAAACCCCCAAATCAAATGGCTGTGGTGTATGGCAAGCCAAATCAAATGACCGGAGTCTCATGCCGGTCATCCACCACTCCGACAAAATTTAAAAAATTCATTGGGTTGTCCGACCATAGACTCGAGCTTGTATTTCCCATCCAATTTTAGCTTGAAAATGGATGATCTCCTAACTATTATTGTTCAAAAATATCCAATCAATATATGGAGTGGGAATCCCCAATGCTAGTTGAGATACCAAGAAAAGATTCAGAGCTTAATATTTGTATTACAATGCCACTTCAGTCCTAGAATTTTTTTTTTTTTTTTAAGTTGGTGTTCCCAAGAAAAAAAAAAAAAAGTAAAACTCCGGATATCAATGGGTTTTTTAATTTTCGTCGGAGTGGTGGATGACCGGCATGAGACTCCGGTGGGTTGGTCTATGGTGATGAACAAATAACCCATTGGTATCTCTTGGCTTGCCATCCACCACATTCATTTGATTTGGGGGTTTGGTTTTGATCCAAACTCTTATTCCATGGTTGAAGACAAGGGTATTTCTGTCTTTTAATGTAAAATATTATAGTCAACTCTGGTCAACATTGGTCAACTGACCTTGGACCAAGTCATAGGGGGGTATGTCAGCTTTTTCAAAGTGTGGGGGGTATGCAAATTTCAAAGATAACATGGGAGGGTATGTCAAAAATTCCCTAATATTAAATTAATATTTTATGGATGCAAATTAGATAGCACTTTATCATTTTTAAGAGATACTCAATTACTTATATAATCAATTCTATTGTTTTTTCCTACTTTCCTTTTTATTTGAAACGATAATAGCAAAATACCATAGATCTTTTGTTTAGTACATCATGAATAAGTATCATGAGTTCAAATTAATGTGGGTTTTCTTGCCATGTGGAATACTGACAGGGGGAATCTAGAACTTCAATTAGGACTGGCCACCCTTCTCATGTCTCATCCATTTATTTCCACGTATAAAACTTTTCCTACATGAATGCGAGCTCTTGAAGTTTATAAATTTTTGAACTAGCCACCCTTCTCATGTCTACATTTCACCCCTAACATAAAGCCCCATCACCGAATGCATGCCTGAGTGGGACACCCAGTGCAATTGGCAAAATTTGAAGATAACTTGTCCAGGTTCGATGAATATGGGATAACATGAAGACCCAAAAAGGCTAATAAATAAGACAATAGTCTCATTTGTTAAAACCACCAAGGGAGCAATACTGAAAATAGACTTGGAGAGAAAATGAACATGTCTTCCAGGAAAAGGCCAGCTTCCTCATCTGAAACCACAGGATCCCCCATGGTTATACAAGATATGACTTTCCTTCATATGTATCGGAGGGGATTTTGGGATCCAAATCGTGTTCACAATGTCTCGTCGAAGCATACTGGGGAGGCCAAATACATAATGGCCTATTGCGATGACAACCTGAAATACCCCAAAAAATTAGATTATGATAAGGTTGTCGGATCGGCCTGTCAATCATGAGAGGAGGCAATCGACATGATGTGGGAAATGTATCTCCGAGTGATCAGGCTCGTGGCAGAATATGCATATGATCGGCATGGAGATTATTTAAAGAGTATTATAGCGAGCTTAGAGAAGAATGAGGTAGCATTGGTAAACTTGTGTGATTAGTGGGCAGCCGCGGTTGAGCGAGGAAAGGGGACACAGACCTTACAAGAGGCCAAAACACAGCTCATAGAACTACAAGACAAATTGTTTGCTCTTCAGTTGGAAGTCAAGGAAGCCGAGGAACGAATGAAGAAGATCGAAGAGGCGCCTGAGCCGGACCAGAGCGAAGGTGTCGTGGGAGTACTGTGGACTCTGGTGGAGCAAAAGGACCTGGAGGTTCAGGGGGCTCGAGAGCAGCTGAGCCTCATTGAACCTCCATGATTAAGCTGAAAGGTCTGTTGTTGTGGACATTGGAATATATCTTTCAATTTATGTACTTGTCTTGTGTTGATGAAGGAAATGTAGTGTTGATTCCATAATGTGAAAATGTTTGCTTGAATGCCTGATCCGATACAACACCCATGAGACTAGAAAGCTTCAACTGGCCATAACTGCTTCAATATTTGTCTCATACGAGTGTCGTCTGTTCCAGTGTGTCCATATTAGTGAGAGGAACACAAAGGAACTGAGGGTGGTCCGAAAATACTGCTCGAACAAAAAAATTTGACTCTTGCCACTATACGAACTTCTTCTTGCATATGCACTGTAAAGAATATACATGACTCATTTCTTGCCGAAATAATGAAGAATAGATCGTCAGAGACCTGTAGGAAGAAACAGAGCCTGAATCGTACACCCCGAGCCTCCGAAATCGTTGATTGAGCGCAGGGGGCACAAAAGGTCTTTTGAAAACCCTTTACTATTCACAAAGCACCGAAGCTCTGCCGAAATTCCGTTTGACCGACGATAACTCTAAGAAAACAAGAACTAAGAAGAGTTTAAGGATCGGAAGGTGAGTTGGTGAGTTGGTGGAGAAACACGCCAAAAACAACGCCCAAATCGCACCTAGGGCTCGTGGGATCTCCCAAACGGTAGAGAGTTAGGCTCCGAGCTAGGGGATTGTTAATTAGCCAAAAACGACCCATCCTTTCAAATTTCTCTCATTTTAATCAAGTGTTCGAAGAATAACACTGATTTTGGTGTTTTTGGGGTTAAAAAACCCTTAGAATCCGTGGGTACACTGCAAGTGCACCCAAATGGCCAAACATCAATGCACAACCTCTTAAGGGTTTGGAGTAGGGCCCAAAACGACCCACCCTTCAGATTTTCTCTGATTTTTATGGCCTCAACGAGTTTTGGTAGTGAAAATTGCGATTTTGGGTTAAAAAAAACCCCAAAACGGCGGGTACCTTTCTCCAATGCTCCCAAATGACTTAATGCCAACCCCTGAAATCCTAGGGATATGGAATACAGCCCAAAACGACCCATTTGGGTGCCTTGGAAGCGCAATAAAAAAGTATGACTCCCACTAAATCCCAAGGTTTAATTCGAAGTAACGAGAAAAAACACTCGAAAACGACCCATTTGGGTGCCTCGAAAGTGCTAAACTCACCCAAAAGGGACGAATGGGGATGACAAGACTATATATATATATAAAAGGAAAGAGAAATGGACACTCGGAGATGGTCATTGACATTAACATGGGGTTTCTTAACCAGAAGTAGGTGAAAAGACTCAAGCCGACTCATGTAGGGAGCGAAATAATAAAACTGACACAACTGCTTGGGATACGTGGGTCATAATAAAATATAAGTTAAAATGGACTTAATGATGATAGAGAACTGACTTGGAGATGGTGGAACTTTTTTCTTTTTTTACCGGGAACGGTTAGCTAAACTTGACACTTGGCGCGAGACAACTACGCGTGGATCCATTGACTAGAGTAAAGGTTAAGAAAGGGAGAATTTTCATATATTCCATGGCTCCAAAGATCAAAGGTGGTAAGAAAGAACTGGCTGGGGGCACCATGTATATGAGTGAAATGGCAGAAATGCCAGTAGAAGAACCAGTGCTTGTCGTCATAGAACTAGAATCGGTGAAATAGAAGGTTTTCCGGTCATTGGCATGGATGGCCCTCAAATCAACATTATTTTTCCAGTTCTTTAATCCTGCAAAAATTTATTTATTGATAGAACAAGGTAATCGGATGTTGTCAAATCTGCACTCAGGTTAAAGAAGTAACATTAATGAAAGTTAGCAAGAAAATTGTGAAAATTGTGAAGAGATGAGAATGGGGGTAAAGGATTTTTATAATTTTTTTTTGTATGAAAGGAAAATTACCTACAACATTAATAAAAGAAACTAAATATGCCATAACAGATGAATGTCAAAATAAACTTCAGTTATTAAAAAAAAACTATAACTTACAATGCTTTAATTAAAAATGCTTAAAAAAATAAAGCAAATAAAATCTTAATTAACTAGAAAGCAATAAGAGAAGAGATTAGAGAGAGAAAGAGACAGAGAATGAGAAGAAGAAGAAGAGAAAAAAAAGAGAACAAACCATGGTTCTTGGAGTTGTGTTGAGAAGACGATGATGGAGTCGTTCGATGGAGAAGGGAAGACGGAAACGCCGATTTTTTATTTTTATTTTTTTCTTTTGTGTTAGGGGAGAAGGTAAGAAGGAGATGGGAATTAGAGAAGGGCCTTTGTGATGGCTTGGATTGAGGATTTTATAGAAATGGGGTGATGTTAGGGTTTGTTAGTGTTAGGGTGATGGTGATGGTGGACCGTAGGATCAAGCTGAGAAGGGGGAGAGAATAAAAGGTTAGGATGAGAGGGGAGAAATGTTTTTAAGGTTTGGTTAGGGTTGAGGGAAACATGTAGGGTTTTATGGGGGAAAGATTTTACGCCGTTGGATCTTGGGGTGAGAGTTAGAGATTAGGGTTTCTATAGGGGGAATGGTTGATAGCTGTTGGTCGTTGGATAAGAGATCCAACGTTAGATCGTGCGGGGAACGGATGGTTGAGATAGAGAGGAGAGAAAGGATTAGGGTTTTGGGAGCGAAGTTAGAGATCATTGGATCATGGGTTAAATGGATGGATAAGATCGAGAGGATGATCGGATGATGAGATGTGAGCAGTTAGATCATGGAGAGGGAGATGGTGAAGGACCATGACTGCAGGATAAAGAGAGATTAGGGGTTTAGATATAGGAAAGAGAGAAAAATGTTGGCAAAGGGTGTTGAACCCTGGTCTTTGACTTGGTCTTCTATAAGCTTCACCAACTGAGCAAGTCTTCATCTTGTGTTAGTTAATTATTTAGGCTTTAATCTCTTTAGTCTCTTCTCTAGAGGCTTGACTCTCATTCTATTTGATCATTTTTTAGGCTTTTCGATCCTTTAGCTCTGCCCGCACTTCACCTATAACTTCTTTTCTTTAGCTTGTTGGCTCTTTAGCTTTGATCATAGGCTCTAGAAGTTAGTTGTGGGCCCGCCATCCATCAAAATTGTCCAAATGGTGATCCTACGATAATAGAAGTGCGTAATGAGATTTAATGAAAATGATTTTATACTAGACTATCCGAAATATGTATATTTCATGCGAATAGCCTATTTTCGTCTAAAAGATGTGTTCTACGCAATGGAAGAAACTCTTACGTTGAAAATTCGATGAAAAGAGAAGTTTTACGTAGGAGAATGTGACACCGCTAAAAGGATAATAACATAAAATAATGACATTTGAGCGAATATCACAACTCCCAACCAGCATATTGCCAATCATTAGCAATTAATACGAAAAGATGAGCGTGAAAGGGCTAGGCACATGCTGCACACTTTTTATCATTAGCTTAAAGAAAACTCTATGTTGTCAAATTCATATGGATGATGCATGAAAATAGTTACATGCTAGCAAATAGTCGGAGATTCTAGTAAGACTATAGACTGATTATCAGGACCCAGAATAATCAGACTCAGCGTGTGTGTGTGTGTGTGTGTGTGTGTGTGTGTGTGTGTGTGTGTGTGCTTACATTATCGTCATCCAGTACTAAAGATTTTTAGATTTTACTTTAAGATTTTATGCTTCGACTTCAAATCTCACTTGTGTGTCACTCGAAAATGAATCACTCCGAAATGGTTAAACTACTTTTCTCTCAAGTGATATATGAGGAGATAAGTTGATAAGAATAAACAAATATCTCACATATATTGTTTTGAAGGAACGATATTAGGAATTCAGAAGATCTCATAATTAAAATATCATGTCGCTTGGTAACGTTGAATTAAACTTTATAGCTTCTCTTTTCTCTATTCTCCACATTCTATGATTGTGTTAACCTAGAATTAAATAGGGTTTTACTAGGTTGTATTGAGACTTGTGATAGGCTTAGAAAAATAAAGATACATAGGAAGTCAAAAATTTTGAGAGGATGTTTCAATATTCTTTGCAACTATTAAATACCCCAAAACGTTGATTCAGGTTCAGGAGCCACAGTTGCTCAAAGAGCAATCGACCAAGTTTTTCGATCGGCCAGGTTGCCCAGTGAATCGACATTGGTTTACCCATTCCAAACATGTATACATGTCCACTTAGGCCAGTCGCTCAGTCTATCAAACCAATGGCCCCCACCTTTCAAGACAAGTATATCCAGAAAAGACAGATCAAGTCTACTTATCAAGGGGTTTGAAATATGCAGAGATTTTAAACAATTTATCCTAACACTTAATAATTTAGTAGCAATCAGTTTAAAGTTAGAAGTTCTTGAGAATAGATTTTAGGGATATTACAGTTATCCAACAGAAGATTGTAAAAGAGTTAGAGATGTGAAGCTTTTAAGTATAATTTTTAAACAGAAATCTCAGAAGTAATCAAAATTGTCACCAGCTTCCTCCAGATCTTTAGTGGTGAATTCTATTGGGATGATAGGCTTCCTTCTGAAAGTGGCTTCATCATCAAGTTGAGGAGGAGGAGGGATTCTAGGTGAGATCAAGCTGGGCTCAGGAGTTTCACGTTATTGGGCTGAGAGCCATCTTCTAGTCACACTGATGAGAATGCAATCCTCTGAAGGAAGATAAGTGGTCTCTTGAATACCCGATCCTTGTCACCGGTCGTTCGGTGTTCATTTCCCACCAGTCGCCCCGTCTCCAAGTCCGGTCGACCCCTCTGATAGTTTTGCCCATCTGATGTGGGTTTCTCATGATAGGCTAGGGGCTCCAATTATGTTTAAACGGATTTCTGATGATTTTCTCAAGTTCACCAACTCTATTCCCATTGCACATCAAGGATCGCCTCATAGCCAATCTTAGAATCATCGAGACACGCTTTCCCAAGTGCACATCAATCAACCAAATAGAGATTACATAAATACCCAAGGTTGTTCTGTAATTGACAACACAAGGAGTATACTTATCACATCACCGCGGGAAAAAGAACAAAAGGAAAGAAATCCGCATACCTGGCCTGGTCGATTCCGCCATCTCCGGTACTGGCACCGGCAAACAAGAAGAAGCTGTTGTAATATTGGATCGTAACCAGAATAAGAGATTAGGGTTAGAGATGGAAGAGAGGAGAGGAGAAGAGAATTGGGAGAAGAGGAGAAATCGTGTAGAGCTTAGAATAGCCTACATGATTTCACCCAGTATATATATTAAGTGAAGTTTTACAATATTACAAGGGCCCCCTGTAGAATATAAGATATTACAAGTAGGTCCCTGACAACACTCCCCCTCAAGCTGGTGCGAAGATATCTATCATGCCCAGCTTAGATAACAGGTGCTCTAAGATCCCTTTAGTAACACCTTTAGTTAACACATCTGCAACTTGATCAGCAGTATGGACATACGGTGTGCAAATAAGTCCCTGACCAAGTTTCTCTTTGATGAAGTGACGGTCTACCTCAATGTGCTTTGTCCTGTCGTGTTGAACTGGATTATGAGCAATGCTGATGGCTGCTTTATTGTCACAATACAGTTGCATAGACCCTTTGACAGGATATCCGAGCTCACTGAGCATAGTCTTCAACCATAGAAGCTCACATACACCATGAGCCATAGAACGGTACTCTGCTTCGGCACTGGAGCGAGCGACAACTGGTTGCTTCTTGCTGCGCCATGACACCAGATTACCTCCCACATACGTGCAGTACCCTGATGTGGAACGTCTGTCAGTGACTGAACCTGCCCAGTCAGCATCTGTATAAGCTTCAACTCGCAGGTGCCCATTCTTACTAAACAGGAGACCCTTCCCTGGAGCCCCCTTAAGATAGCGTAACACTCGGTGTACTGCCTCAAGATGTGGAGAGCGAGGGGCATGCATGAACTGACTGATGACACTGACTGCGTATGCAATATCTGGTCGTGTCAGTGAAAGGTAGATGAGACGCCCAACAAGTCTCTGGAACTAGCCTGCATCAGCAATGGGATCCCCATCAACAGGATTCAGCCGATGTTGCTGCTCTATAGGCGTATCGGCTGGTTTAGCTCCCAAGTTTCCTGACTCTCGAAGGAGATCAAGTACATACTTTCTCTGTGAGATAAACACACCCTGCTTTGACCTAGCAACCTCAATGCCCAGAAAGTATCTCAAGGTTCCCAGATCCTTGATTTCGAACTCTGTGCCGAGGTATTTTTTCAATCTACAAACCTCATCTGGGTCATCTCCTGTGACCACGATATCATCCACATATACAATAAGAGCAGTAAGACGACCTTGACTTCTCTTAATGAAGAGAGTGTGGTCTGCCTGACTCTGCGAGTAGCCAATCTTCTTGATTGCGGAACTGAACCTCTCGAACCAAGCCCTTGGTGACTGTTTAAGCCCATACAAGGCTTTCTTCAGTCTGCATACAAGTTCTTTACTCCCGGTCGGACTGAACCCCGGAGGACCTGTCATGTAGACCTCTTCCTCTAGATCACCATGGAGGAAGGCATTCTTGACATCCAACTGGTGGAGGGGCCAAGAAAAGTTTGCCGCAAGAGATAACAGAACTCGAACTGAGTTCATCTTGGCCACTGGAGCAAACGTCTCCTGGTAGTCAATCCCATAAGTCTGTGTGTACCCTTTTGCAACGAGACGGGCCTTGTACCTGTCGATGCTTCCATCTGCTTTGTATTTCACTGTATATACCCACTTGCACCCCACGGGTTTCTTTCCTCTAGGCAATGGAACCAAATCCCAAGTACCATTCTTTTCTAGAGCTGTCATCTCCTCTAGTATGGCTGCTTTCCACTGAGGCTGGCTGAGGGCATCTGAGACACCGGATGGCAGAGCGACACTGGATAGGGAAGTAGCAAATGCCCTGTAGGATGGTGAGAGCTGTTGATAGGAAACAAAGTGAGAGATAGGGTGCTTGGTAACACAGTTCCGAACACCCTTCCGATGAGCAATAGGTACATCAATGTCTATGGGAAGGATAGTAGGAGCAACAGACATATCATCATGAGGATCACTGAGGACACGATTACCTGGATCGAGTTGGATTTCCTGACAGTGAGCTTGGATGGTGGACTGTTTCTCTTTTTGACATCGTCTGGCATATGTCTTCAGCTGCGGATCTTGTGGCACAGTGTCAGTAGGAGATAAGGACAAGGGTACAGGAGACTCATCAAGCAAATCAAGGGGTACTGGTTGAGGAATCTCCCCCTGTGGAGGTATCGGACTCTCGTCAATACTCCCAAGCTCCCCCTGAAGAGAAGTTCGATCAACTGAGAAGAAGGGAAGACTCTCAAAAAATGTAACATCTAGAGAAACAAACCGACGACGGGTAGAGGGATGGAAACACCGATATCCCTTCTGAGTGGACGAATAGCCAAGGAATATACATCGAACGGCTTTCGGATCTAACTTGTCCTTCCTGTGATGGGCGTGAACATAGCAAACACAACCAAAGACCTTAGGTGGAATGGAGAACACAGGACAGGAAGGAAACATGAGTGAAAGGGGAGACTTTGACCCCAAGACACGAGAGGGCATCCGATTTATCAAGTAAGATGCCGTCAACACAGCGTCAGCCCAATAACCCTTGGGTACCCGAGTACCAAGAAGAAGTGCCCTAGCAACCTCTAGGACATGGCGATGCTTTCGCTCAGCGGTCCCATTTTGTTGAGGTGTATCGGCACATGAAGTCTGATGAAGAATTCCATGCTCTTCAAAGTAGGAGGCAAGGCCACTGTACATGTATTCCCCCCCATTGTCAGTGCGTAAGACTTTTAGGGTGGTGCCCAATTGATTGCACACCATTTTATGGAAGGTCTGAAAGATAGTATGCACCTCATTTTTTGATTTCATAAGGTAGATCCAAGTGTAACGGCTGTAGTCATCCACAAAAACCACAAAGTAGCGAAAACCAAAGATAGAAGTGGTGGGATTGGGTCCCCAAACATCAGAGTGCACAAGCTGTAAAGGAAACGTACTTTTTTTATTACTGGTCGGAAAAGACACCCGACATTGTTTTGCAAGTACACAAGTTTCACAGTTGAACTCAAAAAATAGAATAGACGCAAACTGAGGTAACAGACTCTTCATGACTGAAAGCGGTAAATGACCTAGCCTGTTATGCCATCGCATTAACAGGTCTTTATTAACGCTAGAACTACTGACATTGGCACTAGACTGATGTGCAACAGAATATGAAGTCGGCTGGCTATCGAGCATGTACAATCCACCATCCTCACGACCACTGCCAATCATCCGCCTCGTCTCCAAGTCCTGAAAAACACAGTGAGTAGGAAAAAAGGTAACACTGCAGTTTAGGCTCTTAGTAAGATGGCTAACAGAAAGCAGGTTAGTGGTGAATTTAGGAACATGAAGTACAGAGGATAAAGACAAAGTAGGTGTGGCAGAGATAGTGCCCTTCCCTGAGATAGAGGAGAAGGTGCCATCGGCCACACGGACCTTGTCCTTACCCGAGCAGATATTATAGGTGGAGAAAAGGGATGGCATACCAGTCATATGATCGGAGGCACCAGAATCAATGATCCAGGAAGGACCAATGGGTGCCGTAAACACATGGTGGGCTGAATGGGATGTACCTGTCTGAGCAAAGGATGATATAGGTGGGGAAGGGCCATCAAGCTGAGTAAGTAATTGTCGAAGCCTGTCAATGTCCATGCTAGAGAAGGTGTTGGACTGCCCAGAGGAAGGGGTCACATCAGAGGAATCTTGACTGGTGGCATGAGCAGCTGAGGTTCCATGTTTGCTACCAGAGGGCTTCTTTGAGGAGCCTTGCTTCCCCCCAGAGAACTGTGCGGGACGACCATGAAGACTCCAGCAGGTCTCCCGAGTGTGGCGACGCTTGCCACAGTGATCACATCTGAGTCGATCACGATCATCAAGATCCCCATCCTTCTTGGATGTGGGTTTGCTCAATTTCTGGGTGGCCAAGGCAGACTTCTCAGATAAAGGAACATCAGCATCTGTCTTAGAGCTCATGGCTCTCCTCCTGCTGTCCTCGCTTTGGATGTAGGAGTAGACCTGTGCAATGGTCGACGGCGGTGGATCTCTGCCCAAGATGTTTGCTCGAACCTGTTCATAGCTCTGGTTCAAGCCACCAAGAAACTCGAATATGCGTCCGCGCACAATCATCTTCCGGAACTCCGTAGCATCCTTGGTACATGCAGGGGTGTAGGTCTGGTAGTGATCTACCTCTTCCCACTTGCTACGTAACGCAGCGTAGTATGATCCCAAAGGAAGATCGCCTTGCTTCAGATGTGCTATCTCCTGCTGAAGTTCATACATCCTAGCAAAATTCCCATCTTGGGAGTAGGTCTGAGATGCAGTGTCCCATATATCCTTGGCAGTCGGGAGAAAGAGGAAGCCTGTGCTGATCGATGGATGCATGGAGTGAAGCAGCCATGACATGACCATCGAGTTTTCCGCTTCCCACTTCTCAAACGCAGCATCGGAGGAATCAGGTGCAGTGACGCGTCCAGTGATATAGCCGGCTTTGCCTCGTCCAGTGATGTACATCTTGGCAGATTGAGACCATGCGAGGTAGTTGGTCCCATCGAGTTTCACCGTAGTGATCTGTAGGCCCGGGCTGTGATCACCATGACTTCCCAGACTGGGTGGGGTAACAATAATCTCTGACTTGGCAGAAGATGACTCCTCAGATGTACTCATGGTAGTAGAGAAGACTTTTCTGATAAGAAATCACCCGAACTGCTGCTGCGGAGGTTCAAATCACCTTCTTTTTATTTTTAAAGCCTCCTGCTCGCGTTGCTCGCAGGATTCAGGCCTTTTTGGAACAACTCCTTTATAGATTTTCTATTGGAGAAAAAACCACCCGCGGGAAACTTGTGAATGGTTCCGAGGACCTAAAAAAGGTTCCTGGATAGGTGCGGTAGCACTACGGAGAGGTTCTGGACTCCTCTGAGACCTGCGGCTAGGCTTGGTGGCTCTTCTCCAGGCTTCTGGAGTGGGCGGCTATGCCTGATAGCTCTTCTCCAGGCTTCTGGAGTGGGCGGCTAGGGTTTCAGACTCTTCTAAAGCCTACGGCTATCCATGGGAGATGATCTCCTTCTTTGAAAAGCCCTTCGCATCGAATTTCGTAATCCCTAGGGTTCTTCAGACCTCTAGGATTAAGCCATGGTTACATAACCATGCTCTGATACCATGTTGTAATATTGGATCGTAACCAGAATAAGAGATTAGGGTTAGAGATGGAAGAGAGGAGAGGAGAAGAGAATTGGGAGAAGAGGAGAAATCGTGTAGAGCTTAGAATAGCCTACATGATTTCACCCAGTATATATATTAAGTGAAGTTTTACAATATTACAAGGGCCCCCTGTAGAATATAAGATATTACAAGTAGGTCCCTGACAACAGAAGCAACCCAGTGAAAACTCTTCGTTGAAGCAGAAGAAAATGAAGAGGGTTTTGGGGAGTTTAAGGAAAGGATCCGTTTGTTTCCCAAATTTTTTGTTTGTTGAAAAAGACAAAAGCCATTTTCGTTTCCGCTAGGAAGAAGAAGAATCCAAAAGGGAAATTAAGAGTTTTAGTCAATTGAGAAAGAGAGAGAAACAGAAAATGTTTTGTTATTTAAAAAAGGTTTTTTTAAAAGCAAACCTACGGTTAACAAAACCTTAACCTTAGTATGTGTGGCAGAATCCTATTGGCGCATCTTCGCCGCCAATTGTTAGTGAGCACTCAAGGGTTAAAATCCTTTTCATGCATATACACTTTATATAGATTTAGATTAATTGGAGATTAATTTATCAAAATATTGTCTAAGACTAATAAAACCTTGTAAAGAGTGTTTGCCTTCAGCTTCAAGTCTGTTCTAAGTATAGTAATCTTGGACGAACTAAGACTTGTTTCCGGATGATATTTTCTTGAGTGGTGATATATGGTCGGGGTCCATGTGGTGCCCAACTGCTGGCAAATTTTGATTGGTGCTGCACTAATATTTTTTTATATTCGAATTTATATTTTAGTAGCCCGAGGTGTGCAACACCAATCAAAATGTGCCAGCAGTTTAGCACCACATGACCCCGGACCAAATGATCACCTCTCTATTTTCTTACCCCGGACCAAATGACCACCAATAAAGTCGTGACATGTGTACCTAAGGAAACCGGTAGACCATGCCTATCGATTTTCCCCCTTTCTTTTGCATGATTTGTTTTTCACAAAAAGGTAGATTCATAGGTGGGCGTTTTAAGTGTCCAAGGACAGGTGACCCTATAACTACCCATCATCCAAGTCACAAACCACTTATCCAATTGGGGAATGATCACTTTAACTTAAGTGCTCTAAAAACTAGTACATTGTACTTCTACTACTAGCCCTTAAGCTTACTTTAGGTTGCGAGAGAGTTGTATGAATATTAAGGGAAAGCTTTGAATGAGAAAAAATGGAAGACCAGCAAGAGAGTGAAGGAAGAGGAAGAGGAAGAAGAAGACAAAGTGTGATGGTGTTGGAGAGCCTGCAACCTTCCTAAACATTTTCTCCAATTTTTGCTTTGCAAGGTACAACATAGTCTCTAAGGTCTCTCTAGACAAGGGCATGAGTCGATACGTGCTCGTGGTTTACGGTCACGTCATTGGAACGCTTATCACAGCTGTTCTCATGCTCCTCTTTGAACGGTTCGCTTTCCTTCTTTGCTTCTTTTTTCACTTAGGCCGTGTTTGATTGCCAAGTGGGAAAATTGCATTTTCCTTGGGAAAACACAATGGTCCATTATTAGATAGCCATTTTAAATCTGTATAATTTTTCCTATCAAGCCATTTAAATCTAGATAATTTTCTCTACTAACCCCGGAATTCGTTTCCCATTTATATAGGCGAGAATTCATTTCCACCTGAAAATACACCTTTTTTTTCTCACGTGATTGAAATATGTGTTCTCAGTTGCAATCAATCAGCCATTTAAGGCATTTCCCAGATGCATTTTCTCAGGAAAATTTGTTGTGCAATCAAACAAGCCCTTAAGGTCTTGTGGATTAATCCTATGATCCTAGCCATCCTACATCCTATATAAAGACATTTTTCAACACTAATCACTTTTTTTCCTGAATACGACGGATACTTTGTATGGTTAGGATCATTTTTGAGTAAGAAGATGTTCCATACTATCAAATGGTAGGCTCCAATTAAGACTGTCAATGGATCGGTTCGACCCAAATACCCAATCTGATTCTATCTGACAACATCGGGTCTATGTCGCTAACACACACACAAAAAAAAAATTCTGCTCTATGTCAAGGTGTTAGATCCAATTGATCGGGTCTGTCTGGGAACATTGATTCAATAAGCTATCTGATCGGGTCTGAAGCCTCAAAACTTTGCCCACTGAAAAATATGAGTTTGAAAATTCTAAAATTACGTTGTATCGGATTGTTGAAATTTCATGTTTTTTTACGATGTTTTGTAAACACCCTGGTTTAATTTTTTTTTTTTTTCAGAAAATGGGTTTTTTTTTCTTCAAAAAAGGCACGCTTTAAATGGGGATTTGTTAACTATGTACATAACCAATCGTGTGGTTTAGCACTGGTTATCACCCAAAGCTGAGAGAAAGAAATAGTAAGAAGTCGAGCATCATCAAGATGCACTCTAATAATTATTCCGGTACACACGACGCTCACTATTAATTGTCTATAAAAAAATACATAGGCACCTATTCTTAGTTTTGAAGGGTAATTTAATAAATTACTACTTACTAAATAGTAATTGATTTCTTCATTGACAACCAATTATTTTCTTGTTTTTCCACCACCTTTAGAAAATTTTGTGATAACATGCAAAGATATAGTTTTTAAGTTACCCAACCTGGCCAAGTCCAACCCGGCCCATTTGCAACCCCGCCACCGTTGGCTGCATGGCCTATTTGCCAACCGAATGTTCGACTTGATAATTTGTAGGTTTTGTTTTTTCTATATCAAGTTTAACAGAGTTATAAGTTAGATTAACTGCCCTGATCCATTTTGATTCCATCATATTGACTTTGAATCCCATCCATTGAAACCTTGTCAGGTCTTTATCAAGTGGGCCAACTATTAGATTGGCCTTGGATTGTCCTTGATCAGATCTAAACCCAGTCAATTGAGAGCCTTAGGTCCAACCAACCTCTAAATATATGCCACATATAAAATATAATTTCATCAAAGTAGACAATAAACATGGAGGGGATATTAAATTCTTTTAGGCCGTGTTTGATTACCAAGTGGGAAAATTGCATTTTCCTTAGGAAAACACAACTGTCCATTGTTAGATAGCCAGTTTAAATCTGTATAATTTTTCCGACTGAGCCTGGAATTCGTTTTCCATCCAAATAGGTGAGAATTCATTTCCACCTGAAAATACAGATTTATTTTTTCGCATGTTCGAAATGTGTGTTCTCAGTCAGCCATTTAAGGCATATCCCAGATGTATTTTCTCGAGAAAATTTTCCGTGCAATCAAACACGGCCTTAGTTCTTTATTGCAGGACTAATGGAGGCAAGATTAATCTTCCAATCTTGCGGAATGTCTTCTTCTTGGGTCTTTTAGGGTAAGTATTGGAAATTACATTTATCCAATAATATGAATCCTACCATGTATGTAAGTGTAATATGATTTTTCTTGCTTATCAAAAAAGAATGGGTAGCTCTATGGGCACCCGACAATATGAATCCCCTACCATGTAATAGGGCTGCAACTTGGGCGGGGTTGGGGGTCAACCCTAGCCCAACTCGACCTTCAAGGCTGTGAACCCTATTAAATAGGACCACATTAACAAAATATATATCCATTTATATATTTATCATCATTACATGTTATTTACATGTTCAAAATTCTCCACATAATCTTGCTCTTACAAATGGATATCAATTTTCAAGAAATTCCACTGAAACCTTGACTGTCTTTCTTCATCTTCCTCCTCATCTCCATCTCTTGGGTGGTTTGTTGGCCTTTGCTGCTTGAGCCAGATGGATACAAACCATACTTTTGGTGGGTCCACTGTACTCACTACCCCATACTCCCAATTGGACAATGACATCTTCCTAAATTTCTTCATGTCATGGCACTGGCTGCCAAGAAGGGGGAGAGAACTCAGAAGAGATGGTAAACCTAATGTTGAAGCCTCAACCCTAGCCCAATCCAATTTGATCGGGTTGTCAAAAGTCAGGCCCAAAACCAACCCTAGCCCAACGTCAGGTTGAGCCCACCCAAGTTGCAGCCCCATGTTTGTATGTGTAATATGATTTTTCTTGCTTATAAAAAGGAAGTGTAGCTCTACGGGCACCCACATCTTTAAGCTGAACACCCACATTTCAGACAATTATTTTGACAATAATACCCCCCCCCCCTGTCAGTTTGGGCACCCACCTCTCTCTCTCTCTAGAGACTACTATTCTTGTTCATAAAAGTCTTCTTGATCAATTTTTATGTGATCATTATACTGGGACTTCTTTTCTTTCATCTTTTTTTTGGTAAGTTTTTCTTTTCACCTGTCTGTGGATGACTGATAAGTCACATAGTCTTTTAAACCTAGGCTAACTTGCTCAAGGTGGGTTTGGTGTAGGTTCACTCGTGGCTCAAGGCCAAGTCTGGGGTTATTTGGTTACTGCTACAAGTCTATTCTGAATAGAATTTTGCGGGGGACAAAGATGGAATTAATTCCACCACTCACGCCCCCTTTTAAGCCTTCTTTTTAAGTACGAAACAGTTCAACTCCCTAGTAAAATCTGCGAGCTGATCAGGGAGTTATTTTGTTCAAAGTGAAAGTCTAATCAGAATCAACTTGTAGCTGTTTCCAAACACCAGTTATGTCAAAATTTTATGTTGGGTTTGGGTTCTAATATTCATTGTGTGTTTCAGACCAATATTAGGAAGGACAATGTTCTACGCAGGACTAGAATATACTTCAGCTACACTTGCATCTGCCATGGGGAACCTACTTCCTTCAATGACCTTTATCATGGCAATTCTATGTAGGTATAGCTCGTTATACTCTAAATACACTTCTGTAGAAGGGTGGAGAGAGGGAGAAGAAGGTGCCAGCTTGCTAAGTTGGTAAAGTTTGCGTGTGTTGATACCATAAACCTGGGTTCAAATCCCACCTTCACCTTTAAGTTAACCAATGAGTTTGATATGGTGTGAAGGTAGGGCAGTCAGTGGCTTGGGTTTTGATCAGATCATGGTCAATATCCTAGACCGATCATATAGTGCATCTCCACCTATTGACTCAGTCTATAGTTACTCAATCCAATGGGCGTCCGAGTTGAGAGGAGTTTTCAATTTCTAAAACATTGTTATCTCTTAGCATAGCGATTTGATTACATTTTGTACTTATTTTGGGTTGTATGAATTTAGGATGGAGAAATTAGAGATTAACTTGCTGGTGCCACACTCATGACCCTATACAAGGGTATTGTTGTAATTTCACCACCATCACGACACTCTCATCGTTATGTTTCCCTAGAGGCATTCTTAGATAAGGACTGCATAAAGGGCTCCCTCATGCTGACTACTTCAACCCTTTCAATGGCAGCATTCTACATCTTGCAGGTGATTATGAACCATAAGCATAAAAGTAATTTAGTCTAAATACTACAAGACTTTCTTTACACATAAAAGTAATTCATCTATGTTCATGCCATGCCTATACCCACCCTATCAGGTATTAGGAGTGTCAACGGGTCGGTTCCAGTTACCCGGATGTAGAACCTATTAGGTTCAGGTATGACGATTACGGTTCTTTTCTGTTTTGGAGATCCTAAACAAGTGGACCCAGAACCGGAACCGATAAGCATGGGATACCTCTGTTCTTTATGAAAATGTGAAAATATATAAATAAAATGATTTCCATACTAAATTTCTGAAGAACCTTGACATCTTTAACACTAATATATATGTCAGATCCGGGCTATCGGTTCAGTCCGGATACCTATTACTTCCATTTCGGGTCCTATCGATTAACTAGGAAAATCGAGACCAGTTCCTATCGGGAATCGGTAAAATGGGTACAAATTGACACCCCTACCAGGTATTGTATTTATCCCTATTGTAGCCACTGAATTTTAAAAGGGGATCAATCATAGTCCATTAGTATGTACCGATAATAAAAAAAATAGTTCATTAGTATGTTCATAGGGTAGTTGGTGTTATTTAGTTTCCAAAGCTAATTGAAAGTTACAGTTTATTTGTCAAGTGTTTATGGTAGGGAACTAGTTTCCATGTTTAGTAAATCATTAGGTTAGGGTGCAAGAGTAAGCTCATTGTAATGGACTGTAGAATTAATGAATAGAATTATTTGATTTAGGAGGTTGATCACCCTTGAAATAATTGCTTAGGAGGCTAATCGCCATCGAAGAGATCAACCCATTTTTTTCTTTTTTCTTTTTGTTTTTTTCAAATGTTTACTTTGATATGATGGAGTCGAATCAATTTCATACAGAATGGATCTAATCCTAAATTTCTGGTGTTCAATGATGGAAAGCAAGATGAGGAATTGAGCTAACAATCGATCTACATAAACAAATCTTTGATTTTTTTTTATAAGATGCCAACATTCAAGAAAAGAGCTTTTCATATGGAGCATTGACTCAAGTTGTGAATTACAAATGAAACATTAATCCAAGCAGCTAGAATGGTGACGGCTGACCTTAAATTTGAAGGGAAGGATTTACATGGGGAAATGTTGAGGTGAGAAATGAGGGCCCTTTGGGTGCAATACTCAACTGTCACCAGTAAGGAAAAGACCACCACTCCTGTGAAGCATTTCAGAAAAGCTCCAGAAAACCTGTCCTCTGTACAAGAAAATAATATGGCATTAGGATTAAGGACTCGCGTCCAGCTCCCTTAGATCGTATAAAGGGCTACTAGAGCCGTTAGATGATCCTTTCTTTTAATTGGTGATTGTCCATCTTTCAGTGATCAGGTTTGAATATACTGGCATTTGACCCAATTCGACAACACCCTTAGAACTGATTGGTGTGATTTTAAAGCAAATGGCTCATTCAAGAGATGATCTATCAATTGAATGGTCAGGAGGCATGTGTGTCTGAATAAACAAATAATAAACAAACATATAAGAGTATAGGTGATTCTCCCAGGGGTGTCAACAGATGGTCAGGTACTGGTATATCCAGATCCAACCTAAATATTAGTCGGGTCTGAATGATAAACCCCGACCGGCCAAATCGATTGGGTAATCACTTACCTATTGAGACCCCTAGCTAATTGCGCCTCAATATAATAATGTAACTATTTTTCTGTTAAGATGAAAAAGTGATTTTTGTTAAGAAAAATCTGAGCATAACTCTGTCATTAATTCAATTAACATGCTTAATGGGGACATTGCAAGCAGCTTTCATGATGCTAGTCCTGGAGCACAAAGCTTCTTCATGGAGGTTGAGTTGGGACATTAGGCTCCTTGCACCTGCCTACTGCGTAAGATTTATTAGCAATGATTTGCAGTTTTAGTATTATCCCTGGGTGATGACTGTATATAAGCAAAATATCATGATACGTAAGTCTCGCAAAAGCGCAAGTTCACTTTTCCGCTATCAGGGGTACTTGTCAATTGGAAACTGGATTGTCAGAACAGTTTACAATTTTGAAATTTAATTTTTTATTTTAAACAGTGCTGTCAGGGTTTTTTTTGGCAGGGGGGTTGGTTGGAGTGCATCGGCATCAAATAACGAACAAAGGCAGATACTGTTATGTAGCTTTTGTAACACTGTTATAGAAATCATGCTTGCATTATCTACCTGCATGGGATAATATTGTAGAAAATCGATAACAACAAAGATATTTCTGCAGGGTATTGTGATCTTTGGACTTACAACCTACGTTCTAACCCTGGTAATACGAAAAAAAGGTCCAGTATTTGTGACAGTTTTCAGGCCACTAAGCACAATAATAGTAGCTGTAATGGGACTGCTCATTTTGGGAGAAGCCCTACACCTAGGAGGGTAAATGCGTTACTCTTTAAGATCTTAACTGGATTTATAGGGAAAATGGAAAAATAAGACGTTCACTAAATGATTTTCTTTTTTCATCTATCAAAACATTTTTCAGTGTCATTGGAGCGATTTTGGTATTTGTTGGACTGTACTGTCTGTACATAACACTATGGGGCAAGGAAAAGGAGAAAGAGAAGAAACCAATGGAGAAAGAGCTGTGCGATCAAGGCGCCAAGATCGAGCCACCAACAGTAGTAGAGATTAGAGAGCATGAGGTGAAGAAGTAATATATTACTTACCGGAGGACACACTGTTTTGTTTTGTTCTCTCTGGTTCTATTTTCTAATGCAAGGCTATTTGCTCATGCGTGTTTGGTTACTGCTACAATTTGTTTTTGAATAGACAAACCTAAGATAGCGTAGTTCATATTTTGGCTTGTAAGTTTTATTCTGGGATAGAATCCTTTCGCTCTCAAAAGGCCTAAAAACTAAAAAGGAGCCTTAAGTGAATGCAATGAATTCCACGGGGATATGGAACTGTATTTTTCAATGGAAGTCTATTATAGCAGTAAAAAAACATCCACGAAGGATCTACATTGAGACCTTAGCCAACTTTGCTCACTTAAAGACAATGGTAAAAGGATCTGATCTCCCAAGAACTCGCTAATAATTAGAAAAATTGTTTAAAGCTTTGATTTTCAGTTTTTTTAACTAGTATCAACTCCACTTAAGTACTGTGCACTTCACTGACTGCATCATCAAATATTTGAAGTATTAATTCTCAAGGCAACTTATAAGGTGTCGCACTGTGCGCTTGAGGCTCCCTGGGAGTATTATTGTGAACATTTGCATTCCACGAAGAATCCGTTCTTGGGTTAGAACATTTGAGGAACCATCCAGCGCAACTAGGGAAAATGGTGTTTGGTCATTTGTAGTTGTCAGCGTGGATGAAAGAACCATCCCTGCTCTAATGTAGGCACCTAGCTTCAGTCCGGGCTGTGGAAGAAATATAACTTTATCAGTGAGCTCCACAAGTCGATGACGGGAAGTAATGTCGATGAGAAAATTTACTAGCCGGCAAGAATGTTAGGACATCAAGTTGGCTGACACAAGATTCAGCCATGCTTGCCATTTTTGGGGCATGCCCAATTGCAAGCTGAACGTAAAATAATGTGTCACCTACTTGGTTTTGGGCCCTAAACCTGCTGCTGTTTGTGGTGGTGGAGTTGCAGTGACAGAATGAGGGAGTGCCTATCCATCTGGAATATGCTGCCTTACAGTATCTAAATTGAGGAGTGGCATAGGATTATTGAGATGCAACATATAATAGTATATTATGGTTCACTGTCACTGCAAGTTAAGATGGACATACTCGGTCTCATTCTGATAGACGGCATTTGAAGTCTATTCTAATATTCTAAAGATAATATGTGTTTGGGAAGCCTGGGAAAGGAACTACAATTAGTAGAGAAGGTAATGTTTTCGATACTTGACGATATTCCACAGGCATTTTGCATGGCAGGTAAGGTTGCTAAGAAAAGCCTTAAAACAAACCTGTCTCTTAGGTTAATATGCATCCAAAATTGTGCAAGAATCTCCCTCTCGGTGATTCCTTGAATAAGGATAGTGCCTCTAGCATCTTCTCAGCAAGTAAACACACAAGTGGCCCCGGGATCACACCATCCATATTAAAATTGCTAGATGGGGTAAAGAACCACTACTTTAAATACTCAATTGGTCTACATCAACAAGGATTCAATGGAAAACCAATTTGGATTGAAATGCCATCTTGTCTTTGTTATCAGATGCGTATTTTATACGTATTGGGTTACTATGTAAATACCCCTTGATGTGGGTATACTTGTCTTTTCTTATTCCCTTTCATATAAATAAGATTTATGGAGTCATTGTGACCTAAGCATAATAGACATCCTTTCTCTCTTCTCTCTTCTCCCTTCACCAAACCTAATCCTAACCCTAACTCGTCAAATCAACTTGGTGCCGTCGAGGCTTACCAGAGTATTTTTGGTGACAAATTAGAGGCAATCTGACGACTGCTAACGTCATCAGCTCCATGAACACGAAAATCGAGGTTTGCCGAAACCTTCACCATTTGATAGAGGATATTTTTTCTTGTTTTTTTATTATTTTTTGGATCCATTGGAGGAGTTTTTTGGGCATTCTTCCATGTTTTTTTGAAAAAACTCAAATTGTAAACCAGCTCGATTTTCGCACCCTATATGAACTTTTTTGGGGGGTTTGTTGCATCGATCTAGTCCCCCCACTCTCCTCTACATGTGGATAGTCTACTCGAGCTAATCCACTGAGATTTGAAGATTGTGGAAACATTTCTCTCCATAGTAGTTACCGCCAATGACTTTTTTGGTTTCTATGACCATCGGCTTGTCTCTAAACCACTCCAAAGTGACTATAAACAGAGTGGTTACCATTGGCTTGTCTCTAAACCACTCCAAAGTGACTATAAACCTCATCCTCAGTGGTTTGCTAGTATCATGAAGCTTTATTACATCTATCTGCATATTGCTTCCCTTCTTCATCCGGCTACTAATATCCTACTTTCGGGGTTTGTATGGGTGTTGATTGATTCCCATTCTTCTTTAATTCTTTTTACTTTATTTCTTGGGAGAATACTAGGGTCCTACATGCCTATTCGGATGTTTTCTTGGCCTTCAATGCGGGTTTTGAGACCTCTCTGGATCTAGATCTGATCTTCAGCCCTATGTTACTAGTTCCTTTGGCTGTAGTTCTTCATGGCAGAGCCTCCACCTCCCGTGGTTACTCCGCCCTCCTCGGCTTCTCCTTCCGCGTCAGAAGTGAGCACGGAAACTCTCTCCCAGTTGGAGGCCCTATGGTGCATCACTTGGCGTATGAGAACCCCAGTTTATAGATCACCTCAGTGAAGTTAGATGGCAAGAACTACTTACGCTGGGCCCAGGCTGCACGGTTGTTCATTGGGGGCCGCGGGAAACTTGGTCACACTACCGGGGATACAGTTGACCCTCCCAGGACTGATCCCTTGTATCGACTGTGGGAGACAGATGATCTTACTATTATGTCATGGCTGCTCAACTCTATGGAACCAGACATCAGCTAGAGTTTCTTATTCATGCGCACAGCTCGAGAGGTTTGGGAGATTACACGGAAGACCTACTCAGAGCAGCAGAATGCTGGAAGGGCTTTTTAGTTGAGGCAGAGTATCTCTCACTTTAGACAGGGGGAGCAATCTTCTATTTCTCAGTACTATACCACTCTTCGCACCATGTGGAAGGAGCTCGATCATTACTATTCTTATCAGCCTCTTCATCCAGGAGAGATAGCCCCCTACCAGCGGTACATGGAGAAGGGTCGGATTTTTTATTTCCTTATAGGACTCAATCCATCTTATGAGCTTGCTTGTGTTCAGCTCTTGAGCATGTGGAAGGAGCTCGATCATTACTATTCTTATCAGCCTCTTCATCCAGGAGAGATAGCCCCCTACCAGCGGTACATGGAGAAGGGTCGGATTTTTTATTTCCTTGCAGGACTCAATCCATCTTATGAGCTTGCTTGTGTTCAGCTCTTGAGCAGCAGGATGGATCTTCCTTCTCTCAACGAGGTGTATGCATATCGTCAGAACAAGGAGAGCCGCCGGATTTCCCTCCAAGATGAGCATCCAGTTTCCGAGTGGTCAGCGCTTGCCAGTTCCTCTGCTCCTACCTTCCAGCATCAACAGTCTCAGAAGGGTTGCTTTTCCCAGCCTTTTTCTACGACTGTCTTATGTTCCTATTGGTACGACTTCAGAGAACTCTTCTTCAAGGGAAAGGCCCGAGTGTGATTATTGTGGTAAGCTGGGGCATATAAGAGATAGGTGCTGGAAGCTTCACGGTCGCCCTAGCCAGCCAGCATCCTCTGGGGCCCATACTGCTCGGTTGGATGCTCATGTGCCTCTTCAGGATTCATAACCTAGTCATTTGGTAGCTCCTGCTGGTATTTCTACTGCTGAGATTGCTGTTCTCCAACGATTGCCGAGTCAGCTGGACGCTCCTTCTACCGCCCCTTCGACCTCCCCTTTGCCCAGTCAGGTAACATTAGACTTGCCCATCATGTGTCCATATCCTCTCCTAGTTCCCCTTAGATCATTGATTTAGGGGCTTCGAAACACATGACGGGTATGTCTTCTCATTTATCCACATACTCTATTTGTTCTGGTAGGGATAAGGTTAAAATTGCAGATGGTACCTTATCTTCTATCTCTGGGAAAGGGAACATCCTTCATTCCCCTCATTTACCTTTATCCTCTGTTTTGCATGTTCCTACTTTTACTTCTAACCTGTTGTCTGTGAGCTCCCTTACCCGTCAGCTAAACTGTAGTGTGACTTTTTTTCCTTCCTCTTGTGTCTTTCAGGATCTGGAAACGAGGAGGACGATTGGCACTGGACGTTAAACTGATGGCCTCTATCTTCTGGATGGACGTATCTCTGAGCCCACAGCACTGCAGTCTCATAGTAGTCTTAGTAGTAGTTTATCTTCTGCTCTATGTTGGCATGCCCGTCTGGGGCATGTCTCTTTTCAGAATTTGAAACATTATTTCCTGCTTTGTTTAATTCTGTTTCTCTTTCTGAGTTACACTGTGAGACGTGTGAGCTCTCCAAACATTGTAGATCCACATATCCATCTAGAGGTAATAAAAGCGCCAATTCTTTTGATATTGTGCATTCTGATGTGTGGGGTCCTTCCCCTGTTACCTCTATATTTGGCTTCCGCTACTTTGTTACTTTCATTGATGACCATACATAGTGTACCTGGGTATATCTCATGAAAACCAAAGATGAAGTCCATTCCATCTTCAAGGGTTTTCATAAGATGATCAACACACAATATAGCGCATCCATCAAGGTCCTTCGATCTAACCAAAGTGGAGAGTACGTGTTTGGAGGTCTCAAGCAGTATTTTTTTGATCATGGGATTTGCCATTAGAATTCTTGCAGCTACACCCCTCAGCAGAATGGTGTGGCTGAACGCAAAATGCGTCATCTGACAGAGGTCGCTCGATCTCTTTTGATCGGTTCCCATGTCCCAAGCTCCTATTGGTCCGATGCTGTTTTGACTGCTGCTTACCTGACTAACCAGATGCCTTCATGTGCTCTTAACTTCCAGTCTTTGGTTCAGGTTCTTGCTCCAAGCTCGTCTTTATTCCCCATCACACCTTGCATTTTTGGGTGTGTCTGCTTTGTTCACATTCTGGGTCCACATCGTAACAAGTTGGATCCTAAAGCTCTTAAGTGTGTCTTCCTTGGTTACTCTTCTTCTCACAAGGGGTACAAGTGTTATCATCCCTTGACAGGCAAGAAGTATGTTTCCATGGATGTCACCTTTCGCGATGAGACATTTTTTTTTCTCCCCTACCTCTCTTCAGGGGGAGAGAAGTAGTGAAGAGAGGTCTGATCTTTGTCCTCTTCCTACTTTATCTATGACTCCTCCATTCCCGTTGGTCGTCGAGCAACCTACTCAGCCTACTATGGTGTCTGATAGTGCTCCTAGAGCACAGAGGGAGCTTCAAGTCTATCGCAGAAGAGGGAAGGCCATTGTTTCTCCAGTACTAGTGGTTCTATCTTTGGATCCAGGTAACATATCTTCCACCTCTGTTCCTGTCATTTCTTCTTCCACTAATGTGTGTACTCTTGATCTTCCCATTGCTTTACGAAATGGCACTTGTAACTCAACATCCCTTGAGCAACTTTGTCTCCTACGATGCCTTGTCTCCTTCCTACAAGGCGTTCATTACTTCTGTGGACATTATTCCTACTCCCACTTCTGTGGCAGAAGGATTGGCACAGCCCAGATGGAAAATCGCTATGGTCGAGGAGATGCGTGCCTTAGACAAAAATAAGACATGGGAGCTTGTTGATTTGCCAAGAGGCAAGAAGCCAGTTGGGTGCAGATGGGTATGCACAGCAAAGTATCAGGCAGATGGGTCAATTGAGAAGTACAAGGCTAGATTGGTAGCAAGGGGTATACTTAGACCTACAGCAAAGATGAATTCCATCGGGGTGTTGATGTCTTTAGCAGCAAACCAAGCATGGCCTTTGTATCAGTTGGATGTAAAGAATGCTTTCCTTCATGGACATGAAGAAGTCTATATGGTACCTCCACCAAGATTCAGCCCCCCCAAGGGATGGCAGCAAGGTGTGTTGACTGAGAAAAGCCCTCTATGGGCTTAAGCAGTCTCCCCTAGCTTGGTTCGAGAGGTTCACTCTAGCAGTGAAGAAGCTGGGGTATAGTCAAGCCAAGTCGATCACACCCTATTTGTGAAGCATCTAGGGAAGAGCACTACTGCCCTCATCATTTATATTGATGACGTCATTCTGATAGGGAATGGTGCAGAAGAGGTGACCGAGCAAAAGAACCATCTGGCAGGTGAATTTGAGACTAAGGATCTGGGGCTTCTCAAGTAATTTCTCGGCATAGAGGTTGCAAGATCCAGTCAAGGGATCTTCGTCTCACAATGGAAGTACGTCCTAGACCTATTACAGGACTATGGCAAGGTGGGAGCTAAGCCAGTTGAGACTTCCATAAAGCAGAACCACCAGTTGGCCAACTCGAGGAGTACGCCTTTATCTGATGTGGGGGGTTTTCAAAGACTGGTTGGGAGGTTGATCTATCTCTCCTTGACTCGACCAGACATGGCCTATGCGGTCAGCGTTATCAGCCAGTACATGCATTCTCCTAGGGAGATCCATTTAGAGGCAGCACACAGGATTCTGAGATCTCAAATTTGCCCCTGGCAGAGGCCTTTTCTTCCAGAAGAATGACCACATGAGAGTTGAGTCATATACTGATGCAGACTGGGTAGGTGCCAAGGATGGTAGGCGATCTACGTTAGGCTATTGAACCTTTGTTGGGGGCAATCTAGTTACTTGGAGGAGCAAGAAGCAACCTGTTGTTGCCAGATCTAGTGCAGAGGTAGAATTCAGGGCAATGGCCCATGGCTTGTGCGAGATGCTCTGGTTGAAGATATTGGTTGCTGAGCTTGGTTTTCCATTCACGGGGTCGGTGAGCTTGTATTGCAACAACAGGCTGCAATCAGTATTGCTCATAACCCGGTACAGCATGATCGGGCTAAGCACATTAAAGTGGATCGTCACTTCATAAGGGAGAAGATTATATCTGGAGAAGTTTGCACTCCATTTGTGAAGACCGATGAGCAAGTAGCGGATGTCTTCACTAAAGGAGTTCTCAGTTGGCAGCTTCACAGATGTTTATGCAAGTTGGGCATGCGGGATAGATGCACCAACTTGAGGGGGAGTGTTATCAGATGCATATTTTATACATATTGGGTTACTATGTAAATACCCCTTGATGTGAGGGGTATACTTGTATTTTCCTATTCCCTTTCATCTAAATAAGATTTATGGAGTCATTGTGACCTAAGCATAATAGACATCATTTCTCTCTTCTCTCTTCTCTCTTCTCTCTTCTCTCTTTTCTCTTCTCTCTTCTCCCTTCTCCCTTCACCAAACCTAACCCTAACCCTAACTCGTCAAATCAACTGTCTTCACAATTGGAAAAATCACTAACTACATTAAGAGAACCTCCTATCAGTCACGGACAAGGCACCTTTTGTTCTAAAAATTATCCCCTTTCAAACACACTCATGCATATTCATTGTTGATTCTTAGCTATAGGAATTCATGTTAAAGCTAATGATAACATACATGTATAACAATCAAACTCCTCAAACATCACTATCAACCAAGTGCCACACACATACAACCAAGGTTTAAAATATCATTCAGTTTCATTGTCTCGATAAGCTGACGAATGAGATGCCTCGACCGAGATGAAACGATACGGAATGAGGCAATGGAAAAAACAATATACGTCTCGATTAGTTTTTGTTAGAGTTCTTATTTTTCTATTATCTCCTTTCAGACACTCTTGCATATTTAGTGTTGATAGGAATTCATGTTAAAGCTAATGGTAACATACATGTATGAAAATCAAACTCCTAAAACATCACTATCTCAACCAAGGTTTAAAAGATCATTTTGTTTCATTGTCTCGATAAGCTATCAGAATTGGACGTCTCGACCACGACGAAACGAGACGGAGCGAGACAATGGAAAAAACAGTATATGTCTCGATTAGTTTTTGTTAAGAGTATTTGTTTTTATTATTTTTAGAGTTAGACGTATGGGGCATTTTTGTCCTTTCCATTGTCATTATAATATAAATTACACTTGTGGTCGACCAGGGGATATCCAACCTAGCTCGATTTCTCCTCTTCTCTTTTCATTCTTTATATTTTCTTCTTTTCCTCTATTGTTTGGTGTGACTGTTAACTATAAAATTAAGTAGCATGCGTTGGTTGTTGTGAAGCTTTCATAAAATTGTTGTTGTACTCCCACGTGAAGTGCGTGTACTCATCCCTTTCCATCTTTATAAAAGGATAATGGTAATCAACGGGGAGGCATCAAGAGTTTGAGAACTTGCATCCCATTAAAGTTTAGTCTCTAGGGTCTTGTTAAGAGTTATTGCTTCTTCAATCACAAAGTCCTTAAGTCTTTAGTTTGTAAAGCTTGAAAGATCAAATATCCTCTAGTCTTGCCTTCGGTTGAAAGATCCTGACTATGAGAATAATCTGAGAGCATAAGATTATTGATACGGGACTAATGGTATGATCCTAACTAATGAGGCTGAGATTAATTAAAATTACCAAGAACATTAACAAATATAATAAATCAACTAATCATCATGCAAATCACATAGAATTCATTCTAAGTCTTACTCAAAGTCAAGATCATCCCACAATACTGCAGTGTCGGTCCAACGAAATTAGTAATCAATGGTCTAAAGGTCGTATGGCTCCCGCTAGCATAGTTCCCTATAATTCAAAGTCCCTTGAACCTTAATCCAGGAAGTTAAAGAAGGAATAAAGCCCCACGGGTGAAACTGGTCAAATGTCCGTAAGCACATAACTCACACATTAAGGTACGGGGTCAATCAGGATAATCAAATGAGTCCTAACAACCTTGAAATAATTATTTGCAAAATAAAAACACAATCAAGGCTTGTAAATGATCATCAAATCTAATTTTGGAAGAGATCCAAACAATTAGATCAAAAATCGAGTTAGATAGGGCCTGAGATCAAATGGATGGCTAAGATCGAACCATCATGTGGACTCCCTAGTGAAAATGCCCCCTGTCAAATGATCTAAGGAAGGCTTGGCCCAAGTTTGATTTAATTTCGGAGGAGATCCGAACAATCAGATCAAAGATCGAGTTAGATCGGGCAAGAGATCAAATGGACGGCTAAGATCGAGCCGTCATGTGGACTCCCTAGTGAAACTGCCCCCTGTAGAATGATCTAAGGAAGGCTTGTTCCAAGTTTGAGAAGATTCTGATTGCTCATTTGATCAAAATCTACATTCTCCCATTTGGGATTTGAGTTTCTAAAATTTGGCCTAGCTCAAAAGAATCCGGCTGGAAATTTAAACACGCGGCTCGAGGTTACGTTGATTTGCAATAAAAGATTAAGATTAAAATACCTGTATGGAGGATCACAGAGAATATCCAAAGAACTAGCAGAAATCATTCACTTGGCCTCACACCAATCCAATCGTTGGTAGAATACTCAAAAGAGACTCTTTAGTCTTCATACATTCATTAATTCCAAAAGTTCTCACTACAGAGGTATATATAGGACCACTTTGTTGTCAGCGTGTACCCTTTATATTACAACGGACCCCTTTATTTTGATGTAATGTTTTTACATAAGAGTTTAGAGTCATGGAAATACACATGCTCTTTAGAGTCATGGAAATACACATGCTCTTTTCCTCACTTTCTTTCTTTCTCTTTTTCTCTTCCTTCTTGCTTGCTTGAAACCCTCACCCTAATTTCAACTTGGTATCAGATCCAAACCTAAAGAGTTCCTGTAGAAAATCGAACCAGATAGCATCCAGGGGAGTTCAGACTTCATGTTGACATCATCAGGATCGTACGACTGACGTCAGCAGCCGTAAAGACAAGGTTGGAACCAAGGTCTGAAACTCCAATCTTTGATAGATTGAGATTTTTAGAGATTTTTGGGGATTTTTTGAGTTGATTTCGATGGACTTTTGCCCATTCTTCTGAAAAAATCGTGGAAAATAGTTTTTCAGTCCAACTCGATTCTCAGATGCTTAAGGGGGTTTGATGCTATGTTTGTTGCCTGTTTTTGGTCCATTACATTATTACCTTCGCAACCATACCTCCCTTGTTCAAATCTATGGAGAGTTGAGGAGCTCACATCGAAAACTCCCCTCTCATCTTACCGTCGGCGGTAACTTTGTGCATATTGGGGCTGTCGACATTCATATAAACCACCTCAGGAGATGCTACAAGGTGGTATGAGTATATGCCAGATGTGTTTGATAATTTTCTTCTACTTGTTGGAGAGTCTAGCAGCTGAACAAGTTGGATCGAGCTATTCAACATCCTGTTGATGTTGTTTTTCTTCTTTGTTTGGGTTGTGAACCCTTATTAATCCTTTCTTGTGTGCTTAAGGGCATATTTGTGTGTACAACGACCTTTGTTTGTCTCCATGGCTACTGAAAGTGGTACCAAAGGATCTCAAGTGAGCACAGAAGCTACCTCTAGCAGTGTCAGAGGAGCTACGGTACTCAAAAGTTATGTATGAGAACCCCGGATTACAGATCACTTCGGTTAAGCTCGATGGGAAGAATTACCTAGAGTGGTCTCAAGCTGCCAAGCTGTATATTGGGGGCCGTGGAAAGTTAGGGTACATCAATGGTTATACGGCGACGACGACGCCAAATGACCCATTGCTCGAGGCGATGATGCCGCTGATGATACTAGATGACCCATTGTTCGAGAAGTAGGAGACAGAGAATTTCACTGTTATGTCCTGACTCCTTAACTCTATGCAGCCCTATATTAGCCAGGATTTTTATTATGCACACAGCCAAAGAGAATTGGGAGATGGCTTGTCAGACATATTCCCAGCAGCAAAATTTGGCTAGGGCTTTCTAGCTTCGGTAGAGTATATCTCACCTCTAGCAAGGGGAACGATTCTTATCTGAGTACTTTGCTCTACTTCGGAGCATGTGGGAGGAATTGGATCATTATCACACCTATCAGCATAACTGCACTGGTACTCTCTGTATTGTCAAGTATCTTTGAGTTTCTCACAGGGCTCAACTTGGAGTATTGAGTTGTGTTGGAGTTTATGTAATACACCCACGTGTGGGTGTCTCAAGTGGGTTGAGTCCCACTTCCCACGTGGGGCCATTTTTGGGTTTTCACTATTCACGTGAATAGTGTCACGTGAATAGTGTCACGTGAATAGTGTTCTCCTTTGTAGGGTTTCTCCCCATCATATATATATATATATATATATATATATATATATATATATATATATATATATATATACAGTGTGTGTGGGAGAATAAATTAACAATTCATTCTCTCCTCTTCCCACAACTTCTCTCTCTAACCCTAATCTCCTTCTCCACCTTCCGCCTCCATTACACTTTTTTCCCTCTTCTATCTACAATCTTCATCTACCGGTTACTTATTTACAACATGGTATCAAAGCATGGTAGCTCTAGGGCATGTGTCTTTGTCCCCTTGAGATTCCATTCCGATCTAAGACGGTTATGTGAGCATCCGGAGCCGAGGAGAACTTTTGAAGAAATCGCAGAGATCATTCCTACACTATCCGGGGATTAATCTTGAGGCAAAACACTAGAGGCTCATATTTCCTGGTTAGTTTTTTCGCTCAACCGCATCAGAGATCTAGTTTGTCTTCTTCTCAAGCTTTTCCAGCGTTTTTCCGACCAACACGTTTTTCAAGGATTTTTTAGTTTTGATTTTCTTTCAAAATTAGACCTCTCTGGGCCCTCCTGTCCTAGGCGCACCACTCATTGGGCCTTTAAGGATCCTCTAGACCTTTCTTTGGTTTTCTGGGAGCCTCCGATACACTACCTGCTATTTTTGGTGGTCCTGCTCCGATGAGTTCCCCCGAGGCCACATCTGTGATTTCTAGCTCTTCCTCGGAGGATCGTCCTGTGACTCATGGCTCTCATGGAGATCACAACCCTCAGCTCTGCATCACCACTATGAAGCTCGATGGCACCAACTTCCTGGAATGGAAGACTTCCACTCTCATGTACATTGGGGGCCGTAGCTACTAAAGAACTACAGTGAGTATCTGACAGGTGCTACTAAAGAACTAGATCCGAAGGACAAATCTCATTGGATTTGGGTTATGGAGAACCTGACTGTCATGTCCTGGCTTCTTTGCTCGATGCAAACCCAAATCAGCAAAGGGTTTATGTTCTTACCAACGGCCAAAGATGTTTGGGATGCTGTATCTCAGGCATACTCCCAGGTGGAAAATTTCGCTAAACTCTATAAACTAGAACAAGAGATATCTTGTCTTCGTCAAGGGGAGATGAAGCTTGGTACATATTATGCTTCCCTTCGAAGCAAATGGGAGGAGATCAATCACTACCAGAGTTACTCCCCCAAGTGCGCAGATGACGTCAAGTCCTTCAAAGTGATGGTTGAACGTTCCCGGATCTTCCAGTTTCTCTCCGGCCTTCATCCGAGCTTTGAGGAGCTCGTGTTCAGATCCTTGGTAGGGATCCTGCTCCTACCTCTCTAGCACAGGTCTATGGTTACATTCAGGGGGAGGACAGCCGCCGCTCAGCCATGCAACTCCTCAGTGGGAGTGATACTCAGGATCGCTCTGCCCTGGCTGTTACCAATCAGAAGGGCCAGACATCCAGTCCGAAGGAGTCTGGGGACCGACCCAGACCCAAGTGTGATCACTGCGGTCGCATGGGTCATATCATAGCCACTTGTTAGAAGCTCCATGGACGTCCCCCAGGACAGGCCTCAACTTCCCGTCAGCGTCAATCAGCAAAACAGGGACCTCACTCAGCACACTTAGTCACACAGGACACCGCACCACTAGTGTCTACCTCCTCTGGTGTTACAGACTTGTTCTCTCCTGCAGATCTTGAGCGACTTCGCCGCATGATGGCCCAACTCAATGGCCAGGCCTCCACTTCCATGTCTGCATTTGCTCACACAGGTACAAGGACTGCTTTTTCCGCCTCTACTGTACCTTCCAGCCCTTCTTGGATCATTGATTCAGGGGCGTCTGATCACATGACTGGTATGTCCTCCGTTTTCTCTAGTTATCGTATTTGCTCTGGTCGTGACAAAGTTCGGATAACTGATGGTGTCTCAAGTAGGCAGCGTCCCACTTCCCACGTGGGGCCTTTTTTGGGTTTTCACTATTTACGTGAATAGTGCTGCGTGAATAGTGTCACATGAATAGTGTTCTCCTTTCTAAGGTTTCTCCCCATCATATATATATATATATATACAGTGTGTGAGGGAGAATGAATCAACAGTTCATTCTCTCCTCTTCCCACAACTCTCTCTAACCCTAATCTCCTTCTCCACCTTCCGACTCCATTACACTTTTTTCCCTCTTCTATCAACAACCTTCATCTTTTTTCCCTCTTCTATCAACAACCTTCATCTACTGGTTACAACCTTATTTACAACATGGCATCAGAGCATGGTAGCTCTAGGGCATGTTTCTTTGTTCCCTAGAGACTCCATTCTGATCTAAGACGGTTATGTGAGCATCCAGAGCCGAGGAGAACTTTTGAAGAAATCGCAGAGATCATTCCTGCGCTATCCGGGGATTAATCCTGAGACAAAACACCAGAAGCTCTTATTTCCTAGTTAGTTTTTTTCCTCAGCCGCATCAGAGATCCAGTTTGCCTTCTTTTCAAGCTTCTCCAGCGTTTTTTCGGCCAGCACATTTTTCGAGGATTTTTGAGTTTTGATTTTCTTTCAAAATTAGACCTCTTTGGGCCCTCCTGTCCTAGGCGCACCACTCATTGGGCCTTTAGGGATCCTTTAGACCTCGCTTTGGTTTTCTGGGAGCCTCTAGTACACTACCTACTATTTTTGGTGGTCCTACTCTGATGAGTTCCCCCGAGGCCACATCTGTGATTTCTAGCTCTTCCTCTAAGGATCGTCCTGTGACTCATGGCTCTCATGGAGATCACAACCCTCAGCTCTGCATCACCACTGTGAAGCTTGATGGCACCAACTTCCTAGAATGGAAGACTTCCGCTCTCATGTACATTGGGGGCTGTGGCTACAGTGAGTATCTGACAGGTGCTACTAAAGAACTAGATCCAAATGACAAATCTCATCGGATTTGGGTTATAGAGAACCTGACTATCATGTCCTGGCTTCTTCACTCGATGCAAACCCAGATCAACAAAAGGTTTATGTTCCTACCAACGGCCAAAGATGTTTGGGATGCCGTATCTCAGGCATACTCCCAGGTGGGCAATTTCGCCAAGCTCTATGAACTAAAACAAGAGATATCTTGTCTTCGTCAGGGGGAGATGAAGCTTGGTACATATTATGCTTCCCTTCGAAGCAAATGGGAGGAGATCGATCACTACCAGAGTTACTCCCCCAAGTGCACAGATAACGTCAAGTCCTTCAAGGCGATAGTTGAACGTTCCCGAATCTTCCAGTTTCTCTCCGGTCTTCATCCGAGCTTTAAGGGAGCTCGTGTTCAGATCCTTGATAGGGATCCTGCTCCTACCTCTCTAGCACAGGTCTATGGTTACATTCAAGGGGAGGACAGCCGCCGCTCAGCCATGCAACCCCGCAGTGGGAGTGATACTCAGGACCGCTCTGCCCTGGCTGCTACAAATCAGAAGGGCCAGACATCCAGTCCAAAGGAGTCCGGGGACCGACCCAGACCCAAGTGTGATAACTGCGGTCGCATGGGTCATATCCAGGCCACTTGCTGGAAGCTCCATGGACGTCCCCTAGGACAGGCCCCGACTTCCCGTCAGCATCAATCAGCAAAACAGGGACCTCTCTCAGCGCACTCAGTCACACAGGACACCGCACCACTAGTGTCTACCTCCTGTGGGGACACAGATTCGCTCTGTCCTGCAGATCTTGAGTGACTTCGCCGCATGATGGCCCAACTCAATGGCCAGGCCTCTACTTCCACGTCTGCATTTGCTCACACAGGTACTAGGACTGCTTTTTCCGCCTCTACTGTACCTTCCAGCCCTTCTTGGATCATTGATTCAGCGGCGTCTAATCACATGACTGGTATGTCCTCTGTTTTCTCTAATTATGGTATTTGCTCTGGTCGTGACAAAGTTCGGATAGCTGATGGCACCTATTCCTCTATCTCTGAAAATGGGATGTTCATGCCACACCAGCTCTCTCTTTGTCTTCTGTTTTGCATGTTCCGCAATTCGCCGCTAATTTACTATCTATCAGTAGTCTTACCAAAAGTCTTAACTGCAGTGTGACGTTTTTTCCTTCTCACTGTGTGTTTCAGGATCTGGAGTCGAGGCGAACGATTGGCAGTGGACGTGAGGACGGTGGCTTACACATCCTAGATTCTTCGGTTTCTACATCTGCACACCAGTCTAGCATCAGTACTAGTAGTAGAGTCAATAAAGACCAGTTAATGCTTTGGCATAACCGGCTAGGTCATGTACCCGTGTCAGTCTTAAAGCGTGTCTTTCCTGCTTTCTCTTTTATTTTTGCAGTTCCCTTTCATTGTGAAACATGTGAATTGGCCAAACATTGTCGTTTCTTTTTTCCCATTAGTGAGAATAAAAGTACTCTTTTTTCTATTGTGCATTCTGATGTGTGGGGCCCCGCGCCTGTGACTTCTTTGTTTGGATATCGGTACTTTATTACCTTTGTAGATGACTTTTTTTTCTTTTTTGATAAGTAAAATATATATAAAAGGGCCGAAGCCAAAAGATGCAGCCAACCATGGGAAGGCAGGTCGAGATGACCTACACAACACCATGGCGAGAAAACAAAAAGGAGGCCGACCCCCACCCCACGCCCCGGCAAAAAGAAACACGAAATAAACCCCCATCCATTGACCTTCCGTAGAATATATGCGATCCCACCGGAAAACAAAATCTTCAAAGAAGATGCCCCTACAATCCAAGACCACCTTGGACCACATGTACATCAGCCCCTTAATGTTAAGGATAATAGAGTACAAGTCCAATTCCTTTCCTTCAAAGACTCTTTGGTTCCTCTCCTTCCAAATACCCCAAATAATCACTAGCGGGGTCATTCTCCATAACGCATTCCCCCTAGCCGAGAAAGCTTTAGATTTCCAACTAAAAAGGAGAGTCCTCAGAGAAGTCGGCATGACCCAGCTCACCCCAAATTCCACCAAGAAAGCATTCCAGATTTTAGTAGCCTTCTCACAATGAATCAGAAGATGATCCACAGATTCCCCATTTGTTTTGCACATCTAGCAATATTGCACCAAAGTAAAACCTCTAGCTATCAAGTGATCCGTAGTGAGGATCTTATCCATAGACGCTTCCCAAGCAAAAAACACCACTTTTGAGGGAATCTTAGATTTCCAAACCGATGAAACAGGGAAGGCAGCTCCTTCAGATCTTTGTAACTCCACATACAAGGATTTCACCGTGAAAGCTCCCCCTTTGGTCCAGGCCCACACTCTTCTATCCTGCTCCAACGGTTGTAAATTAACGTTCTGAAGCCTTGAAATGAGGCTAGATAGCGGTTCTATCTCCCGATCATTCAAGTTTCTTCTGAAGCCAAGATTCCACCCTCCTGTCTCCCCTTCATTCCTGTAGCAAACGGAGATAGAATCTCTTTTCCTCACCGAAATGGAATACAACTCCGGATAATCCTCCCTTAACGGCTTGTCCCCGCACCATATGTCTTCCCAAAAACTTATCCTGTCACCGGCTCCTACCTCGAACCGCACCCCTTTTACAAAATCCTTGGTCACCTTCAGGATACCTCTCCATACACTGCAGCCATAGGGACTTCTAACTTCAAGACTTTGCCACCCATAGAAAGCAACACCATATTTGCCCGCTATGGCAATCCTCCACAAGCTGGACTCCTCCCCAAATCTCCATAGCCACTTGCCCAGTAGCACCATATTCATGAGTTTGAGCTGCTTAATCCCCAGACCACCATCATCCTTGGGCTTACACACCCTATCCCACCTTACCAAATGAATCTTGTGATTCTCAGAATTCCCATCCCACAAGAAGTCTCTCATGATCTTGTCCAAGGTTAGGAGAACACTGTTTGGCATCATAAACATGGACATGTAGTAGATGGGTAAGCTCGAGAGCGAGCTATTAATCAGAACCAATCTTCCCCCTTTAGATAAGTATCTGGCCTTCCAAGAGGCTAGTTTCCTCCCAAAGCTATCAACAACCGGTCTCCAAAGCTCTTTGGATCTGTACGCTGCCCCCAAGGGAAGGCCTAGATAAGTAGGAGGGAATTTGTCGATGCGGCACTCCAGGATGTTTGCCAATCTCTCCAAATCCTCAACCTCCCCTACACCAAACAATTTGCTCTTGTTGAGATTAACCTTAAGACCCGATACCCCCTCGAAACAGAACAAGATGCCTTTGAGGAATCTCAACTGGGATAACTCAGGAGCAAGGAAGATGAGAATGTCATCGGCAAACTGAAGATGAGAGATAATGGGGACCCCTGGGGCCAGGATAAAACCATCCAGCTCTCTCAAAGACACAACTTTGGAAATCATCTTACCCAAAGTCTCCACCACCACAATGAACAAAAAAGGGGATAAAGGATCACCCTGACGAAGCCCCTCTTGAGCTCCTGAAATACCCCGCTGGATAACCATTAACCAGGATAGAGAAAGAAGCCGACAATATACATTTCCACATCCATTTTCTCCATCTCGATCCAAAGCCCATTCTGCTTAGAAGGTAATCAAGAAAATCCCAATTTACGTAGTCGTATGCCTTCTCCATGTCGATCTTGCGAACTACCCCCGGGTGGCCTGATTTAGTTCTCGCATCTATACATTCATTAGCAATAAGAAAACCATCGAGAATTTGCTGCCCTTTCACAAAAGCTCCTTGACTGGGCGAAATTATAGAGGATAGAACCTCTCTAAATCTCAAAGCAAGGGTCTTAGCCAGGATTTTGTAGGCGCTACCCACCAGACTAATGGGACGAAAATCCGATATATCCTCGGCTCCCGTAACCTTAGGGATCATGGAAACAAAGGTACTATTGGAAGGGAAGTCTAGGAAACCTTCATTCTGAAATTCCTCCACCATCTTCATGAAGTCGGGACCAATGATCTCCCAGCAGTGTTTATAAAAGGCTATAGTGAAGCCATCTGCTCGTCCTCTGAAATCGGTCTCTCCAACCTAACTTTATCCTCCATGCTTATTTGATTGAACTGGAGGCCTTCCAAAATAGGTCTGAAGGATGCCGGCTCAGTATACATCTCTGGGTAGAAATCAACCACGCCCTTTCTAATGCTGTCTTCGTCCTCCTTTATAGAGCGCCCTTTATACGAAGACGGGAGATATAATTCCTCCTTCTGTTAACATTGGTCACCTTGTGAAAGAACTTCATATTTTGGTCTCCCTCCTTGAGCCATCTAACCCTTGACTTCTGTTTCCAACTAATCTCTTCCTTCTTGACCAGCTGCTGGTACTCCCCCTTCAAGTTCAGTCTCTCCATCTTCTCCGCTAAAGACAGGTTGGAACCTTCTTCCTTTTTATCAAACATAGCTATCTTGTCGAGCACTAAACCTTTCTTAAGGTTTATATGGCCGAACATCTTCCGGTTCCACAACTTTATTTTCTCTTTAAGCGCCTTTAGCTTGCATCTGAAGACCACTCCCGCCTTCCTGTCAAAGGAGAAGGAATTCCACCACTCCCCTACCTTGTCTTTGAATTGGGAATCGCTTAACCACATATTTTCGAACCGGAAAGGAGTAGATCTAGATCTGAAACCCCCACATCCTAGCAGCAAAGGTGTGTGATCCGATGCCAGTCTCGGGATAGCAACCAGAGAGACATCGTGAAAATGATCTTCCCAATTAAGAGACACAAGAAACCTGTCCAATTTACAAAGGGTAGGACAAGCTTGGTTGTTAGTCCATGTGAATTTCGCTCCTCCCATAGGCAGCTCCATGAGAGCATGTCTATTAATAAAATCTCTCATGCTTTTAGTAAACCTTCCTTTTTTGTTCTTCTCATGGGGATAACGGACGACATTGAAGTCTCCTCCTATACACCACGGGTCATCCCACAGGTCAGCAATGTCCTCCAACTCCTCCCAAAAGTGGTCTCCCCTTATGTTATCCAAGGGGCCATAAACCCCCGTAAGAATCCACCATAACTGCTTTCCTACACATCTGCATCTGATGGAGATTGAGAAAGCTCCAATGAGAGCCTCTTCCACCTCAAGATGACTCCTATCCCACGCTACGATAATACCACCAGAAGTCCCTATAGCGGGCTGAAAATGCCACCCGAAGTCCCCTGCACCACAAATGTCCTTAATATCCTTCGCCTCCACCTTATCCAACTTCGATTCCTGGAGGATGATCACCTTTGCTCCCCATCTTTTGATAAGACTCTTAGCTATAGTTCTTTTATCTTTGTTCCCCAGCCCCCTAACATTCCACGACAGAATGTTGATCTTCATTTAACAACCATCTGCTTCCGCCCACTACGTCGACTTCTATACACTACGGTATCTCCGAAATTAAAGGGGCACTTCCAAGCTTTTTATCTCTCTAGACACTTTGTGAGACTTAACCAAAGCTTGAGATTCACTCCTGGCCTCTGCTTCTCCTTTACTGTATCTCCTCCTTCATTCCTTATCCCCTCTTCAAGCCCATCAGGTGTCACGGGATGTTGACGTTCTTCTTTCTGAGAGGCTTTGATTGATAAGCATCTCGGGCTCCTTCCGTTATGGCCTAAACCTGGTTGATTCAGGGGTGTTCCCGACCCCTTGGTTGCTCCCATGATGGAAAGGAATAACCTTTTGACCTCTTCTTCGTGACCTTTGAAAGATAGACCCAGGGATTCCCCCACTTTGAGAATGTTGCATTTAAACCAGGTATTGAGGTCAGATTCCAGCGTATTAGACATGACGAGGGGTCTCGTAATCACGTTATTGCCGATCGTGTTTAGCTCTAAGCGTAGACCCTTTTGCTCTCTGACATTCTCACCCTGGGAAGTGGCTGAAGGTAATAAGCCTCCTGTCGTTGGGATCCCTGGAGATATCTCCGCTTGGATAAGTGCCCTTGAGCCTGAATCTGAAGCCCCCGTACTGGTTCTGCTATGGCCTCCATTAACAGTCTGCTTCAGAAAATCTATCCTTTCCTGGTTTCCGCAACCTGACCTCTCCTCTCCCTTCTCTAAGGCGCAAACGCTGCTTGACCCTTTTCTCCCAGAGCCCAAAACGCGAACTGCCCCCAAACTGAGTAGGCGTAAACCGAGAAAACCCAGGAGAGGTGGGGATGTGAAGAAGAGAATCGGAGATAGGTTTCTTACCTTTGGAGTGATTGCTCTGCAACGGCTTTGTGTGTTTCGCTCCTGTATCTCCCGGAGATAACAAAGGTGGTTGAGTTGACGAAGCTTGTGGGAGTGAAATATGGGAGGACATGTCTGAATGAGGTATATCTTTACTTAACAATATGGATCGTTTCCGACCCGACAAGCTGGACCCGTAGTTCCGCTTCTTGATTCTTCTCCCGGGCCCACCCACTTGAACCGCACGAATCCTAAAGCCATAGGATCCCCTATACCCCTTCTTATTGTAACCTTCCTTGTGTCCATAAGTACCGTCCCTTCACGTGTGTGGTTGAGAAGAGCTCCCGCCTGACCTAACGGTTGAGCGATAAGTCTCGAGAGTTTTAAAACTCGAATTTGCCTTAGCTCCCTTGCCATCTGTCACTTCTCTGCCATGCTCAGGTCTGTGGCTTCTCTCTATTGGTTCTCCAGCACTCTCCCATAGGGTGTACGGCTACCTCTACCGGTGGTTCTCTAGTATGAATCTCCACCGCCCTCGACGGCAGTCTCCCTCCTCCACCATCCCTGGTCTCCCTTCTGTTGCTAGTGATGCTTCCTCCATGGAAAGCCGACTCTCTAACCTTTTCTCTTGTTGAAGGCCACACGACCGTTGTAGCCCTGTCTGATAAAAGGTCGAGGCTGACTGTGTAATGGATTTCACCATCCTGAACTTCAAGAGTTCGTGGAATATCCTTCGGATGACCTCCTACCTTCAACCGAAGAGCACTGAAGTCAGTGCCTGATGATGAAGCCACATCAACATCCACCAGACCTCCCACCCTTCCTCCAATGTGTTCAAAAGTCTGTCTATTCCACAAGTGAAATGGCAACCCCTGTACCAGGATCCAGACCGAAGAACTAAACCAGTTCGTGGAGATGGAGTTGCACGAGGGCCACCATCTGCTCAGATAAATGATGTTGAAACCCACCCGGATGGATGTCAGATTACACAAGAAAGCTAGGGTTTCCTGGTTGTCCACGAAGAACAATCTACTTTTTTCTCCGCAGGGGATAAGATAAAAGAGGTCCGTTGCTCCTGAGATCCAGGTTAGTGCTACCGCAATGTCCTCCCAATTTGACTCTTTCGCTGAGGACTCACAGATCACCGCATATGACCACCTCTCCTCCTTCCGCCTTTCGCTACCGAATGTAAAGGAGTTGGTATGTACAGTAATCTGAGGTTCCTTCTTCGTGGTTTGGTATTTGTCCCTTCCGCTTATCCCATCTGGAAAAGCAACCTCCTTGGACTCAAGCCGTAGATCGTGATGATGAAGGGTAGAGGAGAGGCTATCTACCACCGAGATCCAACCTGCGCTATTAGACCCTTCTGGAAAGCAAAACACCAAGTTCCTACCTCTTGTGGTGAACTCTGCCAAATGAATGAAACTGCCCTTCCCATTTTTTCTCACTTCAGCTATAAAGGTTCTGCTCTGCAGCACCGTCTTCCTCCAGATGGTCTGTAATGGGTTAGCCTTAATCGCCTCCTTTATCAAGGCCACCAACCAAAATCCCAACTCTATCGGCACATCACCCTCTTCCACCCACCTTCTTCCTTCCTCCCTAATTCGTAACAACGATCTTCCCCTGTTTCCGATCAGGGAGAAGGAGAAAGATTTGGCCTCCACTAGCACCTTCTTGCCTTCAAACATCATTTAACGGTGAATCGCATCCTACTGTAATAAAAAGCATCATTCTAATAACCACCTTTGTAGATGACTTTAGTGGTTGTACCTGGGTGTACCTTATGCGAACCAAAGATGCTGTATTCTCCATTTTCCAAGAGTTCCATAAGATGGTTACCACTCAGTTCCATACCACTCTTAAGATTCTTCGCTCTGACAATTGGGGAGCATACCTCGATGGGGGTCTGAAATCCTACTTTGCTTCACATGGCATTGTTCATCAGACCTCGTGCCCTTCGACACACCTCAACAGAATGGGACTGCTGAGAGAAAAAATCGTCACCTTCTTGAAGTTGAGCGTGCTCTCCGGTTAGACATGCAGGTTCTTAAACACTATTGGTCTGAGTCTGGTCTTACTTGCTGCTTACCTCATCAATCGTATGCCCTCTCGGGTTCTCGGATTTTAGACTCCCCTATCTCTCCTGGTTCCTGACCACCCGGCTTTCATCGTTCCTCCAAAGGTCTTTGGGTGTGCTTGTTATGTCCATATTCATCGTTCTTCGAGGGACAAGTTAGATCCGCGGGCCTTAAAGTGCATCTTCTTGGGGTACACTCTAATAAAAAAGGGTACAAATGTTATCATCCTGCTACCCGTCATCGCTTCATTTCTATGGATGTCACATTCACTGAGTCCATCCCCTTCTTTGGTGAGCAGGCCTCTCTTCAGGGGGAGCATGATGTTGCAGAAGAGAGTGTCCCCAGCCCTCTGTCTGTCTCTATTCCTATGTCGGGACCTCAGTTTAGTGACAATGACACTTCTACTACTGCAGCTGATGTGCTTGTATATGTCAGAACCAAGAAGAAAGGACAAGCCACTGTCCCTACGCCTACATCTGCAAGTCTCCCCTCGGATCCAGTTCCAGGTATTGCTTCTGTCCCTGCTCAGTTCCTATTTCTGTTCTTGAGCCACATGCATCTCCTACTTCTGATTATCATATGAGCACTGATATTGAGCTCCCTATTGCACTTCGGAAGGGTGTACGTACTTGTACCGAACACCCTATCTCACATTTTGTCTCATATCAGTCTCTATCTCCGTCATATGAGAATTTTGTCAGTATTGCCTCCTCTGTTTCTTTGCCTTCCAGTGTTGCAGACACACTTAGTCACCCAAAGTGGAAAGAAGCTATGATGGATAAAATGCAGGCTCTTGAGAAGAACAAAGCATGGGAACTTGTTCAACTACCCAGAGGAAAGAAACCTGTGGGTTGCAAATGGGTCTTTACAGTGAAACATAAAGCTGACGTGTCAGTCGAACGATACAAAGCACGACTCGTAGCCAAGGGATTCACTCAGACATATGGGATAGACTATCAGGAGACTTTTGCAGCTGTGGCCAAGATGAACTTAGTCAGAGTTCTTATATCCTTAGCTGCCAACCTGTCCTGGCCATTGCAGCAACTAGATGTGAAGAATGCCTTTCTGCATGAAGATTTGACAGAAGAGGTGTACATGAAACTACCACCTGGGTTGACACTTGCTGGAAGTGATGACAAGGTGTGCAAGTTAAGGAAAGCCCTGTATGGGCTAAAGCAATCTCCAAGGGCATGGTTCGAGCGGTTTAGCAGTGCGATCAGACGAGTGGGCTACAAGCAGAGTCAGGCCGATCACACGTTGTTTGTGAAGCACCAGCAGACTAGTACCACGGCATTGATCGTCTATGTTGATGACATTGTCATCACTGGGAATGATCCTAAAGAGATAAAGCAGCTGAAGACCTTCTTGTTCTCGGAGTTTGAGACAAAGGATTTGGGGCCACTAAAATACTTCTTGGGAATTGAAGTTGCTCAGTCTCAGAAGGGCATCTTCATTGCTAAACGGAAGTATGTATTGGACCTTCTGGATGAGACTGGGTATTTGGGAGCTCGACCAGCAGAGACTCCAATTGATAAGAACCATCGGCTGAATTCTGAGACAAAGGATTTGGGGCCACTGAAATACTTCTTGAGAATTGAAGTTGCTCAGTCTCAGAATGGCATCTTCATTGCTCAACGGAAGTATGTATTGGACCTTCTGGATGAGACTGGGTATTTGGGAGCTCGACCAGCAGAGACTCCAATTGATAAGAACCATCGGCTGAATTCTGAGGAGGGTGACACCCTTGAGGATGTCACTATGTTTCAATGATTGGTTGGCAGGCAGGCTGATCTACTTGGCACACACCCGTCCGGATATTGCTTACGCTGTTAGTGTTATCAGTCAGTTTATGCATGCACCACGGTCATCACATCTTGAGGCAGTTCACCGAGTTCTTCGGTACCTCAAGGGCTCTCTAGGTCGTGGAATACTGTTCGGGCGACATGGACACTTTAAAGTGGAAGCATATACTGACGCAGATTGGGCAAGTTCAGTTACTGATCGTCGGTCAACGTCAGGATACTGTACCCTTGTTGGAGGAAATCTTATCTCTTGGCGAAGCAAGAAATAGCCAGTTGTAGCTCGATCCAGTGCAGAGGCAGAATTTCGCTCTATGACACATGGTGTGTGCAAACTCTTTGGTTGAGGACCATGCTTGAGGAACTAGGACTCCAGGTGACAGAGTCGATGAGCCTCTACTGTGACAACAAAGCTGCCATCAGCATTGCTCACAACCCAGTCCAGCATGATAGGACCAAGCATATTGAAGCTGATCGTCACTTCATCAAAGAGAAACTTCAACAAAGATTGATTTGTACTCCGTATGTGAGAACATAGGAACAGGTTGCCGACATACTCACAAAGGGGGTGAACAAGTCTAATCTTCATACCTTGACTAGCAAGCTGGGCATGATGGATATCTTCACACCAGCTTGAGAGGGAGTGTTGGAGTTTATGTAATACACCCACGTGGGTGTCTCAAGTGGGCAGCGTCCCACTTCCCATGTGGGGACTTTTTTGGGTTTTCACTATTCATGTGAATAGTGCCGCGTGAATAGTTTCACGTGAATAGTGTTCTGCTTTGTAGGGTCTCTCCCCATATACAGTGTATATATATATACAGTGTGTGAGGGATAATGAATCAATAATTCATTCTCTCCTCTTCCCACAACTTCTCTCTCTAACCCTAACCTCCTTCTCCACCTTCCGCCTCCATTACACTTTTTTCCCTCTTCTATCTACAACCTTCATCTACTGGTTACAACCTTATTTACAACAGATGGCACCTGTTCCTCTATCTCTGGAAAAAGGGATGTTCATGCCACACCAGCTCTCTCTTTGTCTTCTGTTTTGCATGTTCCGCAATTCACCACTAATTTACTATCCGTCAATAGTCTTATCTAAAGTCTGACCTGCAATGTAATGTTTTTTTCTTCCCACTGTGTGTTTCAGGATCTAGAGTCGAGGCGGACGATTGGCAGTGGACGTGAGGACGGTGGCGTATACATCCTAGATTCTTCGATTTTTGCATCTGCACACTAGTCTAGCAACAGTACTAGTAGTAGAGTCAATAAAGACCAATTAATGCTTTGGCATAACCGGCTAGGTCATGTGTACCCGTGTCAGTCTTAAAGAGTGTCTTTCCTGCTTTCTCTTCTGTTTCTGCAGTTCCCTTTCATTGTGAAACATGTGAACAGGCCAAACATTGTCGTTCTGTTTTTCCCATTAGTGAGAATAGTACTACTCTTTTTTCTATTGTGCATTCTGATGTGTGGGGCCCCGCGCCTATGACTTCTTTGTTTGGATATCGGTACTTTGTTACCTTTGTAGATGACTTTATTGGTTGTACCTGGGTGTACCTTATGCGAACCAAAGATGCTGTATTCTCCATTTTCCAAGAGTTCCATAAGATGGTCACCACTCAGTTCCATACCACTCTTAAGATTCTTCGCTCTGACAATGGGGGGGAATACCTTGATGGGGGGTCTGAAATCCTACTTTGCTTCACATGGCATTGTTCATCAGACCTCGTGCCCTTCGACACCTCAACAGAATGGGACTGCTGAGAGAAAAAATCGTCACCTTCTTGAAGTTGAGCGTGCTCTCCGGTTAGACATGCAGGTTCCTAAACACTATTGGTCTGAGTCTGTCCTACTTGCTGCTTACCTCATCAATCGTATGCCCTCTCGGGTTCTCGGATTTCAGACTCCCCTCTCTCCTGGTTCCTAACCGCCCGGCTTTCGTTGTTCCTCCAAAGGTCTTTGGGTGCGTTTGTTATGTCCATATTCATCGTTCTTCGAGGGACAAGTTAGATCCGCGGGCCTTGAAGTGCATCTTCTTGGGGTACCCCTCTAATAAAAAAGGGTACAAATGTTATCATCCTGCTACCCGTCGTCGCTTCATCTCTATTGATGTCACATTCGCTGAGTCCATCCCCTTCTTTGGTGAACAGACCTCTCTTCAGGGGGAGCATGATGTTGTAGAAGAGAGTGTCCCCAGCCCTCTGCTTGTCTCTATTCCTATGCCGGGACCTCAGTCTAGTGACAATGACACTTCCACTACTGCAGATGATGTGCGTGTATATGTCAGAACCAAGAAGAAAGGACAAGCCACTATCACTGTGCCTACATCTCCAAGTCTCTCCTCGGATCCAGTTCCAAGTATTGCTTCTATCCCTGCCTCAGTTCCTATTTCTGTTCTTGAGCCACATGCATCTCCTACTTATGATGATCATATGAGCACTGACACTTCAGAAGGGTGTATGTACTTGTACGGAACACCCTATCTCACATTTTGTCTCGTATCAGTCTCTGTCTCCGTCATATCAGAATTTTGTCAGTATTGCCTCTCTGTTTCTTTGCCTTTCAGTGTCGCAGACGCACTTAGTCACCCAAAGTGGAAAGAAGCTATATTGTCGCAGATTGGGCAGGTTTAGTTACTAGTCGTCGGTCTACGTTAGGATACTCTACCCTTGTTGGACAAAATCTTGTCTCTTGGCGAAGCAAGAAACAGCCAGTTGTAGTTCGATCCAGTACAGAGGCAGAATTTTGCTCTATGGCACATGGTGTGTGCGAACTCCTTTGGTTGATGACCATGCTTGAGGAACTGGGACTCTAGGTGACAGAGCCGATGAGCCTCTACTGTGACAACAAAGCTGCCATCAGCATTGCTCACAACCCAGTCCAGCATGATAGGACCAAGCATATTGAAGTTGATCTTCACTTCATCAAAGAGAAACTTCAACAAGGATTGATTTGTACTCCGTATGTGAGAACACAGGAACAGGTTGCCGACATACTCACAAAGGGGGTGAACAAGTCTATTCTTCATATCTTCACTAGCAAGCTGGGCATGATGGATATCTTTGCACTAGCTTGAGGGTGAGTGTTGGAGTTTATGTAATACACCCACGTGGGGCCGTTTTTGGGTATCACTATTCACGTGAATAGTGTTGCATGAATAGTGTCCCGTGAATAGTACCACGTGAATAGTGTCACGTGAATAGCGTTCTCCTTTGTAGGGTTTCTCCCCCTCATATATATATATATACAGTGTGTGAGGGAGAATAAATTAACAATTCATTCTCTCCTCTTCCCACAACTTCTCTCTTTAACCCTAATCTCCTTCTCTACCTTCCGCCTCCATTATGCTTTTTTTCCTCTTCTATCTACAACCTTCATCTACTGGTTACAACCTTATTTACAAGTTGGCCCAGATTCAGATTCAGATTCTTGGCCGACTCACTTCGTTTTCTCAACTATATGTACTCCTAGGTTCAGAGCGAGGAGAGCCGAAGGAGTGTCATGGCACCTACTTTCATTCCTGCTCGTTCTGCCCTCGTGTCGGCACCAGCAAAACAGCGTACTTCAAAGACCCATCCCTTCATCTATGGCTCCATTTGGTCCTTCTGGGGGATACTCTGATCGACCAAGGCCCAAATGTTATTATTGTGGCCGTCTTAGACATGTGAAGGCCAAGTGCTGGAAATTACATGGCCGTCCACAGATGGCTTTTGAGATAACCTTTTTGTTCTTAAGAGGTAGGGAAGGGGGAAAATTCCTCCATTAGGTACACGAGGAAGACCTGTGATCTTTGAAATCAAAGATAAAGTAATTTTGAACCTAACTCCTCGGACCTCAGAATAAAGAAATGGACCTTCTGGATCATGATTGTTCAGATTGCAATAAAACATCCTGACTAACTCAGGATATGCAACACCAGAAATGGAAAGAAGTTTAGACCAACCTACCGAATTCAGAAGATTGGGGATTCCAGTCATGGTCACTTCTTTTTCGATAACCCCATGCTCAACAGCAACGGCTCTTTTGATGTAATTCTTCAAGAAGCTAGCCCTAGCCATGGGATTGATGAATAGGCTAAGAGCATAAGGATCATTTGAAATGATTCACTTCTTGCTCTTTTTCTTTGTGGTGCCATGGAAGGAAAATCAAAGAGATTTCACTCAAATGGGAATGTGAATGGGAATGAGAGTCTACAAAAGAGATTTTTAGGGGTCCAAAGAGTTCAAATGACCCAAAATCGATTTTGAGATATTTATAATCAAGGGCGACGGACCGGACATGGGTCGACCCGCCCGCGAGAATAATGTAACGTTCGGGTGCGGGGCGAGGTCGACCGGTCATAATGGTCAGTTGACCGAACCCGGTCGACCGGGACCTAATGTTCGGTCAGCTCGACCCCACAAACACAAATTTCAAAACCCAAAAAAATATTATCTGGTCGATCGGACCTTTTGTTTGGTCGACCCGACTTCGCAAACTTCATTTTCTAAAACCCAATCGCCTCGACATTTTCTTCGGTCAGCCTGACAATTTCATCGGTCGGCCCGACTTTGCGAATGTCGTTTTTAAATACCCAATCATCCCAAATTATCACCAATTTTCCAAACAATCAATATTTCAATAACATCATCAAATTTTTACAAACTAATGGTAATCATTATTTGAATGATTAGACTATAAGACTAACTGAAATACTGAAGATATGATATTCAATATTAATCCAAATATTTCAGTCAGTGCCAACAAAAATTAATCAATGGGACAAACTCCGATAGATTTCCTCAGATATTCATATCTGAGCGAACTAAAGGTTTAGTCAAAATATCAGCAAGTTGAATTTCTGTGTTCACATATTCTAATGAAATTATCGTTCTTCAACCAATTCTCGAATAAAGTGATGTTTGATATCTATGTGCTTGGTTCTAGAGTATTGTACAGGATTTTTATAAATACGCACTCGTGTTATCACAGAATAAATTTATAGATCCTTGATTAATTCCATAATCCAACAACATTTGTTTCATCCAAATTAACTAGGCACAGCAACTGCCGGCAGCAATATATTCTGCTTCAGCAGTAGACAAAGATATAGTATTCTGTTTCTTGCTGTGCCAAGCAACCAAACAATTTCCAATATAAAAACACCCACCACTGGTGCTTTTGCGATCATCAGCATTTCCTAGCCCACGGCATCTGAATAACCAGCAATTTCACTGTTAGTCTCAAGAGGATACCAGAGACTGTATTCAATGGTACCACTGACATATTTAATGATTCTTTTAACAGCCGAGAGATGAGATTCTTTTGGGTCAGATTGATACCTAGCACAAGCTCCTACACCAAAAGCAGTATCGGATCTGCTAGCTGTGAGATAGAGGAGACTACCAATCATACTCCTGTACAGAGTCTGATCAATTGATTTTCCACTTAAATCCTTGGTGAGTTTGATACTAGTGCTCATAGGAGTGTGTGAAGATTTAGATGATTCTAGGTCAATTTTTTTAAGCAATTCTTTAGAGTTTTTAGATTGAGAAAGGAAAATTACATTTTCTAATTGTTTAACTTGAAGACCTAGAAAGAAGTTCAGTTCACCTTCCATGCTCATCTCAAATTCAGATTTCATAGCTTGAGCAAATTCTAAAGCATGCATCTCAGTGGTTGAGCCAAAGACAATATCATCAACATATATCTGGGATATCAGAATACCATTATCTCTTTTCTTAATAAACAGTGTTTTATCAACAGTTCCTCTTGTGAATCCATTTCCAATAGAAATTGAGTTAATCTTTCATACCAAGCTCTTGGTGCTTGTTTCAACCCATATAAGGCTTTCTTAAGCTTATAGACATTATTACTTTTATGAAGGTCTTCAAAACCTTTAGGTTGTTCTACATAAACTTTTTCTTCCAAAATCCCATTTAGAAAAACACTCTTAACATCTATTTGATAGAGTTTAAATTTTAGGACACAGGCTAATGCTTAGATAACCCTAATAGATTTTAGTCTAGCCACTGGGGCAAAAGTCTGATCAAAATCAATCCCTTCAACTTGAGAGTACCCTTGAGCCACTAATCTGGCTTTGTTTCTAGTTATTACTCCGTTCTCATCAAGTTTATTCTTATATATCTATTTAGTTCTTATCACATTTTTATCCAAAGGTCTAGGGGTTAGAAACCAAATATCATTTCTCTTAAATTGATTTAACTCTTGTATGGCATTTATCCAATGTTTATCTAAAAGAGCTTCTTTAATGTTTCTTGGTTCAATCTTAGAGGTAAAGCATAAATGACTGGATATTTTCCAATTGACTTCTTGTACGCACACCACTATCCTTGTTTCCAATAATCTTTGAACTAGGATGATCTTTAATATATTTCCATTCTCTGGGTTTTTCTGGGTCGTGAACATTTGTTTCACCTTTCTCAATATTTATATTTGTAGATTCTACCATCTCTTCTGAATTATCACCAATTTCTGGAGATTCGTCATTAATGACCACATTAATAGATTCTTCTATGGTTAAGGTTCTTTTGTTAAAGATTCTATAGGCTCTGCTTCTGGTGGAATATCCTAAAAAAATACCTTCATCACTTTTGGATTCAAACTTTCCAAGATTTTGTCTCTAAGCATATAACAAGTATTCCCAAAGATCCTGAAATATTTTATATTTGGTTTAACTCCATTCCAAATTTCATAGGTTGTCAGTAATGTTCCTGTTCTCAAATAAACATGATTGATCGTATAGCATGCAGTATTGACTGCTTCAGCCCACAAATTTCCTATTAGATTTTTGCTAGTAAGCATAACTCTACCCATTTCCTCAAGAGTCCTGCTTTTTCTTTTAGCCACACCATTCTGCTGAGGTGTTTTGGCTGCAGAGAATTCATGTTTAATCCCATTTTCCTCACAATATTCATCAAACTTGTGATTATCAAATTCTCTCCCATTATCATTTCTAATCCTGAGAATAGACAAACCTTTCTCATTTTGAACCTTTTTACAGATCTTCGTGAGTTCATCAAATACTTCAGATTTTTCTCTAAGAAAAGCTACCCAAGTATATCTCGAGAAGTCATCAACAACAGTTAAGAAATATCTTTTTCCTCCAAGACTTTCTATTCTATTAGGTCCAACTTTCTAGAGGTACAAATATTTTTTATATTTTTGTGAGAGTTTCTAATTTGTTTTCCTTTTAGGAAAGACCCACAAACAGTTTGATAATTCTTATTGAGTTTTGGAACACCTCTTATTAATTCTTTCCTACTGATCTTGACTAAATCTTTAAAGTTTATGTGTTCTAGACGTTGGTGTCATAGTTCGGTTTCATTTGTTAGTGTCATGTTGCACTTAATTGAACCACCAGTCTCAATGACATAGCAATTATCAGTATTTCTTTTTCCTTGAATTATTACTTTGTTAGAAGTTTTGTCTATGATTTCACATTTCTCTTTCGAAAACTTGCAAATATGGTATTTGTCATAGATTTGACTAATGCTTAGTAGGTTATGTTTTAGACCATCCACACACAAAACATTTTCAATCTTAAGTATTCCTGGACCTTGGATAGTCCATTTACCAATTATTTTAGCACTACTGCCATCTCCAAATATAACCTCACCATCATGGCATTCATCAAGGAAGCAAAAATGAGATCTTTCTCCAGTCATGTGTCTGGAGCATCCACTATCCAAATACCACTTAGAAGTTTCATTAGCAATAAGAACAGTATAAATGACTAAACATATTTCTCATTCCATATTTTTATGGAAGCATTACCAGTTTGATTGATTTGAGAGTTATTAAGGTTTTCTTTTCTTTTTTTAGCTTTAGCATTTAAATCTGCTATCTTTTTAAACAATTCATTTTGTTTGTTTAGTTTTCTGGTTTTCTCCAAAATTTTTAGATCATTCTCTTCCTTTTTCTTTTGAAATTCTAATTTCTTTTTAAGAATATGACAATTATATTTTTTATGTCCATAATGTCTACAATAATGACAAATAATTTTTAGTTTTTCAATTTGTTCATTTTGGGTTGAATCCAGGGTAGCTTTTACAAACACCGTTTTGGAATTTGAATTTTTAGCTGATTTTCTAATATAACCAAGTCCTCTCCTGTCATGGTTCACTTTTCCCATGGTTAATAGATTTTTCAGTCTAGAATTTCCTTGAGTAATGTTTCTAATTAAGGTTGCATTATTGACTTCAAGATCATTTCTTTCAAGACTTAATTTTTCAATTTCTTTTTCAAGTTATTGTTCTCTGCTTAGGATTTGGGTTACTTCATCTTCTTTGTTCATCACAATTTGATATAGATTTTTTAACTCAATTTTTAGTGAAGCATTTTCACAACACATAACAGTTTTTTCCTTCTTTAAGTTATCACAGGATTTTGCCAGAATTAAACTTTCCTTATACAAATTATTAAAAGCAATCTGAATGTTTTCTTTACTTTCATCATCACTTAAAACAGTTTCATTATCCACTTTAGCATTTTGAGAGTGACAATTTTTATTAAGATTAGCAATAGTCATTAATGCTCTAGCATTAGATGATTCTCCGTTATCACTGGATGTGTTCGTTTCAGTATCGGATTCATCACTATTTATGTCCCAAGCAATAGCCTTCGTAACTTTAGTTGTCATTAATGCTCTAACATTAGATGATTCTCTGTTATCACTGGATGTGTTCGTTTCAGTATCGGATTCATCACTATTTATGTCCCAAGCAATAGCCTTCGTAACTTTAGTTTTTCCTTTCTTAACATTGTTAGGACAGTCAGTAGAGATATCACCAAACCCCCTGCATTTATAACATTGTATCATCTTTGTTGTTCTCTCCCTTTTTGTATTTATCAAATTTCTCAAAAGGTTTCCTATTTTTTTGTGTGACATTTTTCTTGTTTTTGTTTCTGAAAAACTTTCTGAATTTTTTAGCAAAAAGTGCAACTTCATCATCAATGTTATTAGACTCATCAGAGTCAGTTTCTTCTCTTAATTATTTCTTAGAGCTAATCCTTTCTTTTTAGCTATATGAAGTTTCAGTTCAAATGTTTGAATTGATCCTATTAGTTCTTCTAATCTTATCAGATCAACATTCTTACTTTCTTCAATAGCTGTAATTTTAGGATGAAACCTATCAGGTATTGATCTCAGAATTTTTCTAACAATTTTTTGTTCAGGAATTGCTTCACCAAGACCCCACATGGAGTTAAATATTTAACTTAGTTTGGTGTAATTCTTTGTGAAACTTTCATCTTCATTCATTTTAATAATTTCAAATTGAGTTGTGTGCATTTGAATTTTTGACAGTTTAACAGAATTTGTTCCTTCATGGGTCATTTCCAAAATGTCCCATGCTTGTTTTGAGGTTTCACAAGCAATTATTCTTTTGAATTCGTCAGGAGATAAAGCACAATGTATTGCATTAAATGCAAAATTATTATACTAGTATGCATCTTTATCTCCCACACTCCAATCTCTTTTTAGTTTAATAGCAATGGTAGTCGATTCATCGACAGTCGTTGCTACAGTAGGGGATGTATCCCACTTCTACTAATTCTCAAATCTGCTCATCCAGGGATTTTAAGAAAATCGTCATTCTAGCCTTCCAGTAAGCGTAATTAGTACAATTGAATAGAGGAGGTCTAGACATAGAGAATCCCTCTTGACTCATGGTTATTCTAAGGGAACTAAGGATCACACTTGGGTTGTTAAGCCCTTCACAAAGTGATCTTGCTCTGATACCAATTGAAATTCTCTTTTAATTACCAAGTTAAGTTCTAGAGGGAGGTGAATAGGACAATTTTTAATTTCTCTGCGAATTTTATATGAATTAAAAAATTATTTATCACACAAGGCGAAAAGGATCAAGCAATTAAAATATGAATCATCCACAGAACATAGATATGGAAAAATCTGAGACACAATATGCAAACATTCACAATCACACGAGACTCGGATTTATAATGGTTTGGCAACTCCGCACCTACGTCCACTATCCAATATTCAACACGAGTAATATTAGATTATTTCAATCATGCATTACAACATATCCAATTGAAATAAATAATCCACTAACTAAGATATCGCTTAGTTTTAATCTAACGAGAATCACTTCTCGCTCACCTAGAGGGGTCAGCTTAGGCCAGTATTCGATTTAGAGAAATTCTTTTCTCATGGATCTACAATCCTCGATTCAGTTAGATGAGTCCTCACTCATCCACTAATCACAAAATATTCAGTGTTCATAAATTTTGAATTCTATCAAAAATGTATTTTTGATCATAGAAACACTTACCTTTCAATGAATACGATCAAATGGAAAATCCTTTGGAGAAGAATTCGCCCAAGAGACACACTGCCAAGAGAGTAATCCTCTTCTTGGAAGAAAATGCTTGCAGAATAATAATATCAAATAGTCTCTTCCAAACACTTAGAGCCTTCACAATGAATAGACAGCTTTGCTCTGGTGAAGCTCTCACAAATTCCAGATCTCTGGACTCAAAGAATGATAATCAAAGAATGTAAAGTAGAGATATCTTGATTGGGTTAATTCTAATGATGGAGAGGCCTCTTATTATAAGTAAGCCTCTCATCAATAGAACCGAACTGAATATAGCCGTTTAAAGGGCCAAAGTGCGCTTAAAAACGCATAAGAGATTGATTCAAAACGAGATCCGAAAGGGGTGGGGTCGACCGGCTAGACTTTGGTCGATCGAACCTTTAGTCGGTCGCCCGCTCAGGTAAATACTAAATTATCTCGAACCCGAGAGTTTGGGTCGACCGCACCTTTTTGGCCGGTCGTCCGCTCAAAAAGGTCGGTCAGCCGGACCTCTTAGTCTAAAACCGAACACTTCTAAACTTTTTAGAAATTTCTCTTTTTGACACGCACATGATACTGAACCATTTAGGGTAAATCTTGATCCGCTGATAACGCGCAGTGTACCCTTAGATTTACGTAAGTAACCGCAATACGAGATTCTTCATAGTTGAACGTTCGTTGAGTGAGAACGTACTTTAATCTTTTAAATCTTCATGCTTGAGCTTGACTTTATCTTCAGTTGAGCTTGATCATTTGACTGTCTTCAGTTGATCTTGAACACTTGGGTTGATTTTCTTCAGCTTTAATTCTTCTTTGATTTGTTTTGTCGAAGTCCACTTGATCTTTGACACTTCAGTCTTCAAGGGATTCGAGACACAGTGATATATATTACCGAAGAACTAAGTATTTCTGGGATTTGACAACCGAAACTTTTCAATTAATAACTCTCCATTCAACAAGAAAGATAATGATAAATCTCTTGTAAAAAAATAGGATAAAAAAATTGTTGAAAAATGTTTGTTTATTCATACTGCTTCAATTTCAAATGAAACTTCTAAGTGGTATTTGGTAGATGCTATAGACACATGACTGGAGAAAGATCTCATTTTTGTTCTTTTGATGAACGCCATGATGGTAATGTAATATTTGGTGATGGTAGTAGTACTAAGATAATTAGTAGAACTATCAAAGTTCCAAGAATATCTAAGATTGGGAATGTATTGTGAGAACTATCAAAGTTCCAAGAATATCAAAGATTGGGAATGTATTGTGTGTAGATGGTCTAAAATATAACATTCGTACTATTAGTCAGATTTGTGACAAAGACCACATATGCAAGTTTTCAAAAGATCTTACAGGAAATTTGTAGGCTGATATAGTGAATACTGCATGTTACACGATCAGTTGTGTTTATCTAAGGACGGGAACCTTGCAGTTGGCCTATGAAATTTGGAACGGAGTCAAACCAAATGTAAAATATTTCAATCTTTGGCAATAAATGTTACATGCTCAGAGACAAAGAAAACCTTGGAAAGTTTGACTCTAAAAGTGTTGAAGGCATCGATTTTGATCAGACTTTTGCCCCGATAGCTAGACTAGAATCTATTAGGATTCTTTTGGCATTAGCTTGTGTTCTGAAATTTAAACTTTATCAGATGGATGTTAGGAGAATTATTAAGAATGTCAGTGGAACCATTGAATACGGTCTCTGGTATCCTCTTGCAACTAATAGTGAAACTGTTAGTTATTCTGATGCCGACTGGACAGGAATTGCTGATGATCTGAAAAGCACCAGTGATGGGTTTTTATATTGGAAATTATTTGGTAACTTGGCACAGTAAGAAACAAAATGCTATATCATTATCGACTGCTGAAGCGGAATATATTGCCGCTGGCAGCTGCTGTGCCCAGTTAATTTGGATGAAGCAAATGTTGTTGAATTATGGAATTGATCAGGGATCTATGAATTTATTCTGTGATAATACGAGTGCTATTTGTATTTCTAAAAATCCTATACAGCACTCTAGAACCAAGCACATTGATATTAGGCATCACTTTATTAAAGAGCTGGTTAAAGAACAGATAATTTCATTAGAATATGTGAACACTAAAATTCAATTTGCAGATATTTGACCAAACCTTTAGATTCGCTCAGATATGAATATCTAAGGAAATCTATCGGAGTTTGTCTTATTAATTAATTTTGTTTAGTGCTAACTGAAGTACTTGATTTCATATTGAATATCCTATTTTCAGTATTTCAGTTAGTTTAATGGACTAATCATTCAAATAACGATTAGTTAATTATTTCTGTGAAATTATGATTGTCATTGATTGGTTGAAATTGTTTGTAAAATTTGGTGAATGATTGTTTTTTTATTTTTTGTGTTTCTGGTTTGTCATTTACGAAGTCGGGTCAACGTAAGAAAATGACCGGCCGACCGAATAAATTGTCGAGGCGATTGGGTTTTTGAAAATAAAGTTTGCGAAGCAGGGTTGACCGAACAAAATGTCCGGTCGACCGCGCCTCGCACCCGAAACTTTACTCGGTTTCACGAGCAGGTTGACCCATGTCCAGTCCACCGCCCTTGGTTATAAATTCTCTAAAGTCATTTTTGGGTCATTAGAATCATTTGGAAACCCTTGAAGCCTCCCCATTCCTCTATGAGAAAACTTTTATCCCTAAAATCTAATCTCTTTTCTAGAGATTTCTACTCTCTCACCATTACCCATTTTTTGGTGAAACTTCTCTGGTTTTCTCTCCATGGCACCTCAAGGGAAAATGAGCAAGAGGTGAATCATCCTCTAGTGATCCCTATCCTCTTAGGTTGCGTTTGGGATTGCGGAAAATAAGCAATAAGTCAGCTTTTTGCAATTTCGGACAACAAAAAGCTATTTTGTGGTGTTTGGTAAAAAAGGAAAAGCAGCGTTTTAAAACCAAGAAAAGCTAAAAAAACACAAAAAGCAAAAGCTGATTCAAAATGGCTTATGCGATTTGCGTTTGCGGACAACAACTTTACCAATTTTTTTCATTCCGTTTGTATCCTTCTAAACATTTCATATTGACCCAAACACCCTTATCCTCTTCTAAAAAACTAAAAAGAGGAGAATCCCTCTCGTTGCCTTGAAGTTTGACAACTGCTGAATACCGATCCTCCATCGCCTCTCCCCTCCCTCTCTTACAATAAATTAAAAACCCAAACATCTCCACCTGTACCTATCTAAGCCCCACCTCCGCTGTTACTGGCTGCGTCAAAACTCAATGCCGAAATTGGGATATTAAACCCTCGTTGGCCTCTTCCTCTTTAAAAGCGCAGGAGAAGAAGAACTCGTTTTGACACCATCATCACGCACCACATCCCTCCTACTCTTCGACGCCACATTGAGGGACCCACTTAGTGGTGCTTGCCATAAATCTTGGATCCCATCCCTCTGTTCTCTCATCTGTTCCTTAGTAATCATCAGAAGAAAGAAAATGGAAAGCTTCTAGCAAGGTGTGTTCAAGAATTGAAGAAAGTTTATCGATACATATCATGTTTTGAGGATCGAATCGGATCTTGATCCCTCTAACTAACTGTTTTTTTCTTCGACAAATACTTGGGTCACTTTTGGGGTGGCACAATGTTGTTTGTTTCTGCCACCAGAATGTGATTTTAGAGTGCTGGAAAGTGAATAATTGCAGAGTATTTTGTTCTGTTCTTATCAGGAAATAAATTTGAGATTATTGTTCAAATTTTGGAGTAAAACTTGTGTCACAACGGGTTCTGACCGAAGCCCGTCACAACCCATAATACGAACCATGTGGCACACTCTTAGTGGACGCTGACCATATGGATGTTTGGACAGTCCCTCGATGGACCAGCAAATCAAATATCAGTCTGATTAGGGATTTACAACCTTTGGATCTTTGCACCCAAATAACACTCAATAATGCCCAAATTCCTATGGTTAAAATCAACCCATGCAAATAAGTTCAATCCAACGCTCAGAAATCACTGGTTAAAATCAACGGTTTGTAGGTCCACTGAGGGATTGGCCAAACATCTATACGGTCATTGTCCTCTAATAGTGTGCCACGTGGCTCATATTGTGGGTTCTCACCGGCCCCATGAGTAAAACTTACCTCACCACCGATGGTCTAGTAGCTACCTAACCATCGGTGAAGTGCTCGGCACGCAAGTCCGGTGGCACACAAGTTATCCCTCAAAAAAGTAATCTTTCTTATTACATACATAACCAAACGCGGTAATAGTGTTTTTTCTTAAAATAAGCACATTTTCGACGGGTTGAGCCAAACACCTAAAATTACTTAAATTAAGTTATTTACAAAATGGAACTTTTTGAGAAGCATTTATTTTTAGCAAACCACTATCCCAAACGCAGCCTTAGTCTCTTTATCAATCCCATGGTTAGGGCTAGTTTCATAAACACCTATGTTAAAAGAGCTGTGGAACGTGGGGTAATCGAGAAGGAAGTGACCATGACTGGAGTCCCAAATCTTCTAAATTCGGTAGGTTGGTCTAAACTTCTTTCTATTTCTGGAGTTACATATCCTGAGCTAGTCAACTCTTAAGAGGTTTGATCTCTCTTAAAGGATAAGCCAATAGAAACCCTCAACCGATTTGCAGTGGCTGGAAAATAACAAAACTTCTATCTCAAGCAAAAAAATCAGAGAGAGGGAGTAAATATATTAAAATTGGATATCCCATTCTTTAATCACACTGATCACACAAATAGGGAAAAACTCTTTTGCAGCAATCGGTTGAAACCCTCAACCGATTTGCAGTGGTTGGAAAAAATAAATAACAAAACTTCTATCTAAAGCCAAAAAATCAGAGTAAATATATTAAAATTGCATAAAACCCCCAAATCATAAAACCCCCAAATCAAAGCTCCCAAAGTAATAAAACCAAACTACAGAGAACCATGACCTACAGATCATTAAAACCCTCAAATCATAAAACCCCCAAATCGAAACTCTCAAAGTAATAAAATTGTATTCTACCTTACTTCAAGAGAGAGAGAGAGAGAGAGAGAGAGATGTTTGTAGGTGCCACCTTACTACCAGAGCGATTGTTGCTGTGTGAAAATGGTGACCCCTAAGGAGAGAGGAGTTTATTTCTTTGCTTCCGACGATGTGGGTTAGGTGAACCGGAAAAAATAGTGCCAAAAAATTATTAGAACCAGCAGATCACAGCCGTCCGTGTGTAGTGGATCTCAGCCACTACTTACAAGTGTATGCCTAAACACAATGGAAAGTGGTCGGGGTTTAAGTTCAAGCACCTTCCCAAAATAACATAAGTAAAATAAAAAAAATCTAATTCTTAAGAGGTTTGATCTCTTAAAGGATAAGCCAATTGAACTGGATACATGCATGACGATGTAAAAATAACCGGATAAGCCAATAAAAACCCTCAACTGATTTGCAATGTCTGGAAAAAAAATAAATAACAAAACTTCTATATCAAGCAAAAAAATCAGAGAAAGGGAGTAAATATATTAAAATTGGATATCCCATTCTTTAATCACACTAATCACATAAATAGGGAAAAACTCTTTTGCAGCAATCAGTTGAAACCCTCAACCGATTTGCAGTGGTTGGAAAAAATAAATAACAAAACTTCTATCTCAAGCCAAAAAATTGGAGTAAATATATTAAAATTGCATAAACCTTACAAAAAAAATTTTAATAAGCAAGAGAATTTTCCCCAAACCAAGAGAAGGTGCAAACCTGTGAATTGATGGATCTAAACACTAAAACCCGTCAACATGAGCAGTCATGAGTTTCAGGTCTATTAAGTTAAGACCCTCAAATCATAAAACCCCCAATCAAAGCTCCCAAAGTAATAAAACCAAACTATAGAGAACCATTACCTACAGATCATTAAAACCCTCAAATCATAAAACCCCCAAATCGAAACTCCCAAAGTAATAAAATTTGTATTCCACCTTACTTCAAGAGAGAGAGAGAGAGAGAGAGAGAGAGAGAGATGTTTGCAGTGCCACCTTACTTCGAGAGCGATTGTTGCTGAGTGAAAATGGCGACCCCTAAGGAGAAAGGAGTCTATTTCTTTGCTTCCGACGGATGTGGGTTAGGTGAACCGGAAAAAATAGCGCCAAAAAATTATTAGAACCAACAGATCATAGCCGTCCGTGTGTAGTGGATCTCAGCCACTACTTACACAGAAGACAATCGACCTGTTTTGTTATATATATATATATATATATATATATATATATATTTTGATTTATGGAAAAAGTATCATGATGGTGATGATGTCACCAATGTGACATCACCTTGATGATGTCACACTTGTGGTGAAAATTCACCCGTGTCTCCATAAAAAAAGCTTGCTTACTTTAACCCCAAGGTAACCTTCGGCATGATACGGTGTAACAGTGGCACATCAAAATTAATTAATTATTTTTAATCATTGACAATTATTTTTTATTTTGTAGCCTATTTTTTTAACCCACAATTTCGGTATAGCCTAAACTTTAATCATCACCCAAAAATAAGGACGAGTTTGAAGAAGGTGATTAAAAAAGGCTAGAGTCGAATATGAATCTAGCTAGAGATGCAATCGACCAGGTATATATTCTATAATTAATTAATTATGGAGTTATTTTTATAATTATTATTATAAGCACATGTTTGTATAATATGTATAATAATAAGTTTTTGATAATGGTTACGGATAAGAATTTATGAAGAGCGAAGATGAGAATTTGGGGATCCACTCACTTAGCAAAGAGCGAATTATATTTGCCTACATGGTATGTTAATGTTATACATTATTAGATGGTATGTTAATGGTATACATCATTAGATGAATAATTGCTTTACACTATATCAATTATTAATGTATTTTTTTTCTCTTTCCCAGCTGAGTGGTAGTATAATTACAGTAAGGATGCACCTATCTTACGGAATGCTGCAATCAAGGTGCTAAGCCAAACATGTTCATCTCTGGGTTGTGAGATAAATTTGACACCTTCTCCCTTATCCATTATCCATGAAGAGTTTGACCAATTGGTATACGTCCACTACAATATGAGACTCCACGCTCGTAATCTACTAGAAAGAAGAGATGAAGAACGATATTATAATCTAATTGATTTGGATTATATCTTTGATGATGATGACATTCTTGATGAGTGGTTGCGAGAAAAGAGAGGACTTGTCATGGTTGGATGAAGGCGTTGAAGGTCGGATGATCCAACACACAAAGCGACAAAGACGAGATGAAAGGAAGACACATTGGTACTAAAAGGGGTGGGTATGATGCAAGACTCACCAACTTGGATGACCAAGTACGAATGATCAATGTTGGGGAGTATGGTGGTCAGCTTGGATATGGAGGTAGTTATGATTATGGTCAGCCTCAACCTCAGCCAGTTTATGAATATGGTTATGGTCAACAACCACATGATTATGATTATGGCCAATCACAGTTTGACTACAGTTATAATGGATATCTTGGATAGTTTGGAGGGAGCTACGACAATGCAGAGTCCAATCAATCAAGCGACACTCCATCCAGCCAGTATGGGATGTTCTTCTTTCTTATGGACGTCAATCGATGGATGATCATTGCATATTTTTTAGAATTTGGTCATTATATGAATTTTAATATATAATTTGAGTATATATGTGCCCATTATTATATAACTATATATACATTATACATATGTTTTGAGTAACTATAATATAATTCTTTCTACATTTTTTATGATTTTTAATTAATTTTATGTCTTTCTTAATAACTTTTTTGAATTTTCCAGAATATATTTTATAAATTTATATTAAGCATTTTGAAATTCTCCATTTATTATATATTTTTATAACATTTCAATTCTTGCTTTCACGTTTTTTGCATTTTTTAAAATTTTCTATTTTGTTTCGAATCTCGTCTCGAGATCACGTCGGATCGGACTAATCCGAACCACCGATCTCGAGACTTATAAGAAATCAAATGAGTAAAAAGACCATAAATACTCACATTTTTTTTACCATTGGAGGGTTAAAATAGGGCATTCATGGTTAAAAGGTGGGGGAAGGGAATTTTTTGAGTTTAAGGGGGTTTGGGGGATAAACAAATACCCCTCCAATGGTCAAAAGGAAAAAAATGAATTCAAAAGGCTCTATTGGTGCGGGCTGCATGGGTCATCGTCGGGCCAAGCTTTGGCCATTTTCGGCTAAGGGTGTAACTTTGGCCCATAGTCCAGCTTGAATTTTTTGGGCCAAAGTCCGCCGTTTCGTTAGACTTTTGGGCCGAGCCTCGGCCTGCCCTAGCTCGACCTGGCCCGAAACTAGCCCAAATTTGCCCGGCCCAACCTGGTCTAGCTCGATTCGAGGACAACGCTGGTTTGATAGGTTCTTGGTATAGGTTTGTGACTGATTTCGGCCTCGAAATGCCGAAAAGCTTCAGACTTTGCCAACTAGGGTGTGCATCTTCCCTCATCTGGGTCCAAGTGGTAGTTTCCTACTGAGAGCATTTCACAAGGATGCGGTTCACATCCTCAAATTTATTTTGAGGATAACAACTGCCTCCTTAGGGGCCATAATGAACTTGTATCGCCACCCAGTTGTAGCATTTGGCAAATTCTTGCCTGGTTTGAATAAACTGAGGAATTTACTGAAATATCGAGAACATTATCTCAGCGAAAGAAGTCGATCTGACCTGAAGATGAAGGCCCTACAATATCGTGCACATAAATACCAACCAGTGACATCCTTCTCTTGATAATTCCGCAGAGTAGAATGCAATAGGAGTTAGCCATGGTTCTTCGTCCTTTGGCCATTGTGCAAGGAGGACAACGTCATAGAGGAATGCAAGTTGTTGAAGACAAGTGGCATTATATTCTGTCCTCTGGAGGAACCATCGATGGAAAATGTGTTTGCAAATTTCTTCAGGAAGTCTCTCAATGAGTTATGCTAGAGGGACTCATTAGAGGAGAGACGAACCCTTCTGTTTCTTTAAGGGGTGTATGGATATGGTTGATAGGATTCAAAAGCCTCCCAGTCGATGTAAAGCCTCCCAGTCGATGTATTTATAGATAGAGAATTCATCTTCAAACTCGACTAGTAATTCTTGGTCTCCTTTGGAGGAATCTCCTATCTCAATCCTCATTTCTCGAATTCCTAGTTCATGACAGGTTTCTTCTAACGAAACTTGAATTTTTTGCCCTGTGCACGAATCTCTAGAGATGTACTGGATACACGGAGCTCGAGATGCGAAGGAAATCTAAAGAAGACACCTTTGCCTGCAATTGTTCCCCAGATTCCATCTTGTTGAATTGTGATGGGTTGTATTCGTGATAGAAATGGTATTCTAAGAAGAACATCATACTCGATTCCTTCCATGACAAGGAAGTTCATTTTCAAAGATTTACTACCAACATGAAGTTGGATGCCCCTTTTATCATCCAGTGTGCTGCCAAGCTTGATCCATCAACTGCTTTAACATTTCTGTGCATCTTTTGAGATACCTGGCCGGCATTAGATTAGTGACATTGAAATCTGAGCCAGAGTCTAGGATTCCATAGATGTGGTGTGGGAATGGACCCTTTGTCGAACTTGGATCATGACTTGGGTTAGCTTCTAGATTTAGATCATCATCTTGAGGGTGGGCTCCTGGATGTGTTCCAAGGTTGGTTCTGTATTATGGGAACCTTGATCTTGTATTTCTTCACCCTGATCCAGATCTTCTCCTCTATGTTGACGCTCTTCATTTTCTAACCAAATGCAAATTCGTTAAGACCAAACCTTGAGTTCGTTCAAACCAACCAAGGGTCGGTCGAGCGACAAGGTGAATTTTAGAAAAATAAAGTTTAAGACCAATTTTACTATAAAAAAACCATTCCAAGTCAAGGTATATGGGTTTTAAACAACCACTTAGATACACCTAAGTGTGCGGTGGTGTGAAGATTCCAAGCACACAAATGATCTTCAAGCTGTTGAAATCCGTGTTTCTTCTTCACTTCAAATCTCGAATGACACTAGGATAGAAACACCCCAACAATACAACTTGACTACATAATTTGACACGAAATTCGCTAACACACTATATCCTAAGCAGTATCGGTTGTAGATGTAGTGTTGCTGGTTAGCACTTACTAGCAAGACTCGTTGGTTGTCGGAGGAGAGAGAATGAACACATGGACATGGAGAGAAGAAGGGTGGCGGTGTGGTGGTAGTGGTTAGGGTTAGGGTTTGGGAGATGATAAGAAATGCAAACGATGACGGAAGTGGTGGAATCAAAATGGTAAAAGGGGTGTTGGAGGGTCTTGGTGGATCGGTAGCACAGGGTTGGGGTCCTCATGAACAATCCATCATTGCACACTACATTATCCAAATCAAAGGTGGCACAAGGATGAGGAGGAAGAGAAATTCATCAAATCTTCCTGTGTTAAAAAAATTTTAGAAAGGAAAACAGATAAAAATGAGGGAGGAGACTGATCGTGATAGATAAACAACGGTTGTTGGAGGAGCAATACAAACCAAGGTTTAAATTGATATAACGTTATATCGGTCAATTAAAGTTAATATGACCATTATTAGCTGTTATAACGGGTCACATCAATGGCAAGATTCTTTTCTTCAATGGCATTTTGGATATCTTTAACTACAAATTCAATTTGAATCTAAATTGGAAGAGACTAATGTCATTTGAAAGGTGATTTTACATAATTTATGATGGTAAAAACCCATTTCAATATGAAGCAAAAGCATTTTTGGAAAACCGGTCAAAAATGAAATCCAAACATCCAACTTATATGAAACCACTTTTATTCAAAATATTTGAGATGCTTAATAATATATTCTTATGAAAATCCGATGGTCATTACAAGAGTGTGGCATTTTGCGATTACCAACCTTTTATGCTAATCCCAGGCATCATGCTAAATAGGCTCTAAGGGCTGTCCTCAAAGCTTGGTTTGAAGGGTTTGGGTTCATAAGAGTAAATGACTAAGAGTGAGAGTCCTATCATGATTCAAATCATATCTGAAATCAAATCGATTATTAGTGTGCAAAAATAGAGTGAGAAGAGTCTTTCATGGTGAGGAGTTTCCTTTTGAGTTTTTGAGAGAATAGAGCATTCTTGTGATTCGTAAGTGGTCCTAATCCAACAGTTGAGTGTCATTTCCACATAGTATACAAATGAAGAAGGCTGGCACAAGACAATATCCCTATAGAGGAATATCCAAAATCATGTCGGCACTCCTGTACTTGGATTTGCACCTGCTTATATGCCAAAAGTGAGTCCATACATTATCTCCAAGCCATTGATAAGGAGTATAAGTTTGCCTTACAACATTATGTCAAAAGGAGCATTGCTATAGACTCAACTCTAGTTGCCTTACACATTTAACAATCTCAGTGAGACTCCTTGTACTACTCGAAGCATCCTCAAATCCATTTGAGCTTCTTATTAAAGGATCACACCATTCACGACTCACAAACTCCCCGAATGATATTACTAGTATGATATCAGATAATATTTGAGGATACCACAGGCAGGGGATTTTGCTAAACTCCAAGCTTATCCACAAAAAGAAAAAAGAGAACCTATAAAAAAATACATATTATTTTACTAATTTTTCTACATTTTCTGAATTTTTTTTATATTTTTTCAATTTAAGAAAAAAAGTGGGAGCATAAGACTTGCGCCTCACGCTTTTGGAGCTCATGATGCATCACCTCACATGTCCACCTTTTACGCATTGGTTTCATCCTTTAAATAGGACCCATGCTGCAACAACTCACATTCAATTACAGAAACGTCGCTTTGAAGAGACAAAAGTGGTAAAATAAAGAATTTGTTTGACTCGTACATACCAAGTATTGATTTTTGGGGTCACATGCAACTAGGGAGTTTGGCTTCTTTGGGGAAGAAGCCATGTATAAGATAGTCTAGATCAAAGTGACATCAAACCAAAGTCCTTTAACCTGAACAACAGTAGCAAGTATTCAAAAGACAAAATTAGAGTTGCATACCAATATCCTTTAAATGTTTCCCGACATCATTACATGCATGAGGAAACGACGCATATGGCCAAAAAGAGGAAGTACAGAGAACCATGACCTACAGATCAATAAAACCCTCAAATCATAAAACCCCCAAATCGAAACTCTCAAAGTAATAAAATCTGTATTCTACCTTACTTCAAGAGAGAGAGAGATGTTTGCAGGTGCCACCTTACTTCCAGAGCGATTGTTGCTGTGTGAAAATGGCGACCCCTAAGGAGAGAGGAATCTATTTCTTTGCTTCCGACGATGGGGGTTAGGTGAACCGGAAAAAATAGCGCCAAAAATGAGCGCCAAAAAATTATTAGAACTAGCAGATCACAGCGGTCCGTGTGTAGTGGATCTCAGCCACTACTTACAAGTGTATGCCTAAACACAATGGAAAGTGGTCGGGGTTTAAGTTCAAGCACCTTCCCAAAATAACATAAGTAAAATAAAAAAAATCTAATTCTTAAGAGGTTTGATCTCTTAAAGGATAAGCCAATTGAACTGGATACATGCATGACGATGTAAAAATAACCGGATAAGCCAATAGAAACCCTCAACCGATTTGCAATGACTGGAAAAAAAATAAATAACAAAACTTCTATCTCAAGCAAAAAAATCAGAGAAAGGGAGTAAATATATTAAAATTGGATATCCCATTCTTTAATCACACAAACAGGGAAAAACTCTTTTGCAGCAATTAGTTGAAACCCTCAACCGATTTGCAGTGGCTGGAAAAAATAAATAACAAAACTTCTATCTCAAGCCAAAAAATCAGAGTAAATATATTAAAATTGCATAAACCTTCCAAAAAAAAATTTAATAAGCAAGAGTATTTTCCCCAAATCAAGAGACGGTGCAGACCTGTGAATTGATGGATCTAAACACCCGTCAACATGAGCAATCATGAGTTTCAGGTCTATTAAGTTAAGACCCTCAAATCATAAAACCCCAAAATCAAAGCTCCGAAAGTAATAAAACCAAACTATAGAGAACCTTTACCTACAAATCATTAAAACCCTCAAATCATAAAACCCCCAAATCGAAACTCCCAAAGTAATAAAATCTGTATTCTACCTTACTTCAAGAGAGAGAGAGAGAGAGAGATGTTTGCAGGTGCCACCTTACTTCCAGAGCGATTGTTGCTGTGTGAAAAGGGCGACCCCTAAGGAGAGAGGAGTCTATTTCTTTGCTTCCGACGATGTGGGTTAGGTGAACCAGAAAAAATAGCGCCAAAAAATTATTAGAACCAACAAATCATAGCCGTCCGTGTGTAGTGGATCTCAGCCACTACTTACACATGTATAATGATGGAAAAGGTATAATGATGGTGATGATGTCACCAATGTGACATCACCTTGATGATGTCGCACTTGTGGTGACAATTCACCCACGTGTCTCCATAAAAAAAGCTTGCTTACTTTAACCCCAAGGGGGCATGATACGGTGTAACGGCGGCACATCAAAATTAATTATTTATTTCTAATCATTGACAATTATTTTTTATTTTGTAGCCTATTTTTTTAACCCACAATTTCGGTATAGCCTAAACTTTAATCTTCACCCAAAAATAAGGACGAGTTTGAAGAAGGTGATTAAAAAAGGCCAAAGTCGAATATGAATCTAGCTAGAGATGCAATCGACCAAGTATATATTCTATAATTAATTAATTATTGAGTTATTTTTATAATTATTATTATAAGCACATGTTTGTATAATATGTATAATAATGGCTATGGATAAGAATTTATGAAGAGCGAAGATGAGAATTTGGGGATCTACTCACTTAGCAAAGAGCGAATTATACTTGCCTACATGGTATGTTAATGTTATACATTATTAGATGGTATGTTAATGGTATACATCATTAGATGAATAATTGCTTTACATTATATCAATTATTAATGTATTTTTTTCTCTTTCCCAACTGAGTGGTAGTATAATTACTGTAAGGATGCACCTGTCTTATAGAATGTTGCAATCAAGGTGCTAAGCCAAACATGTTCATCTCTGGGTTGTGAGATAAGTTTGAGCACCTTCTCCCTTATCCATTATCTATGAAGAGTTTGACCAATTGGTATACGTCCACTACAATAGGAGGCTCTACGCTCGTAATCTACTAGATAGAAGAGATGAAGAACGATATTATAATCTAATTGATTTGGATTATATCTTTGATGATGATGACATTCTTGATGAATGGTGGTGAGAAAAGGATCCTTCTACATTAGATGGAGAGGGTCATGGTTGGATGAAGGAGTTGAAGGTCGGATGATCCAACACAGTGTTCTGAGTCATGGTTTAGATGATGGTGGTGGTGGGGTCACGTGGGGGGCGGGGAGGGGGGGGGGGGGTTAAAGTGAAACAGGTGAGGAGGACATTGAAGATTAGTTGCTTTAGCAACATATCAAAGCGACGATGATGAGACGAAAGGAAGATACATTGGTACTAAAAGGGGGGTGGGTATGATGCAAGACTCACCAACTTGGATGACCGAGTACGAATGATCAATTTTGGGGAGTATGGTGGTCAGCTTGGATATGGAAGAGGTAATTATGATTATGGTCAGCCTCAACCTCAGCCAGTTAATGAATATGGTTATGGTCAACAACCACATGATTATGATTATGGCCAATCACAGTTTGACTACAGTTATAATGGATATCTTGGATAGTTTGGAGGGAGCTACGACAATGCAAAGTCAAATCAATCAAGCGACACTGCATCCAGTCGGTATGGGATGTTCTTCTTTCTTATGGACGTCAATCGATGGATGGATCATTGCATATTTTTTAGAATTTGGTCATTATATGAATTTTAATATATAATTTGAGTATATATGTGCCCATTATTATATAACTATATATACATTATACATATGTTTTGAGTAACTATAATATAATTTTGTCTACATTTTCTAATATTTTTAATTAATTTTATGTTTTTCTTAATAATTTTTAATGAATTTTCCAGAATATATTTTATAAATTTATATTAAGCATTTTGAAATTCTCCATTTATTATATATTTTTATAACATTTTAATACCTGCTTTCATGTTTTTTGCATTTTTTAAAATTTTCTATTTTGTTTTGAATCCCGTCTCAAGATCACATCGGATCGAACCAATCCGAACCACCAATCTCGAGACCTATAAGAAACCAAATGAGTAAAAAGACCATAATACTCACATTTTTTTTACCACTGGAGGGTTAAAATAGGGCATTCATGGTTAAAAGGTGGGGGAGGGGAATTTTTTTGAGTTTAAGGGGGTTTGGGGGATAAACAAATACCCCTCCAATGGTCAAAAGGAAAAAAATGAATTCAAAAGGCTCTATTGGCGCGGGCTGCATGGGTCGTCATCCGGCCAAGCTTTGGCCATTTTCGGCTAAGGGTGTAAATTTGGCCCACAGTCCAGCTTGAATTTTTTGGGCCAAAGTCTGCCGTTTCGTTAGACTTTTGGGCCGAGCCTCGGCCTGCCCCAGCTCGACCTGGTCCGAAACTAGCCCAAATTTGCCCGGACCAACCTGGTCTAGCTAGCTCGATTCGAGGACAATGCTGGTTTGATAGGTTCTTGGTATAGGGTTTGTGATTGATTTCGGCCTCGAAATGCCGAAAAGCTTCAGACTTTGCCAACTAGGGTGTGCATCTTCCCTCATCTGAGTCCCAAGGATGCAGTTCACATCCTCAAATTTATTTTGAGGATAACAACTGCCTGCTTAGGGGCCATAATGAACTAGTATCGCCACCCAGTTGTAGAATTTGATTCTTGCCTGGTTTGAATAAACTCAGGAATTTACTGAAATATCGAGAACATTATCTCAGCAAAAGAAGTCGATCTGACCTGAAGATGAAGGTCCTACAATATCGTGCACATAAATACCAACCAGTGACATCCTTCTCTGGATAATTCCGCAGAGTAGATTGCAATAGGAGTTAGCCATGGTTCTTCGACCTTTGGCCATTGTGCAAGGAGGACAACGTCATAGAGGAATGCAAGTCGTTGAAGACAAGTGGCATTATATTATGTCCTCTGGAGGAACCATCGATGGAAAATGTCTTTGCAAATTTCTTCAGGAAGTCTCTCAATGAATCAACTAGTTATGCTAGAGGGATTCCTTAGAGGAGAGACGAACCCTTCTGTTTCTTTAAGGGGAGTATGGATATGGTTGATAGGATTCAAAAGCCTCCCAGTCGATGTATTTATAGATAGAGAATTCATCTTCAAACTCGACTAGTAATTCTTGGTCTCCTTTGGAGGAATCTCCTATCTCAATCCTCATTTCTCGAATTCCTAGTTCATGACATTTCTCGAATTCCTAGTTCATGACAGGCTTCTTCTGACGAAACTTGAATTTTTTGCCCTGGGCACGAATCTCTAGAGATGTACTTCATTGAGCTCGAGATGCGAAGGAAATCTAAAGAAGACACCTTTGCCTGCAATTGTTCTCCAGATTCCATCTTGTTGAATTGTGATGGGTTGTATTCGTGATAGAAATGGTATTCTAAGAAGAACATCATACTCGATTCCTTCCATGACAAGGAAGTTCATTTTCAAAGATTTTCTACCAACATGAAGTTGGATGCCCCTTTTATCATCCAGTGTGTGTTGCCAAGCTCAATCCATCAACTGCTTTAACATTTCGGTGCATCTTTTGAGATACCTGGCCGGCATTAGATTAGTGCGGATGACATAGAAATCTGAGCCAGAGTCTAGGATTCCATAGATGTGGTGTGGGAATGGACCCTTTGTCGAACTTGGATCATGACTTGGGTTAGCTTCTAGATTTAGATCATCATCTCGAGGGTGGGCTCCTAGATGTGTTCCAAAGTTTGTTATGTATTATGGGAACCTTGATCTTGTATTTCTTCACCCTAATCCAGATCTTCTCCTCTATGCTGACACTCTTCATTTTCTAACCAAATGCAAATTCGTTAAGACCAAACCTTGAGTTCGTTCAAACCAACCAAGGGTCGGTCGAGTGACAAGGTGAATTTTAGAAAAATAAAGTTCAAGACCAATTTTACTATAAAAAAAACCATTCCAAGTCAAGGTATATGGGTTTTAAACAACCACTTAGATACACCTAAGTGTGCGGTGGTGTGAAGATTCCAAGCACACAGATGATCTTCAAGCTGTTGAAATCCGTGTTTCTTCTTCACTTCAAATCTCGAAAGACACTAGGATAGAAACACCCCAATAATACAACTTGACTACATAATTTGACACGAAATTCGCTAACACACTATCCTAAGCAGTATCAGTTGTAGATGTAGTGTTGTTTGTTAGCACTTACTAGCAAGACTCGTTGGTTGTTGGAGGAGAGAGAATGAACACATGGACATGGAGAGAAGAAGGGTGGCGGTGTGGTGGTAGTGGTTAGGGTTAGGGTTTTGGAGATGAGAAGAGATGCAAACGATGACGGAAGTGGTGGAATCAAAATGGTAAAAGGGGTGTTGTAGGGTCTTGGTGGATCGGTAGCACAGGGTTGGGGTCATCATGACAATCCATCATTGCACACTACATTATCCAAATCAAAGGTGGCACAAGGATGAGGAGGAAGAGAAATTCATCAAATCTTCCTTTGTTCAAAAATTTTGGAAAGGAAAACAAATAAAAATGGGGGGGGAGGAGACTGATTGTGATAGATAAACAACGGTTGTTGGAGGAGCAATACAAACCAAGGTTTAAATCGACTGTTATACTATTATAACGTTATATCGGTCAATTAAGGTTAATATGACCATTATTAGCTGTTTTAACAGGTCACATCAATGGCAAGATTCTTTTCTTCAATGGCATTTTGGATATCTTTAACTACAAATTCAATTTGAATCTAAATTGGAAGAGACTAATGTCATTTGAAAGGTGATTTTACATAATTTATGATGGTAAAAACCCATTTCAATTTGAAGCAAAAGATTTTTGGAAAACCAGTCAGAAATGAAATCCAAACATCCAACTTATATGAAACCACTTTTATTCAAAATATTTGAGATGCTTAATAATATATTCTCATGAAAATCCGATGGTCATTACAAGAGTGTGGCATTTTGGGATTACCAACCTTTTATGCTAATCCCAGGCATCATGCTAAATAGGCTCTAAGGGCTGTCCTCAAAGCTTGGTTTGAAGGGTTTGGGTTCATAAGAGTAAATGACTAAGAGTGAGAGTCCTATCATGATTCAAATCATATCTGAAATCAAGTCAATTATTAGTGTACAAAAATAGAGTGAGAAGAGTCTTTCATGGTGAGGAGTTTCCTTTTGAGTTTTTGAGAGAATAGAGCATTCTTGTGATTCGTAAGTGGTCCTAATCCAACAGTTGAGTGTCATTTCCACATAGTATACAAATGAAGAAGGCTGGCACAAGACAATATCCCTATAGAGGAATATCCAAAATCATGTCGGCACTCCTATACTTGGATTTGCACCTGCTTATATGCCAAAAGTGAGTCCATATGATAAGGAGTATAAGTTTGCCTTACAACATTTTGTCAAAAGGAGCATTGCTATAGATTCAACTCTAGTTGCCTTACACATTTAACAATCTCAGTGAGACTCCTTGTACTACTCGAAGCATCCTCAAATCCATTTGAGCTTCTTATTGAAGGATCACACCATTCACGACTCACAAACTCCCCGAATGATATTACTAGTATGATATCAGATAATATTTGAGGATAGCACAGGCAGGGTTTTGTTGAACTCCAAGGTTATCCACAAAAAGAAAAAAGAGAACCTATTTTCTGAATTTTTTTTATATTTTTTCAATTTAAGAAAAAAAGTTGGGAGCATAAGACTTGCGCCTCACGCTTTTGGAGCTCATGATGCATCACCTCACATGTCCTCCTTTTACGCATTGGTCTCATCCTTTAAATAGGACCCATGCTGCAACAACTCACATTCAATTACAGAAACTTCGCTTTGAAGAGACAAAAGGGGTAAAATAAAGAATTTGTTTGACTCGTACATACCAAGTATTGATTTTTGGGGTCACATGCAACTAGGGAGTTTGGCTTCTTTGGGGAAGAAGCCATGTATGACATCAAACCAAAGTCCTTTAACCTGAACAATGGTAGCAAGTATTCAAAAGACAAAATTAGAGTTGCATACCAATATCCTTTAAATGTTTCTCGACATCATTACACGCATGAGGAAACGACGCATATGGCCAAAAAGAGGAAGTATGGTAAAAACTTAAGTTGAATAGATCTAATTACAGGAACAACTACGGTTATGGGGAAATCCTTATGAAGCACAATGGAGCGTTAATGAAGCATTTTCTTTCAGATGTAGCCATGGGCTTTTAACTTATCTGATCTAAAAGATATACTATGGCTTATTAAGACAGCCATTAATAATGGCTGTTCTAATCTAGTACATCCTATTAAAAATATATCATCTTTCTCACGAAAGGAGGAAAAAAAAAGATGTGCTAGATATGTTATTTGATGCCTTGAAAAATCTTATAATGAGGAATTATGCCATTATTGGTGCCTTGAAAAAAGATGTGCTAAATTTTTTGATTTTCACTATCCCCACCATTGTATTGTCACATGCATGTGCCGCGTCCTGTAATTCCGTATAATGATTCACAATTCCACAAATTTGATATCCCACCATCAAAGACAGTCTCTATCTCTGTCATTCCACATAAAATTCCTACTTAAATCTGAAATTCTGAATACAATAGCAGGGAACATTTCTCTGAAATTATAAATACCAAAGCAGAGAATATATCTGATTGAACCCAAAGACATTGACAATAACAATTGAGGAGACAAGTAAACATCATGTTAAAATTAATGAGAGAAATAACCATACATGAATTTGACAGCACATAGTCTTCTTCTGGATCACATAACATAAAACGCAGAATTTGATCTCCCTACCCTAAAGTGATGCTTTCAGAGATCGATTATCCCACAATGTATGCATACAAGCCCTTGAGTTGTGTAATGTACACATGGCACTGAAGAAACACACTGGGGTAACCCTAGCCCTACTAATCGCAGGTCTAACCGTCCCCAATTCTGTGAGGCTACTCCTCCCCAAGGTTATAAATTTCATCGAAAACTTTCAACCCCTACCGAAACTGACATACCAAAATATCTAAAATTTGGGTAATTCATTTAAAAAGTGAGATAATAAACAGATTTTTTCCTATATTGAAGGCATAAATTAGGATTTCTTTATCTTAGAGATTGTAGAGAGAGAAAGAGAGAAGATTTTGTTTCATTTCCTATAAATAAGGGATTTTAATAAATCTTTCACCCAAAAAAAAATTCCCCCATGAATTTACCAAAATTTTGAAATTTCGACGGAAATTCCCCCATGAAACTCGGTTTCAACCTGGACCAAAATCCAGTCGAAAAGAAAATTTATTCTCTGCTCCTCCCTCTTAGGCACAACCAATTTAATAGATGGTCTCTCCCATTTGCTCTGATTTATTTGGCCAAAATTACAACTTATGCATATATCTATGAATGGGAACTAGTTCTCTTTGATCAATCAGATCATGTTGGACAGTACATGACACACTAGAAAGAAAGAAGTAGAGAAGAGACTCACTGGGAGTTGCAGAGGAGGAGACTCCCGTATATTCCTCTCTTCACCGTCCGATAACCGCAGCATGCGTGCCACCTGAGCCTGAATTGAGAGCGTGGTAGTTAGTTAGTCAGTAAGTTGTAGATGTAATGTTGGTGGTTAGCACTTACCAGCAAGACTTGTTGGTCTTCGGCGGAGAGATAATGGATGCCTAACACAAGGACATGGAGAGGGAAGGGTTAGGGTTAGGGTTTGGGTATGGGGGATGAGAGAAGATGCAGACGATGACGGAAGTGGTGGAATCGGAGTGGCAAAAGGGGTGTTGGTTGATGGGTACCACAAGTTTGGGGTCATCATGAACAATCCATGGCTGCACTCCGCCTTCTCCAGATCTAAGGTGGCACAAGGATGAGGAGGAGAGCAGTTCATCAAATCTTCTTCCTCCTTCGTTCGGAAAGAAAAAATAAAAATAAAAAAGGAGACTGATCGTGCTAGATAGCCGTTGGTACTCAGCATTTCAAACAAAGGTTTTAAAATGACCTTTATACTGTTATACGGCCAAGTAACGTTAATATGACCGTTACAAGGGGTCACATCTTTTTTCAGGGTATTTTAGAAACACCCTCCTGAAATTTGAAAGTAATTAGTAATACCACCTTATACTTTCAAACTTTAGGATTACCCCCCTGACCTAGTTTAACCATCATTTGACTAACATTAAAACATGACATGCATCATGCGCCACTTAATGTACCTATGAAAGGACCATACTATTGCAAGTACAATGCCAACGACATGTGATTCAAGTCGGTTTTAACTTAAGTCAACCGTTAAACCAGGTCAAGGGGTAATCCTAAAGTTTGAAATTATAGGGGGTATTACTAATTACTTTCAAATTTCAAGGAGGTGTTACTACAAGACCCTTTTTTATTATTATTTTGTTCTTCAATATAACCTCGTTTTTTTGCATTCAAGGATATGACCCTTTAGTGGCGAAAAATCTATGATACAAAATTTTGATATAGAAGTCCCTAAAATTGCAAAGTAAAACTCTGTCGGGCCCAATGAATCTTTGCTACACACCTTGATAGATGTACACACAAAAATTCAGTGTGATTGGTTATTTTTAGCCATTGGATTTGAGCATTTTTCATCATGGGCTTGAACCTACCCACGTGCCTCTTCATGAAGCCCATGATGAAAAAGTGCTTGAATGTGGGCTAGAAGTCACCAATCATGCTGACTTTTGTTGTGTAGGTCCACCAAGGTGTGTGCCAAACATTTATTGGGCCAGTGGGCCCAAAAGAGTGTACTATGTGGCAATTTGAGGGACTTCTAGACCATCTGTCACTTGTTTGGTCTCACCGACCCATGAATGATTGGTCCACCACTTGATGAACCTACACACCAACAATCGGCCTGATTGGAAATCTATGGACATTGGATAAGAACATTTTTCGAGTAATTTCTAACCCTTTGATCTAACCTTTTTTTAGATGCTCAGATTGAGTGACTAGAGATCACCACCAATCAGGCTGATTTTTGGTGCGTGGGTCCATCAAGTGATGGGCTAATCATTCATGGGTCAGCGGGTCCAAAAGAGTGTGCCCCTCGAAATTCCACCTAGGCATTTTAATCAACACGTTTTTAATATTGGGCCCTTCGAAATTCCTATCACATTTTGATATTTTACAAAAAAAAAATTTATAATTTTAGAAAGATTTAAATTAAAAATATTTTAACGAATTTTTATTATCTTTTATAAATTTAATGAGTAAGTGTTTAGTATTAATGCTTGTTTGCTTTCTAGTTTATTTTAATTTATTGGGCGGGTCTTTATACCAATTTAGAGACATTTTATGTCCAAAAATAATTTTATTTAAAGCCTACTTGATACTCATAGGCCTTAGGCCCATTTTTGGCCTATACCCATCTTAAAATAAGCCTTTTTAGTGGGTTGTAAAATTCGCTAATTTTAGAATATCTTAAAAGAGAACCCTTTCAAAACAAAATAGAAATTTTTCGATAAACACATATTTAGAAGTTTTTCCCATTAACTATTTTAAATAGGACCTCCCACCCTTATATCAATTCACCAATTCTCTTGAGGCCTCTATTGTTCTCTAAACTCTCTAGAGTTCTTCTTGTTCTAGTTCTTAGCGGTAGAGGCTCTAGTTTTAAGTTTTAGAATTAGATAGGTACGGATATTTTCTTTTTATTTGTAATTCATTTAGTTTAAATTCTTGTTATATGATTTTATGAGTTTCAATATTTGTGGTATATGCATTTGATTCTTTTTGCAAAATTATTATGTTGTTCATCATCATCATCATGATGCATTATCATCGGGGTGGAAATTTAGCGGGAGTGCTTCTATGCGAAGGCCCGATTTTTTAGCAGGAGTGCTTGTAGGCGAAAGCCCAATCATTGATTTTAGTGGAAGTGCTTCTAAGCAAAGACCCGAATGATAAAATAATTAAGAAGGGTCCGGAGCCCTAGGGTGAAAGACCCCAAACCCCCAGCAGAAGAATCTACGGGTTGGACTTGTGAAAAAGAATGTGTGAAATGGTTTTTTTTTTGTTTATTCAATCGGATCATCATCATCATCTTCATTATATTTTTATATATTTGATCATGTATCCCATGTGATCTTAATCTATGCACGTGTTTAAATTAAATGAATTATAAACATGTGATTATCCTGTAGAATGTACTGGGCGAAAGCTCACGGTTTATACCGAACAAAATTTCAGATGTTGTAAAAGAGGTTGAAGATGAACCATTGATGGTGGAGACATCATAGACAAGACGGAGTTTGAGGATTATGATTACTTTGATTTTTCTTAAATTTAAGGTGTATGAATGCTTAAAGACTATTTGTTCATGTTGCGATACTTTAATTCACGTTTTGGAAATTTTGTTAATTTTTGGGTTACTCGGATTTATCCGACGTCCTGGATAAGAATATTCGTCAAATATTCTCTCGAGATTAAAATAATGTGATTCCAAGGGAGTTTGCTTCTAAACTGGTTCTAGTATTTAAAATATTTTTTTAGAATTTAATATATTATTTTCTATCTTGTGAAACTCTGCAAAGTGAAAGTCATAGTTGCTGTCCTACACAAATAGTACATAATAGTCAACTTCGATTGCGTTTTAGTCCAATTTACAATAGAAATTTATCTTTTTGCCAAACACAAAACCTGTGGGCTTCGAGTTAGATTTCCAAATATATATAGTTGGTTACTAAATTCAATCGGAGCTATCCTTTAGACCCGTTTTAATGAGTGACTGTCAGTTATGAATTTTTAATAAATTCTGATTGTATTTTTACTTTTTCTTCTACTTGTAAAATCGAATCTATACTATATTATTTGATAGAAAAATCATAAATTTTGGCTACTATGAAATGCATATACCATTTGCTGGATTTCATTTTGAATTGACCCCCAGATCATGTGATTAAGTCAGAAAAAATCAACCGACTTAGTTTTGCCGGTCACTTTTATAAAAATGCAAACAATTGTAAAACCACTAAAAGAACTATAAAAGTCATTTTTGACAAAAGTGCACTTGTTAAAGTTGTTTCTTATGATTTTTAGAATAAAACTCTTGAAGAAAATAATTTTTCGACTTACTTTGAATTTTGACCAAAAGTTGATCGTTTTTCTTTGAACCGCGAAAATTAAAATTTAAAATTACCATAAACGAGTGTTTTGGCTTAAGTGCCTTTACAAAAGATGTTTGATATACATTTTAAGTAATTATAGAGATCCTAATTAGTGATTTTGATAAAAATTAGAAAGTTTGACTTTGATTTTGACTTTGGTTTTTTCACCATAATAGCTTATTTACACTTCCGCATTATTTTGACTATTGAAATTGAACTGTTCTTCATCAATCACGATGGTGATTCTTGATGTTTTATTTTATTTTTATCATACCCTGGATCTTGGGTAAACGAACCGATCCACAAGCATTCATGTCGGGTCAGGGTGCCCGGATTTGGGGCATGACAGCTAGGTGCGATGAAACAATCTACACCTAAGGATGATGTCTACTTAGGCTAGGGATGATAATAACATTGCTCGATGAGATTACAAGGTGGCATCGGGTGTGCATTCGCATGTGTCACAATTCACAAACTTCCATTCAACTGAGGGTCTGTGCCCATTTGCATCCACCTTCGCTGATTGTGGAGTGTCAATGAAGCTGTTGACAATCACAAAGTTCTCGACACGTATCAGGTGCTTTTGCCACGTACTCAAGTGCTTTTTGCCACATACCCAAGTGAATTAAAAAAGAACTTAAAAAACACTCACCTATAAGGTGGTGGTTTGCCTGTACAAAATCCATCTGTCGAGAGCTCTGTGATTGTCAGCTGCTTCGCTGATACTCCGCAGTTAACGAAGGTGGACTCATGCCCATTTGAAAAGCCGGATGAGTTTGTTGTGAAAATCCAATTAAAGAGGGATATGAGTTGGCTACGCACCCAACGTAGCCAAGAGGGGACTACATCAGCCTCAGATTTATTCTTAGGTTGGTATGTTGCATGGTTCAAAATCTCGGGATCAGAGGTCAGATCGGCCCGTCTGGATTGGTCAAATCAGTGGATTAGTCTGATCCGACGCAACCCCTGTAAAGAATATTTTTATATTTTAGTTTTGGCAAAGATTACGTGTGACATAAAACATTCATGTAACCGTTCCTACGAGCACTAGTGTAGTGTTGAAGATGTCGTGGTAGGCATACTTCGCCGACTACGTGAAGACTAAAAGACAAAGACAACAAGAATCAGACAGTTGACGACAGGAGTCATCTGAGTAATTGCCCATTTGTCAGTTATAGATCATGTACGCTCGCTTAGGAAGGTAAGTGACTTAGTTGCCATATGAATATGTTTAAAATGAATAAAATATAATGGTCAAACCTAATCAATGGACAGACTCGAGTCTAAGTCAAGATTATTGACTTTTGAAAAAGTTCGATCGATTGGACCTTTTAGGCTAATCGATTGGAGACCTCTGTGAAATCGATTGGACTCTATGAGACAGAACTTATTTGAAGCCCAATCGATTGAAGGCCTCTGTGAAATCGATTGGACTCTACAGGACAGAAACTTATATAAGTCCGATCGATTGGACACTTGGTTCAATCGATTGGATTTATGAAGGAAAAACCCATTCGTACAAGACCAATCGATTGGACCCAGAGTACAATCGATTGGACTTCACGCGGATCGAGTCTTTTTAAATCCAAAATTCTAGTTTCCACTTCCCTCACTTATTAATAGACTCAGGGCTAAAAATTCTATAAATATAATTCCTCTCTAGACTTAGAAAATACACATTGGAATACAAAGAAAAAAGTTTTATTTATCAAGAGTGTCAATTTGAAGAGCAAAAAGTATTTAGTTTTCATTAATATCTTATGAGCTTTTTCTCTTCTTGATAAAAGCCAAAAACTTGATCCTTTACTCAGCTTAAATCTTTTACATAGAAACTTGACCTAGAAACCTGAGAGTACCAGTGCGTCTCAACATTATTTGAGCGACTTAGGTTTTAGGGTATACTGAATCATTCACCTTTAACAAAGGCTGGAGAGTTGAGAATTAAGATCGGAGTGGCTGATCGAAGGTAGGTTTGGGGAGTACCAAATTGAACAACCGGATAAGGCTTCTTAACTAGGAGAGTGCGCGTGGATTCGTAGCATTGATTTAGAAGACGTGGACACATCAGCAGTAGGCCTTGGCTAAGGTTGAAAGCTGCATTTGCAACGATGCTGCGTAGGTAACCTTTGTTTCGTTTAACTTTCTAGTTAGTGATACTTTCCGTCTGAACGTGGTCCCGTGGTTTTCGTTGACTAAGGTTTCCACGTAAAAACTCTATGTCTTGTGGATGTTTGATTGTTGTTCCGCTAATTGTATTGATTAAATCAAACGATGAAAAGACAATATACCATGGAGGTATATTTGATTTGAGTCGATTATGATAATCCTTTTATCAATCAACTAAGGCATGCGAGTTTATCACTTTACCTTGACTAGTAAACTTGTGATAGGTTAAATTAATTTTTGAATACTTAATCATCCCCCTTCCAGGTATTCTTACGTAAAGGAGAATTGACCGAGTATTTTTCAACCCTGAGTCTAATCAAAAGAGAGCTTTTATGGGTTTTTTTCCCCCACGCTAATTCTTCTATTCCTGTTTTGTTTTGCTTTTGTGCTTCTTTGCGTTTCTTCCATCTTTCCTCTTCGAGGACGATGATGGAGTGCAGGTAGTGGATGACGAAACTCCTCCATGGTGAGCTTTCCTCTGCCCCTCATTTTTTTCCTTCATTCTTCTAGATTTTTTCTTTTGGTTTTCCCCTTCATTTCCTCTTTAAAGACCGAGGATGGGGTGATGGTGGTGAACGACGATGAGATGGCGGCACATAACAGTGAGTGACACCTTCCCTTCTCCTCTCTCCTTTGGGATTTTTTTTGGCACTTGTCCCCTATTAGAAATGTTTCATCATTAACATTTTTTGGGTAAACACATGTTGATTTGACCAACTTGTGGTCAAATTTATTGTGGGACCCACAGACCTTTTTTTGATCAACTTTTGTGTGGGTTGTGTTCTCCTATATTAGGAGATTATGTATATGTATTTTAATTGTTTACTATGAAACATTTTGGGTGAATTTATATATTTGCCCAAACATACCCCACTTGCTATAATAATATTATTTTTAGTTTTGTCTTTTATGCTTTTTACTTTAGTCCCTCCTTGGATAGAGTGAAAAGTTTGGTTGGTATTCACTCTCTAGTCTATTGTAATTAGTGCAAATGACAATAGAATAGTGATCGTTATGGGGTGGTGCAAAGCACCATGCTCACGCCCATGGGCACGTGTGCGAAAGGGTGGTGGGCCTTTTGGGCGCTTTATGAGGTGCACTTAGCATGTGTCACGAGGAGCTTTTCTGAGCATATGATTTTTTATCAGATAGTTGATGATCAATCTTAACAATTGGATCATTGAATGAACGTGATTGGATGTATATCCAACGGATAGATTAACAGTTAAGATGGTTCAACAGACATATCTTATAACGGAATCAATTAGGACCATAAGATCATATAGATCTAACAGTTTTTAGACTTAACCACTTATAACTAATTCATAACTGCTCAGAATTGATCCAGACCGTAGGATCAAACATTAACTACTTATAAGTAACTTAGATCTGCTCTTGATCCAAACCACAGGATCAATTCGTATATCTTTAGAATGGACACAATTTGGTCTATAAAAGAGATGGCTTTGTCCTTACCCAAACACTTTCAATTCAATCGACTTTCAGAATTCATTCACAGAAATAAGAACACGGATCACGGTCTTTTTTCCTTTCTTCTTTTATTATTCTTTAGAGCAAACTTTAGATTGTTAATCCGATTTGTGCGATCCAGTCCATACCTTGGATCGATGTCTCAGTAAGTGGCGATCCGGAATAGGATTGGCCGAGACTTCGAACCATCGTATGTAGTAAGATTTTTTTTTACTCTCAAAGGTGAAGACAAAACTTTGTCAAAATAGCATGTTGATTCAGAATTTTTTTCGCTGAGGACCGATCTTGCTATGGCATTGTGGGTCGCGTCAAAATGCACCATGTGACAGTCTCCAAGACCACCTTATGGATGTTTGGCCCACCGGTGGTGAAACTACACACCAAAAATTGGCTTGATTGGTGATTTCTAGCCGTTGGTTTTGATTATCCCAAATATTGCTTGATCATACCACTAAAAATCAACCCATGAAAAGTGCTCGAATCCAACAATTAGAAATCACCAATCAGTCTGATTGTGGACGGTCAGCGTCCTCTAAAATGTGACACGTGGTTCATATTGTGGACGGTCACTGCTTATCTGACCGTCGCTGGTCAGCCAAGTTATACTCCTTGGTCAAAACAAGTTTGAAGTTTAAATCACCAACCCTTTCAGACATTTTATCAGTAACAGGAAATGCAACTTCGGCTTGGCAGTTGTGTTTTACCAGCAAAAGAAGCGCAAAACTCCCTTCGTTCTCTCCCTCTAATAACTCCACCTCTGCAAGAACCCTTCAAAACACAACCCAAATGGAATTCAAACTCCCAAACTGTAAACCTGAGCACCCTCTTACAACCCCTCAAAGAAAACCTACCTCACATGCTATCGTACGTACACATCTTCCAGTTCTTAACCGGTACGCACTCTCTCAAACTAGGCCAGCAAGTTCATGCTCACATGACCCTCCGTGGCCTCCAACCTAATGCCTTCGTCGCTGCAAAGATGGTTGCAATGTATGCCAGTTCTGGAGATCTCAACTCAGCTGTTGTCCTTTTTGATCAAGTTGCAAACCCTTCGTCACTTCTCTATAATTCGATCATTCGTGGGTATACCCGATTTGGGTATCCCGAAAAAACTCTTAGAATTTACCTTCAAATGCACTCGCAAGGCCTCCGCCCCGACAATTTCACCTTCCCTTTTGTTCTCAAGTCTTGTGCCGACTCATCGTTTATTCGAACTGGGAAATGTGTTCATGGGCAGAGTTTAAGAATTGGGTTAGAGTACGATTTGTATGTCGGAACTTCGTTGATCGATATGTATGTGAAATGTGGTGAAATAAGCAATGCCCATCAGTTGTTTGATAGAATGCCTGTGAGAGATGTTTCATCTTGGAATGCTTTGATCGCTGGTTATATGAAAAATGGAGTAATTCAAGTTGCAGAGGGGTTGTTTGGAAGAATGTCCAAGAGAAATATTGTTTCTTGGACTGCTATGATATCTGGGTACACTCAGAATGGGCTCGCAGACCGGGCATTGGGTTTGTTTGAGGAAATGCAGAGGGAGGGTTCAGAGGTAAAGCCCAATTGGGTAACGATCATGAGTGTACTCCCGGCATGCACGCACTCAGCTGCTCTTGAGCATGGAAGACGAATTCATAATTATGCAAGTGGGATCGGCTTGGACTCAAATTCTTCTGTGCAGACTGCACTTGTTGCGATGTATGCCAAATGTGGAAGCCTTGTTGATGCCCGTCATTGTTTCGAAAGGATACGTGAGCATGATAGGGGTTTGGTTGCTTGGAACACCATGATAACTGCTTATGCGTCACATGGGCACGGCATGGAAACCGTTTCGACCTTTGAGGACATGATCAGGGCCGGAGTTCAACCTGATTTTATCACTTTCACGGGTCTGTTATCCGGCTGTAGCCATTCAGGTCTTGTTGACGTAGGCTTAAAATACTTCAATTGTATGAGTACAGTTTACTCTGTGGAACCAAGAGTAGAGCATTATGCTTGTGTTGTAGATCTTCTGAGCCGGGCTGGACGTCTGATGGATGCTATGGAGCTCATCAATCAAATGCCAATGCAAGCGGGTCCGAGTATTTGGGGTGCCTTGTTAGCTGCTTGTCGCACCCATGGTAATTTGGATATTGGGGAGATAGCAGCCAAGAAACTGTTTGTGTTAGAGCCAGAGAACAGCGGAAATTATGTTCTGCTTTCGAATATGTACGCCGAAGTTGGGAGGTGGGAGGAAGTGAACAATTTAAGAGCTCTTCTGAAGGATCAAGGTATGAAGAAGAGCCCTGGATGTAGTTGGACTGAGATCAATGGAAAAGCTCATCTGTTTCTTGGAGGAGACACTTCTCACCCACAAGCAAAGGAAATTTACATGATTTTGGAAGCCTTGCCTAAGCAGATTAAGGCAGCGGGTTATGTGCCAGATACTAGTTTCGTGTTGCATGATGTTAGTGAAGAAGAAAAGGAATATAACTTAAATACGCATAGCGAGAAGTTGGCCATTGCATTTGGGCTTCTTAACACATGCCCAGGAACAGTTCTTCGGGTGACTAAGAACCTTCGCATCTGCGGCGACTGTCACACTGCCATCAAGTTTATATCAAGAATATACGATCGAGAGATCATTGTAAGGGATGTGAGTCGGTTCCATCATTTCAAAGATGGGTCTTGTTCCTGCGGAGACTATTGGTGATTACCATGATGAAGATGCCATTATGGAATGGAGCAAGTCAGAAACAAGATAGTACAAGGTGCTTAGTTTCTTGGAAAACTTGTATAAACTCATCACAGTTTGTGTTCTTAAAGAGTGATGAGAATGCAAAGTGCCAGATGAAAGCAAGATCTGACAATCATGAACAATGATCTCAGTTCTGGAAATACCCAATTGAATATTTACGTTGAACATGGAATTTACTTGAGGATTTTCAAGGACATTCTTGCATCTGTTTGGGATGGTAAGCTTGAAAGTTCATTGACTAGTGTTTTGCCATAAGAGAAAGAACTGAACCCCGACACTGCGACCAAGCCTCAGGTAACGAAGCTCTCAAACACCATGGCTTTTGTTTGTCAACCAAATTCTGTGCAGAGATGGAATGAAAAAAAATTAAGCATTTCTGTTTGATTTAATTGTAGTGCTGGCATGAGATATCGGCATTGAAGGGGAACTGCAGAAACTCCAATCAATTTATCTGGACCTTGTGATCCGTGGGAACAACTTGAGTACTACAGGTATCAGTTTCCTTTCGCTATTAAGGCTTAATCCGGGCTCAGCATTGGCTGCGCAAACGCTTTTACACAGGGCAATCGTGCTTAGATGATGAAAAGCTTGGATTTTGGCACTAAGTAAAGCAGGAGGTTGTGTTTAGACAACTTGTGTCCTGTGGTATATTTAGAGATTTGTCATATTTTTGCTAAAGACAATGTACATAAAATCACTGTAAACAAGGAACTTGGGGATTAAACCCATGACCTCCTGGAATGGGAGATACACTTCTACCACCCGGCGAAGCGGGCAACTGTAATTAAAAATCTGATTATCCTTGCATTGACGTTTCATTAGCTATCGCAAACTACACCTTGACACCTGACTTAATCTTTATGACGGTACATAATTATTGATTCATTACTTACCAGTCCTATACAATACCTACCTGTCCAATAAAAAACAAACCCTTGAAGAATATTTGTAAGTATTCTTGTTTCAGGCTAAACCGCCCAAAAAAAAAAGTATTCTTGTTTGAGATAGTTAGCAAATCTCCATTTAAAAACCGACTTCTTGGTGAGAAAAAAACCCTCGTCTTTTAATCCCCTCATGTTGCGGGTATATCCCCCGCTCCATGAATAAAACTCATTCTTTTTAAAAAAATTAAACAATATTTTTTATTTATAGTATATGTCACCAATTTTTATGTTTAAAGAAAATATTTTTAAAAAGATTAACACATTCCTACGCATTTGGAGACTTTGATAAATGAGTACATGTGTTGCTTACATTATTTAGATTTGAAGGAAAATATAATATAGTTTCAATTCTATTGTACTTATGTAGCCACACCACTCAATCTATATGCATTATGAGCAAATTGTGTACGTTTATTTATTATTTTTTTTTTTTGAATACGTAGTCTTGGACTAAAAATATATTAAACCTAAAGTTAAACCTGAAGTCCTCACTTATAAATCTTTTGACATTCTCCTCTTTTTGACTGCTTTTTTTGAACCCAAACCATTTTAAAATCACATTTTTCAATGGGCAAATTTTTGCCTCTTTTAATTTTGTAGGCACAGTTGAGGCAGGGCCGCTAGACCTGAACCACGTGGACAGAAGCCACAGAACAAGAAAAGCTAGACCTGGCCCGGGCAGAGCTGGGAAAGGGGATTTCAACTCCGTGGCAGGGCTGCACGAGGAGGAAACCTGGCTACTGAATTTTTGAATTTCTAATCTTAGGGTGTGTTTGATTGCCAAGTGGGAAAATTGTATTTTCCTTTGGAAAACACAATTGCCCTTGTTAGATAGCCATTTTAATTCTGTATAATTTCCACTACCAAGCCAAAAATCAGGAAAATTTTCCCTACTAAGCCGGAATTCATTTCCCATCCAGATATGTGAGAATTCATTTCCACCTGAAAACATGCCTTTATTTTCTCACATGAGTTCTCAGTTGCAATCAATCAGCCATTGAAGGCATTTACCATATGTATTTTCTAGGGAAAAAATTTTGTGCAATCAAACACACCCTTGGGGTTTGTCATTTCAAAAGATTCAAGTTCAGAATGTTTATATAAAAATCAATCAACAATGGAGAAGTTAAAGAGGATTGTTATGTTTGGGTTCAAATCAAAGAATTTTAACTGACAGCAGTTAAGGGTGGTAACCCTAATTTAAAGAAATATAAAGGAGTCCTGCAAGTTCATCCAATTTTCCAGGGGCATGATGCTAAAATCCACCCAGGTACATTACAACTCCCTCCGAGAAACAGGTGTGCACACGTGATTTGACACCGGAGAATATTGTAGAAAGTGATGCGGATTGCACCCAGACATGTACAGAAGGTGCACCCTATTTGGACAATCTACACCGAAATTAGCTCTATGTAGTCCTGCTAGTAAATTGGCATTAATGCAGAGAAACTATTTAAAAGGTTAACTGATTACTCTTCAAGATCCAATGTCAAAATTGTAAATTACAGAACGAGAAATATATGAACCTAACCTGCCATCATCATCCTTATCATTTGGTTAAACAGAAAATATAACCTGCTAAAAAGAAAGAAACATTGTTGCGGGCAACAGGCATACAAAATTAAATGTTGTGCTTCCTCCTAACCTTCCCTTTACCACGCTTACCTTTACCAATCTTCACTTTCTTCTTCCACTTCTTTCCTATGCCACCAACAGGCTTCAAGGACCCCGAGGCTCCACCGATAGCCATCTCCACATCTGTGGAAATGAAACTAGATAAGGTTCCGAAATAGAATGCCAACAAATTATCGTGAGAAATAGAAAGCCGACAAATTATCGTGACTAGCAGAAAATAGTCATTTTTCTTAACATCAAGAAGTTACAGTGACTTACAATTGCAAAGATGTTTTCTAAAGCAAAATAATTCATTAAGAGATCACAATGTGTAAGACTAGTATTTCCCAGAGAAGGTGATGCAGTCCTCTTCCCAGCAGTTTTTTAAGTGAGGGTACTTCAGCTTTTTCATCTTCCTAGGTGATGATAGTTGCGTTTAAGTTGGGGGGTGCAAGTGAAAGTTTCTTTAGTTAGTCGAGGCCATTTAATAATTAAATAAAGCACTAGGTACTTTAGCTCCCTTGGTGAAGGAGTCTTGCACAGGACTTCAGTAAATGCCTAGGACATGTGTTGCATTTACAACTTCAATTTCTTTGGTCAAACCATCAAATGCACCAGGCAATAGGCGAGCAACAAAAGTTCCCTTTGTGCCATAGCACTTAGGAATCTCCTAATTGGATAGAAATATAATTTTATTTATTAAATTCATAAAATTAGGATAACACAGGAAATTCCACTATTTCCTTAAATGCCAAAACTAAGATAGTTTTCTTTAAATGATATAATGACTGTACATATTAGTACACAGTAGCCCTGGTACAAAATTGTTTACATGCACAAGAAGAGCTCATGTACGCACACAGGATAGCAGCCAATAAGGTACTGCTGCCACGAGAAAGAATAGGAAAGATGGTGATAGTCATGTTGCTCCTAACTCCTGCCACTTTGTGAAGAAGACGTTAAGTTTTTCTCTTCAAAGAGAGAAAATTGTTATCCCCTGAACTATTTTAGTATCTATAATAAAAATATATATTATTGATTGTATCAAGTAATTAACAAAACTAACTCAACTAACACATTGCCTAGCCAAAAACAATTAAATATATTAACTTAAAAAGTCCAAAATTGAGTTAACATTGGCCGACTCCTGCCTGAACCAAGTTTAGGTGCTAGGGGGTCTCAACCAGGCAAAGTGGTGGGCTAGGCATCACCTAGGCAAAGTTGACTACACTGATCAATTTCTAAATCCAATTCAGTTCGAGAATAGGCTTCAATTTCTAATTTTTTCTGCTTTCATAGCAGTTTAGCTTCTTGTTACTTGCCCTTTGATCCTTTGCTGTATGTTGTTACTAGAAATCAGCAACCATTGCTGTATTTTAGAGCTTCAGTCTAAAATTACATTACTTGGTACTAGAGATGGCTCTCTGTAAAGTTCGCAGATGATGGCTGGAGGAAATAGTTTTCCTGTGGAAAATCGAATAGTCAACAATCCACCAACAGGAGTTGAAGGTAGAATAACACCGGTTGAAAATCAGGTGTCAGGGTTGCATGGACAGGTAACTGCAACCAAAGATGCAATAAGGCAGTTTACCAAATGGTTGGCGCAAGTTGGAATCTTTAGAAACACTGATCCAAATCGGAGTTCAAAGAAACCCACAACTGCCCATGGGCTCTCTGTTTAGAAGTGACCGTAGAATGGTATCAAACTCAAACTACCCACGAATTCGAAAACCAGAGAGCATGATCTGGAACTAAATCAGAACATTGGTTGGGAAAAATATAGAGGCCAGGGGTTGAAATTGAAGGTTAATGTTCCGGGTTTTTCATGGGGGGCAGTCTGACGTCATAGATTGGTTGAGCATATGGAAGGTCATCAAAGTAATGTTAAGCTTGTAGCCATAAAACTCAAAAGGTATGCATCTTCTTGGTGTCAACAAAACCAGATGGTTAAGTTTTAGATGGGTAAGAGCAACTCAATTCGTAAGATAAGATGCAGTTTAAGATTCCCCGTAGAGGATTTGACAGATTTGAGCATTGTGCACATTTTCCTTTCCTTTCAAGCAGTTTAAATTGCTTTCCTAAATGATTGTCTCCAAACACTCTCAAGATACATCCACAAGCACATATACAGCTCTTACTCCACCACAGGTCCGCACACCACTTCCAACAATGGTGCCATTCTATAGGATTTGGCTTGCTGTGATAGTGTGGAGAAATCCAGTTTGTCAACATGATCTAAGGAACCCGTGAATCGAAAGTCAAATTGGTTCATGGATGCTTGAGACGAAATCTTCCACGGCTTATTGAAGTCCAGCCTTGAGTCACATTAGGTCGAAGACACCCATTACAAGATACCACATCATCTCTTGCTGCTACATCAGCCCCAATGTAGGATCGAATATTCACCATGCCATCATCTTCCACCTCCGAATTTCAGAAAATGGGAAGATCTCACCTGTCACAACGACTATTGTCAACACTCCTTATGCAAGCCTCCAGATTGAAATGGTTACCCACTTCTACAGTCTCCCTAGTGCCTGGTGGAGCGACTCCCAAGGAATCCTTCTCGAAATACAAACTTTCTAAACCACCAAGCAAGTTTTTCTATACACAGATACACCACTCAAGCGAAACTTCCTTCCTGAATTAAAAATCTCTTTGCCACTGAACCCAAAATCTTAAAATGTTGGACACTCCCAAGGGCCGGGATGGCATTAAGGAAGTCTTCTGAAACGAAAATGTCAGATCATATCTCGATCTATCTCACGAATTGTAAAGTTTATAGGCAATCTCCTTCCAGCTACAATTATAGCCAAAGGAGACTAAAAATTCACAAAATCTGATAAACCACCTGATTGTTGCTGTTAAGAACATCACACCACATTGCATCATGGTAGTATTATTATTATTTATTTTTGTTTCTTCAGCCTTACCGTCTTCGCCTTCATTATCCCTTTTCAACTAAATAATAAACTATATCACTAAATAAACACATGCACAACAATAAGTAACTACTCATAGAAGTTGAATTCAATTACACGGATACATAGATATGCTAAAATCACCAAACGAATAACATGGAAGTCCACAAATGACACTCAATTGTCGACCACAGAACACAAACTCAAAAAGGAAAATAAACAAACAGAAGTAATTCGATGAAACAAAACCAGTAAGAAACTAGAAAATTCAACATAAGATAGTAACCCAACATGCAAAATTTACAAAAAAGTCAGAGAATAAAACATAACAGAACTGATCCAAAGCTAGGACACCGGCATCCCAATTACAAAAAGAAAACAAATTCAGAAAACTGACGAAATCTTGAGTTCGAACAATGGGGTATGAATATTTACTCCTAAATAAAAAATGGGTTCTAGAGAAATCGATAATTAACAAACCAAAAAGACAAGAAAAATACAGTTAGAACATCAAAGGTCAAATACAACATCAAATTCTGGACTTCCAGCAAATGGGTATGAGTTCAAGTAAATGGGTATGAATATTTACTCCTAAATCGAAATGGGTTCTAGAGAAATCGGTAGTTAACAAACCAAAAAGAACAAGAACAATATAGTTAGAACATAAAATAAAAATAAAAAAAAACAAAAAAAAAACATCAAAATCTGGAATTCCAGCAAATGGTATGAGTATTTACTCATAAATCGAAGTGGGTTTCACAGAAAAGCATCAAAGAGAGTACCCATGCTCGTATTAGTGGCGGAGGTGGAGGTGGAGGTGGAGGTGATTTCCATTGAAGTGCTGGTGGTATTGTAGGTACGTACGGGCAGCTTTGGAGCGGCGAGGGCGGCTTCTTGAATAGCGAGCTTTGCCGATTCTTTCTTATCGTAGATAGGCTCCACTATTTCTCTCCTAAGAGTTCTCAATCTCTTCTCCCTCTTCGATCTCAGCGACTTCGCCATCGTTAGCTTTCGCTGCTTGGGACCTTACTAGGGTTTCGCAGAAGGGGTTTTAGATGCGCGCACCTTGTATGTATATATAGTCGAGTCAAAACCGTAGATCTCATGTTCTCGAGATGGGCGTCATTCAAATTCAAAACAGATTTTAAATTTAGGATCAACGGTGTGAACCTAAGGACCACTTTAAACACATTACTCCATTAGTTGGAACATGAGTGATGAGTTTCAGAGTTTGAAGTTTGGCTTTGCTGACGCAAGGATGTTTAGCTCACCTCTTGGTGGACCCACACACAAAAATCAGCTTTATTTTTTATTTGGAGATGTAAGATTTGAGCACCTAGAAATCAACGATCATGCTTATTTTTGGTTTGTAGGTCCACCAAGAGGTGGGTCAAACATCCATGAGTAGGGGTGTATATGGGCCAGGCCGCAAGCCAAGATCCCAAGCTCCGGCTCGGGTGTGTCGGGTTGCGGATTGGGCTGGCCGCAGGCCAGACTGGGCCTACTTAAGTTAAGTTTTTTTTTTTTTTTTTGAATTAAAATTTTTATATAGTGTTAAAAATTTTAAAAAATCGACAAAAATTCAATAATGTTATTAAATTTAAATTTATAAAAATTTGTTTTAGCCTATTTTGGTATATTTGCAGCGGGGGTATTTACCCCGTGACAGAATGAAGCAAGGAATATTAGGCGAACGGATGCAAACGGGTCCCTTGGTGGGGCATAACCAGACTACTGGCCAGGCCAGACATAAAGTGAAACCAGAATTAGATGTTATGAGAACCTTCAGACAACAAACCCCAATCATATATGACGAATAGTAACTTTTCATGTTCACACGGGTTTAAATGTGACAGATCATGAGATCTGACCTAATCAAGGGCAAGGGATTACAACAATCTGATCTTTTGATTTGGCCATCTGAGGACCAAACCACTACCATACGGATGATGAAGTTGGACATGTTGAACAAGATTGTGGGCCTTGATCTGATCTCCAATGGGCAGATCATCTAGAAGATGAAGCCAAAAATTGAGGATCCAGATAAGATCTGGACCCCACATTGGAGAACCAACCCCATACGGATGTGGGACTTGCCCAACTTATCCACCCGTATGGGTCCAAATCTAGTATCAGATGCACAAATCTTGAGATATCAAAGCAAGATCAGATGGTCAGAAATAAAGGATCCATATCTGGTGCTAGATGCACAAGTCTAGAGATATCAGATGTAGATCAGATGGTCAGTAATGGAGGATCCAGATCAGAGATGGAGGATCAAGATATCTCTGATTTGGACCCCACCTCGGGGAACCAACCCCATACGGATGTGGGACTTGCCCAACTTACCCATCCATTTGGGTCCAGATCTGGTGTCAAATGCACAGATATAGAGATATCAAAGAAAGATCAACTGGTCAGAAATGGTGGGTCCAGATATGGTGTCAGATGCATTGATCTCGAGATATTAGAGAAGGAATTATGACCAAAATGGAGGGTCCAAATCTCTCTGATCTAGACCCCACCTTAGGGACCCAACCACATACGGATGTGGGACTTGTCTAACTTATCCATCCATATGGGGTCCACTCTGACAACAGATACACAAATATCGAGATATCAAGAGCCAAAATCTGCCCGACTCAGAAACCACCTTGGAAATCTAAATACTTGACAATGTGGTTACATTGATTACAGCCATAGATAGATCAATAATGACATGTTGATGCCTAGAGCATTGTCCTGAACCTCCATCTTTTTGGTGTCTCGAATGTATAGCAATGGCATGAGGAGCACTAAAAACTTATTTGGAATAGAAATTAGTTAGTAGCTGGAATATTGTGGAATCTCGTGGAAGAGGAATCATTTGTTCTTGGATGTCGCTCTCTTTGTTAGTCATGTGAGTTGAACTCACATATTGTTACAAGGGAGTGATAGGCCGGAGCATTTCTTTTCATTGCCTACCAAAATCAAAACAATGTAACCATGATGAGTCATGCAACCATGTAGCACATTTTCAGGAAGAAGAAACACACCTGTCATAATAGATCACCCCCATTATAAATGAACATGACAGCCTCATGGCTAAAAATATCTTAAAGACTCCAATAATCCCCTAGAGATCCTTAGAACTGACTAACTCTTTTGGACCAAGGAGCACGCAACATGACCAATATTATTTATTTGCGATCTACATTACATGCATCCATCTCGTGGTTATTTCTACATTATTTTACTACATGATTTTATTAACTTTCATAATTTAGTTTTATATCCCACCATTCATGGTAGCAAGTTACTTGTGGATTTGATCTTATTATCAGTTTTCGATTTCTTTAAATTCCTGGTTATACTTTTACTATAGTATAAGATTTACCATGATCTCTAATATCAAATATTTTCTTCTCTAGACATGTTAAAAAGTTAGGTTTACTTGCTGGGTTTTTTCCCAAAATCTCACCCCTTACAAACATTGCGAAGGGATTTCTCGAGAAGATTATCAATGAGCCTTCTTCCAATATTATAACCTATGAGGGGGGGCCGGGTCTTTACTTCTGCGAGTGCTATTATGGTTATTCCGTCTGATCTTTAGGAGTCCTTAGTAGGTACTTGGGCCTTAGTGCGTCGCGCACTTGTTTAATTTTGCCTCAGAATTTAAAAAAATCAATTGATGTAAAGAAATTTGAGAATTCAATGTTAGAGAGTATTATGTAGAACTTTGAGAGTCTTTGATTTTAGAGAATAAGAGAAGGATATTTTGTTGAATAATTGGCTCATTTTGAACATTAATATAGACAAAAAAATTATTCAAATGACCATTTTAACAGTTTTATTATTATTGAGGTTTGACCATTTTATAACAATTTTAAGGTTCAATTACACAGGCAATAGTTGCCAAGTTCATGAATAATTCGTGAATTATTCAATTTATAGAGTAAAATGAATTATTTGGGCAAACCTTTCAAAAAGTTGGAATAATTCCATAACAATTAATGATTGACGGTCAAAACATGTTTTATTCGTGGAGACGTCCAATTCGGCTGAAAATGAAATTAAAAAAAAACAAACTAAATGGGGAAAAGAAGAAAAGTCCTAATCTCATTCTTGATTGAATTCGTCTTCCTATCGTTCGAACTCCCCACCCTACTCCATACCACTATCCCCACCACCCTTTACTCTCTCTCTTTTTGCTATTCACCTTTCACATGGACGAGGACGACGGACCCCTATTGCTGCTGCAATCTAGATTCCAGAAGGTCAGTCTAGAAAAGTTTATGTTGTCAATCCCAGGAATACATAGTTACTTAGTAGATAGTCACGTGTATATCTAGACTTCTGAAGACTTGAAGCGTCAACAACATGTGGACTTCACCAACTATATATTCAGAGAAGACCGAAGCAAACAATGAAGATCAAATCATCAGACGCATTTCAATGGGATATAAAGTTGTATCATCTTGGACACTTGGGACTCAGTTCAACTAAACGTCTTCGGTTAGCGAACGTTCCTAATGAAATATTTTGTGTGATTATTTTGGATGTTTATCAGGTTGACCGCGTGAAACCTGCAGCCAACCGGACCTTGACATTCTTGGTCTTGGCAGTTTTTGCAGTTGAGCTTGACTAACCAACCGACCGCTTCTTTGGTGCGGTTAACCGCCCATGTCTGAACCTGAGTGCCCAGAGCAACTTGTTTGGTTTGCGTTGCTCATTGAACAGGGATGGCCCGGGGGATGAGGAAAAGGTGGGTTATTGAAATTTGGCCATTAATGGGGCTAAGCACAAATGGCACTTTATAAGAAAGTGAAAGCATTAATCTCAGAAATGCCTCCCATGTCCTTGTGCCCAAACACCTGCTTAGTACTTAGGTTCATTTTGTAGTAAATGTTTAGTGATCATTCTGTGTAGTGACTTTGTTTACATGCCATGTAAGTGTTTAAGAGTATAGGGATATGCGGCAGTACATAACACCTCACCAAGTAACCATTTCTTAAAAAATCCTAAATCTTCTTTTTATCTTAGTTTCCTTAACTGCATGTTTTGATTATTTTTTTTTTGTTTCAATTAGGTTTCTTTAATGTGACGATCAATGAAGAAAGACGACACCCAAAAGTGAAGTTGCAATCTACACTGATGTCCTTGTGTGAATTTGATTACCTAAAGAAAGGAGATGCATTGTAAGGTACTAGTAGGTGGCCTGTGCCCACGGCACTCCTCGACAAAGTGTGTAATGCCCCGGGCCCGCACTAGTTAGATATTGTCCGCTTTGGGGTCATCCCCCTCACAGTTTTGTTCTTGGTACGTGCCCTTGCATGCCCAAAAGGCCTCTAACTAGTTAAGGTCCAACGGCCACTTATAGCACAGATCTTGGACAGTTACCTATTCGATGTGGGACTAAACTCATGTACCCATCTGCCATTCCACCTAGTAACCCCGGCGTGGCGCACCGACTAGGCCATGGGCTATAAGGGCAAGCCAGACCTAAATTTGTTGAAAGCCTTTTGGGTGTGCCATAGGGCACGTACCAAGAACAAAACAGTGAGGGGGATAACCCCAAAGCAGACAATATTTGACTAGTGCGGGCCCTGGGGCTGTTACAAAGTGTTTGTCAAAATTGGGTGAGAGTGGCTGAGATCCACTATCCAGTTGGGGGATAAGATCTCGGCCCTTCTTTTATGAAGCCAAAAAGAGGGTGAGACAACTTCCATGTTTTGTTATATAGATTTTTCATTGCTTGCTTTATAATTGTCATATCCAATCTAATGTGTGTATACATATCCTTGTCTTTCTAGTTACATATACAATTATTTTACACACATTTATATTTTGACAAATTTTTAAGATCAAAATTTTGGATCACAGCTGAATTAAACACGAATGAATGCAATTGCAAACTTTTGTCGTTCCTCAAATTCTTAATAGCAAATTTTTAGACCATAACCAAATTATACTTGAACATTTACCGTCTCAAACTTTTGTCATATCCGAACTTGGCAACTAGGCATAAGCCTGAAGGGCCATTGCCAAGCCCCAGGCCGAGCTCTAATCTGCTAAGCCCAGGCCAGAACTTAGTGGAGTCAGGCCGTTCCAAACTAGGCTTGGGCACCAAAAAATGGCCAAAGCCGCAGATTTATGGGCCAGATTTACGCCCCCTAAGTGGGAGTAGAGTGTGCCATGTGGTATTCTTGGAGTTGGGGCAATATTTTTTGGGTCGTGATGTAACAAGGTATACCTGAGATCTTTTCATTTGTAGAAGCGACAGTTTTGGTAGTCACCACTGCCATCTGGGCCCATTGACCACATGGATGTTTAGCCCACCCCTTAATAGACATGCATACAAAAAATCAGCTTGTTTAATGATTTTTAGCCGTTGGTTTTAGTACTCAAAAAATGGTTGCATTCAACGGCTATAAGAATGCCTTAAAAAGTGCTAAAAAGTGTTAAAATCTAATGGTTATAGATTACCAATCAAGGTAATTTTTGGTATGTATATCCACCAAGGGGTGGGGTAAACATCCATGCAGTCAGTGGGCCCAGATGGCAGTAACGACTACCAAAAATGCCGCTTCCGCAAATGAAACAGTTTCAGGCATACCTTGTTACATCTTTTTTCTATTTTTTCTCCTTGCTGAGTGGCACCCACTAAATTGAATTGGTGACTTTCTATAAATCTATTCTACTATATAACGGACGAAGGTCCTTCTTGCGTGCCTCACGCTAAACCCCAAATAGGCCCAAAATACCCCTCTTTTGTTTCTTTTCATTTTCTTGATTTTTTTTTCCTTTGGAAGGGGTTCTTCGGTCTTATTGGTGTCAAAGACACATCAGCCTGCGACTCTTCAATGCTCTCTTTTATTACAAAAAATAAAAAAAAATTATTCTTGATATTACCCTCAAGTTCAATAAATTGACAAGCATTGCTTCTTTTAGGTGTAGAAATTGTTTTAATTGATAAGAGTTCTTTGGTCATTCAGTATTTTCACATTCCAATGCAGTTGTTCAAACACTCATTACATTTAACGTGGCACTTAAACTATTCATAGGAAAAAATTAAATGATAGATCCATCATCCAAGTTGATGATCGACCCACACTACATGGCACACTATCGGAGGATACTAAACGTATGGATGTCTGACACATCCCTAAATGAACTTATATAACAAATATAAGCCTGCTTAGTAATTTCTAACCTTTTGATCGTAATTCTTGAAATACACGGTAGAACATAATCATGAAAAGGACTCTAATCCAATGGCTATAAATTACTAATCAGGGTGAATTTTGATACGTAGATCTAACTATGGATAGTAAAAACATCTATACGGTGAGTAGTATCTAAGAGTGTTCCACGTGGATCATAATATGATCCATCATCACCTTGGATGTTTTAACAAATAAAAACAAAACCAAAAGCTACCTGTACATACTTTATTATTAAAATAGTAATGATCACGTGTTTCAAGAGCCATGGATATTATCATGTTGTATAGTGGTGTCATTTTGTCACTAGCGAAATAATACTTAAAATCTACGGTTAAAAACAAACAATGAAAAAGACTCTAATTCAATAGACAAAAATAATCGAGATGAATTTTCGTATGTAAATCCCCATAGGGATGGGCAAAACGTCTATAAGGTCATCGATCTCTAAGGTGCTGCCATTTGTACGGTGCAGTGCATGGCACGTCGCGATCCCCTAGTGGTATTAATGTCAAACTCTTCACTTGTCTCATCTCATTAATTCCAAAGTCAACTGCATTGATGTCCTATTCCAAGTTAATAAATTGTCTTATGATTTCGGAAATATCTATGATACCGACTACTGCATCAAAATTTTGATGCAGAAGTCCCACAATTTGCCACGTAGTAGACTCTTTCGGGCCCACTGCCTCCATGAATGTTTGGTCCACATCTTGTTGGACCCACACACCAAAAATCAGTATGATTAGTGATTCCTAGCCATTGAATTTGAGCACTTTTTTGACATGGGCTTGGAACCAACTCATGGGCCTGTTCGTAAAGCCCATGATGAAAAAGTACTCAAATCTCACAGCTAGAAATCACCAATCACGTTGATTTTTGGCGTGTAGGTCTATCATAGTGTGGTCCAGACATTCAAGTGACAAGTGGGCCCGAACGTGTCTATTACATTGCAATTTGAGGGACTTCTGGATCAAAATTTTGAATGACAAACCCGAAATGTACTCGGAACATTTCCTGTAACTACTTCCGATTGTGACAGAAGTTTTACTCCTCTTCGAATTGCTAACTATGCTCCTCAACCCACCCATAGCCCGACACGTGCAACCTCTTAAAGGAGGCCACGTACTATGAAATTGCTGGTCAATCGTTATCCGGCCAATCGTTATTATCCTCTCCATGTGTGATGAGTTAATAGCGGTTGAGCCGTTGAAGAGCATGGACGTGCGGCTAGCCGAGTAAACCTTCGCTCACTGCATGTTGAGCGAAGCCGATCACACACACAATACGAGCTCGTGGCATACTCTTAGAGGACGCTGACCGTATGGATGTTTGGCCAATCACTAGGTTGACTTACAAACCAAAAATAAACCTGATCAGTGATTTCTAAGCGTTGGATTGAAGTTATTTCATGGGTTGATTTTCACCGTAGGAATTTGAGCATTATTGAGCGTTATTTGGGAGCAAAGTTCCAAAGGTTGTATATCACTAATCAGACTGATTTTTGGTTTATAGGTCTATCTAGTAATTGGCCAAACATCCATACGGTCAGATCCCTCTAATAATGTGCCACGTGGCTCGTATTGTGTGCTGTGATCGACTTCGCTCACAACATGCAGTAAGCGAAGGTTTACTCCGGCAAGCCCAAGTTGCCCAACTACTCGTTAAATGTTTAAACTATTTTAATTTTTATTATATATATTGTAGTTGTGTTAGCAGTCGTGAAGAGTACGTTTCACCTTTGGATCTACAGCGTTGAGTGATCCTCATGATACACATTGCACGAATCTCGAGGACCACTAAGGGTCTGGAGTCTGGACTATTTAAGTAGTTTTACGGTCAAAACTCAAAAGTTGACTACAAAATGATATATATAGGACCAAAAGAGGTTACGTGAAACTTGTATATATTGCAAATTTGCAAGAGGAAGGAGGAGGCGGAGACGAGAGATGATGATGAAGAAAGCAGAGCTGGTTTTCATCCCATCACCGGTGATCAGTCACCTTGTCTCAACGGTGGAGCTCGCAAAGCGTCTAGTCAATCAAGACGATCGCCTCTCCATCACAATACTCATCATGAAGGTACCCTTCGCCTCCAATACCAGCGCCTACATCGAATCACTAACTGACTCCATCACAAGAATCCAGTTCCTCGAACTCCCTCCAGTGGATCCACCTTCACTAGAGCACCGAGCCCCGGAAGCCTACGCAGGAGTCTTCATAGAAAGCTACAAACCACATATCAAACAAACAATCACCAAACTCATGATCTTGTCCGAGTCCAACTCAGTTCGACTTGCTGGGATAGTCATTGATTTCTTCTTCACCACCATCATCGACGTAGCGAACGAACTCGGCGTCCCAACGTACCTCTACTTCACGTCTAGTGCAGCCATGCTTGGTCTTACGCTCTACATCCCAGCCCTTCATAGGCAGATCACAACTGAGTTTAGAGACTCGGAAACTGAGTTAATAATACCGAGTTTTAACAACCCAGTTCCACCACTCGTCTTGCCTGCACCACTCTTGAACAAAAGAGACGATTCATCTTACACCTGGTTCCTTCAACTCGTTAGTAGGTTCAGAGAAACAAAATGTATTATCGTAAATACCTTTGAAGAGCTCGAACCCTACGCCATCAACTCATTCTTGGATGATCGGATTCGATTCCCAGCAGTGTATCCTGTCGGTCCATTAATTGACCTCCAAGGTCAGACTCAGTTGCAATCTGATCAGAGCAACCGCGTGAATATCATGAAATGGCTAGATAATCAGCCTCCATCATCGGTGATCTTCGTATGCTTCGGAAGTATGGGAACTTTTGGTGAGCAACAGGTGAAAGAGATAGCACTCGGGCTCGAGAGGAGCGGATGTCGGTTCTTGTGGTCTCTGCGTCAGCCGAGCGATTACACAAAGCCCGAGGATATTTTGCCTGATGGGTTTTTGGAACGGACAGTGAAAAAGGGGTTGGCATGTTGGTGGGTCCCACAGGTGGAAGTCTTGGCTCACGAAGCAATCGGAGGGTTCTTGTCTCATTGCGGATGGAACTCGATTTTGGAGAGCTTGTGGTTCGGTGTACCGATCATGACATGGCCGCTCTTTGCAGAGCAGCAGCTCAATGCATTTGAGATGGTGAGGGAGCTGGGGTTGGCGGTGGAGATGAGATTAGATTACAGGAGAGAGAACATTGATTTGGTGATGGCGGAAGAGGTGGAGAGAGGAGTGAGGAAGTTCATGGAGGGTGATAAAGAGGTGAGGATGAGGGTCAAAGAGATGAAAGAGAAGAGCAGAAAAGCTGTGATGGAAAGTGGGTCTTCAGTCGTTTCACTTGGACGTCTGATTGAGGATCTGATGGAGGGAATCACTGCTGTGGATCCCATTAAGCAGTTGGCGTAACCTACATTTTAGATGTGGGTACGCCAAAATGTTGTCTCCCGATCCAGACTTATATATATAATAATAATAATAATTATAAGAGCTGATAAGCGACCATTTAAAAAAAAAAATTAGACAAGTGAGTTTCAGAACATAAGATACGAATGAGTGACTTGAATTAAGAGACGAGGCCTCATGTCGCCAAATTAATCCATTTTTCCCGATTTTAAGCTTTAAATGTGTGATGTAATTTGTTTTGTTTCTTTTTATTATATCCACGATTATAGCATGCTTGAGTGCTGCGTTATTAGATTCTCTGAAATATTTTCATGAACACACTTTGCATTTTTCTTCCTTCAATCTTGCAGGTTTTCAAATTTTGTAATGAGAAATAGAGGACCAGTTAATAAAATTCGGGTCGGGCTCAGGAGACCCCCAAAAGCTTTCCTCCTCTCAACCGCAGATAGGGGCCCAATCCGACGGCCAACAAATGGCCTTCCTTTGCATCTTGCGCCCACGCTGACGCCAAGCCGGGCTGATCAGTCCATCCGTTTGTTCGAGACTCCCAACAAAGTTGCATTTAATGGCTCTTCACTTTTGGGGGTCTCCAATTGGTAAAAAAACGTACCATCTTTTTTGTTATTCAAAAGCTTCCATTATGCTCAATTTCTTTTCACTCATCTCTATCTTTTATTGCTCTATTTTTTTTGTAGGTTATCATGAATGGATTAACCACCAAGTTGAACAAGATTTTACTGGTCTTGAGTTAGGTTCAATTTTGTAAGAATATATCTCCTCCCATTTGTGAGGTTTCTATTGTAGTTCTGTTTTTCTTTATTAACTGCATCTACAGGTTCTATCAAGTTGTCCAGGGCGGTGTGTTAAGGGTTTACTTATCATCTTTTTCAAAAAAGGCTATTGCAAAAAGAAAACGCACATATACTCCTAATTAACTTGCAAGCAAGAGAAAAACCATATAATAGTCTCTTGAAGGCTATGATCTTTAGATTTATGTCTTCCATCATAGTAAAGCAATTATTAATGTGGTTTCAAATAAGTAAGATAAGAAATAATAAACCCAGATGGTTAGATTAATGGCATTCATTGCATCTATCATCATTAATGTACATATCCTCAGTCCAACTCTAACTCTCCACGTGCAATGCAACGCATGTGTGCACCTACTAGTATATAAAAGAAGAAGAAGAAGAAGAATGAAAGAATTTTTCGAGCACAATGTCAAGTGGGGGATGGATTTCAATTAGTGAGAACTTTTGGCATAATGACCAAATTCCAATATCAAAGAATCAAATACCCCAAGAATAATCTCTTTTAACGAGAGGATTAGAGTAACCCTTGGCAATGACTCATGGAATTTCCTCGATGACTTGGTGCCCCTTTAGAAAATGGGAGGATTTACTTTGGACCATGAGTTGAAAGGAATTGTTGACGTGCATTACCATTATAGCTCATGGATATTCATGGGCGCTTCTAGTTTATTACTTTTGATATTTCATAGTTTATATATACTTCCTATACCTTATTTTTATATCTGTTAGAATATCGAGAGGAGATTCATGCATGACCGTATTCACCACTAGACGAGATGGATTCGGCTTCCGCGTTAAAAATGTGAATACCCTCGATTTTATAAAAACTGAATAGAAGTGAAGCCCCCCCCTCTCTCTCTCTCTCTCCATGGATGTTTTTCCTAACCCTAGATGGACATACATTAGCCCAAATGGGTGAAGGGGAAGCCCTGACCATATGGATGTTTGGCCAATACCTAAGTGGACTTACAAACCAAAAATCAGACTGAATAATAATGATTTCAAACCTTTGGATCTTTGTACCTAAATAATGGTAAATAATGCTCAAAATCGTACGGTTAAAATCAACGTTAACCCATGAAAATGACTTCAAGTAACGCTTATAAATGACTGATCAGTTTGATTTTGGGTATATAGGTCCGCCTAGGGATTGGCCAAACATCTAGCCGTTGGAGATATCCACCCACTACTGGTGGATATACACATTAAAAACCATCTTGATTGATGGTTTCTAGCCATTGGCGTAAGTACCCAGAAAACATGCTTGAATCCAATAGTTAAAATCTATGGCTAGAGATAACCAAAAATCAGTCATAGATTATCTCTAGCCACTATATTCCTTATTGGATATACAAACCAAAAATCAGCCTAATTGATTATCTCCAGCTAGCCATAGATTTTAGTACTTTTTAGGACACGATTCTAGCCGTTGGAGTCAAACACATGCTTTTGGGGTAATAAATTAATCCAATGGCTAGAAATCATCAATCAAGTTGATTTTTAATGTGTTTATCCACGATTAGTCCATAAGCACTTAGAGATATAAAAATGAATTTTAAACACCTAAAATCTATGGTCTCTAAGTCACTTAATTACCATCCTAAGTGTGATCGAAGTGAAGCTTCCATTTTTCAATTGAACCTTGATGCTTTGAAATGTTTTCTAGAGGGCTTGAGTGATATACACAATGAACAGCCATGCAACCCTGCCAACATGTACACTAAGATGAACTCTAACTCTCATTTTATCAGACGGAATTTGCCAACACAAAATATGAACATTACACATATATAAGTTAGAAATTATAGTTTTTTTTAGAATATTTTTAAGGGTAATTACCAAAAATATTAGCGTTTTCAACTTTTATCACCGAACAGCCAACTGACATGTTTGAAATACCAAAAAAACTAACGATTACCGATTTTGCCCTTAACTTTTAGGTGTGACTTCAAAAAGGTGACCGAAACAAAGCTGACACGATTGTATGCCTAAAGCTTTTTCTACTCCTATTCTCAATGATGGCTCTAAAATACTTTTGGATCAACCGTCCGACTATGATCTAACAGCTGGGGATCACTCCAAAAAGCAATCAACCTTTTTTGACAATGACACTCTTTTATGTTCTATTTTTTTATTTTTTCCTATTTTATCATCTATTTCCTCCTATTCTGTCGTCTGTTTCTCTTATTTTGTAATATATTTTCTTCTTCTCTATCATTTGTTCTCTCTGATACAAGATCAACAATGGCCATGAAAAAACTCATTAGAATCACATAAATGAGCAAATAGACATGATGAAAAACCAATGATAAAGCAGTAGAAAACAAAAACATAAAAATATAAAAGAGATGGTATGAAAGGAGAAAACAGATGATATCAAGTTAGAAAATAGACACGAGGAGAAAATAGATTATAGAACATGCAAAAGAAATCACAGGAGAAAAGGAAGACTGAAGAGGAGAGGAGGGTGGAGGAGGAAGAGAAAAGGAAGGCTGAACAGGAAAGGAAGGTAGATGATGAAGAGGAAATGAAGGCTAAAGAGGAGAGGAGGAAGAAAAAAGGAAGGCTGAAGAGGAGAGGAAGGTATGTCGTCTGTTTTGGCTTGTATGTCGTCTGCTTTCTCTATGTCTGTCATCTATTTTGTGTTGTCTATATATCTCGTGTGTCGTCTGTTTTCTCTTTGTATGTCGTCTATTTTCTCTCTGTCTGTCGGCTATTTTCTCTTTGTATGTCGTTTGTTTTCGTCTTGCTTGTATGTCATCTGTTTTTTCTTTGTCTATCGTCTGTTTTGTGTTGTTTATATATCTCGTATGTCCTCTGTTTTCTCTTTATATGTCATCTATTTTCTCTTTGTCTGTCGACTATTTTCTCTTTGTATATCGTTTGTTTTCATCTTGCTTGTATGTTGTCTATTTTCTCTATGTCTGTTTTCTTCTTGTCTGTCGTCTATCTTCTTGACTCTCTTCTATCGTCAGTTTGCTCCTATTCTATCATCAGTTTTCTCTTGTCATCGGTTTTGTCCTTTAATTGATGTATTAGAACAGAACAAGTGAATAGATCGAGAGTTACTTATTACATTATTTGTTATTAGAGATGACACCATCCTTTCATAATTGTCAAGTTTCGTAACTTGCGATTCTTAACAAGTTTAATAATTGTCTCGTATGATGTTAGCAAATGAGAAAATGGATGATGGAAAATGAGAAAATATATGTTAGCAAATGAGAAAATAGATGATAGAAAAGAAAAAAAGAGAAGATAGAAATGGAGAAAATAGATGTTAGAAAATGAGAAAACGGATGATAGAAAGGGAAAAAAGAGAGCAAATGAGAAAACGGATGATAGAAAAAGAGAAAATAGACGACAAAATAAAAGAAAACAGACGACGGAGTAGGAGAAAATAGACGATAGAAAATGTGAAAAGAGATGATGGAAAATGAGAAAATGGGTGATAGAAAATGAGAAAAGAGAAGGTAGAAATGAAGAAAATAGATGTTAAAAAATGAGAAAACGGATGATAGAAAGGGAGAAAAGAGAGCAAAGGAAAAAATGGATGATAGAAAAAGAGAAAACAGACGACGGAGTAGGAGAAAACAGACGACGAAATAGAAGAAAACGGATGATAGAAAATGTGAAAAGAGATGATGGAAAAGGAGAAAATAGATGATAGAAAATGAGAAAAGAAAAGATAGAAATGGAGAAAATAGATGTTAGAAAAGGAGAAACGGATGATAGAAAGTGAGAAAAGAGAGCAAAAGAGAAAACGGATTATAGAAAAAGAGAAAACAGACGACGGAGTAGGAGAAAGTAGACGACGGAGTAGGAGAAAATAGACGATAGAAAATGTGAAAAGAGATGATGAAAAATGAGAAAATGGATGATAGAAAAGGAGAAAATAGAAGATAGAAATGGAGAAAATAGGTGTTAGAAAAAGAGAAAATGGATAATAAAAAAAGATAAAAGAGAGCAAAGGAGAAAATGGATGATAGAAAAAGAGAAAACAGACGATAGAAAATGTAAAAAAAGATGATAAAAAATGAGAAAATAGATGATAGAAAAGGAGAAAAGAGAAGAAAGAAATAGAGAAAGTAGATGTTAGAAAAGGAGAAAACGGATGATAGAAAGGGAGAAAAGAGAGCAAAGGAGAAAACGGATGATAGAAAAAGAAAAAATAGACGACAGAGTAGGAGAAAACAGAAGATAGAAAATATGAAAAAAGATGATGGAAAAGGAGAAAATGGATGATAGATAATGAGAAAAGAGAAGATAAAAATTGAGAAAATAGATGTTAAAAAAGGAGAAAACGGATGATAGAAAGGGAAAAAAGATAGCAAAAGAGAAAACGGATTATAGAAAAAGAGAAAACAGACGACGGAGTAGAAGAAAACAGACGATAAAGTAGGAGAAAACAAATGACAAAGTAGGAGAAAACAGACGACGGAATAGGAGAAAACAGACGATAGAAAATGTGAAAAGAGATGATGGACAAGGAGAAAAGAGAAGATAAAAATGGAGAAAATAGATGTTAGAAAAGAAGAAAACGGATGATAGAAAGGGAGAAAAGAGAGCAAAGGAGAAAACGAATGATAGAAAAAGAAGAAACAGACGACAGAATAGGAGAAAATAGACGACAAAGTAAGAGAAAACAGACGACGGAGTAGGAGAAAATAGACAATAGAAAATGTGAAAAGAGATAATGAAAAAGGAGAAAATGGATGATATAAAATGAGAAAAGAGAATATAGAAATGGAGAAAATAGATGTTAGAAAAGGAGAAAACGGATGATAGAAAGGGAGAAAATAGAGCAAAGGAGAAAATAGATGATAGAAAAATAAAAAATAGACGACGGAGTAGGAGAAAACAGACGACAAAGTAGGAGAAAACAGACGATAGAAAATGTGAAAAGAGATGATGGAAAATGAGAAAATTGATGATAGAAAATGAGAAAAGAGAAGATAGAAATGAAGAAAATAGATGTTAGAAAGGGAGAAAACGGATGATAGAAATAGAAAAAAGAGATCAAAGGAGAAAACGGATGATAGAAAAAGAGAAAACAGACGAAGTAGGAGAAAACAGACGACGGAGTAGGAGAAAACAGACAATAAAAAATATGAAAAGAGATGATGGAAAAAAGAGAAAATGGATAATAGAAAAGGAGAAAAGAGAATATAGAAATAGAGAAAATAGATGTTAGAAAAGGAGAAAATGGATAATAGAAAAGGAGAAAAGAGAGTAAAGGAGAAAACGGATGAAAAAAATAAAAAAATGAAGAAAGCTTACAGTATTACAATATTTGATCTCTGCGTATAAATAAATGAAGAAAGCTTACAAGAGAAAAAATGAAGAAGAAAGCTTACCAGAGAAGCTTTAGAAAAGGAGAAAATGGATGGTAGAAAGGGAGAAAAGAGAGCAAAGGAGAAAACGGATGAAAAAGAAATGAAAAAATGAAGAAAGCTTACTGTATTACAATCTTTGATCTCTGCGTATGAACAAATGAAGCAGGAGAAAAAATGAAGAAGAAAGCTTACCAGAGAAGCTTTATTTGGTAAGGAAAAAGTCGTTTTGATAATAAATGTAGGTGTATTTTTTTTACTTTTTGTAATGGAAAAGTTGTTTTGACAGTAAGGGTAATAATGTCCGAAAATGTGCCCAAATTAACAAACTGGGAAATATTGAAAAGTTGTTGAGAAATGATGTTCGAAAATGTCCAAAAAAATTTCTTTTTTTTCCTTTATTTTTTCTAAAAACATCCCGTCCAACTGTGTTACGTAAAAAAATTGTAATTGAGAATGAATGAATTATGAACCATTCCTTAAAGTTTAAATCATCAGCCAAAGAAAAAGAGTGTTCTTTTTTTAATAATATATTTAACAATTTCTCGCCAAGTGATAGCTTGGCTAAAAATGAAAGTAGACAGGCTCCCTATAGAGGACCTGCTTGTTTGGATTTGCCTAATATATGTGTTTCGGTTGATCATCCATTGTTTACTGAGGTTGCTAGTACCACCAGAAGAGACATTACTTATATAAAGAACCACAATAGTGGTAACGCACTTTAAATATAAGATGGCCATTAGGCTTATTCGAGTGTTGAACTTTTACTCTATTAAAATGTGCCTACACTTGCAATGTCATTTTATGTTTTTTTACTACTTGGACCTTCCCAAGGCTTAAAAGTGGGTGAAAAAGCGGGGTTTATCAGATGATAAATTATTGGGAATACTTTCAATTCACTGTAAGGATACCTAGAGGGGGTTGAATAGGTATTTAAAATTTATCTGGATGATTTAACCTAAACACAGTTTACTAGTCACATCTAGGTGATCTAATCGCATGCAATCCTGAGATGATTGATTTTAATTACACAGTGATTAACCTAATTAACTCAGATAAAAAATATTGTGTATATATTCTCTCTTATTTGTTTAGTTTAATCTAATCACAGTAAATAGCATAAAATAAATCAATCAAACTGCAACACACAATATAATGTAGAAAACCCTCAAGGAAAAAAAATACGAGAGAAGAAATGATCAACTATACAAAGTTACCGAACACAAGTTATCACACACAACGTTCTAAAAGAAATGTCGAACTTGGTTCGACATTTTTTTTTGCCGACTAGGAACAAAAACAACGGACTAGGTCCGTCATTTTGACGCTGACAAAAATGACGGTTTATGTCTGTCTATTTGAAAACGACGGACCAAATCTAGTCGATTTTGGAGCAAAAATAAATGACGGACTAGGTTCGTTATACATTAATGAATGTACAAATCCATTATTTTTCTACACAAAACAACGGACGTAATCTGTCGTTTTCATTTCCGATGAAGAAAATCGACAGACCAAGTTCGTCGTTTGTTGTGAAACATGATGAACTTAGTCCGTTGTTTTCCTGCCTTTTGGTGTAGTGAACCCTAATCTTCTTCTCACAATCTAGTCCAAGCCCAAATAATGATGGACTCGGTACCACCCCAATTCTACACAATCAACTCAAAACAATTTTGAGTAACAAAACCTTATGGTCTCTCTAACATCTATGATTAAATTTGAAGGTGAATCCTAGATGTATATTGATCAAGCTTGGAAGGTATTGAAAAGTGAACTCATGTTCCTCAAGCTTTGATCAAATAAGATAAAACCCACAAAGATGGAATAAAATTACCTAGGGTTTCTCTCTTGAATCTTGGAAGCTCTTGTGCTTTGATTACTCTTGTTTATTAGGTTTTTCAATCTTAAACTATTAAACAGTGTTGGAGTGCCATTGGGACTCTTTTCGAGTTTGGAAAATAATTCTCGCGGATGTCCAATCGATTGGGCAATAGGTCCAATCGATTAGGCAGTACCAAAATTGCTTTTGGTTCTATCTGAGAAAGTCCAATCGATGGGGTTAGGTCTAGTCGATTGGACTAGGTCCCCCAATCGATTGGGCACCCCAGTTCCAGCATGAAAAGCCTTTTAGACCCTAAAACTGACTCCCTTTCTTTTATGACTTAGTTCTAAGTGTATTTAAAAGTTCTAACATCTATTTCTGGGTTTTCTAAGTCACTTACCATCTTATATGTGTGAATTAGTATAGACAAAGTTCTGAGTCTTCAGATAAATTAATCTTCAATCTTCTAAGTCTCCAAGCTTCGTCTTTGTAGTCTTCAAGTAGTACTTGAGTGATGCAATCACTAACACACTCTCATCCTAACTAATACACTATAGGATCTATTACATTTGTGTTTTATCATACGAAATTTAGCCAATACAATGTCATATTCTGGTCTCTGTGAAGGTCTTTAATGGCTCTTCATTGCTGGTTTCCCTTCGGGTATACTGCAAGCCCCAAACTTACTAGTGTTTCTGCCTCGGTAGCGAAGAGTTGACTTTACAATAGTGATATCACATTTGAAATTAATTAAAGAAATTTTTTATAAATTTTTTGGCAAAATCATTGAATGGTATAAGACATAATGTGAGCACAAAATGATAAATATTGAAAAACTTAATCAGGGTTTAGTGGACCACATTTTTGCCAAAACGTTGGAGGCTCTATTCATTAATTAAATCATCTTAATTAGCAATATAAAATGGTAAACATAAAAATAATAATACTTATGCACCAAAGATAGCTTGAGTTGAAAAAAAGTTTAGTTAGAGACTTTTTAGGAAACTTAATTAGATTTAGTAAAGGAGAAACAAATTCTCTCTCCATCTAGCTAAAAACGTTGGAGGTTGGATTGTCCCTACTCCACCCTAGCAATACCTTTTTAAGAGACAAACTTCTCCCCTTCTTAGCAAAACATTGGCTTTAGGAAAAGGCTTCACTAAGCACTATAAAACACCCATTTTCTCTCATTAAACCTCACTTTTGCACACCCTAAAGAGAGAAAAAAATTCGGCACCTCTCAGAGCAGATCTAGTAGAGAAAAAAGAGGAGCAAGCAAGAAGAAGAAAAGAGGAAGACAACAAGACTTAGAAGAAAACTCAGGAGAGGAGGTGGGATTCTCATATTCTTTCATTGTTTTGATAGTTTTTATATATTTTCAACCTATGTTTTCTACATGCTTATTATGATATTTCTCATAATTATTTTCTCATGTTTCAATCTTGTTATTATGCATGTAAATCTATGTAAAATATTTTGTAATAGTTATACATACTAGGCTTTAGAAATTGATTTTTCATGTATATGTTAATCTCCTTAGAAATTAATTTGGGATGTGTTGCCCTTGGGTGAAAAGTCTTAAATCCCCTTGATCCATGTGGTGGAATTAATAAAGAACTGCGATCCTTGGGTGTGAGCCCTTGAAGAATTTTTAATGAAAATCAGATGATTTAAATTTATTAGTATTTATCATTATTTTTGTGAGAATATATGACATTTGGATTCCTATGTTTTTTTTTGTTCGTGCTTATTGTGATTTTATGGGTTAAATATTAAAATCATTGATATGTACTAAATATGCTTTAAAACTTCTTGGTGTTTTCTCACTGATTGCATTCTTCGTCGCTATGAGGGGGTGACATCGTTCCTACTAGGCTTCACAACTCATCTTGATGTGAGACATCCCTTTCTATTGAGTTGGGAAAGAACGGCGAAGTCCATCCGAACAGTCCAATGAAGAATAAGAGGAGAGCAAAGACTGGAGCTACCTAGCTTTCTTTATAGAAGAACTCACTGCATTCCCGACTCGAGTTGGCGTTAAGGGATGAAAAGCAAGAACCAACCTCTGCTTTCCGAACCGATCGAAGGAAGTTTGTTTTGACCGTTCCGACCGAAGAAGGTAAGATCATGTACTGTATTTCAGTCTAACTTGAAGGCGAGCACAGGCTGAATTTTTGAGGGCTTGAAGAAGACCTTAGTTTTTATTTACTATGGAAATTTGTAAACACTCATGAATTGTTGAAACTGATTTTAGTTATGTTGATTTTTTATTAATTTCATGGATAATGATTACTACAGTCAATTGATTGATTAATTGATAAATTTTTGAAATTTATTGTATAGTTTCTGGGTTTCTAGAATTCTATGCACAGTCACAACTGGTTAAACAAGAAGACAAGCATCACTTTTGGCAAGAACTAGACGATGTCCGAGGTATGTGGCAAGCGCCATGGTGCTTGGGAGGGGTTTTTAATGAGATAGTCCTAGCATCAAACAAGAAAGGAGGAACAAGCAGAGTTCAAGGCATGAAACTCTTCAATGAATTCATAGAAAGAAATGGGTTAACAGACTTGCCTCTAGTAGGAAACTCCTACACTTGGACAAACAGCCAAGCTAACCCTACACTTAGTAGACTTGACAGATTTCTAGTGGATGATGCTAGGGTGGAGTCTTTCCCCAAACTAATTCAGAAAGGACTTCCTAGGATCACATCCGACCACATTCCAATTCATTTAGCTTGCGGAGAATATATGGTGAGAGCTAGGCCCTTTAGATTTGAGAACATGTGGCTTAAGGTGGAAGGTTTCATAGAAAAAAGTGAAAGAATGGTGGGAGTCCTTCAAGTTTGGAGGTAGTGCAGGTTCTATCATCGGGAATAAGTTAAAAGCCCTAAAAGAAAAAATTAAGGATTGGAACAAGAATGTACTAGGAAAGGTCGATGGAAGATGAGAAGAATTAGTGAACAAATCAAGGAGTTGGACATCAGGGAGGAAACAAGGCCATTGGAGGAACTCAAGATAGAATATCAAAAATGGGCCCTACTAGATGAGATTAGTTAGAAACAGAAGTCCAGAGTGAAATAGTTGAAGGAAGGCGACCTTAACACAAGATTTTTTTACCAAGTGGCGAATCAGAGAAGAACGAATAATCACATCGAATCCATCAAGATAAAGGAGCAAACCTTGGTGGATGAAGTGGAAATTAGAGAGGGCATAGCTTCTTTCTATGAGAACTTATACAAGGAAACATCTGGGGAGAGACCTCTCTTAGATGGCCGAATCTTCGACACAATCAGTGAGGAGTCCAAAATAGGTCTCGAGGATAAATTTAGTGAGGAGGATGTTAAGAGGGTTGTGTTTGAGATGTCAGGGAACAAAGCTCCAGGCACGGATGGATTCACGATAGCTTTTTTCAGGATTGCTGGGATATTGTCAAGATCGATCTGATGAAAGTTTTCGAAGAGCTGCACTCAAGGAACTTCTTAGATTACGGGAGCAATCAAACCTTTATTATCTTAATACCAAAGATTAAAGGAGCAGAGGACATCTTAGATTTCAGGCCCATCATTTTGATTGGAAGCACATACAAGATAGTGGCTAGAGTCTTAGCGTCTAGGTTAAAGAAAGTTATGGGTGAAATCATATCTGGAGAGCAAGGTGCCTTTGTGAAAGGCAGACAAATATTGGATGGAGTCCTTATTGCAAACGAGTGCATAGAGTCCAGACGCCGCTCAGGGGAGGCCGGCCTGGTATGCAAAATAGACCTAGAAAAAGCTTACGACCACACAAATTGGAAATTTCTAGACTACCTTCTTGGGAGAATGGGTTTCGGGGTCAAATGGAGAGAATGGATGAGAAAATGTATCAGTTCACCTAGATTTTCAACTCTGGTGAACGGGTCTCCCTCAGGATTTTTTGACAGCTCTAGGGGCCTTAGACAAGTGGACCCACTATTTCCCTTTCTTTTTATTATGGTGACCGAGGCTCTAGGGAGAATGATCTCGAAAAGAGCATTACGAAAATTAGAAGGGTTTAAAGCAGGCACAAATGGGGTGTTGATCTCTCATCTGCAGTTCGCTGATGATACTTTGATTTTTCTAGAAATCAGGCAAACCAAGTTAACTTATTGAATAATTTACTTTGCTATTTCGAGATCTGTTCAGGCCTCAAAATGAATTTCAATAAAAGCAAAATTATGCCTATAGGAGAGGTGGATGAAGTCGAGAGGTTGGCTAGAATTTTAGGATGTTTCTCTGGATCTCTTCCCTCTACCTACCTTGGTCTACCATTGGGGGCACCATCCAAAGCTAAAGTGATTTGGGATCCAATAGTAGAAAGGATGCATCGTAGGTTAACGGGCTGGAAAGGTAAGTACCTATCCAAAGGAGGGAAGGTAATTCTGATCAAAAGTACTTTGTCTAGCCTACCGGTGTACTTTCTTTTGCTTTTCTCGATCCCAATGTCAGTGGCAAAGAAATTGGAAAGGCTCATGAAGAATTTTCTACGGCACGACCAGGAGGACTTGTTCAGACACCATCTAGTGAATTGGGCTCAGGCGTGTTTGCCTAGATCAAAAGGTGGGTTAGGTTTTAGAAGAATTGGATATATGAACTCAGCCTTAATGGGGAAGTGGATATGGAGATTCGGTAAGGAGAGGAATAGTTTGTGGCGTAAGGTGATAGCTGGCCGGTATTCATGGGAGGAAGATGGGGGCGGGGGGCGGGGGGTGGGGGGTGGACGACAAAGTCAATTAGAACCCCACACGGTTGTGGAGTATGGAAAGGAATCATGAAAGTCAAAGATAAGATTATGGAAGGCTCAAAATTAACTCTAGGAGATGGGACCAGGATAAAATTCTGGGAAGATACTTGGGTTGGGGACCTCTGTCTCAAGGAGTCTTTTCCTAGGGTGTTATCTCTCTCACGTGGTAAAGGACAAACAATTGATCATTTTTTGACCGGTTCTTCAAGGGAAATAAATTGGAATTTGGACCTCAGAAGGAATCCTTTTGTGTGGGAGAAACAACAGATTGAAGTGTTGCTAGAATGCTTGAATCTTTACCTTGTCAACATCTCAAAAGAGGACACCTTGGTATAGAAACATTCTAAATCAGGCATATTCTCGGTTCAATCCTTTTATAAACTCTTATCAGCATCATAATACCCCACATCCACCCTTCCTGCCTCCCCCCTCCCCGAATCTTGTGATATGGAAATCTATCGTACCTTTAAAAGCCTGCTTCTTTGCTTGGGTAGCCACTCTTAACAAGATCCTTACCGTCGAAAATTTAATCAAGAAAAAATGGGTATTAGTGAATTTTTGTGTTATGTTGCAAAGCTAATGGTGAAAATATTAACCACATCTTTGTTCATTGTGAGTTTATTTGACTGGTTTGGTCTCTTTTCCTTGGCCACATGAACTTATGCTAGGTGTTTCCGGAAACATTAGGCGAAGTCATGGAGAGCTGGACACAACAACCACCCATGGCAGCAAAAGGAAAGATGCTTTGGAGAATGGTTCCTATGGCAATCGCATGGGGGGTGTGGTTAGAAAGGAATAGGAGAACGTTCCAAGGCAAAGAAAGTTCGCTTCAAGAGGTCATCATAAACATCAAGGCACTAATTTATAGCTGGAGTTGTATCTCATTAGAGATGATAGGACGTTTTTCAGCGACATGGTTTTTCGGATAGAGCATCTATTATGTTGATCATGTAATCATCTTTTGTTACTCTTTGAGATATTCTCGAACTCCTTCTTTCTTAATATATATTTGACTTATAAAAAAAAACATATCTCTATAAATATATGCATATTACGGAACTGAGGAAATTCCCAAAATATATATTTGAAATCCTCATTCTGTTTAAATTCTATAGAACTTGGCCTCATCCTATTTCATTAAGAACTGAGAGAGGAACAATTATTTTTTGAAAACCCAACAGTTCTATTTTTTGAAACAGCAGAACCTACGATTTTCTTTCTGGGTACCCCACAATTCACATGTTTTTTGAGATTTTTCATTCAATTTAGACTTTGGAACGAGAGAAATCAGAGTTTTTTAGGGCAAGGTCGAAGATGTGGCTTTAGTTATTCTCAACATTAATGGGCTGATTTTCCTGTGGTCTAAAACTTTTTTAAAGTGCAGTCTTTACATTGAAGATGTTGTATTCCGTTGGGTTATGTTATGCTCTAAGGAAGGTTGTTAGTTTGGTGTAGTTTCCTTTGCAGGTCATCTCGGCCTCATAGGTTGTTCTTTGTTGTGTTCTTTAGGCTTTTGCCTTTTCAATAAACTCTTTATCGAGTAAAACTTACTTGACCACCGACATTTAGGAAAGCCCTGACCACCCATAATATGAGCCACGTGGGACCCTGACTGTATGGATGTTTGACCAATCCCTAAGTGAACCTACAAACCAAAAATTGGCCTGATTAGTGATTTCAAACCTTTGGATCTTTGTACCCAAATAATGGTAAATAATGTTCAAATTCCTACGGTTAAGATCAACCCATGAAAATGATTTCAACTAATGCTTAGAAATCACTGATCAGGTTAATTTTGGGTTTATAGGTCCACCTAGGGATTGTCCATATGGACAGTGTCCTCAAAGAAATTGCCAAGTGGCTCATATTGTGGGTGGTCAGTGGTGGTCAGGTAAGATTTACTCCTCTTTATCCATAAAAAAATAGTTAAAAATCATAATTAACATGTTTATCCCCACACCTTGACCTTGGGTTTCAAATTGACCCATGAATCGCGGATCAGTCAACCCATGGATAGCGAGTCTCGTCCTGGACCTGGGGATCGAGGCATGACACCCGAGCTTGCTCACTTGTTATCGCAGCACCCAAGTTACGAATCAACGCACCATTTCAGATAAAACCCTAATCCACTCAAATTGCCACATAGTACACTCTTTCGGGCCAACTAACCCTATGAATGTTTGGATCACACCTTGGTGGACCTACACAATAAAAAATCAGCATGATTTCTAACTGTTGGATTTGAGCACATTTTATCGTGGGCTTCATGGCCTATGGGTTGGTTCTAAGCCCATGATGAAAAGGTGATTTCTAGCTGCTGGATTCGAGCACATTTTGTCATGGGCTTCATGGCCTATGGGTTGGTTCCAAACCATGATGAAAATCTGCTCAAATCCAACAACTAGAAATAACCAATCACACCGATTTTTGGTGTAGATCACCGTCTGCCAAACGCTCATAGGTTAGTGGACCTGAAAGAGTGCCACGTGTCAAATTTGAGGGGCTAGAATTCTGTATCGTAGATTTTTCCATCTTTCTGGAAATTCTACACCAACCAAAAATAAATAGGGAATTTTTGACATACCCCCCACCAAAGATGACTTACCCCCTGTGACCTGGTCCACCATGTAAGACCGTTGTTGACTAGAATTGCCCCTTTCTTCAACCTTGGAACAAAAAGTTTTAGGACAAACTCTAACCCGAAATCAAACGGCTGTAAGGCTGGCCACGAGATTCTGGTGGGTAGGCCGTTCATCTACAGCGACCAACCTACCGGAGCCTCGTGGCCGGACGTCCACCACTCCGGTGACCAATTTTTCGCAGTTATAAACCAAAAGAAATCAACATAAAACACCAAAACAGGAATCATTTCCATCTCATAACCAAAAAGAAACAAAACCCACTAAAACCCAACCCTTATTTTCTGATTAACAATGAGTTTGAAAATTTCCACATAGCCTCTTACATTACGATGAAAGAGGCTGCATAGAAATATGAGAGGTTGGTCTGTAAGCCCTTCATGCTTACAATACATATGGCCCACCTATGAATACTTCTGGACTGTTCAATGGTGCAACCAAGGAAATAAATTTCGGTTTCGAAGTTTATTTTGACCATCCCGGAAATGAAAATATTTCGACCAGTGTGGAAATAATACATTTTCGTGGAAATGATGGAAATAATGCGAAAATGATGAAATTATTATAGAAATGTTTGTAGAAAGTATGAGAAATGATAAAAACAAGCCTAAAAACACTCATAAACTATCAAACCATAATATACAACCATATGTAGTGTGGAAATGAATAACCATAACGGTCTATAATGGATTGGTCTTCTATATATATATATGGAAAGGGGTTAAATGATCAAATATGAGATTTGTGGTGCTCAAATGGGACATTTCCTACCTTCGATCGAAATGTTTCTATTGATGTCGAAACATTTCGACCAAAATAATACATATTTACACCGTCAATTGACCGAAATTTACTGTTAACACGAAATATTTCGACATGTATGGAAACATTTCGTGAATGTATTATTTCATGTCGGTAACCTAGAAAATGGAAATATTTCGCGAAATATTTCGTTAATTTCGAGAAATTTATTTCCTTGGGTGCAACCATGATTAATCAAAACTTATTAAAATGCACACTTATGCCCCTTGTCTCCATAATTCATTCACCACAAAGTTATTCCGCTACACTTGAGAATACAACCAACCTAAATCATATAATTTACTACAATTCCTCTCATGCGACTACGAGGCGGGCTTCCTCTAAAGATACAAAACAGGAAAAACCTCAACCCCTTGAAATGGTACAAACGAATCCTTTAAAGAATATCAGATCCATTCTTTTGGATTGATGCATGCATCTAACAGCTTCCATTCTTCACTTCCTTCCTCAGGTTGCTGCAAAGAAAAAGAATCACAATCTCACTGTTTTGTTCAGAGTTTGTATTCATGAAAAATGAAGAGCCTAGCTTACATGATCATATTCCCAGCGTGCGGTTAGTGGGAGAGAAACAAGAATACTCTCAATTCGTCCTCCCGTCTTTAGTCCAAATGTCGTACCACGATCATAAACCTTCATATTTAACCAAAATAAATGGTTAATTTAACTTAATTGAAAAAGAATTGTGACTGGTATATCATATCTGTTTGGAGCCTTAAAGGCACTGGGTCTACCAAGTTGAATTCTACATAACGTCCCCTCCTTAATTGCTGCCATGCCTTGTGGTGGTCTGTAAATGGCATGTCCTTCCGTCGCTGTATAATGGGTACGTATGCAGCAACCACGGAATTTGCGCATTCTGCAAGAACATCAGGTAAAATATATAAAGTGGAGGTTCTGAAAACCATAAAAAAATATGAGACCTTTGTTGTGATAAGAGCATATAAGAAAAGTTCGCTACGTGTTTTCAAGCAATACCAGTGGCAAAGGCAAGAAGCATCTCTTGGTCATAATCATTTAGATCATCAAAAAAAATCCCACCAAGCCCACGCCTTTCACCTCGGTGCTGCAGGGAACATTAGCCTTCAATATAAGCAAAACTTTACCCACAAATTCTTTCATGTTTTTTTTTGTATAACAATTATCAAACTTTGTCCCTTTTCTAAAAACCGTGTTTTTCAAAAGTAATGGAGTTCATAATAACTGCGATTACCATTACTATTTTATGTTGCCAGACACTTCAAAGTGGGTGACATACCCTAGTCCAACAGTTCAATCTACCCTAAACTATGGCATATTTCCTTAACTAAGAAAGTATGCCATAAGAGCTACTTGGAGAAGAAAGCCTGAAAAGATTTTTGAAAATTACACAATCGAGAGAACCACATTGGTCAGTGTCCGAAAGAATAAGCAGATAATTTGCCATTAATTAGGAAGACTTAAAAATCAATAATAATTAGAATAAGACCATGCATCTTCCTCATCACCATCGTTTAACAACATGCAAGATATAATAACTGGAAGACGGATGGCAGGCATACCTTAATTAAGAAATAATCATCACACCATTTTTTGAATCTGGGGTAGAAACTAGGCTCAAATTTGTCACAAGCACTCTTTTGGACCTACAACAGAAAAGTTCATCATGTCAAGCTCCTTCCAGCTATAATGGCTTATGCATCATTATAAAATCAGTGAAGTATCTATACAACATACAAATAGAACAAATTGAGTGGACCAAACATCATTCTCTCTTCTATTTAAATGAGTCCCATGTTCGTTTGTTTATTTTTTTGGAAAATAACCATGTTATTGAAAATCTCAACGATTGTTAAATAATTAAATGGTCTTTCACCTTACAGTTAACAAAATCCACTGGATTAAGTCCTTGAGATGGATGTCATTTCAAAATTTTGTCTCATCTGTCATGTATCTCAAGGATGTACAGTCCAATGGAGTTGACATAATGTCCAGAACCACTGTTGTGGATATCAATCTGCTCTAACAGCTCTTTACTACTCAGGAGAAAAATAGACAATAGTGCCAGCAACTTCCTCTAATAGAGAAGAAACAAGGATATTAGAAAACCAGCTTGGTTTCATGCCCGGGAGGTCAACCATTGAGGCTTTCTTTTACTTAATACAATTAATAGAGAAGTTTTGAGAAAGAGGAAGAATTTCCACATGCATAATGCTGTCCATAGAGAGTTAACTTGGAGGGTATTGGGAACAAAAAGCGATCGAACTCTGAAGCAGATATATTGATATCATTAAGGATATCCAATGAGAGAACACTTGGTGCCAGAACAAATAAGTTCCGAGTTACAATATGTTTGCACCAGGACTCAGTCTTGAGTTTGTATCTTTCTGCACTAGTTATGGATGAATTAATCGCTCATATTCAAGGGGAGGTTCCTCAGTGTATGTTATTTACAGATGGTATAATGTTTGTTCCTGCAACTAGAGGAGGAAATGCAAAACTTAGAACTATGAAAGGATACCTGAAAACTAAGTGTCCTAAAAATAAATAGAACCAAGACAAAGTATATGTAGTGCAACTTTAGTAAGAACACACAAAGCGACGAGATACTTGGTAAGACTAATACAAGAAATACTCTTCGATTATCTATATAGAGGGGGATATTGAATTGAGGTGGATATTGCCCATAGAATTAGAGCTCATGGACTATAGTTGATATGTGCTTCCAAAGTGCTATGTAACCGATGCGTACCAATCAAACTTAGGAAAAAAATTTACAAGACAATAATAGTACCAACTATGCTTTATGGAGCAGAATGTTGGGTAGTCAAGAAACTATAGCAAAGATAAGATGTTGAGATAGATGAGTGGAAAGACTAGGAAAGACAAAATAAAAAAGGGTCAGGCTCAGCGGACACATAATTTCACACACAAAAATCGTCGGGGGCCAATATATAAATTAGAAGTTTTGGAATGGGATGATTTTTGGTGAGGATGGTCTCTATGGTGAGGAGATCACCCTCACAAAAATTCAAATCATTCTGATATTCATAGCATGGTTTACAAGTTGAAGAATTATGGACCGTCTATTTTTTACCGTTAACTTGAAACCCACATTTGATGGTGTTAGAAATTTCGGAATGGGCTGATTTTTTGTAGGGGTGATCTATATGGTGAGGAGATCATCCTCACCAAAAATCAGCATTGAAGGCTCTAAGGGGACGATAAGAAGACCCGAAATAACATCGATTGGGGTAGTAAGAACCCTTAACATAAGATGTAGCTCTAGATAGAATTGAAGAGCGAATTAGGATTTATGATGCCAACCCCAAATAGTTGGGATAAGGCATTGTGATTGATGATGAATGAGCAATGACATTTTATTTAAGGTCTTTTAAAAGCCCATTCCATCCTAGGTCTTCTATCAGAAACTGCAAGTTCGTCTAGTAGGCTCCTCCATGCTCCATCAAAAACTGCATGACAACTCAGTCACTCTTAGGAAGGAATAGAAAGTCATCAGACTCTAATAATTTCCATAATATATTAGAAGAATAAAAAAGTAATCACTAGGATGAACAAGAACGCTGGAAATTTTCGTATAAAATTATTTCCAATAAAAGAAGCTAAACTTCAAATGTAGAACAACAGAACACACTTTTGTGCCTTGTGAATTACCATATGAAAGTGCTTGACATCCTCCTCAAAGATATAGGCAGGAGTTAAATCAGTGCCACCACCAAACCACCATTGTCTAGGTGCTCCAGGTGCATCTGCATCCAAATATTTTGCCAACATGTTACCAACAGAGTAAAGTTCCACATCATTTGTTGCAATACATATATAAGAAAGATTGTGATCCGAATGTTGTTGCAATACATATATAAGAAAGATTGTGATCCGAATGTAAACCACAATTGCAAAACTAAGTACCAGAAAGAACAGAACATAATAAAATTTAAGATTGCAGTGAAAGCATAAAGTTGTGGAAGGAAACAAATTTGTGAAGCTAGTTCAAGAGAAAGCTCATGAAGCAAAAGATTTCCCATTAGCATGGGAAGCAAATATATAAGGAAAAGCAATCATGGACATTTGAAAGAAATGCATTCCAGATCTTTTTTTCTCTCTTTGATAAGTATTCCAGCCCATTTTTGAATTGGTGGTTTTATTACAGTAGATGTAATTCAAAGGGGCTTGTGTTCATTTTCCAAAAATAGTAACTTACATCTGATAGAGACATAATTTCACTCATTGCACATTTGAGACATCAGCAAGTCTGGTAGAGGATTTTTTTTTCTCTTTTTGATAAATAATGCCTGGAGGGATAATTGGGCCTAGTCTTGCAGAAGTGCTGGTTAATCACATCGACAAGGAATTATTAACCAACTTATGTCGTAGGTACAACTATTCAAACCAATTCAACAAGGGTAGGGCTGAGGAGCCCCCCTTTTTCTGACCCCTCTTGGGAGTCGGACTCGTAGCGCTGAGCCGGTATTCACTTAATGAGCCTAGTCTTGCGGAAGTGCTCGTTAATCACATCGACAAGGAACTATTAACCAACTTATGTCATAGAAGGTACAACTATTCAAACCAATTGAACAAGGGTCGGCCTGAGGAGCCCCCCTTTTTTGACCTCTCTTGGGAGTCGGACTCGGGGCCGTGGATTCTCGAAATACACGGCCCTGAGTCCGACTCCTGAGGGGGTCAGAAAAAGGGGATCCTTGGAGCCTGAGCCATTGAACAAAAAGGTTCCAATTGGTTTTCCTTTATTCTTGTTAAAAGCAACCATGTTGATGACATCTTAGGAAGAGGCAATCTCCTTTTATCTCATTTATGTCTAGGTGGAGCATGATTGTAGAGTCCATAACCTAGTCTCACCCAAACAGATCTCCTAGGTCACTCTTGCTTTTTGGCTCCCGGTATCACTCTAAACCAAAGTTAAGAAGCCATGACCATCGAGTTGCGGTAAGTGGTCAGCTTTTTTTTCCTAAATGGATGGGAAATGTATGTGGATTGGGGGGCTAAAAAAGCATTATAAGACCTACCAAAGCTCATCTTGTGAGCCCTAAGACGTGTTCTAAGCAAGGTAATTAAGGGCGCAAGGCGCGCTTAAGGCTCTAAGACCTCTGGTGCCTGAGGCGTAAGGCGCAAGGCGCAAGGCGAGGCACGCGCCTGACTGAAGCGAGGCGCAATATTAAAAATTATAACAAATATAAAAAAAAAATTAAGAAAAATAACATCATAAATAACAAAATAGATAATCATTAGGCTATGAAACATAAAAAGATAGCAAACGTCAAAAATCTTAAGTAACCCAAAAGTAATTCTAGTTAACATTGTCATTATCTAAATACAAAACAAATAATCAAAAAGCAAAAAACATAAAAGATAGCAAATGTTCAAAATCGCAAATAGCCCACAATTAGTTTTAGTTAACATCGTCATCCTCTAAAATATAACCATTAGCTTCATCCCTATCATCATCGGATGTGTTAGCCTCAATATATTCTTCTTCTTCTGTCTCCTTCGAATTTGCCTCTTCCTCTTCTAGCTCCCTTATTGAAGCCCTTGCGCTTACTCTTGACCTTGATTGTGATCTAGTATTTGATGTTTATTCACCAACTTCAACAACTCTCGCAACAACTACATGTCAACCTATCATCCTCAAACACCAATTCATGTTCTACTTCTCCTCCTTATGTTTCCATCTCCCCAAGTAGCCATTCACTGCTTTCATCTATGTCTTTCTATGAGATAGGTTCAATTGTATCTCTCTTATCATAGCGATGCTTAATATAATAAGCCAAAGTACATAAGTTTTACAAAAAACATGTATTTTAGTGAGGCGCGCGCCTGATGCGCTTGGAACCTGACCTAAGGCGCGCCTTACTAAACGCGCTTTGCCTTGACCCTTCCAAGGCGCTTTAGGTGTGCCTTGCGCCTGAGGCGTGCGCCTTGAGCCTGAGGCGCGAGCCTTGATGACAGAGGTTCTAAGTGGTGATCTCTTTTATATTTGATGATCTCTTTTATATTTGATATAAGGAAAATAGCCATATTGAAAAGGCTGATGATTCAGATCATGATGGGATGGCATCATCAGCGGAGGATCGTTAGCAATAAAGGGTTCAACAAGGACTCAGATGTTTAAGAAAATTGGTATTTATGCAATAATTTGTGGTCTTTTATAAATGTCATAGATAGATTGACTCAGCAGAACTATTATCTTTTAGTTTCTTATTAATGGATGCAATATATATATATATATATATAAATGGAGGACGCCACGTGCGATGCACGTGCACCTTACACGTGGCACACTTAGAGATCACTGATTGTATGGATGTTTGGCCCATCCTTAGGTGGACTCACATGCAAAAAATCAGCTTGATTAGTGATTTCTAAGCATTCGATTGGAGTTGTTTTCATGTGTCGATTTTTTACTGTAGATTTTGAGCATTATTTTGGGTACAAAGATCCAAAGGTTTAAGATCACTAAATGGCATGTGAAGTAATTAGGAGTTCATTTAAGTGTAGTATTGAAGCTTAGGGAGAGAACTCATTAATGAGCTTTTGTACGTTGAGGACAGGTAGGCAAAGGAGTGAAACTTTGATGATGACAAACCACAATATAAGACACGTGGCACATTCATAGAGATTACCGACCATATGGATCTTTGGCCCATCCCTAGTTGGATCTACGTACCAAAATTCAGCCTGATTAGTAATTTCTATCCATTGGATTAGAGTCATATTCATGATTTATTTTTAACCGTGGATTTTGAGAAATAATTGGGTTACTCAGATCCAAAGGTTAGAAATCACTAATCATGCCGATTTTTGGTATGTTGATTCACCTAGGGATGGAACAAATATCCATACAATCAGTGTCCTCTAAGAGTGTGCCATGTGGCTCATATTGTGGTCCGTCATAAACCTACGTTTTTTTTTATTTGTTAGCCTGACGTGAGATGAGAGGAAGATTTTTAGTTTTTTACGGGAGGCTGCATTTAATGAGCACACAAAAATACCAAGGACCCCTGCTAAATGAATAACTTAAAGAAAACAAATGAACAAAGTAAGGGCATTTTTGAAAACTAATAGGTGCACACGTGCGTTGCACGTGGAGAGTTAGAGTTGGACTAAGGATATGTACATTAATGAATTTTATAAGAGGGCCGAGAGTAAATTCACATCCATGCTTTTAGAAGTACGATGTTAGATGAGCAAAAAGTTTCGACTCACCAAAAGGAAGAACTTCTGTACTTGATTGTTTTAATATATTAAGGTCGAAAGAAAGTACAACAACACTTAAAATCTTGAACGTCAAAGAATTGTGATTAAGGTAGTAACGATCCCTAAAGATTGAATGTGTACAATTTAGTTTCCTACTCCCTTAATCAAATTAATTATTTATCAGTTGCAATCACTTCACCAACACAGTAGTCAATCCAGCTCTAAAGATAAGTTCTCCATGTAATTGTCTTTCTTTAGGCATTTAGCCATGCCAATTCAGTGCGATCATTTGGTGGTGTTGATCATTTGGGTAATTCCGTGGGCCAACATTGTTGAAAATGGGTTTTGACTTTAAGGACTCTATCAATATGGTTTTTCTTTGTGGTGAAAATGGTTTGTCCACTTTGTTATTGTAGTACCTAGAAATGACAGGCCATGAGGTCTAGCAAGAAAGATTACAAACAACACGCCACTGTGTGATTAAAAAGATAGGACTCTTCATGTGTTTCACCATGTATATATACAGATCTATACAAATCAACTTCAAATTCATCTTTACGTATCATTTTTTACATCAACACACACCACAAATTATTCCTCTCCCATACAGAGATGGCGAAGGGGCAACTGAGCCTGATGATCCTTAAAGCATGCTCTAGTATGCACAATAAAGAGTAAGAAACGGCCAACCATTTTGCATATCTAACATGTCTATGGCTCCTTGAGATTGTCATAAGTTTTCTACTACAACCATTTGTTTCCAAGTTTTTTTTTCAAGGGATCATGTTCATGCAACTGAAGAGTAAACATGTGGTCAATTATAGCTTATAATTCAATTACTCCTTATTGACCTTAATTCAGCAAATTCTGTTGGAGCTACCCATTTTTTATTTCTCCATGCCTTTTACTTTTTAACAGTATATTTCCTTGTTTGATGCCCACAAAGACTGACATTTTGTGTAGTAAGAGTCATTTTTCGTCATAATGAATAATCTACTTACAATTGAAAGAGCTGAGGATTATTTATGATGTCATGTAAGAACTTAAAGTTGATTTATTCAGGATAGAGCTTTGATAGAGGAGCCAATGTTTGAAGAATATTGGCAGAGGGATGTGGAGGAATCAATCCGGCAGGGGAACCCAAAACCATTTGTGGAGGAAGCAGTGTTACAGGTGTCCAATTGGGGTTTCAACCTAGTGGACCTTCAGGTGCAGAAGAAGCGCCAGGGGAAAGGCATCCTCCATTGGCTCAAGTCCATGTATAGTCAAACAAAATAGGAGTTGGCAGGCTTTCTTGATCCAATACATATTTGGCAGGTCTGCACAAATCTTCCTTTTCATTTTGTCATTCTTTTGCCTGGTTTAAAGTCAAAACAGTGTTGGACTCATATAAGGAACTTCTTCGATAAAATGGATTTGTTTTCCTAGTAGGGCAGAATTCATATATATTAATGCTTAATTCATTTTTTATTTTTATCAAGAAACAACTTAGAAATGCATTTATCTTCCTTGGGATAAAAATGCTAGTGAAGATTCTGTCCTAAGTACAGAAATATGTTTTTCTCTTTTAAGAAAACTCTAAGTTAGAACAATCGAGTACCACGAAATCCAAGGTATTTGTCAATTAGACTATAATGTTGGTCTGCCAGCGTAAGCAGTCATGTGTATTGCTCATGCAGGGTAGGATCAACCATGATGGATCCCTAGAAGATCTCATCCCCAAAATCAACCTTACTGGATCGTCCTGACCTCTCATCCTTTTTTCGAAGCACTCATATCTCCTGATTGCCCTATAGAATGCAATAGATAGGACGCTTACCATCATCTGATCAGGTTGTTTTTTAGCCCGAGATATCATTTCATTGGGACTACTGCCTTCACCTTTATCCATCTGCCTGATGGGTACCGTAGGTTACCTCGTCAAACATATAGAAATTTGGACAATATTCTGTAGCTATGTTCCAGAACTCTTCTCATTAGTGATGGGGTACACCTCAGCATATTTCCATATGGCAAGTTTCACTCTTGTAGCACTTTGCCGCCAGGAGAAAAGAGACATTTTCTTTTGCATTCTTTATGTTCTAAAAAATGTTTCAAAATTCAATTGCTGCAATTGGTAGGGTGAAGGCATGATGTGGACAGGGGAACTATACCCGTGACTAATCCAGAGCATCATCTATCAGATGGACGGTATGGATACGGCTGAAGGGGAGAGAGAGAGAGAGGAGTGGGTGCCCAAACAGAACGGGAACATTTTGGTCCCACGTGGGTGCCCAGCCAACAGACATGGGCGCCCGTAGAGTGACCCAAAAAAACATGCTTGGCCTGTGCTTTAGCAAGGGTGAAGAAATAAAAATTAAATATTAATAGCCATGTAAAATTAACGAAAAAATAGTAAATAAAAAATAAAAATATTAATAGCAATGTACAATTATTATAAGTGTGAGATGTGCAAAAAAAAAAAAAAATGGTGAAACATGAGCAATAAGCAATGAAACTAATTATATTCTCTGCAACGTTGAGAGAAAAAAAAAATTCAAATGTTTAGCAAATCCAAGCGAAAGCAAAAAATTCCATACTTACTATTGAAATATATTATGCGAATGACTAATGTGACCAGATCAAAATTCAAAACACTGGTAATCCAACTAATTAATTAAAAAAAGTAAAATTCCAAAAGCTAATCAATTAAATAATAGCTCAAGGGTTGAACTTTGGTGTTTGAAGATATTTTTTAAACCTTCGAACTTATTTTTATTTTGTTTATTTTATTTTTCAAGTTATGAAATAACAAAATAAAAATTATTAATTGAATAGTTAAGAACTCATTGGTATTAATTAAATTTGAAAATATTATTTTTGTACATGGTGATTGTCTAGAGCTCATTTACCCTTACTCTCCCTGTGGTTAACACTTCAAGCAATACTTGACACAATGCGTTATGCAAGTTAATGATGGTCAATGAATGATATTTAAGCCTTAAGATATTTTTTCCCAAACTCTCTTCTAAAAAAATGTGGGTTTCACTTCTTCATGTCTTGATCCATGTCCATATTTTTTACTCTCTTTGGGTCATCATGGACCAACACACTTAAAAATAGCCTGATTAGTTATTTCTAACCATTGGATTTGAGTCTTTTCAAATGGTCAATGAATACATAAGTGGCATCCTTAATTGTTTTAATTAAATAGATTAAAGTGTGAAGGGTATTTTTGGAACAAATTAAAAAGTTGGAATCAATTCAGATAGTTAATGCCTAATTAATGTTTTGAAAAAAGCTAAATAAATAGGAGGAAGTGACACAGACAAAACGTGAGAGAGAAGGTTAAGTTGTTAACCTTTTGTGTAGGGCTATCTTTGGTAAAAAAGTAAAAATAGATAGATGTGAAGGGTAGAGTCGGTAAAATAGGGAAAAAATCAGGGATAAAATAGTAAAAAAAAGTTTTTCAGGATACCGACATTTAGAAGTAGTATAGATTTTGGGACATTTGAGGTGCCTTGGGACTTCGGTCAACCAATCACATGGGTCTCTAACTAGCTAGAGTGATCTAGATGCTTGCACAAATGGCTACACTACACAGAGCAGACGCAGCAATGATGGAATGGCTCAAGCTCCCTGGCTCTCCCTAACCTTACTTGACTACTGCATATAGAAACCAATGTTATATGGATAATTGACGTTTTTCTTTTCTATGTATGCAAAGTGAATTTGATTAGATGTCTTCGTTATCAGTTATTTATGTATAGTGTAAATATTATTGAGTGTGATTTATTTTTTGATAGATATAGTAAAAATTTATTAGAAAAAGAAAAGATTACAGAATGGGAAAGAAAAGAAAGGGGAGAAGTTCTCAAAGCAAGAATCATTCCAAAAGGATACAACTACGATACCAAATGTTGTCACCGTGGATGAAAGATTCCCAAGGAGATCATAAAAAAAAATGTAAAGGATCCCTCTGAATTCCTTAAGAAGTGAACTCCAAGAAAACATCTTCGATTCAACCTTCTTGACAATGCTTTCTTCGGAATCGTACTTATCTTTGAAAATCCTTTTGTTCCTCACTTTCCATAAACCCCAACAACGGGCAAAAGGGAGGATTTTCCATAAGATTTGACCTAGGACATCGACATGAAGACTGACCCAACCTTGGATAAGGTCAAGAAATTTTCTTGGCATAACTCAATTGACTTCAAAAGAACCAGAAATAGTGATGCCATATTTGTCTTGACAACGCACAAATGAATATAGCAGATCACCCGATCCCCAACTTTGCTCACATGACCTGAGGCAAGGTAAGGGTGATCACATCAGTTCACATTTTGCGTTCAATAACAATGATACAAAGTGCAATATTGCAATATTGCAACTTTCAAGCCCTATCAGATCATAATAGGGCTGCAACTTGGGCAGGTTGGGCCGGGTTGGAGGTCAACCCTAGCCCAACCCAACCTTAAAGGTTGTGAACCCTAACCCAACCAACCCAAGGTCGGGCCTAGATTTTCCAACCCTAACCCAATCCTATTGAGTTAGTCGGATTGGTTGGGTTGGTCAATTTCTTTTTATGTTGATTGGAAAGATTGCTAAATTTTTTTCATATTAAAATAATTTATTAGTCAATACAATAACCATTATGCTAACCATTAAATAATAGCTTCATTTCCAATACCTTATAAAAGAAAACATGATATCTTCATAATAAGGGAAAAGTTTATTATCTCAAATGCATGATAAAAGTTACTAAATAAATAACCAAAAACAATATTCAAAGAAAACATGATATTTTCAATATCAACCGATCACATAAAATGCCAAAATGTAGTTTTAATGACATTTTGTAATCTCACACAAGGGTTGTAGTTTTTAAGGACAAACATCTATGGGTTGCTGCATTTGCCAAAATGTAGTGTGGTTATTTGTAGGTATACTAATACATATATGTAGTTTATATGTAGGGCTCGGGTTGGGTCGGGTTCGGCCGAGCCTCAACCCTAGCCCAACCCGATTTGAACGGGTTACCAAAAATCCGGCCCAAGCCCAACCCAAGTTCTGAAAGAGCTAACCCAACCCAATCCTAACGTCGGGTTCAACCCGTCGGGCTCGGGTTGAGCCTGCCCAAGTTGCAGCCCTAGTTCATAATGTCAGTGGTACATTTCTAAAATCATTCTTGAACAGAGTTTTGTAATTGCAAAAACCTATGTAACAAGCACACCGACATGGATACAGAGACCTAAAAATCTGATACGGAGACATGTCCGTACGTACACACACACATATAAAATGACTTTTCCTTTTTTATTTTTTCAAAAATTTACCAGTTTTATTACTTAAATTTGCTTTTTTTTAATGGGCCGTGTGAGGTTTTTTCTTCTTCTTGCAGAAACAAACCAGAAATATTTTTTTTAATTACGACACAGCTGTACATGTCCATTCCGGTGTCTGGCCATGTCGACACACGTATTTGTGTCAACACGTTTTGACATGGCCAAAAACCCTAAAAAAGATGTGTCGTTGTTACATAGAAACCAACTTAATTGCTCAAGGTTTTTGTTTTTGTTTTTTTTATTTGATCAGTAATTAATTGGTTAAAGTAATGGTTAACAAATTATCATATAAAACTAAAGAAATCTAAAAGAATAATTTCAGCAGTAAATTAACTCTTGCAAATCCTAATGCAATTTGTGGACCGTGATGGGATCTTCTCGATTAGCTCGTTATATGATCACCTTATGGCAGCAGATCAGTCGGGCGACCATAGCTTGAAGAAATTTTGGAAAGTGCCAATTCTGTCAAAAGTTGCCTTCTCATGGACAGGTCCAAGGGGACAATCTAGCGAAATGGAAGAAGCCCTTTATAAATATGTGCTTCATGTACTAGAATGTGGAGGAATCAATCAATATTTTGTTCTTAAATTATGCATTTGCTCAGGAGCTTTGGTGCTGCTTCCTTAAGCTCTTTGGAATATCCTGGGTTTCCCTGGAGTCTATGAAGAATCGTTTTGATGAATGGAGTTCAGGCACTTTTGGAAGAAGAGGTAAAATCTTATGGTGTCCGCTGCCTAGGCATTTTGCCAGTGCTTGTGGCTTGAAAGAAATATAAGAATTTTCCAGGGCAAAGTAAGTTCAACATCCCAAGTATTTGACCTTATCCATCTCAATCTATTTGTTGGTCTGCTATTCTTAAAAAATTATGGGGTATCTCTTAGTCCGACTTTGATCAAGGGTGGAATGAGATTATTGCTTGTGGTCCTCGAGTGAGAGAATTAGCGAATCTAAGTTAGTGGGTGGCAGATCCAGGTAGAATCAAACTCAATTTTGATGGCTGCGTGGTTGGCAACCTGGGGAATGTCATTATAGGAGTTTTAGAAACAATTTGGGTGTCACTCTTAAAGGCTTTCTGGGACTGGTTGGGATAGAAGGCTTAAATAAGGCAGAAGCTCTTGTTCTCTTACAAGTTACAAGGTTAAAAAGACGTCCGAAGACTTACTTGAGTGTCCGATTATTGATGAAAGCGACTCAGCTAACATTTTAGTGTTGGGCGAGGGCTAGGTTATGCGCCCTTAGCGTCTTGCCAGCACCCTAGATCACACACGGGATATTTTTAATAGATTGGATAATTTGTACAGCCAAATGGTTAGTAGTGCTAATGAAATAGCAGACCATCTTGCTAAAAACAGCGCTCTTGGGTCTTCATTGTACAGAAGGATGATTTCACCTAACTTCTTCATTTCCCTTATTACCAATTATTATTGTGTATTTTTTCTACATAATAAAACAATATCATGATATTCATAATAGCCGCTATTTTGTATTTACTAATATGACATAAAAAAACACTAGAAATTGCTTTAGTGACATTTAGGTAGTTCATTGCTTCCCCAGTTTGTGATGGCATTTTTATCATGTAAATGCAACAAAATCTAAGCCAGAAACTGCAAGACTGCTACTACATTCAATACGTTGTTCAACTTTGCTTCCTGATTGTTTCCTTAAATACAGACACAAGCGCGCAGACACACCGTTCTATTTACCCGGACACTTCAAAATGGATGCTGTACACATGTCAGGCACTTCATTTTTAAAGCATAAATACGGTGTCTCTGACATATCCTGGCCATGTCTCTGCCATACCCGAGTGACATCGACAGAGGTGTTTTCCACCAAGAGCCCACTTTATGTCAAACATTGGTTCCAAAAGTTAGTCTTATGATACAAGATCCAAAAAACACGTACAACTGAAATGTTTCCAAATATGCAGACAAAAATTACAAGTGCACTCCATTTTCCTGAAAACCAAAATTTAGGAACTCATACAGGGAAAGAACAATGTAATAATATGCTCATAAAAGAAGAAAAAAGGCAACTGACACAACTCTGTGAGAATTATATCTAGGAAACAATATAACTTGCATTTGAAATACCTTTTGGAGCATCAGTCTCAAAGTACCGATAATTAAAATGTAGCGTTGGTGCAAAAGGGTTCTTCGGATGCAAAACCTAAAAAAGCAAGAAAAAGAAGGCACACATCATGTACAGAACTATACGACTGCTTGACATTTGCAATATTGTAAATATGCTTCTTATTATTAGCTTTTGGAGAGACTTCTATAAAATATACACAACGGGGCTAAAATCAAAATATGATGAAGGAAATGCTCCTATTAAACTTTTACAAGTGAAAGCAAACAATTTAAGGTAAACAAAAGGAATACTCAAACAATAACAACGATATATGACCATCCGTAAGTTTTAGTAATGATACAATTCCCATATATATTATCATCCAAGTCCTAAGATAAGCAAAATTACCTTTGAAATTAGCCATAACTATACATAAATAATAGTAATGATACCACTTCAATCAGTATTCATCCAAGTCCTAAAATAAGCAAAATTTCTGTAATTAGCCAACTATAAGCTTTCAGTTCCCTGACTTTATATAGGAAATATAAGGCCCATAAACAGCGAAGGACTTTACCACCACCAAGATACTGGAAATCAAACATTGGCAAGGGATGTCCTTGGTGCAGACTAGGACCAAGGGTAGACCAGATGCGGTCCACTACTAGAGATTGGCTGCAGAACTAGCAAGCACATATGTGCAAGAAGAAAGCAAAGGGGTGAAACTTCATTCCACCATTCACCTATTCAGAGTACAAGATCAAATGTCAACAACTGTCCAACCCCAACGGATTGATAAAATCAATGGACGGATCACAACTGATAACACAATCCAAAAAGGATATAGACGAGAACTTAACCAATTGGATGGCCGATGTAGGTGGTCTTCCAAGAGGTAACAAAGATGGTGACAGCTTATGCAAATCTGTTGGATTCTATGTACACCCAGGTGGGGGTGTTCTTAGTGGGCTGCGTTCCACTACCCCACGTGGGGTTTATTCTTTATTGCTTATGGATTAAGTGATGGGCCCATCCACTTAACCCACAATCTCTTTATTTCATGTTAGTGGGTTAAGTGGTGGGCCCCCACTTGACCCATACGATTTCTCCTTTACTTATAGAAGGGGTTTCCCCTACTTATAAATATTACTTATGGGAGATTGAATATTCACTTCAATCTCCCCATTCTCTCTCAAACCCTAATCTCTCCTTCTCTCCTTAACCTCCATTATCTCTCTCTCTCAATCTTTAGCATATTGGTGACAACCTCAAACAACAACATGATATCAAAGCATTGTTACTTTATGGCCAAAATCATTATCCCATAGAGTTTCCACGAAGATCTTATATGTGGGTATCCGAAGTCCGAGCAAGTTTTGAGCAAATCGCAGAGGGTCCTACGAAGTTCTTGGATCTTTTCTGAAGCGAAGGAACCAGAGATCTATTATTCCTGGTGTATTGCCTGCTATCAGTCATCAGAGATCCACTATATCCCCGTTCTTCAGGATTTTTATTAGTTTTTTCGGAGAACACGTATATCGAGGTTTTTTGGATTTTGATTTTCCTCGAGATTCGTGTCATTTTTTACCTCTCTACCCAAACCACCCCTCTCATAGGGCCAGTAAGGTTCGAAAGAAACTTATTTCAGAATTTTTGGATCATCGGATCTCCGGTTCCAAAAATCGGATCCCCGGCTCAGATTTCGGGTTTGTTATTTCCTTGATATTCGTGCACTGCTTGGGCTCTCTACCCTAGCTGCACCTCCCTGTGGATTATCTGGGATCTACAGAGTCTCGTTTGAGAATTTTTTGATCGTCGGATCTCCGGTTCGAAAAATCGGATCCCGTGCTCAGTTTTTGGATTTTTTTCTACCTCGAGATTCGCGTGTTGTTTGGGCTTTCTACCCTAACCGCACCTCCCTGTGGACTATTTGGGATCTACAGAGCTTAGTTTGGAATTTCTCTGATTGTCGGATCTCCGGTTTGAAAAATCGCCCGGGTTTTTAGCTCAGATCCGATTTTGCCTTTTTTGGGTTTTCTACTTTTTTGGAAACTAAGGTTCCCAGGGCACTTCTACCCTACCTGCACCTGCCCAAAATACTCCTAGGAACCCCCCCGAACCTTGGTTTAGGTTCTGCAGACCTTCTGTTCGTCAGTTGGTTATTTTCAGGCCTTCCACTGTGATGAATTCATTAGAGGTTTCATCAGTTGAGGATAGCACTCCGTCTCATGGTTCTCATGGAGACCACAACCCCCAATTATGCATCACTACGGTCAAGTTTGATGGGACCAACTATCTTGAGTGGAAGACATCGGCACTCATGTACATTGAGGGACGTGGCCACAGTGAGTACCTCACAGGAAAGACAATCCAGCCTGCCCCCACAGACAAATCCCACCGGAAATGGGTTATGGAGAACCTTACGGTGATGTCTTGGCTTCTCCATTTGATGCAACCCCAGATCAGCAGGGGGTTCATGTTCCTTCCTACAGCGAGGGAAATCTGGGATTCTGTTACCGAAACCTATTCCCAGGTTGGCAACTTTGCGAAGCTCTATGAGTTAGAGCAAGAGATTGTTTGTCTCCGATAGGGAGAGCTCAAGCTTGGTACCTATTATGTTTCTCTCCAAAACAAATGGGAAGAGATAGATCATTATCAGGACTACACCCCGGTTTGTTCTGCGGATGTGAAGTCTTTCCGTGCTATGGTTGAGCAGTCTCGGATATTCCAATTCCTTTCCGGCCTTCATCCTAGCTTCAAGGCTACCCGTGTTCAAATACTTGGCAAATCTCCTCCCCCTACTTCATTGGCACAGGTCTATGCCTACATTCAGGGGGAGGATAGTTGTCGCACTGCCATGCAGCTACGCAGTGGTAGTGACGCTCATGATCGATCTGCCCGTGCCTCTGCGTCTCATAAAGGTCATAAATCCTTCTAGAAGAAGACCGGTGATGGCAGACGACGTCCCAAGTGTGATCACTGCAGCCGTCTAGGCCATGTGAAGGACACTTGTTAGGAGCTGCATGGACGCCCACCGAGTCTGGGCCCAAATCCACATCAGTGATCTTCAGCGAGACAGGAGCCTCCTGCAGCACTTTCTGTGGCTCAGGACACTGCACCCTCTGCACCTCCTACCACTGGGGATATGGACTCTTTTTCTCCCAGTGATCTTGAGCGACTTCGTCGTATGATGGCCCAGCTCAATGGGCAAGCCTCCACTTCTACCTCCACTTATGCCCAGACAAGTACTGGACCTACTTTCTCTGTATCCACTGTTCCTTCTAGTCCCTCCTAAATCATCGATTCAGGGGCCTCAGATCATATGACTAGTATGTCTTCCGTTTTCTCCAATTATTCTATTTGTTCTGGTCTTGACACGGTTAGGATAGCTGATGGTACCCTTTCCTCTGTTTTCGGAAATGGCAATGTTCATGCCTCTTCAGCACTAACCTTGTCCTCGGTACTGCATGTTCCTCAGTTTACAACTAATCTTTTATTTGTCAGTAGCCTTACCAAGAATCTTAACTGCAGTGTAACCTTTTTTCCTTCTCGCCGTGTGTTTCAGGATCTGGAGTCGAGGCGGACAATTGGCAGTGGACGTGAGGAAGGTGGCCTGTACCTCCTAGATCGCTCAGTTTCCTCTTCAGCACATCAGTCCAGCATCAATAGCAATAGTCGAGTCAATAAAGACCAGTTATTGCTTTGGCATAACTGCCTTGGTCATGTACCCGTGTCAGTTTTAAAACGTGTCTTTCCTACTTTCTCTTCTCTTTGCGATGCTCCGTTCCACTGTGAAACTTGTGAACTCGCAAAGCATTGTCGCACTGTTTTTCCTTTTAGTGAAAATAAAAGTACTATTCCTTTCAATATTGTGCATTCTGATGTGTGGGGTCCTGCCCCAGTGATGTCTTTATTTGGATTTCGATATTTTGTTACATTTGTTGATGATTTCAGTGGCTCTACCTGGGTATATCTTATGAAGTCGAAAGATGAGGTTTCTTCCATTTTTCAGACCTTCCACAAGATGGTCACCACTCAGTTCAGTACCCCACTCAAAATTCTCCGATCTGATAATGGGGGTGAGTACCTAGACGGGAGCCTTAGAGATTACTTTGCCTCTCATGGCATTGTACATCAAACTTCTTGTCCATCGACTCCCCAACAAAATGGGAAAGTTGAAAGAAAAAACCATCACCTTCTCAAGGTTGAGCGTGCCCTTCGTCTTGGGATGCAGGTTCTAAAATCTTTTTGGTTTGAATCCATCCTTCTCGCTGCGTATCTCATCAATCGCATGCCATCTCGTATTCTTGGCTTTCAGACCCCTTTGTCTGTCCTGCGTCCCAATAGTCCAGCCTTCATTGTTCCTCCCAAAGTCTTTGGGTGTGTATGCTATGTGCATGTTCATCATCACTCTCGTAACAAACTTGATGCACAGGCCTTAAGATGTATTTTCCTGGGGTACCCTTCAACTCATATAGGATACAAATGTTATCATCCGAGTTCGCGTCGACGTTTCACATCTCTGGACGTCACCTTCGCTGAGCACATTCCGTTCTTTGGCAGTAAGATCTCTCTTCAAGGGGAGTGTGATATTGTGGACGAAAGCCCTGTCCCCATGTTGGTTCTTGTACCCATCTCCACTCTTGTGCCTATGGTCGAATCTGTGTCTGCTATTGACAAGGATACTTCTACTACTACAAGTCACTGATTCTGTGCCTGCCAGTCTACCCTTGGATCCAAATCCAGGTATTGTTTCTACCCCTGCTTTAGTTCATGAGTCCTCAGAGACTCCTACTCCAGAGGAGGATCTACCCATTGCACTTCGTAAGGGTGTGCGCACTTGCACTGATCACCCTGTCTCTCACTTTGTTTCTTACCAGTCATTGTCTCCATCTTATCAGACATTTGTTAGCACTGTTGTCTGTTTCCTTGCCATCTACCATTGCAGATGCACTTAGTCACCCAAAGTGGAAAGGGGCTATGATAGACGAAATGCAGGCTCTTGAAAAAAACAAGACACGGGATCTTGTTTCTTTACCCAGGGGGTAGAAACCAGTGGGGTGCAAGTGGGTCTTCACCGTAAAGCACAAGGCAGATGATTCCATTGATAAGTACAAAGCTCGGCTAGTTGCCAAAGGGTTCACCCAGACCTATGGGATAGATTACCAGGAGACATTTGCACCTGTAACCAAGATGAACTCAATCAGGGTTCTACTGTCCTTGGCTGCAAACAAGTCTGGCCTTTACATCAGTTGGATGCAAAGAACACTTTTCTACATGGGGACCTAACAGAGGAAGTTTACATGAAAGTGCCACCAGGGTTGAAGCTTGCTGGAAGTAAAGACAGGGTGTGCAGACTGAAGAAAGCTTTATATGGGTTGAAGCAATCTCCTCGAGCTTGGTTTGAACGGTTCAGCAGTGCAGTGAGAAAGGTAGGCTACACACAGAGTCAGGCAGATCACACTTTGTTTGTGAAGCATCTACAGACCAGTATCACTGCATTGATAGTATATGCAGATGACATAGTCATTACGGGAATAACCCAACAGAGATCACAAGGCTCAAGGCCTTCTTGTCGTCTGAGTTTGAAACGAAAGATCTAGGACCATTGAGATACCTTCTAAGGATTGAGGTTGCCAAGTCATCGAGGGGCATCTTCATTTCAGAGAGAAAGTATGTCCTAGCCTTACTGAGCGAGACTGGGTATTTGGGTTCGCGACTAACAGATACTCCTACTGATCAGAACCATCAACTGAATTCCGAGGACGGTACACTTCTAGGTGATCCTGCCTTATTTCAGCGATTGGTTGGCAGATTGATATATTTTGCCCATACACGGCCTAACATTGCTTATGCAGTAAGCGTCATTAGCCGATTCATGCATTCGCCTCTGTCACCACATCTTGAGGCTGCACACAGAGTCCTTCGGTATCTCAAGGGGTCACCAGGTCGAGGCATATTATTTGGAGTTCATGGCCACCTCAGGGTAGAAGCATACAGTGATGCAGATTGGGCAGGTGCAGTGACCGATAGACGGTCTACATCAAGTTATTGTACCTTTGTTGGAGGCAACTTAGTGTCTTGGAGGAGCAAGAAACAACCAGTTGTCGCCCGATCCAGTGCAGAAGCAGAGTTCCACTCCATGGCACATGAAGTGTGTGAGCTCTTGTGGTTGAAGATCATGTTAGCAGAACTGGGAGTCAAGGTGGCAGACCCAATGAGCCAGTATTGCGACAACAAAGCGGCCATTAGCATTGCTCACAACCCAGTTCAGCATAACAGGACTAAACACATCGAGGTTGATAGGCACTTCATCAAGGAGAAGCTTCAGCAGGAATTGATTTGTACACCCTATGTAAGGACTCAAGAGCAGGTTGCCGATATACTTACTAAGAGAGTTAACAAGTCAATCCTGAATACATTGATAGCCAAGCTAGGCATGATGGATATCTTCACACCAGCTTGAGGGAGAGTGTTGGATTCTATGTACACCCACGTGGGGGTGTTCTTAGTGGGCTACGTTTTATTACCCCACGTGGGGTTTATTCTCTAGTACTTATGGGTTAAGTGATGGGCCCATCCACTTAACCCACAATCTCTTTATTTCATGTTAGTGGACTAAGTGGTGGGCCCCCACTTGACCCACACAATTTCTCCTTTACTTGTAGAAGGGGTTTCCCCTACTTATAAATATTACTTATGGGAGATTGAATATTCACTTCAATCTCCCCATTCTCTCTCAAACCCTAATCTCTCCTTCTCTCCCTAACCTCCATTATCTCTCTCTCTCAATCTTTAGCATATTGGTGACAACCTCAAACAACAACAGAATCTTCGCAAACAAGATCTCAAAGAGTAGGGATGGGACAACAAGCAAGAGGCAATAGCAACAAGATGAATGGCGCCCTTCTGCAAGAGGCAGTAGAGGGTGCTGAATTTGAGGTTGAAGCAAGAGGATACAATGGGACTGCTCAGTCAACGATAAATAAAACCCTAAAGAGAGGAGTAACAAATGATTCTACTACAACGACTCGTCCCCCTCCCCTTCTATAGGAATCCTAACCACCTCTACCAAAAATATTCCGATCCACGTGTCACTGTAAGCAGTGGTCCCCATAAAGGTTGTGTCTAGGACTCGAGGTGATCTAACAGTGCACTCTTTGTGGTTGTGACTTCAAGTGAGATCACACAAACCTCAAGGCAGTCACATGAGAGCTTGAGACTATTGTTATCATGTATTAAACTGTACATGTGTACTCTTCATAGTATAAGGGACACCGAATATCTGTAAGGGCACTTTCGTCCATGTAATTCCTTTTTTATATAAATAGAAAGTTGGGAGTCATGTGAAACACATGCTCTCTAATTCTCTCTCTTCTCTCTCATCTTCTTCTCCATTGAAACCCTAACCCTAGAATTCAACTAGTACGCCATTTTATTGATCTGCGAAGGGGGTCCAAGTACACTGTCTTATCATCAGCAAAGACTTGACTCAAACAAAGGATTGTAGGCGAAGGGTTGTAGGTGAACGGGTATTGTAGACAATATACAAAGGGGCCCAACTGTAGACGCCCTATTTTAGCACACTTGTGATATGATCCGACTTCATCTTATCTCTCGGACTTTACTCAAACCATTCTCAACTCTTAGGAATCCATACCCCATCACCCCCAGCCGTTAGGACACCCTTTAGGACCATAAGAGCTCTAGAATTGAGATTTAACCTAAAAACAACAGGTGATCACAAAAAGATTAGATCTCTCAATCCTTTTACCTAATTTCAAAAAGAGACTAAATCTTTCAGTTTTCTAACTCAAAAATCTTTCAAATGCGATTGGTTTCATGGCTATCGGATTCCCAAATTTCAAGAACAAAAACTTTCCCGATTAGTTTTCTGAAAAACCCTGATTTTGATATTTTCACACAAAATAATAGTTTTTTTATGTTAGATAACTACAAATTTGGCATTGCTGGAAAAATCACATCAGAACCTTTCCAATGACACGTTTCATGTATTTTGACTCCAAAATGATTTTCAAGTGAAAAGGCCAAATCACCCCTGAAGGGACCCGAACATGAGTTTCGTGCATTAAAAGTGATTTCTGATTTCAAATATGAATTCCTTGTGAAAAGAGCTTTCATATGAGTATCCATGTTTGAACAAAGTCAATATATTCTCTCATTCATGGGACCTATTTCTGCTAAATTTTAGTCAAAGTGAACTTTCCAAAATCAAGAATGTTTCAGTCAAATTTGGAGATTTTAGTTCGGGGGATAAGCACTCAATATTCGAAATATACCCGAAGCTGAGCCTGATTGGTGGAGAATATACAAAAGATCCTCCAGAAGTCTAGGCAGCATCACAAGAGCCGCCCAATTTTGTGGTAGCTGCCCGACTCTTTGGTAGCCGCCTAGACTCCAAAAACTTAATTTTTGTGTGGTTTGCAAGAAAATCCAATGTTACCCGCATTTTAGAGTTATATAACCCAATTTCGAAACCTAGAGTCAATCTAAGCCATCTGAACCCCAAAATGAAATCCTAACCATGGAACCACCCACAAGCAAATCATAAATAGACCTTCCTAACCTCATTCCAAAGCATTGAAAACTTATGAGCACTCACTTGAGTAATTAGTAGGGGAGTCCTCTGGACAAGAACTCTTAAACTTTCAAGTAGGTTCAGAAAAGCAGAGAAAAATGGTCTATGACACCACACTATGCTCTACCTTTGAGTTAAAAAATAACACTACTCCGAAAGCCTCAAGAGAAACCTCACACTAAGTAGATCTAAACGCTTCCCTAAAGAGAAGAAACCTCGAATAGCCCGAGTCACAAACCGGCGTTCTGGAGTTCCGACAAAACACAAGACGACACGGAATAGTCATTGGTTACATAAAGATAAACCTTACCCTTTTTCCTATCATTTAATAGATTATAATTGGCCAGTAGTAGAATAGTTCTTTTACAGCTTTCGTAGATGATACTTAGTAGATAGATTTCCAACTTTAGTAGATATTAGATAACATACTATTCCCCTATTCCTTTCTAGTAGAGACCGATTAAATCGGGCGGTTGTGGGTGCCCAACACCTTTCCACACCGTAACCAAATCCCCAGACCCATGATTTAAACCAAAATCCTTTTCCAAACGGGGAGTCATTGAAATAGGATAGAGATTTAAAAAGAATAGTTGTTCGAGTTCTCGGATCCCAATTCATAAAATCCGGGCGACGACTCCAAAAACCCTAAAAATCCTAAAGAGGAGGTAAATACTAAAGAAAATACTTCGAATATGATGGTCCTAGTTCACACATCAACAAAGAAACACCAGCCTTGGAAGGGCTACAAAGTTTTCGCAAAGGTGGATAGACAATATTAGCTTTCACAAGGAAAATGGAGAAACTAGATCAACTTCCCCCACGTTAAAAGAACTCGCGGCCCCTAGCAAGTGACTTTTTAAACTGTAAGTAGGCTCTTTCACTGAGTAAGAAGCTCCATCTCTTTAATTCATGTGTTCTCATCCACGTCCATGGTCTTCGACTCAATCACATCCTCTATCTTGTCTCTTGACTTCCTGAGAACTTGGGCTCTTATCGCCTCCTCGACATCTTTCTAGTTGTCACAGGGGTTCTCATGGTAGTCATACATATCGGTTATTGAAGTATGGAGATGCCCAATCCCTCAAGAACTTCTCATCAGTACATGTGCCTCTGATCATTCGAAGAACCATAAATAACCCGATATTCTTCTGTTTGAGCTTCTATGATAGGTTCCTATGGGAATGCTCTCATCATAGGTATACAGTGACCAAGTTACCTACTTCAAAAATCTTAGCGCTTCAATGTTGGTCATGTTTCTTTCTGTACTTCTTACTGGTGTCTTCGAGCTTCTGTCATATACCCTCATGTAACGCCCTCATCATTGCAACAAATGCTACTGCATCCTAGCAAATCATGGCCTCGTCAGGAATAGGAGCCAAATCCACTACATGACGAAGTTGTCAATCACCAACGATCTCGAACGACTTCCTCGTAGCCCAACTGATAAAATTGTTGTACCCATAGACCTGCGATCGAGTCTTTGGGGGTAATTCCCAAAGACCTGGGTTCAGTCCCATTCTTACCTTAAGGGAGGTAGGGGGAATAATAGATGTTTACCTATCAAAAAAACTAATAAAACTGTTGTAGGCAAACTAACCCACAACATCACCATGTCCCATTGCTTCACATTATCATCAACCAAACTTCAAATAGGTCCCCAAGAATTCAGTTAACCACTTCAATCTGCCCATCAATCAGCAGGCAATAGACATTGTTCATTGTTGTACTTTAACTAGGTTCATTGTGTGCACAAAAAATGACTCACGAACTTAGCGACTTGGCATCTCTGTCAGAAGAAATAGACTTCAAAATTTGTGCAAACAAACAACTTCATCGAAAAAAAGCCTCCAAATGTAGGATGCATCAAAAATCGTCCAACAGGATATGAACTGCACAATTGTAGAGAAGTTATCAACAACAGCAAAGATTAAATCTTGTTGCCTAGCAGCCTTAGGCCATTCCAGCAGAAAATCCATAGAAACGCCCATTCAAGGTCCTACAGGAATAGGCAATGGTACAAGCCCGTGTTCTTTAAATGACCATTGGAAGTCTGGCATATTAGACACATTTCAACGTAGCAAGCCACGTCTATTCGCAATCTTGACCAATAGTACCAACTTGCCATCGCAACATAGGTCTTATCTCAAAATGGCCTCCTAAAACCCTACCATGCAATTTTTACAACTTTTTTTTGATAAGTTACAAGTAACGTTTTTTGTATGAACTATAAAAAATGAAGTATCCTTTGCTACTCCATCCACTATTTCCCAAAAATTCCAGTATATGAAGCCAGAATAAGGATCATCAGCTACAGATCCTTCATTTTGTTGAACTCGGTAACTGTTGTCAACATCATGAATGTGGAGCATTGGCTAAGAGCATTTTCTACCTTTTGTGTTCCCATGTTATGCCTTAACACAAAAGTGAACTCTAAAAACTATGCCTTCCATATGGCTTGGCAGCTAAGTTTTCATAGGGTGTTAAGGAATCTAAGTGTTTCGTGGTCCAAATACAAAATGAACTTCACTGAATTGGGTAGTACTATGGGTGCCAAAATTGTTATCAAGGGCGGGCTGTCCACATGTCATGTTACGCATATAATGAGGAAGAAACCCTTACTCGAGACAGTCCGAGACAGAAAGAACAGATGGAAGGCAAGAAAAATTCAGCTTGTCCCAAGTCCCAACCAGAGAAAGACTTGAGTTTTATCCAACATGGCACATCCAACAATCTGTGGCCAAGAAGGAAAACAACCTGACAAGTTAGCAGGATCCAACCTACTGACAATCCCTACCATTCGATTAAAGGAGTGCATGTCAATCTTATCCCTTCAAACTTACCAGCAAGGCAGAAGACTCCTAGAAGGAAACAAACATCATGCAGTCTCTACACTAATCTATATTAATAGGGATATGAGAAATGGGCACGTGGCCGAATCATGCCATAATTGGAGTTTCCACAAACCTAAATAGAGACCGAACTCCATTCTAGAAGTGCGTCTGGAAATCAAGGAATTGCATTAAATCACACTGACTCCTATAACCATGAAACCTGCCATTTCAAGGGTTTAGGCCTCCGACTTATAAAAATGGCCTTCTCCCACAAAGAATGACAAATCAATCTCTGTTATTTTTAATTGAGATTATTGCTGAGAACTTGGGCTCACTTGAGCATCAGAGTGGTTACCTTGCAGGTCCTATGTTTCATCCAAGATGCATCCCACCAAGAAGATAACCAATTCGAGGAACAATTTTTGGCCCCTAAAAGTTGAGGTGCGGGTGTTGTCTATGGGAGATGACTTAGTAATCACACTTGAATCTCAATATTTACTGGAGTATCCAAAGATTATAGGAGGCATACCTTCTAGATTCGCTTAGCTATCCATTCTGCCACCTTTGGTGGTGGGAAAAACTTGGAACTTAAATGGCAGCCTTGTAGCAACAACTCAAATGTTAACGAAACAATAGCATGAACGAAAACAAGTTGAAGAACAAACTCAAGAAAATCAGACATCACAGCAACGCCTAAACACCAATTTAGAAGAAGGAATGCCTGGAGAAGAGCATTTTGGGCATCCTGGTCGGTCTCCTCAAATAGAGCAATCCTGTCACATTCATAGATAGAGATCTAATCTGAGTCATATCTTGGATCCGAGGTAGAATAAGAAGACATCATTGAGTCAAATCCAGCCAAGGGGACCAAGATCAAGCACCAACCTAGACCAGGGAGTCTCGGGGGCATTTGCAACATAACCACCCTACAAAACCAAGCTTGGACTAAATTGTCAAACATGTCTCAGACCTCGTGTCAAAAAGGTCACCCATGGACTGTGCCTCCAATTGCTGCCAACTTTACTAATTAACCTCCCAGATTCCCTTGTACTCTTGAAATCTCAACCAACACAAATTTAAAGAGTCACCTTCAATCTCTATTGTCAATTTAAGCAAACTCAACAAATAATTGTCAACAACATTAACACTATTCCAAGCTCAAACAATCACAATTTACTAAATTTCAAATCTACCATAATCCATGTAAGCAATTAAATTAATCCGAAACTATTATATTTGCAAATGAGTTACAGAATCACATACCGAGCTGATCCCAGCGGCGAAGAACGGTACAGGCCCGGCCTTGGCCGTAAAGTTCTCACCCTTAGCAGCTCTATAAGCTTCGGGAGGCATAATTCCATACACAACAGACACATTAACGCCAGCCTTCTCCCAAACACCGCCATCCTGCAAGACTCTACTGATGCCACCACCGCCGCCGGGCCTCGACCACACGTCCTCCTTGAATTTACCGCCTCCATCGGCAGCCTCAATTGCTTCGCAGACCCTATCTTGCGCATCCCTTATCATCTTCTCGAACCGAGCCCTAACTGAATTCGACGCAGAAGTTCTCGACGATGGATCGTCGGCTTCTCGGAGAAAAGTATCTGGCCGTTCGTTCTCCGGTGTCTCTTTTTCAATCGCCACCGCTGATCGGACTTGAAGGGTGGTTCTTTTGTGCAAAATCGAGATGCGTGTTCTTGAAGATAGGGGTTTTGGAAAGAATGAGAGAGTTAGCTTTTTTAGCTCTTTAGAAGAAGATGAAGTAGAAGTAGATGTGGGGAGAGGGAAGAGAGTGGTGGGGGTGGAGAGAATGGCAGTCGGCATTGTTGGTGTTGTACACCAGAGGCTCACGTTAGCAAATGTGGAGGTGGTGGGAGTGAAACCTGTTCCGGAAGCTCACGTTAGCAAAAATGTCGTGGTGACGCAAACACAGAGAGACGAAGAAGAAGAAGAACAGGAAGAGTTGTATAAATTAGAAAGAAGGGTCCGGTGGGCTGATAATTCCACCAACGGCCCCTGGTAACGTAATGACAGACGAAGTAGAGCGGTCTTTGGATAAGAAAGTTTTGGATTTCCACCTCCGACAGCGAATAAAACTTGGATGACAGGCACAAGGCCGATGACATGGCACATTATGAGCCACGTGGAACATTCTTAGAGGACTCTGACGGTATGGATGTTTGGCCAATCATTAGGTGGAGCTACGAACCAAACATCAGCCCGATAAGTGATTTCTAGGCGTTGGATTGGAATTGTTTTCATGGTTGATTTTAACGGTGTGAAATTTAAGTATTATAAAAACATTATTTGAGTACAAAGATCCAAAGGTTTGAAATCACAAATCAAGCTGATGTTTTGTTTGTAGATCCATATAGGGATTGGAAAAACATCAATACGGTCAGAGTCCTCTAAGAGTATGCCACGATGACAGGGCCCCGTCATCAAAGTCTACTCACCGACAGCATGTTGATAATTTGGGTCAGACGACGGAGAGCCCCTTTTTGTGCCCCCTCTAGGGAGTCGTGTTCTTGGCCGTGAATCTCGAGACTCCCAACGGTGGTTGTTAGTGCCGCCCAAAGCGAAAAAAGTGATGCCAGATCCGCGCTAACAACCATCGTTGGAATCTCGAGATGCACGGCCGAGAACACGACTCCTGAGAAGGAGTAAACCTTCGCACACACCATGCTGCGAGCGAAGCCGATCACAGCACACAATACGAGCCACATGGCACACTCTTAGAGGGCGCTGACCTTATGGATGTTTGCCCAATCCCTCGGTTGACCTGCAAACCAAAAATCAGCCTGATTAGTGATTTACAACCTTTGGATCTGTGCTCTCAAATAACACTCAATAATGCTCGAATTCCCACGGTTAAAATCAACCCATGAAAATAACTTCAATCCAACGCTTAGAAATCACTGATCAGATTTATTTTTGGTTTGTAGGTTCACCTCGCTATTAGCCAAACATCCATACAGTCAGCATCCACAGGTGTGAGCGAAGCCAATCACAGCCCACAATACGAGGCACGTGATGTGTGATCGGCTTTGCTCACACACAAGTGTGAGCGAAGGTTTTCTCCCTTGAAAGGGGGCTCCTGAGCCCGGCCCTAATAATTTATTATTATAGTACCTTTGTGGTTCCAGTCCGTTGGATCAACAGACCATGGATCATTCACTTACAAGATGTACGGTTCCTCAAATCACAGCTTAGATTAATAATTTGTTACAGACATTATTAGATCACTGGGATCCTTCAGTTGAGACTTGAGAGCCTAACTCAGTTGGAAAAATCTTTTTTATTTTTTTTTTGGTTTTGTAGTTAACCAATTGGAAAAACCTATGATACAGACTTCTGTATAAAATTACCCCGTGGTACACTGTACCACTCTTTCGGGCCCACTGGCCCACTGATTGTTTGGCCCACACCTTGGTGGACCCACACGCCAAAAATCAATGTGATTGGTGAGTCCTAGCCTGGATTTGATCACTTTTTCATCATTGGCTTGGAACCAACCATATGTGTGTTCGCGAAACCCACGAGGAGAACGACTCGGTAGCAATTCGGCATATGTCAAAAATACGGTATGGAAAAAGATTTGAGTATAATTTGCATTTGTCATTCGAAAATATGTTTAAAAGTTTCGCAAAAAAAACAGTTTTTTTTTTTACATTATTTTCAAATTTTAAAATCTTGTTTAATAATAATCAGAATAATTTACATTATCCAACGGTGGTTGTGCTGACACCATTAGATTCGTGGAATCCATAGCCGAACGCGTGTCAGAAAAAGGGGGACCTCGGAGCCTGAGCCTTCTTTCAATTATGGTCATATAAATTTTTTGCTAAAAATATATGAAATGCGCGTATTAAACGGGAAATTGCTACATGGTTTTGTTTTATGTGTCGGTTGGGCTCGGGGGACACCCATTTTTCACCCCCATTTTGCCCTACCCACATAGAAGATGAATCAATGTCTGAATTTTGGTGGGGATGATCTCCTCACCATGTAGATCACCCCAACAAAAAATTAGCCCATTCTGAAATTTCTAACCCCATCAAATGTGCTTCTCAAGTTACACAGTAAAAATCGACGGTCCATAGTTCTTCAGCTTCTAAACCAGTCTATGAATATCAGAATGATTTGAACTTTTGGTGAGGATGATCTCTTCACCATAGAGATCGTCCTCACCAAAAATCAGCCATTGATTAATCTTCTATGTGGGTACGCCAAAATGGGTGACCGAACCCCCTTGTTTTATAGGTTTGAGCACCGTTGGATGCTTCATCTTGTGATGGCTGGAAGTAGCCACTACCTTTGAATAAAGTCCGCCACCAAAAAACCGTTCTGACTTTTAATTCGATGGATAACAAAAAGTCAAAAACTATGAGAGTGTTTAGTTTTGGAGAAATGAATCACAAGGATGTATGGACCCACAATCAGGGCCAGGCCTCTCTTTGATCTTTCAGATCCTTTAACACCTGGCCCACCAGTAGGTAGTTTAGCTTGTGGCCAAACCAAGAGCAATGGCCCAACAATTGAACGGTCCACAATGGATGAGGTTCACTTAGGAATAGGTCAAACATCTATGAGGTCACGATTTCAAATAGAGTCCCACTTCTTTAATGCCCCAAGCCCATGGTTAAAAACAGACCAAATCCAATGATTGAAAAATCTCCAGTCGGGCTGAAACTTAGTATATAAGTCCATCTAGGAGTAGGCTAAACCAAGGTTTAAAGGAGTCCGTTACCGTTAAAACGGATTGTAACGGCCAGGGGCAAAAATTGGATTTTAACGGAAAAAATTGTGCTGAAATTTGAAATTTGAAATTGAAAATTTCAAAAACGGAAAAAATAGAATTTAATTTAACGGAAAAATAACGAATTTTAACAGAATTTAACGGATTTAACAGTCGTTTTTTCCCATAGAATTTAACTGTTGTTAAAACGATTTTAACGGCCGTCTAAACGGTTTTAACGGCTGTTAAAACGAAAAAAAACAGCCATTAAATTCAAAGTGTCAAAACGGATTTTAACGATTTTTACAGTAACGGGCTTGGGGCGTTACCATTTAAACGGCCATTAAAACAGGATAAACAGCCGTTTAAAATCTGGGCTAAATATCCATATGGTCAATGGTCTCAAAATGAGCGCATTTTCTCCCAAATAATGCTCAAATCCACGGTCACCAGCAAGCCATACAATATACACTAATCCATCGGTTAGGAAACACTAATCAGGCTGAATCTGGGTATGTAGTACGTAGAGATCATGGTTAAGAACTTCTAGAAGTGCTCCACGTGCATAGGTGTTGCTACATGCAATATGTGCCACACGCATAGGTATGACTTGTACATATACATATACATCTTAGACATAAGCCATAGGTGCTAGACTACTGAGTGGACTATAAAGACCGAACTGTAATACCTCAGATTTTCAGGTGGACTTTTCGGTTTGACCAATGCAGATAACTCATAGGCTGAATTTTGGTGTGTGATTCCACCACCATTCAATTAGACCCATGATGGACCTGTAAACTCACTCCGATCGGCGAGATGAATCTTGGATTGTGTGGTTTACAAAGACTACACGAATGATTCATAGGATCACTCATATTTGTCTAAAACTCATATTTTTTCTTTTTGTGAGGTGTTGTAGCTTTGCATGTGTGAGGAGATTATGAGATCCACTTCCCTTTTGCATCACCACTTTCTTTTCTTTGAATGGGTTGTGTTTATGTTTCTTTTCATCTAGGGCTCTGCTTGGTATGCTGTAAAGGGATGCAAATGCATTTGTTTACAATAGGCTCCATAGATTTCATTGCTTGGTTACCCACGGCAATGTGAGATCACTGTAATCGAATGCAGCAGCACTACATTGCTAAGGTAAAAGTTATGCATTGGAATGCACAAAAAAACCAGCTGAATGACAATGCAGGAGCTTTCTCGTTGAACTGAAGTCAAATTCTTTTTTTTTAACTCTCTTCTTCTCTATCAACTCACTCATTCTCCTCCCGAAAATTACGATAATGCAGGGCTTTCGGCTTGAAAATAAGGTAGAAGACGCCGAGGGAGATGTTGATGAGAAGGATGAGGAGATTGAGAATCCAACAGAGGCGATAGCAACAGTTGTTCCGGCAATTTTTGCGATGATAGTAGTTTTGGTAGCAGCGAGTGTTTTCCATTGGTGGGACCGTGGGAGGCGGTAGATTTAATCTTTGGGGATCAGGACTACACGTGTTCCCGGCAGAGGAATGGGTTTTTTCTGCATTAGAAGGGCCGGTTTCACCGAAACTACTGAAACATTTTCAGGTGGTTAGTAGTGTTCTCTTCGCCGAATGACGAGTCTCCGGGCTGAATCTGTTCTGCCATGGCCAGAATCCATTTTCTCGGTGAAGTCTGTAAATGAAAAGAAAGAATTTTGCTTTTGAATCTCCACAGAAATTGCATGGTCGGAATCTATGTGTTCTTTGTTTTGACGTTGTGGGTGTCTTGAAGAACCCGCCCTCCCATTCTTTCTTTGTCATATGTTTTCTGGTTTGAGGCTTTATAAGAAGAACACTCTTGAAGTATTGAGGATTATACTCCTTACATTGATCAAGCGACTCATTAATCAATTGAAAATGGAAATTTGGTGGATACCTACCTACCCCTGGGCAATTTCTGATGGAGCCTCTACGTTGGACCCGAGCATCGCCGCCACACCAAATCAAAGCCCGAATTCAAATCCAGCCCAATGGCCCAAGGGGCTAATTAAGAAACCAACTAGGTTTCTTAATTAGTCAAAACTTCTATTTTCATTGGACTTTAAATTAGTTACTTTCTTTAATTATTAGGTTAACTTTTAATGGCTAGGATTCAATAAGGTTAGATAATCTAGTGGTCAAGATTAAGTAGGGTACTTTTACTTATATAAATATGGATTGTAATAGGTTAGATGACACTTTTTGACTTTGAGAATTTGAGCTCTTTGTTTGGACGTGCAAGGCACCTCCCATCTATTTTCTCTTCTTTTTCTTGCACACTTATACTATTGTGTGTGATGAGTAGAGATTATCTCATTGATTAATGATATTCGCTCAAAAATGTTTATTTTAAGCAATTATCCTTTTAGCGTTATCGTATTTTCTTACGTAAAACTGTCATTTTTATCAACTTTTCTATATAAGAGTTTCTGTCATTGCGTAGGACACATGTTTCTGCACAAAATGGTATATTCGCATGCACTCATACACGTTTATTTAACCTACATGCGAAGCAGTTTTGTAAAACTCTCATTAAGTGAATTTTTCTATCGCAGGAGCACTATCGGACAATTCTTAGGACTGGCGGGCCCACGATCAAAGACAAACCTCTATCAAGTTTGCAAATCAATATACAAGTGATCAAACAGACCAATGAACTGGGCAAGTATCTCAAATAGACTGGCAAACCCGAAGACAGAGATCAAGGAAAGTTGACACAAGAACTGGACATTATCCAAGTTTTTGTCGACAGAGCAAGTCGCATGGTCTAATGATATCGGTGGAGCGACAAAGAGCCTACAAGCCGATGGATCATCAAAAAAAAAACCATGGAGAGGATTGGGTTAGCAGAAAAGGTGAGACCGTGACCATGGACCACAATGATCAAATGTTTGATCACCTAGGCCAAAGGCTAGGTGACATGTCCTAGTAGCAAGTATGAACGCTAATAACCGGTTGAGAAATTTTGGGCACCCGTCAGGGAGATATTTCTTGGACATATAGTACGAGCGCCACATGAGATGGTAGAGACACTCCATCCACATACCTAAAGAGGGGAACACGATTTTGGTAGCAGAGGTGGCAACTAATCAATGAAGATCATCACACGTTGAAGGGCTAGAAGGCTTAAACAAAAAGGAGAGATTTTGGGAGAGGTCGTTAAACGAATTAATTGGTTCTACACACATAAGAATTATGAGGTGGCAGCGATAGAGATTGAGTACCCCACGATCAGCCACAAGATGGTCCAAAATGTTGAGTGGGCCAAGATGTGGACCATGGCCAGACCGATGGGAAAAGTTACAAGAAGAAGAGATGGAAAGTTGCTGAATTGGAAATGAAGATCCTCTTTGAAAAGAACTTTATTTCTTAATAAAGAGAATAGCTAATGGCCATTCAAAGAAGCAAGTTTGAAAAGAAAAAAAAAAGAAATAGAAGGAAAAGATTGAAGAAGAAATGGAGAGGGCATAGATGGACGGTGGGGATTAGGCTGGACCTCCTCTTTAAAACCACAAACCCTAGTCGTCTTGGGGTCTCTCTCTCTAAGCCATCTTCTTCACAACTTATTTCTCGCACATCCGTTGCCCCACTCACCACGTTCTTGGCTCCTCTCTCAAGCCATCCATCACTTTGCCTTCTCTCCAAGCCGCGCCCTCCATTCTCCTCTCCAAGTTTCTTCATCTCCTTGCCCTCTTCTTCTAAAAAAAAAAGCAGCAAACAAGTGAGAAGAAGAAGAAGAATAAGAGATACTGCCTTCCATTGCCGCCAGCCACCAACCTTCCATCAAGAACGGTCTGCAACACCACCCGAACTCGCAGGTATGTAACCCACACAGCCACCACCTCCATTCGCCCATCCTCTTCAGGCCGTTACCGCTCCATCTTCATCAAACTGGTGTGCACCGTCCAGCCTCTCCACCTTCCAACTGTTGCCAGCCACCTCCACCGTTTGGACAACCACATGGTGCTGCCACAGACAGGAGATCACCACGATCATCTGCCCCCTTCGTTGGCCTGCAAGCTATCCGAACGAAACTCCAGTCCGCCATTAGCACCGCCCTCCACCAGCAAGCTCAGAATTTTCAATCAATGCTGCTTCCAGTTTGCTAGTTAATCTTCAGCAAGGTGCACTCAACAAGATCTGACCGTAGGTCCCTTCCTCAGGCCGTGGTCATCACGTCCACCTCCACCTCTCCAACCAGCACCATCCTCCACAGCAGCCACCTTCTCCTTCACGCACCCAAGCCGTGCACCACACCATGCAACCCCTGGAGTTCACGGCCATGCACCAAGTAGCACCACCAAGCGATCACCATTCTCCCTAGCCATTCTCCATCATGCTAATCCACTTCTTTGCCAAATTATTGCAATCTTCATGGTGAGCGGTCCTAAGGTAGAACTTTCTCTCTCTCTAGATAGCATAACTTCCTCTCTCTAGATATCTTTATTTTCTCTCTCTAAGATTCTCCCTTTTTCTTTCTAGATAAGTCTTTAATTCTTTTGAATTTCTATTATTTTGGTTAAAATTTTATTGTAAGGCATTGTAATACGTTTTTGATTAATGAATAAAATCTTAGAGTTATTTGCGTATTTTATTTTTCCTTTTTTCGTTAATGTTATTCGTGGCTTGCTACAACCCCCTCAAACGAATGTTTTAAAATCATCATTTAGCCCCCACTCTCATCTATCCATTATTTCTAGCAATATTTTGTCATTCTATGTTTCTCATTGCACTAACATAATCTCGAGTGCGGATCGACATCCGACATTTTTCACTATGCAAAGAAATGTCTGTATTTTGCAGGATTAAAATTCAGATTTTACAAATGTGTTGATTCTAGGGTTTCCGTATCCAACGACGCGGAAAAACCCTACTTTCAATTAACTTGTGTACGCTCTTCGGTATCGCTACATTTAGTCTGTGTGATTCTCGATCTCGCTTGTGGTTGGAATCGCACCAGTTTGGTATCAGAGCAAGTTCCATCAATGGAGTTTTGTGACTTCGGCAAAATCACAATGAATGGCGGTCGTGGACGTGGAAGAGGTGTGCCTGAAGACCCTCATATATGCGATCGTGATACTTGGGACATCGAAGTCGATGAATTGAAGAGACAAGTTCAACAACTCACGGAACGTCTTACGCGTTTCGAAACTCGGGGTCGCGATGATAACAATTTCGTCTCCGATGATGACTACGCCAACCCTTTTCATCATAGAGCTCTGCATGAAGAGCCAGGTGAAGAGAAAGCTTTTGATCGACCGGCTCGTTATCCAGATCGATTTTGAGACGTTGATATGAAAGTGAATATATTCAAGAATTCAAAGGTAAAATTTGACCCGATAAGTTTATTGATTGGTTGAATATCGTAGAAAGGATTTTTGAATACAAAGAGATTCCAGACCATCGTAGGGTCAAGATTGTTGCTATCAAACTTAAGAAACATGCTTCGATTTTTTGGGAACAATTAAGAACCCGGAGAGAAAAAATGGGCAAATCAAAAATCACTTTGTGGGAAAAGATGAAGAAGGAATTATGAAAGAAATTTTTACCCGATAATTATCTCTAAGAAAATTATTTAAGGATGCATAATTTCCAACAAGGGACAGGGACTGTCGATGAGTATATTGAAGAGTTTGATTTTCTTATGATGCGTTGTTGGGTGGTTGAATCGGAAGAACAAACTATTACTCGTTATCTCGGTGGGCTTCGACGAGATATTTATAATGTTGTGACACTATAACCTTATTGGAGCTACAAAGATGTTTATAAATTAGCTGTCAAGGTTGAGAAGCAACTAAAATAGAGGACAAACCGATGGATGATTGGCCATGATGTTACTCGTGGCTCCAATCGTGGTGATTTATTCAACCAGAGGAATATTGATCAGAACAAGTCAAATCGTTCCATGTCGAATCAGCCCGCTGCAAGGTTCTAGTTCCTATGGAGGACAAGATCGATGTGACTTTAGGCCAAGTCCAAGTCGGCCAAATAATGCAAGCGGTAAAGCAGTTACTTGTTTTAAGTGTTTGGGATTTGGGCACATGGCTTCTAATTGTCCGAATCGGCAACACGTGAATTTGATCATAGATGATAATGCAGAGATCGAACCGGTGGAAAATGATGATTGCTCGAAGTATGATGACTATGATGATGGATGTGATGAAGTCACTTGGAGTGATCATAGTGAAGCTTTAGTCATCAGACGAAGCATGAATACCGCTCGTATTGAAGAGAATGATGAGTGGTTGCGCAACAATATTTTTCATACAAGATGCACGACCTATGAGAAAGTATGTAACCACATTGTCGATGGCGGGAGTTACAAAAATGTCTTCTCTCAAGAGATGGTCAACAAATTGAAGCTGAAAGCCGAGAAAAGGCCTACGACTTACAAGCTGGCACGGTTCAAAAAGGGAAACAAGGTAACTGTTAACCAACGTTGTCTAGTTCCATTTTCCATTAGAAAGTCATTTAAGGATGATGTGTGGTGTGATGTGGTACCAATGGATGCTTCACATCTTTTACTGGGTAGGCCATGGCAATATGACAATAAAGTCCTACAGGATGGGTACAAAAATATTTACATGTTTTTGAAAAATGGCGCGAAAGTGATTTTGGGTGCTCCTAAGCCTTCTAAAGGGGTGGGAAGTAACTTTCTATCCATGGCTGAATTTTTAGAGGGAACAATAGAAAATGAAGAGATGTATTCATTGATTGTCAAAGAGCAAAATAAAGGAGGTTCGATACCACCCGAACTTGAGCCTTTGATGAGATAGTATGTTGATGATCCCATATGACTTACCGGCTGGATTACCTCCAATGAGGGATATCCAGCATCAAATTGATCTCATTTCAGGTTCGAGTTTGCCAAACAAAGCAACTTACTGAATGAGTCCCAACGAGCATAAAGAATTATAGAAGCAAGTGCTAGATTTGGTTACTAAGAGCCAGATTCGGGAATGCATGAGTCCATGTGCGGTTCCAGCTCTCTTAGCACCTAAGAAAGATGTGACTTGGCGTATGTGCATGGATAGCCGGACGGTAAATAAAATTACCATCAAGTACAGATTCCCGATTCGTTGCCTTGATGATATGTTGGATAGGATTGCGGGTTCTCGGGTATTTTCTAAAATCGACCTCAGAAGTGGTTATCACCAAATCAGAGTGCGGCCTGGCGATGAATAGAAGACTGCATTCAAAACTCGTGATTGGTTATATGAATGGTTGGTGATGCCATTTGGACTATCAAATGCACCAAGCACTTTTATGCGGTTAATGAACCAAGTCTTTCACCGGTTTATGGGAAAGTTCGTTGTGGTGTATTTTGATGACATATTGGTGTATAGCACTGACGAGGAGTAGCATATTGATCACCTTCAACTGATGTTTAATGCCCTAAGAGAGCAGAAACTCTATGCTAACCTGAAGAAGTATGAATTTATGACTGACAGCTTGATATTTTTGGGTTATGTGGTATCTTCCGATGGGGTCAAAGTGGACTCAGGGAAAGTCAAAGCTATTATGGAATGGCCAATTCCAAAAAGTATTCATGAAGTGAGAGCTTCCATAGCTTGGCGACCTTTTATCAACGGTTTATAAGCAAATTCAGTTCGCTTATTGCTCCAATCACAGATTGCTTAAGGGTGGTGTGTTTCAGTGGAATATAGCGGCCGATGAAAGTTTTCAGCTAGTGAAGCAAAAATTGACCGAAGCTCCTATATTGGCCCTACTCGATTTTGAGAAATTTTTTGAAGTCGATTGTGATGCATCTCATATCAGAATCGGAGCGATTCTTAGTCAAGAAGGTCGATCGATTTCATTTTTTAGTAAAAAGTTGAACGATACAAGAAAGCAATACTCAACTTATGATGTAGAATTCTATGCCATCGCTCAAGCATTACGACATTGGCGCCACTACTTAATACAAAGGGAGTTCATTCTTTACTCTGATCATGAAGCACTAAAGTACATCAACGGACATCACAAGTTGAGTAATCGCGATGCAAAATGGGTAGCATATCTCCAAGAATTCTCGTTCGTCATTTGGCACAAGGTGGGTAGTCAAAATAAAGTAGCTGACACCTTAAGTAGAAAGGTGATGTTATTGAGTACTATGTCTGTAAAGGTTATTAGGTTCGAAATGTTGAAGGAATTGTATGATGAAGATCCTGATTTTGGCAAAAATTGGGTTGACTGCAAGAATGGACCAAGTGGTGATTATCTTGTACAAGATGGGTTTTTATTTCAAGGTAGTCGGTTGTGCATTCCCGATTGCTCGTTGCGCGAACTTATTATAGCTGAAAGACATGGCGGAGGTCTTGGTGGGCATTTCGGTCGAGACAAAACTTTAGCTTTAATTGAAGATAGTTTTTATTGGCTGAAGTTACGTAAGGATGTCATTCGCCATGTGGAGAGATGCAGGATTTGTCATCTAGCTAAGAGCCACTCACAGAATACCGGTCTTTATACACCATTACCAGTGCCTAAAGCTCCTTGGGAGGACATTAGCATGGATTTCGTGTTGGGTCTTCCATGGACTCAACAAGGTACGGATTCAATTCTTGTTGTGGTTGATCGATTTTCACTGATGGCCCATTTTGTTGCTTGCAATAAAACTTTAGATGCTACTCATGTTGCCGAGTTGTATTTCAAAGAAATTGTTAAGCTATATGGCATCCCCAAAACCATCACTTCGGACCGCGATTCCCAGTTTGTTAGTCACTTTTGGAGGACTTTATGGCGGAAGATGGGAACTCGGCTACAGTTTAGTAGCGCATACCACCCACAAATGGATGGACAAACAGAAGTTGTCAATCTGACACTTGGAAATCTTCTCCGAAGCTTAGTCGACGGAACAAGCGATAGTGGGACCGTGCACTATCCTAATCTGAATTTGCTTATAATCGGGAAAAAATTAAATCTACGGGGAGGAGTCCATTTGAAGTGGTGTATGGCCGAAATCCACACAACCCATTAGACTTGGTACCGTTACCAATTTCTAATCAGCCTAGTGGTGATGCAGACGATATGGCAGAGTACATTAAGGAGTTGCATGCACAAGTTCAAAATAAGCTAGAAGAGAGCAACCAAAAATACAAAAAAGCTCCAGACAAGCATAGGTGACACGTTGAATTTAAAGAAGTTGACCTCGTGTGGATTAATCTACGCAAGGAAAGATTTCTACCGGGAAAATATGGCAAGCTGATGGACCTTTTCCGGTGTTAAAGTGACTTGGAGAGAATGCTTACCAAATTGAGTTACCCAGCAACATGGAGGTTTCAGCTACTTTTAATATTGCCGACTTGCAAGCATATCGTGCAGAGTTGGATGAGGACGATCTTGACTCGAGGATGAGTCATTTTCAACTGGGTGAGTCTGATGGAGCCTCTACGCTGGACCCAAGCATTGCCACCACACCGGATCAAAGCCCGAATTCAAATCCAGCCCAACGACCCAAGAGGCTAGTTAAGAAACCAACTAGGTTTCTTAATTAGTCAAAACTTCTATTTTCATTAGACTTTAAATTAGTTACTTTCTTTAATTATTAGGTTAACTTTTAATGGCCAGGATTCAGTAAGGTTAGATAATCTAGTGGCCAAGATTAAGTAGCGTTACTCTTGCTTATATAAATATGGGTTGTAATAGGTTAGATGACACTTTTTGACTTTGAGAATTTGAGCTCTTTGTTTAGACGTGCAATGCACCTCCCATCTATTTTCTCTTCTTTTTCTTGCACACTTATACTATTGTGTGTGATGATAAGTAGAGATTACCCCGTTGATTAACTTGTGTACGCTCTTCGGTACCAGTTTCTATCAAGAGATGAAATACAGACGATTGATCTAAAATAGATCACTATACATTACATGGTTAGAATCGTATCGGTTCATGTGTCTATCATACCAAATATATGTACCCGCTGATTGAATGGTTGAGATCTATTTAATTTTCTAAAAATAAAGTGTAAACTTTTATTTACATGTGGATGGCTGACATGGACAATCGAGACTTTTGATTAATTTATGGAGAAATTTTTGTGGAAGGAAAACTATGTAACAAGGGATACCTGAAACTTTTTGGCGTGCGGAATCACGATTCTTTTTACTCAATGCTGCAATCTGGGCCACTAACACATGGATATTCAGCCCACCCCTTCGTTGATATACACACAAAACATCACCCTGATTGGTAATCCCTAGCCATTATATTTTAGTACCTTTTTAAGGCGTGATTCTTGCCGTTGAATTCAACCATTATTTTTGAGTATTAAAACTAACGGCTAAAACCATCAAACAAGTTGATTTTTGGAATGAATGTCTACCAAGGGGTGGGCTAAACATCCATGCAATCAGTGGGCCTAGATGGAAGCAGTGAGTAGTGCTTCCGCACGCTAGAAAGTTTCAAGTCTACCTTGTTACACCATGACTCGTGTTGAACTTGATTGTAGTGAATCTTTTTTTGTTTTTCATTTTTTGTTGTTTATTGAAAGGTAAGATGGTAAGTTGAGTGGGACCCATTCAATTTTTTCACATTTCTTATTTGGGCACTAATAAAAATCAAGGATTGATATAAAAAAATATGGACTCATTCAATTTTATACTATCATAAAGTATGTGTTGGAACGATAATGAATCAACGATTTAACAATTTAAAAAAATTTGCATTTATTTGCAATGCATAGACCAACCAAGTACATAATATAAGTTTACCGAGCTTTTCAGAATTGCTATCAAGCAACTGTAAATTAATGCAATGTAAACTAATGCGTTGCAAATAATGACTGCAGTTACAATCATTTGCAAAGTGTATTCATTTACAACATACCAAACAGAGTCTAGATGTGCTTCTATTTCAATTCTCCATCAAACAAGCTGATCAAGTTCAATAGGCACTTGACAAGCAAACCACATTCGGATTAGCAGACAAAAAACAAGAAAACTGCAAACCAAAACTCAAGTTAGAACAACCCTAACTTAAATGTTCCACAAGTACCAGTGAAAGAAGAAAGAAACAAAGTGAGAAACAAATGGATGGAGTGTTGGGTTTTTAAAAAGTAGAAAAACCCATTTTTTTTTATTTCTATGTTTCATGGGTAGTCCTTAGTTTTAGTTATATTTTTCTTTTTGATACGGGAAATTTTGATGGAAAGAACAAGAAGATGAATTAAAAAGGAGATTGGACAATCCTTAGACAATCCAACCGTTTTTCTTTTTATTTATACATTTCATGTGATGTTCATCTCGGGAGTTGGACAATCCGACCGCATAGTGAGTTTATCATGTTGTGGTTACCTATACAAAAAAATCAGGACATTTCGACATTCCTAAGAGCCTCATGATAAATTAACTTTAATTTGAAAAATCTAGACCATTTGGATCAACTTTTATATGGTTAACAATTTCGAACGGGTCGGGCTCAGGAGACCCCCATTTTTCTAACCCCTCTTGGTGTTCGTGTGCTCGGCCGTGGATTTCAAGAATCCAATGGTGGTTGTCAGCGCCAAGCTCGCATCACTTTTTTTTACTTTTGGGGGCGTTGACAACTACCATTAGATTCGTAAAAATCCACTGCCGAGGGCACGAACACCGAGAGGGATAAAAAAAAGGGGGTCCTTGAGCAATGGATTGATTTTTGGTGATGATGATCATCCTAGCAAGGATAACTCAATGTATGCTTGGATTGTCCAACATGATCTCCATGTGGGCCTCACCACCGAATGTAAGAAATAGGTAGGGTTGCAACTCGGACGGGTTGGGGTTGGGTTGGGGGTCAACCCTAGCCCAACTCGACCTTCAAGGCTGTGAACCCAAACCCAGCCCAACCCGAGGTTGGGCCTAGATTTCCCAGTCGGAGCCCAACCCAATCGGGTTGGTCAATTTCTTAATTTTTTATTGGTTTGAAAGGTTTCTAAATTTTTTTCATATTAAAATTATTTATTGGTCAATATAATGACCGTTATGCTAGCCATTAAATAATAGCTTCATTTTCACATCCTGTTAAACAGGATCACATTAACAAAATATATATACATTTATATTCATCATCTTTACATGTTTATTTATACAAGAATTATTCATACATTTTATAAATCGCTGAGTTAAAAAGTCTCAATTGTCAATCTCGGGAATACTTAATTTTTCCATAATATAAATCGCTGAGTTAGGAGTTCGCTGAAGATTGAAGTGTCAAAGATCAAGTAGACTTCATCAACAAATCAAAGAAGAATTAAAGTTGAAGAAAATCAACCTAAGTGTTCAAATCTCAACTGAAGACAAAGACAAGCTCAAGCATGAAGATATGAATGATCAAAGTATATTATCACTCAACGAACGTTCAACTATCAAGAATCTCATGTCGCGGTTACTTGAGTACATCTAAGGGTGCACCAAAATTGGCCATAGATGTCCCTTGGTTATTATTAGGACTGTTTGGAAGCTATCCTGATAAAAAATGATAGATTAGAAATTATTTAGGTTTTACAGCGAAGGTTGATAGACAATATTTTTCTCAGTCATTGTAATTTACTATCAAATCAAATCCAAAATCTGCAAAAAAATAAATTAATGATTTAAGTATAATGCAAATATAGGGATCGAACCACAGAGAGGGGTGATGAATAATGAAGTAACTTGATCAAACACAAATAATTCTAGCCCAAAAAAAATATTTATTAACTTTAATTTTAGAGAACGAGTTTTTACCGGTCATCAACAGAGGTTGTCAATCTCTCTAATGACCGAAAAACATTACACTTGATAAGCAAAAGAAAGCAAAACTAAACTAAAGAAGAAAAAAGTACAAAAATAACAAATAAAAGACTAAAAGAAAGATGCAAAAGATCTGATGCCAAGAGAAGATTGTAGCCATAAGAGGTGTGTAGCCGAGAGAGATTGTCAACTCGAGAGCAGCCAAGAGAAGAACTCTGTCCATCATTTATTGACGGTCCTTTTATAGACTAGGATGTGTAACATTTTTTCATATTTTAAAACTTCATTTTAAAAACTAATAAAATATTCTTTTATTTTACAAAAGAAAAGTTTCTTTTCATAAGATATTTCTTTCTTAAACATTCCATCATTTTTAAATTTTAAAATCAAAACTACCATTTTATTTTTGGAGAGCCATCCTCATGCCTTTTATAATCTGGACTGTTCATTTTGTTGTAATTTCAACCACCTTGGTCAATGCTTAGTCCACCAACTTGACACACTGTATTGGTCCACTTCGTGGCCCAAATTCTGGCCCGTCGACGTAGCCCACCCTTTTGCTTAGATTTGGGCTTTTTGTACATAAGCTTTTGGGCTTAGATTTATGCTCGTTTTAGTCTTGGACTCTGATATTCGCTCAAAAGTGTTATTTAAAGCAACTATTCTTCTAGCTTTATTACACTCTCCTACGTAAAACTGCTCTATTTATCCACTTTTCTACGTAGGAGTCTCTTCTGCTGCGTAAAACACACTTTTCTGGACGAAATTGTATATTGCATGAATTAAACATATTTTCAAAAGTCTAGATATTAAGTCATTTTGATGAGACTTATTACGCATTTTTACTGTTGCAGGAAACCCGATCGGGTGGTTCTCGAGGCTTGTCGGACTACGATCAACCACAAAAGCTCACTATGAAAGCCTAGAAAACCAACAAGTATGACAAGAAGATAAGGGTCAAGTACAAGCTGGGCTGTAGGATCGAAAAGCCAGATCAAGAACCAAAAGTTGAGTGTGAAGTCAGGACCAATCAAAGGAGACGATGATGTTTGAACCCGTGAACCAAGACAGTGTTTGATTACAATGGTGGGCCAACACGGCGGGCTATGCATGCAAATGAAAGTGGGATTAGCTTGAACAAGTGTTTGGATACATGCCAAAAATGAGCAAAAAGCTAGAACTCGAGCATAACACGACATTAAAATACCTAAGCTTGGTCACCTCCGAATTTGACCATTGGATCAAGGCCTGTTAGATCTACCTACTAATTGCTACATCTTGAAGATGATGATAGTAGGTTAGCACATGGACAAGTCATCATCAAGGGTTGATAATCATGGATTAAGGGTAGACCGTGGTGTTGAGTATCAATGCCTAGACCAACAGCATGAACAAGAGGAAAGATGGACACGAAATAGATGGTCCGAATCACATGTGGGACGGTGAGATGAAGACACGATGTTCAATGGGATATGCGCACGTGTTGGATCACCAAAGGTTACTGAATAGTGATATATCACGTGGGCTCAATGATCGCTACATGGTCGACTCATCAAAGTCAATCAAGGGAGTAAAGGTGGACCATCAATCGAAGTGGACGATGGATCACCAATGGACATGCAACGGTGTAGATCTACACACGTTGAGAGTTATTGCCTCAATCTTGGTTGTTAAAAGTGGTAGCAACATGTGTGGAGAAGACAAGTGGACCAAGTGCTGGATGTTGATAAATGGATGGGTGGTGAATAAAAAGATAAAAATTTTCCACCAAAAGAGGCATGGGATAGAATTAAAAAATGGGTGGCAAATGCATGGACTGCCACACAACGGGACACATGGAATAGTTTCCCATCATGTTGACTTTCCCAAATAAAGAAAACTAATATTTTTTGTTTTAAAAAGGGGTGAATTCATAAAAGAAAATTTGAAAGTAGTTTTAGGAAATGGCATGGACGGTGAATTCAACAAGAAGAAAGATCTCTTGCTTATTTGGAAAGTGGTTTGTGAGAAAGGTTTTTATATGGACAACAACATAGAAGATGCCATAAGTTGCTGGACATAGAATAGAAAACTATGGCATCATTTGGTTGAACGGTGGTCTAGGAGAAGGAATTCTTGAAATAAAAGTGGAGCCCACTTCTATGACACATGATCAACAATGAGGGCCTTCAATGTGACGTCCTAAAGAATAAGAGGACTTCTTCTTTTCACAGGCTGGCACCAAAAAAAAAAAACCTATGCTCTCCACGTCCTCACCTCTGACGACCTCCCCATCTCACTGATATGGAAGCCATTCCTCTTAAAAAAAAAAGGGTCCAACTTGCTGCCCTTCACTCCGACCGACCTGCAACTTTTTTGAAATGGCCACCTGCATAGCACCACTCTGCTACCATCTCCTTGGCCGAGGTCTTGCTGTACACCTCCATCTATCTTCAACGCCATTGAGCTTCATCTCCACCACATTGCCTACTCGCAGCCACACGTACCAGCAAGGAAGGATGATCTGGTTCTTCTCCTCAACCTCTCCATCGACCTGCAACATTGAGTTGTAGGTTCGGACCTCAAACATCGCCCATCAAGCTCTCCATATCCACCGCCCCACTCCCACTTCTCTCCCATCTTCTTTTCTCTAAGCCAAAAACCCATTCACGTTTGGACTCTCCACCTCTAACCTAGCCGCCAGCCAACACATCCCTCTCTTCTCCTACCACCATTTTCCCCCTCTCCACCTGCCGTTACCGCCCAACAACTTATCCTCTGCTCCCATTCCATCTTCTCACAAACCCAGCAAGCCGTCCATAACTGGATCTCTCCAAGCAATTGTTATCCCCTCCACTACCTCCAACGGTCTTCGTATGAGGACTGTCATCATGCACTAGCAGGTGTGCACCCTTGCAACCACATGCCGCACATCATCCTCTCCACTATCTCCATTAAAGCACGGGCTTGCTGCCCTTCCCCTCCTTCCATGGCAAATAGGTGCGCCTTCCTCTAAGGAAACCCTCATGCCCGAACCAGTCCGACATCTCAATCAACACCTCCAAATGCAAGGTTATGGTGATTTCTTACCCACTTGGCCACGCCTCTCTATCGCATGGCTGATCACAAAGTAAAACTCGTGATAAGTTGTGTTCAAAGGTGGGAAACTTTCTCTCTCTAGATCTCTCAACTATCTCTCTCTTCTTATTTTCTCTCTCTTATTAGTTTCTTTCTCTCTCTAGTTTTCTCAAAATTTCTTTTAGTTTTTGTTATTTATTTATTTTATAAATTCCAAGCATTGTAGAATATTTCTTTTGATCATGAATGAAGAAGAGTTAATTGAGGATTATTTGCGTGTTATATCTTTTATCAATATGTTAATTTTTGGTATTATCTCTCTCTAAAAATCAAAAAATCAATCATGTTTTAATCCCTTGATCATCATTCTCACCCTTCCATCTTTTTATTTTTAGCAATTTCTGAGAAAAAGCCATTATTTCATGTTCCTGAATTGCGCGAACTAACCCCGAGTGCGGATCGACATCCGACACGAATCCCTATACAATATCTCATATTTTACAGGATTAAAGATTCGGATAATTACAAATGTGTTGATTCTAGGGTTTTCGTAACCAACGACGCCGAAAAACCCTACTTTCAAACTCGGATACCTAATGAGATAAGATTATTAATATAAATCAAATGACTATTATTAATAGAAATCTAATATACAATTGGTGAAAAGAGAATATCTTATTTTTCATGTAAGTTTCATGATTTATGTAGGATAATTTTAATAATCAATTAAGAAAAATAGGGTAAAATGCATAAAATGGTGACTTATCAAAAGTCTACAAAGACCAACCGATTGACTATTTTGAGCAAGCGACCAGAGTCCACTGACTTTGACAGGTCAAAAGGTGCGGTCGATCAGACCCTTCTGTGAAAGTTTTTATGTTCTGAACCTGAGCAGTCGATAGGAGTACTATCGACCTCACCCTTTCCAAATCTCGTTTTGATTCAATCTTTTGTGCGATTTTAGGTGCACTCTAGCCATTCCAATGGCTATTTTAGGTTCATTTCTCTTGAGAGGGTATAGCCTTATACAATAGAGCCCTTACCCTCCATCAGAGATGACCCAATCAAGCTATCTCTCTGACTCCCATCCTTTGATTATAGTTTATAGATTAGGAATTTGAGAGAACTTCACCCGAGGAACTCTAGTTCATTATTTGTGAATGCTCTAATTGTTTGAGAGACTACAAGCTCATTGTTTCCTGCAATATTCTTCTTCAAAGAAGAAGATCTTCCTTGGCAGAGTGTCTATGTGGCGAATCCTTCTTCAAGGATTCATCATTATATCGAATTCATTAAAATGTAAGTATCTCCTAGAACAAACCTTCTAGAGTAAATTTAATTTCTATCAAACTTGATCATTAGTGATTGGTGGATGAGTAAGTACTCATCTAACTGAGTTGATGATTGTAGATCCATTAGAAGAGTATTTTTCTAAAATACTACTGGCCTAGGTTGATTCTCTAGGTGAGCGTGAAGTGATTCTTGTTAGATTTAGACTAAGTGTTACCTTAGTTGGTTGATTATTTATTTCAATTGGAAATGTTATAATGCGTGATTGAAATAATATAATAATACTCGTGGTGAGTATTGGAAAGTGGACGCAGGTGCAGAGTCATCGAATCACTATAAATTTGTGTCTCTTGTGATTGTGATTGTTTGCATATCTTGTTTCGGATTTACCTATTTCTATATTCTGTGGATAATTAATTATGTTGATTGTTTGATCATTTTCCACCCTCTGTGATCATTAATTTTTAATCCATAAAGTATCCGTAGAGAATTTAAAAATAGTCCTATTCACCTCCTCTAGGACTTTACGTAGTAATTAAAAGGGAATTTCAATGGTATAACACAAGTTTACCACAAAAGGAGACCTACACATTGGCGAAACTCGCGGCTTTAGCCAAGACTCAAAAGCAATGGGCCACCTCTATGGATTTGTCTCAAGCGCGCTGTCTTTGATATATATAGTGTATGTCGGGCTCGGGTTGGGCTGAAGTTTTAGCCCTAGCCCAATCCAATTTGATCGGGTTGTCAAAATCTAGCCCGAGCCCAACTCGAGTACTGAAGGGGCCAACCCAACCCCAGTCCAACATAAGGTTGAGCTATTGAGCCCACCCAATTAGTTGCAGCCCTAGAAATAGGAGTAGCTCTAGGCAATAATTATTTTTTATTTATTAACACTCCCTGCCACATAAACTACAGATCTCTTGAATCCAAAGGCCAATGGCTTATTTGCACAACTCCCTCCACTCGCTCGGGGCTTGGGATAGCATGACTCAATCACATATTGTTATTTTTATGTTTGGCCCGACCATTTAAAATGGAGTCGTGCTATCCCACGAATAACCCAAACAAAAATATGTGCGGTTAAGGGCATTTGATGGATGATTTCGACAGATTCCTGTAGTTATTGCCTTGTGTAGTATGATCTCTTGAATCTAGGGGTGTGAACGGGTCTGTTCCAGTTCGGTTCCTAAGGTGACCAGAATCGGAACCATCGGTTTCGATTCTCAAAGTGATGGATCTGGAACTGGAACCGATTATTTATATTTGTCGGTTCCAGTTCCGGGTATATTGGGCCAAAACTTGAGAATATGAGAATATTTACACTATATTTATTTATTGGTACCGGTTCTTATCGGTTCGGTTCCAGTTCTTATTGGTTTCGGTTCCATATTAGGCTACCCAGAGCTGGAACCGTTATTGTCGGTTCGGTTCCGGTTACTTTTTAATTGGTTCCCAAAAATGTGGAACCGGAACCGGTGTTTTTGGTTCCGGTTAAATGGGTAAAATTGACACCCCTACTTGAATCCAATGAGTAAAACTTTGGTTACGATGACAGGGTGAAATATGAGCCATGTGGCACACTCTTAGAGGACTCTGACCGTATGGATGTTTTTCCAATCCCTAGATGGACCCACAAACCAAAAATCAGCTGGATTAGTGATTTCAAACCCCTAGATCTTCGTACCTCAAATAATGGTCAATAACGCTCAAAAGTCCCACGTTTAAAATCAACCCCATGAAAATAATTCCAATCCAATGCAGAGAAATCACTAATCGGGTTGAGTTTTGGTTTGTACGTCCACCTAGGCATTGACCAAACATCCATACAGTTAGAGTCCTCTAAGAGTGTGCCACGTACCTCATATTGCACCCTCCATGTCACTCGAATCCAATGGCCTTAAACATGACATATTTTTGTCCCGTTATCCATGGGACAAGATTTTCCTTTAAAATGCTTTTTTTGGGGTTAGAAGTAAAGCCAAGATTATATAGATACTTTTGGGCTTTAAAATGATTTCCTTTAAACTTGCGGGGATAGCTCAGTTGAGAGAGCGTCAGACCGAAGATCTGAAGGTCGCGTGTTCGATCCACGCTCACCGCATTTAACTTCTGCTTACCAAAAATAACAATAAATAAGGTTTTTTTTGCGCTCAATAAAAATAAAGGCTTTTTTTTTTTTTTTTTTCTTTTTTCTTTTTCGGCAAGAAGTTTTCTTTTAGTAGAAGTAAAGAATAATAAAGGGAAATTGATTTTTCCACTCGAACCTTTTTATCTCTTCCAGCCGACATTTTCATATTTGACGGCATACCCCTCTCACTTTGCCTTAACTCTTGAAATGACATTTAAGAACTAAGAACTGTCAGAGGGATATTTCCGTCAATTAGAAAATAGAAAAAAAATGTAACAAGGTATGCCTGAAACTGTTGCAAATGCGGAAGCACGATTTTTGTTACTCACCACTGTCATATGGGTCCACTGACCGCATGGATTTTTATCGTACTCCTTGGTGGATATACACACCAAAAATCACCCTGATTGGAAATCTATAACCATTAGATTTTAGCTTTTTTTAGAACTTTTAAGGCGTTCTTATAGCCGTTGAACCAAACCATTTGGTTTGTACTAAAACCAACGGCTAAAAATCATCAAACAAGCTGATTTTTGGTATGAGTAGCTACTAAGGAGTGAGCTAAACATCCATGCGGTCAGTGGGCCCAGATGGTAGCGGTGACTACCAAACTTTCCGCTTCCGCATTTGCAAAGATCTCAGGTATACCTTGTTACATCACGACGCTTGAAAATAATGTCCGGAGTCTGGACAAGGTCAAATATCAGACCGGGAAAATCAGTTCCCATGAAAGTCGAGTAGGTCTTTGCTGACCGACGTTACACACTAACGTTGATGATGGACGACAGTACGAGCCATCAGGCTGATTTTGAATAAAACTTTGTTGACAGGGCACAATATGAGCCACGTGGTACCCTCTTAGAGGATTGTGACCGTATGGATGCTTTTCCAATCCTTAGGAGGAACTACAAACCAAAAATCAGCTTGATTGGTGATTTCAAACCTTTGGATCATTGTATCTCGAATAATAGTCAATAATGCTCAAATTCCCACGGTTAAAAGCAACCCATTAAATAATTCCAATCCAACCCCTAGAAATCACTAATCTCAGTCTGTAGGTCCTGCTAGGGATTGGCCAAACATCCATACGGTCAGAGTCATCATCTAAGGTTGTGCCACGTGGCTTATATCGTGCACTGTGTCATCGACCTCGATGACAGTCCCTGTCATCAAAGTTTTACTCGTAGGGATGGCCCAGAGTAAAACTTGCGTGACCACAGACCGTCAGGAAGCCGTGAGCACCCATAATATGAGCCACGTGGTACAATCTTAAAGGATACTTACTGTATGGATGTTTGGCCAATCCCTAAGTGGACTTACAAAACAAAAATCAGCCTGATTAGTGATTTCAAACCTTTGGATCTTTGTGCCCAAATAATGGTAATTCCTACCGTTAAAATCAACCCCTGAAAAATTACTTCTTAGCAATCACTGATTAGGTTGATTTTGGGTTTATAGGTACATTTAGGAATTGCCCAAAAATCTATACGGTCAGTGTCTTCTAAGAAATTGCCACGTGGCTTATATTGTGGGTGGTCAGGTAAGAGTAAAACTTCTGTAATTTCAAATCACACAATCACAAGCCAATGAGTTCTCGGTACGTACCCATGTGCTTTTGCTTTGAGGTGTACGTGCCGATAACTCATTGGCTTGTGATTGTGTGATTTGCAATCCGTTGTGACAGAAGTTTTATTCGTCAGGTAAGTTTTTCTCGGATGGCCCAAACATCCCTACAGTCAGTTGGTCTGTGAGAGTGTGCCACGTGGCTCATAATGTGGTCCATCAGACGTCTGTCAGGAAAGTTCTAGTCTAAGAAGTCATGCGGATGATGAAAGGTCAAGTCTCACGGTCCCACCAGAAAATTTAAGGAAGGAAAAAGATGTAACAAGGTATGCCTGAAACTATTTCATTTGCGGTAGCGGCATTTTTGGTAGTCACCACTGCCATGTGGACCTACTGACCGCATGGATGTTTATCCCACCCCTTGGTGGATATACAGACCAAAAACCATCTTGATTGGTAATATATAACATTTAGATTTTAACACTTTTTCGCAATTTTTAAGGCGTTCTTATAGCCGTTGAATGCAATCATTTTTTGAGTACTAAAACCAAAGGCTGAAAATCATTAAACAAGCTGAGTTTTGGTATGAATATCTATTAAGGGGTGGGCTAAACATCCATGCGGTCAGTGGGCCCAGATGGCAGTGGTGATTCTCAGGTATACCTTGTTACATCACGAGCCTAAAGGAATGGTCCACCACAACTGGAGGATAATCAAACGACTTGGATCCAAGGAGAACTACAAAGTATAAACATTAGTGCTAAAGTAAGTTCAACTTACAAGAAAGGAAGAGGACACATTACATTCTTCAGTCTCCTTAGCTTCGTGAATCCCCCCACGAGGGTCACAACTCACAAGTCACAACAGAAAGAAACCGAACAGCGAGCAGAGAACAAAAAATCAATAAACAAACAATGGTAGCCCGGAAGTTCCTCGTTCACCACAACGATTCTCACTTCGACGTCGATTACGACACCGATGACGGCCTCGAAGTCTCTCTCTCTCTCTCTCTCTCTCTCTCTCTAAGATTTTCCATCTCTAAAAATCTCCTCTCTTTCTCTCTCTATAATTCTCCTTTCTTTTTCTCTCTCTTGTTGCAGGTTCTCAAGTACCAGCTCTTTTCTCTCACCTCAGTTCCCCCAGATGAACAAAAGGTTTAATCTCTCTCGTGTCTCTCTCTGTCTATCTATCTGTGTTATATTGAGGATCTATCTATCTGTGTTATATTGAGGATCTAATTCTCTATCTTAAATGATGTTGTTGAGAAGATATTTGGAGGTGAGGATCTGCTCATAACCGAAGACTCTGATCTCAATTCAATCTCCGATAAACTACGATTAGTATCGATCAGTGGCGATTCTGGCGAAGTAGAAGAAGAAGATTCGTCGATACCGATCGTGAGAGAGGACACTTTGTTAGGGAATGAGATCTCCGGTGAACTCCGATCAATACCGATCAGTGGCGAAGACGAAGTAGTAGTAGAAGAAGAAGATTCATCGATACCGGTCGTGAGAGACGACAATTCGTTAACGAATGAGATCTCCGATGAGGAATTGGCTCGGATGCTGCAGGCAAGCAAGTAGAGTGTAATGGAGGTCTTTAGAATGAAAATTGTTAAAAAAGTTAGGGTTTTTAATTAGGGTTTAAGTTGTTGGACCTTTGACTCTTGTGTTCTTTCAGGCCGAGGAGGAGGCCCTTTTCTTCCAGCAGTTTCGTGTCAGCGACGATAGGAGAGAATTTGAGCAGCGGGTTCGGCCTTACGTTTCACAGGTTCTCATGGTAATTGTAATTTGCTTGATAATCATGGAGATTTATTTTTGAGGAATTTGGGTATTGTGTTGATTTGGGCACGTTTATTGATGTAGTACGAAGACCCGGTTCGTCAGGAAGCAGCTCGCAAGACGGTTCCAGTGGATGAACTTGAGGAGAAAGCACTGGTTGCTTTAGCCAAGGTACTGTCTCTCATCCCTTTGCTGTTATCTTTTCTGAATTGTCTACTTCTTGCTATATAGACAATTAAATTGCTCCTTTATGATACAATTACTCATGAATGCAAACAAATGCTTCAGTTAGAATTTTGTGTTTGTGTTGCGGAACATTCTGTTGCATATAGTTTGGATAAACTCTATGTTACAATACAGTCTAGGACATGATCCTGGATACGGCATTTACATGAAGTAACCAACAGGGATACGGAACCCATTTGAAGTATATGGGTAACATAGGATAAGCTTGTTTTTTATGCTCATTGGGAGTAGTTTGGGGAGAAGAGATGCAATTACTTTGCCACATGTGGCAAGGGTAATGGATATTAGATTTCCGAGACTGAACTTTCTAACAATATATTTTTTTTCCCTTGCATGCATCTCCTAGAAACCAATGTAATCATGTGAACTGAAAGAATGACTAAAGCCATAGACTCTGATATCATTTTCATTGTCTATAGAAGAGATTGGGAGCTAACGATACAAGGAGGCCTAGTAGTATGTGGTGGGACAACCAGTGTTGGAGCCAGAATTTTGATCAAGGGTGGGGGGCAAATCAAATGAAAAGGGCACTTTAGAAAGTATTTTTTTTTAAGACTTTTAAAGTTGACTGCCCCCCCTCGGCCCTTCCTGGCTCCGTCGCCTGGGACATCAACGTGTGATTGTTTATATATCCTATAAAACTCACAGAAAAGAAATTGGGTGTAGTATTATTGATAAACATTCACAGAAAAGGAACTTCGAAGATTACTCATGGATGGTGGTATCATGCCACTCTCTCAAATCATGAAATATGGTAGTAGATGATAATTTCCTTATTTTTTATATCCTTTGATCGCCTTAGGCTTCTCAAACATTTTATTTGTCTACCACGAGGGTTATGGCCTCACTGCCTTGGTGGTTGGAGTGCTTCTGCTTCATGCCACACCTCCACCTCCTTGTTTGCAGCATCTCCAATGAGTACCTTCCTACCACTACCCACCTATGGACCTTCACGGAGGCCCATGACTGCAGAAAAGATGCAGTGTCTATGATTTTGGCAGACCCATGCTACCACGTGTCTGTATATAATCTGAAGCATCTCACTTTGTTGATCACAAAAGTTGCAACTTAATTTGCATTTTGTTGAATTAATATAACTTGTATGGAGTACAAAGATTGTGTAACATGATGCTTTACCTTCATCCTTTTTACAAGTTAGTATTGATGTTTCTGCACATGGAATGGTGCCATGACTTTTTTCTTCCAAATCAATACTTGAAACTCGAACTTCTTGTAGATCTGTCGTCGATGTTATGTGTCATAATTGCTGTTATTTTTAGTCAGAATGAAATTACGTTTTAGGTGATCTGTTTTTCAAAGAACTGCCTTTCTAATAGACACTTCTATTGAACTCTGTGTTATATGTCTTCTGGTGCTTCTGATGACTTTATCATTTAAGTCTGAATAGTAGCCCATCACCAAATTATATTGATGGGCTTGAACTGATATCCTGTCATGTCCAAATGGTTGCTCTTCCAGAATTTATGTGGCTGAAGTTCTTGGTAATTGGAGTTTCTAAACCCCATTTCAACATTTTTTTAGGAGGGAACTTCAAACCTTCAAAAGCTGAACAAGACCATGCCTTCCTGCTGCAATTGCTTTTCTGGTTCAAACAATCATTCAGGTACTGCTCATTACTTTGCTATTCCTTATTACAATATTATCAATCAAAGTATGGTGGGATTTTTTTGTTTTTTTGATGGCTGCTAAGGCAATAATCTTCCATTTGTTTTTTAAGGTAAAACTAGTTTAGAATTGCTTTAGTTCCTTATGAAGTTTGTTCTCCTTTCACACTACTAGCATTTTTATGTCCTCTAGCTTTGCCTAGCTACGTCCTGTGATTATAGATCATCATCGTACGACTGAGTCATCATTTCAATGTGAAAACATTTTTTCTTGTTAAAACTCAGCTAAGTAAAAGGGTTTTAAACACTTATTTTGGTTCCTTTTAGTGTAATTTACGGTCACAACTAAAACTTGATGCCCATTTTTGCTTCTATGTTGATCTCCTCACCCTTGGGATCCCGTTTCCAAACTCTCTTATCGAATTCTGATTTAGAAACCCTCTTCCCTTCGATAATAGTGAGAAGAGAGCTTGAATCATCAATTTCACAGTTGTTGATATTTCTCTTATGACCCAAATTCCATGAAGCATTACCATTAATCCTAACCACATAGGTCTTGACAAGAGCTCCTCTAAGGTTAGATCTAATATAGCAAATACAAGGAAAACGGATTGAAGAGCGGAGTTGCCACACCAATAATCCTCTCAGAATCTCACAAAGTCACCCTTCCAACTTTGAACCAAATGCCACTTCTACAAGAACCGGAGATTGTTGAAATGCCTTTCTACACCCCTGTGCCATAACAAGAGGAGGGCAAATTGCCATCATAACATTGTTCCTGCTTCTATATTTGCAATCAATCATTCTTCTCCATAAACTATTCCTTTCCTCACCAAACTTCCATTACCAGTTACCTAGGAGAGCATTCTTCATGTTCTTGACGTGTGTCACACCAAGATCACCCTCATATTTTGGCATACAACTTTCTTACAATCAACAAGATGGAGCCTATGCACCTAATTCATGGCCTTCCATTAGAAATCTCTAACCAATTTCCTTAGTCTATTGGCCACACTCGTTGAGATCAGAATCAGGGAAAGAAAACGAATAGGAAGGTTAGAAAGAATATTCTTTATGAGAGTTACCTTATTGCCTTTTTAGAGATAACCTTTCTTCCATGAGGCTAGTCTTCTTTCGAATGATAGGATCCCAGATGGACTATGTTCTATAACATGCTCTAATAAGAAACCTAAGATAAGACACTAAACACTTTGTTTTTTGAAAGGTTTATACATTTAAAGCAATAGAGCACACACCAAAGATATCTCAACTGACTATGCGAAGCTTTAGAGAAAAAGATCGTATCATCTGCAAATTGTAAGTGATAGGTTTCCCATCTTAAACTTTCCAACACCCCATCCTTAATTACTTTGCTAGTCAACTTGTTAAGAGCTTCCACGACCATGATAAATAGAAAAGAAAATAACGGACTTTCTTGTTTTAGACCTCTTGAGTTTCTAAAATCTAGCAGGAGAATCGCTGATCGGAATAGAGAAAGAAGCCGTGGAAACACATTCCTTGATCTACTTATACAAATTTATCCAAACTCCAATCTCCCCAACATGTAATCCAAGAAACTTCAATTAAAATGATCGCGAGCCTTCTCTATATCTTTCTTACATATCGACATGATATCTAGAGTCAATATACTCATTGGCAATGAGAACCCAATCCAAAATGTCTTCCTTTAACAGAGGTTCCTTGGAAGTGGAGTTGATAGACGTCAGAACTTTTGTCAATTTAGAAGAAACTTTTTGAGATAATTTTATACACTACCAACCAAATTGATTAGTTGAAAATTTGTAAAAGCTTTGACTATTTTATTTTGGGATGAGCGTGATAAAGGTATTATTTGTTCTCCATTTTAAAAAAAGCGTATTGGGAATATTCCATAACTACATTCATGAAATCCCTACCGACAATGTTCCAACACTTCTTGAAGAACAATGGGGAAGCCATCTGGGCCTGAGATTCTATCACAATGCAAATCACTAATGCCTTTGATGATTTCCCCCTCTTTAAAAGGCCTTTCCAACTAACTAGTTTGCTGAGGGTCCATACAGTTGAACTCAAGCCCATCTAACATCGGTCTCAGAGAATAAACTTCGAGTAGAATTCCACAATTAAATTTCTAATCTTCTCCTCTTCATTTATCAAAGGACCCATTAACAAAAAGGCGGGATATGTTATTACATATCCTCGTGACATAAAAATGCGATGGAAAATTTTTGTATTCTTATCCCCCTCTTTGAGCCATCTAATTCAAGAATTCTGCCTCAACTTGATCTCTTCAAAGCAGGTAAGGTTGAGGAAGCTTCCACCATACTCCTACCATCATATGAAGATATAGGACTGACCTCCCATTTCCTATCAATGGAGGCAGTCTCCTTGAGAAGAGCGTCTGTCTTTTGATTCACTCGACCAAGCACCTCCTTATTCCACTCCTTAAGGGCTTTCAACTTCTTCTAGAATACGAACCCACTTTTTCTCTTAAAGTTAAAGGACTCCCACCTTGAAGCAATATTTTCCAAAAAATTAGGCACTTGAAATCATGATCTCAAACTTGAAGGGAGAATTCCGCTTGCTGATGCCCCCATAATGAAGCAACAAGGGGAGTTATCTGATACTGGCTTTCGGATGGCCTCTTGGGAGACATTAGGAAAAATAGCTTCCAAAATAATAGAAACAAGAAATTTGTCAAGTTCACGCAATGTTGGATTATCTTGGTTGTTGGTCCACGTGAAGCATGTTCTATTAAGAGGAAGATCCATAAATTGTTTCCTTTTTACAAAATTAGAGAAATCCATATTCTTGGTGATCCTAGTCCTATACCCCCTTACAAAAGTAACTTTGATCACATTGAAATCGCCTTTAATGCACCACAATTAGTCCCACAACCCATGCACATTGTCAAGCTCCTTCTGAAATTGAGCTCGCAAGCTCCTATTTGTAGACACATAAACACCTGAAAAAACCAAAGAGAAATTATCCTCGATGCTGTTACAAAGGACCGACGCTATAAGAGCGCCAAATCTTCAACGGCTAACAGTTTCTTGTCCCAAACCACAATACCCTCCGCAGATTTGATAGTTGGAAGAGCCCATCATCCAAAGCCTCTCCTTCTTCCCCAAGTGTCTTCCACAATTCTATCGTCCAGAAGTTGTATTTTTGTTTCCTGCAACACCACCATATTTGCTTTCCGTCTCCTGATCAGACACCTAATTATGATTTCTCATCTTTACTCCCTAGACACCTCTTACATTCCACAAAACTAATTTTAGCCTCATTTTTTCGCTAGACCTGTCCCCCTTCATCTTTGTTTGACTACGTTTCCATCCTTATTTACCATCATAGTTGATTTGACAAGAAATATTAGAATCTCTTTGTTGTTCCTTGATCTCTGTTTTCCCCTTTTATTATTAGAAACAATCGGCACTAAATAAGCTTCCACTTCGATAGCAGTTCCTTTAGGATTCAATTGCATGCATAACTCATATGGGTGCTCCTTTTGCATCCATTCTCGACGATCTCATCAGCTGTGGGTTTATTTTGAATCTGATTCAAACCCTGTAAATCTCTCTCCCTTCTTTCGGAATATTGGTGTGGTTTATTTCAATATCAATGAATAATTTTCTCACCTCTTCCTTTCCCACATAGGATATACCAAAAAAAATGCTAAAAGTTATAAAAAAAAATGCTAAAACTCACGATTTTGCCCAAGACCCACGCTGAAACATCCTCTACTATATCACCTCTACGATTTACCCTTACCCATCCCAACTAGAGAGTCAAATTGAGTTAAATTGGGTCTAAAGTTCCCTTCCCCCAGCTGCAGACTGAATCTCAGAGCAAGTAATCTCTCCAAACCCTCAATCGTGATCTGCATTAGTTTGGGCAAGACTTACCTTTCTTTTGGAATCCTCCGACCTTGTTACCACCCATCATCCATTCCACATTCACCTAAATAGTCGAGCATGTCCTCTGGACTCTCCATCCCTGCGTGATCTTCTGTTGCTTGATAGTTGGGGTTCGGTGGACTCAAAGACTCCACTAGCCTTCGACCTCCCTTGCTCATCAATGACATCTTCTTTTCCGAATGAAGGTAATCACCCTAGAGAGTGGAGACCCTCCACAGGGATAAAAACACTCTCAGCACACATGCCAGCCAAATTCCCATCCCCACCTTTGTTATTGTCCCCCACCATTGGAGAGTCCCAAATCTCAGTGTCATACTCCTCATCCCTCCACCACTTGCAGTGTTTCAACCCATCGAAAGCTACTGACTCAAAGACTCCACTAGCCTTCTACCTCCCTTGCTCATCAATGACATCTTCTTTTCCGAATGAAGGTAGTCACCCTGGAGAGTGGAGACCCTCCACAGGGATAAAAACACTCAGCAAACATGCCAGCCAAATTCCCATCCCCACCTTTGTTATTGGCCCCTACCATCGGAGAGTCCCAAATCTCAGCGTCATACTCCTCATCCCTCCACCACTTGCTGTGTTTCAACCCATCGAAAGCTACTAACTCTCGCATGGAGCTTAGATTAGAATAGAAGTTGTTTAGTGAAGAAGAGATTGGGAAGGAGAGGGAGTTGAAACTTGGTCCTCTCCTTTTCTTGTTTTTGAGCAGGACCCAACCTAGAAACACAAGCAAGGCTTAACTTTCAAATACCTGGGACGATATGATTTGTTGCTGAGGTGCATAGAAACATCCTTCATCATTGTGACCCCTGTCGTCATTTCCATTTTCTAAATGTCTAGTTATGATTTTTGTTGCTGTTAGTCGAGTACAAATTTCCTCACGTATCAAATAAGCCTCCTTTGATTTATTTAATAATGTATGGATTTGTTTCTATGTTGTTAAATCGCGAGTCATTCCTAGAAGAACAAATTTAACATCTTAAGATGCATTCCACTTAATTATTAATGATCCTTCTGAACCAGCTGTGGTTTAGGAATTGGTGGCAGTGGTTGGTGGGGATATATTTGTTAAAAAAATTATGCGCGTACTTACGCAGGCCAACTTCCAAAAGAGGTTACGTGGGTATGAATATGTTTATTCATTTCTATGCAGTTGTTTATTATTTTTAAAAGAAGTGAGTGATAAGTTACAAGAATAATATGTAGTACATTAGCTTTGGGCATAAAAGTTTTTCGCATCTACAATGAGAATGGTTGAGAAAATGGCAAGGTTACCCTTTCTGGATTGTGTATGGCATGGACATGGTGTCCAAGAAATAGCGATCGTATACCCAATATGTGTCAGGGACAGTATGGTATGTCTTGGTAATTTAATTATCAATCCTACAATCAGCTTCACCCTATTTTTGAGAACGTGTTATCTCTGTGGCCTATGATTGAGGCATTTTCTCCCATCTTGATGATGTACTGAATCTTGCAAATGTATGCCATTCATGTTCTTTTATTGTAGGTGGGTTAATTCACCGCCTTGTGATGGTTGTGGTAGTGGTACAATGAACTGTGGCATGGGTGGCGCACTTCCTTCTGAGATTCAATTTGGAGGTTCTCGGGTCGAACTTTATAGGTAAGAAGTAAAGATATACTTATTCCCTCTTTGTGGGTTTCCTGTGTTGAGCTTGTATTCTTTTCCTGTTTGGATATGTTAAACTTCCTCTGAACTCCCTTTACTTACGTCTGAATTTATTGTCTCATCCATGACATCATCCACTGTATTCACCACAAATTGACTAAAGATCAAGTCACTCAACATTTTTGGTAGGGTTTGGCTGTAGAGTTTTGGTACTTGCTACAAATATTATTTTAGCATTTATATGTTGTAGAAAACACATATATAAGGTTCTAAAACCAGTTTTAGTACTTAAATTAGGCTTTTGGCACGAGATGATGCATTCCCCTGTGTATCGTCTCAGTACCCTATCGGAACGAGACGCCTTTACTGAAATGGAACGAGATTTGGAACCATGTTTTAGTGCTGTGATATCTTGAGAGAGTGTGGAACGATGGCTTGGTCTTCTCCCTTATCCTATGCCATTCAAGTAGAGTTGAGACCTCCAGAAGAAGGTGATATGAAGATTAATTTCGACTGTTGTTCGCATGGCAATCCAGGTCCTTTAGGGGTTGGGGTCATATTTCTGCATAAAGAAGGGATAATTATTCACCCATTTCTGGGACTGTTAGGGGGAGTGTGACTCTAATAAAGCTGAGAACTCCGCTTTTGGTTTACAAATTTATAAGGTTTTGAATTTGGAGAATCTTGTAGTAGAAGTAACACTATTAGTTGGACGTCTGGGTACATGGAAAGCATGCGGAGATTATCTCACATATCATGGATGTTTGGGACTTGTCCTCATCCATGAATATCTTATTCTCATTTATTCCGTGCTCTGCCGACGATAAGACAGATGCTTTAGCTAGACATGATGTTTTAAGGAACAGTTTTTCTAATGGTTTGGATTTGCCGGTTTTATTTTTCCTTGTTTCCCCTCTTGTACTCTTTTGATAAAGTCTTATAGTTTAATTATCAGAAAAAAATGTACCCTAGGAAGTGTTAGTTGCATGGAACTGGTTTTTCTTGTGCACAGACCTAGTTTTAATGCACCCACAACTTCACTTCTGCTTTTCATTTTGTGGGAATTGTAATGTTCTATACTTCTATGTTGGCTGTCTGTGATTTTGACACGATATTTCTGTACGGAAATTGAGGTGGCTAACTGAAGTAATTACTCTTACAGATCAAATCATCTTTTACCAATCGTTATCTTCATTGTCTTAGTTAATGGAGCAAAAACTGAGCATTCTAACAACTTCGATTCATTCTAGTTTCTGTTTTAATCTTTCTGAATGTTGCTTAATATATTATTGCATAATGACATCATTTGGGAGTGGTTCTGAGCGTTCGTTCTATGAGAAGCCTGGAACTTCATTGAGATATGTGTTACACAATTTGATAGTTCAAGCTATGATACCCGGATACTTGTACACGGCCATCGTATCCGTGTTGACACGACACCGGACACTCCTCCAACACGTATCCCCACGTATCCTTCATAAAAAGTTGAAAAATTTAGAAAAAAATGAAAATGTTGAACTACAAAATAGGATACTCGTATCCATATCCGTGTCCCTGATTTTGGAAAATGTCGAGTCGTATCCCCGCTTCCCGTATCCGTATCCGTATCCGGGCATCATAGAGTTCAAGTGATTTTCACTTTCATTTATTTTTGTGTATATATGACCACTTTTGGGTGGCTTATAAAGATTAATCAATTAAACATGCGTGTTAATGGTCTATCCGTGCTTTCTTGTTGCTGTATATTGACCTGCTTGATTCCTTTCTTTGTTCTATGTTACCTTAATCTTCCTCTTGTTTTAGTATACCGTGTCTCTTATTTTAATTTTTATAATAACCATCAGGTGCAGTAGCTGCTCACGAGTTACTCGTTTCCCGCGGTACAATGATCCTTTAAAGGTACGGCTGTTTCTTTATCTGGCACAGATGTTTTTATTTCATGAACTGCATGGTTTCTTCTGGGTACAGCTTGTGGAAACAAGGAGAGGACGCTGCGGAGAGTGGGCCAATTGCTTTACGCTCTATTGTCGGGCTTTTGCCTATGAATCTCGTCTGGTTAGTGGTTTACTGGAAAAAATGTATTGTTGTGTTTACTGGTACAGATTTTACTGCTGCTATATTGCTACTGCCATTTACTCTTCCAAAACTTCAGATTAAGTTTCCTTGTTTTCCTTGCAGAATGGATTGTTTAAAACTTAATAAGTTTAATGCCTCACAATAACTTTACTATTCTCATTGACTAGGAAACAATGCTCGTATTGATCCATTTAGTGGAATTTTTGATTAGTTCTTCTGCATGAGTTCTGTTGTAATCAAGAAGATTTGACATAGCCTATGTTTTATTTATGAATTAATCATGTGTTAGTCCATTTCTGGCTTTGCACAAATCCACCCGTGTGATTCTATAATCTACAGTACTCATGTAATGTGTTTCTATTTTAAACTGAACTTTTAAAATGCATGTCATTGACATAATGTCTAAACTTAACCCTTTACCTTCTAATTTTTCGTTAGGATTAAGGACTTGGTTCAAACACAGTTTAGAACTTTTTTTCTTGGAAAAAAGGAACTCCCCAAGTTTGTATATCCTTGTAAGTTTGTAACAAGGAGAACATGGACAGAAGGTTTTTGATCTTATTTAGCACTTCCAGGGTTGTATCAGGATTTCTAAAAAATATCTGAGATAATCCATTGTCATTGAATATATCCATCACCTTGCTTCGGAATCAGGTTTTGTGTGCCATTAATAGTAGGTCTTTTGGTGATTTGTGTGAGTCTGCACTTGCTATGCTTACGCATAAGCCATTGTATTTGGAGGAGTATTGATTTTCGCTCATAAATTTTATTTACTGTTATTTGGGTATGCTCATTAAGGTCCGATTGTAAAGAAAGAAATTCCATTTATCAGCCTCCAACCACTATATTTGTACTTATCTAGTTTAAGAGAAATATATACAGATTTTTGATGCATGATTGCTAGAAATCCAATGGTGTTGCATGTGCACAAGATGTAAGGTGGATACTAGGGATGTCAGCGGCTGGTTACCAGTATATCCAGGCCTACCCGCTCATTGATCAGGTCTGAAAGATGGACACAGACCCAGGCCAAACTGATTTTTTTTTTTGAGAAATATAATCCCCTTTGTGCTAAATTGCCTTGCTTTACACCATTCTGTATATATTTCTGTAGAAACTATTTTTTTCTTCTCATTTTAGCATTTGGTATGGATCGTTGGAAGATGACATTACTCTAGAAAACTGAAAATTACAAATTTACTTTAAGGGATATTGTCTTTTGTAGACAAAAAGTACGCAAAAGTTCTCTCTGCAATTTTCTTTTGTTTGCTTTATATCGATTTATGAAAAGAGGAGGTTTAATCGGACCTCTAACCATTTGCAAGGTGGACGAATCTGAAGTCCGAGAGAAGAAGACAAGGTCTTTGTTTACTTACTTGTGCTTCCTTTCCAGATCTTGGATTTCACAGATCATGTCTGGACAGAGTGCTTTTCACATTATCTAGGAAGGTAATATGTCATTCATCATAATGCTGCTTGTTTTTTTTGTTGTGAAATTGCATTTTGTAGTTTCATTAATGAACCCGCACTTTTCCAATCATCATCCTAATTTCCAAAGACATGCTGCTTAACATATGTCATAATACAGATGGATGCATCTTGATCCTTGTGAAGGAGTATATGACAATCCATTGTTATATGAAAAGGGGTACTTTCTCTTCCACACATTTAATTATTATGTCCTGAATTATCTATTCCGGTATTCCCACTTTTAAAGCTTTGAGAAGATTTGAACTTTTATGTTTCACTGTATTTGCTTTAATTGTTGCATCACTTGTTTTGCCTGAAGCTGGAACAAGAATTTGAATTATGCGATTGCTTTTGCAAAAGATGGAGTGCTTGATGTTACTAAACGTTACACGAGGAAGTGGCATGAGGTAATCGTAAATTAGTCATGGTATTCAAGTATTCAGATTTGAGGATTTTGTTTTCCGGTGGGACCGGTTGATTAAGTAGGTTTTGTTCCCCTTGTGGGGCTATATTTGGAGGGAGGGTTTGGCCTTAGGTTTTTTGTTTTGGCTTCTCGCCGTCGCTGTACAGCTGCTCTTTGGGGCCTTCTCGGCCCTGTTTTAATATATTTATCTTTTACCGATAAAAAAAAAAATCTTTCCAGAATAAACAATTCTTCTTTTATCCTTAAAATTTTTTTTGTTGATTTAACAAAGAAAACATTTTCATGTTGTAGGTCCTGACTCGGCGGAACATTGCTACAGAACCTGTTGTCTCTGCTGTGCTCTTTGATTTAACAAAAGAATGTCGAAGAGGTTTTACATCTCAAACACTTTCTATTCTTGAAGATCGTGACAGGAATGAAGCAGAAGAACTTGAGAGAGACCTCCATTCTCAAGATGATGCTTCGATCTCATTACCAGGAAGACAAAGTGGAGCCAAGGAATGGCGCATAGCAAGATCTGAATTAGGCTCTGATGAGAATGATTCTTTGAGTTGTTCGTCGTGCCCACTCCGTACATTATTTGATGAGCATGTTAGGAGCATTTACAATGCCTTTTATCCCCTCTTGTCTCAGTTTGTTGACAATGGCCTTTCCAAATCTGAAACTGTTAAGATCCTCGAGATGGTCAAAAGATTGCTGGTGGATCTTAGCAAAAGCTCTTTTAGAGTGAGAAGAACTTCCATAAATTCAGAGTCCAGTGACTTGGCAGTTTTTCGGCATCAATTGATGCCCTCTATAAATGAGTTACTTGCTGCTCTTTCCTTAAAGACTGAGTTGGATAGGAGGGTGAACATTTGTTTGGCTGATAATCCTGTCAAAACCTCTATAGCTTTGCCTGTTGCGTTGGATGCCCTTGATGAGATCATTGATAATCTTAAAAATAGTGATTACTTTGGTAAAGATTCCCTTTCTTTACCACTTTTGAAGTTAAGCCGAATATCTTCTGGTTCAGTCCTTGCAAGTGGTGAAGAGATTCCTTTCGGAATTGTAAGTATCACTCAGCTGGTGGATTTTCTTAGTTTATTATTTAGAATGTCTACATAAGGAGTGGTTGAAACTAACTGTCTTCACAATTCTTATATTCATGATACATTCCAGGCCACGTCTGCATTTGACGGTATTCGCAAGTCTAAATGGGAAGAACCCAATGGAGCAAAAGGTATTCCGATTCAAAGAACTGATGAATTATGCTTTTCCAGGACAGCATTATCGACAAACAAAAAAGAAATAAAGAAATACAGAAATACAGAAAGAATAAGAAACTAGACAAATGATGCTTTTCTAGGCAAGGATTGCCATAAATGTTACTTATTTGTTGGCAGTTATTACTGATCAATTCCCCTATTTTCGTATATTGACTTACATCATGGTAGATTAAGTTTGGCACCGTCATATTCAATTCGCAGAAATGGTGCCAAACTTGAATGAGCTAAGGGTGCTGGGCATGTCATGGTTTGCGTTCAATTGTTTCTGGGCTAGTTTTAAATATTAAAGTCTCTTGAACTTGTCAATATTTTATCTTTAGAGGCTGTATGTTATTTCTCCCTGGTATGAAACTAAGTGTCTTATGTTGACTTGGCGCTTGGCACTTTATGATGCCCATTGAGAGGGAGCCCTTCATTTGGCTTGTAAACTCATTATTCTCCACTCATCCCCTCTAACCCCAACCAACCCGGTCACCCCCTCACAAAGGAGAAAAATAAAAAAATAAAAGCACATGATTCTGCAACACAATGTCACCTATATTGTTTGCACAATTGTTTTATTCACATTAATTTTTATTGTTGTTATATCTATTAGTGATCGGACTTAATCATGTAGGTTGTTGGATAATATACAAAGTAGTGGATGGTCAGATGCATGATCTTGAGGCATATGAATTGATGTCAGCAAATGATGCTCCGGAGAGAGATCCAATGGATTGGTAAGATGTTATGGTAGAATATATAACCATGGAATTTGAGTCCACTATATAAATCATTTACCATTTGAAATTGGAAGATATCTTTTTATATTTTGAGCTGCTAATTCGGTGTAAGTTAACACTAACCTTGTCAATTGTCATGGATGTATCTCATATGCACCGGTTTAATCCATAGAAGAGGTCCTTCGTAGATCTGCAATGACAGTATCCATTTCATTTGCCTGGAATTTCTATTCTCTTGCATATTGTGTGTGCTAAGCGAACCATTATTTGCCGATATTAATAATGTATTAGATCAGATGTGAATATCCTCAATATGTGTGCATGTGTATTTTTGTCATAGATATGCTCAAATACAAGAAATGGTTGATACATTTAGTAATTGTGAGTGGAAATGATTATAGAGTAATCACAAAAGTAAATATGTAGTTATCTGTTAGCACCTCTCGACATCAAGGTTTTAAAATCTTGGTCTTGTTCAGCATTTCGGTGAGCTGACAAAGCAAGATACGTCAAACAAGATGAAGTGCAATATTGGGAAAGTAATGATATAGCGATACACAAAGGTGCAAAGATACATTACACTAAATTATTTTTAGTGCTTAATTAAGCTAATCTTTAGTGAAATAATATTACTTTTTACAGGACATATATTGTAAAGGTGATATTTTATTTCATTAAATTAATTTGTTGGTACGAGATGATACGTACCCCTCTGTATCATCTTCGTACCTTACTGGAACATGTCTTGGCCAAGGCATTCCATGATAAAATGCTACTTTGAACCATGCTCAACATAGATAGAGAAATGTGTATTAGTATACTATCAGATTGATACAGTACCCTAGGAGGACCCACAAGCTGACACAAATACTGTCATATAATAGTATTGGAAAATATTTTACAAGATTCATTTCATATAGTTTGAGAAGTAATTACAGAAAATAGTTATGTAAAAATATCTTTGGATATACCAAAAATACTTTCAAACCAGTATTGGGTATTGTGGGTAACCCCATATTTGCACAAATGACACAAATCCCGAGGACTGACTTGCACGTATCTTTGTAATATAGAATTAGGAGAGAGTGAAATGTCTTTTTCCTATAAATAGACCCTTTCCACCATTGGGAAATGGGGGCTGAAAAAGATTGTATCATAGAAGAAAACTTTGTAACCGAAGAATGAATAGTAGATTGCCTCCACCATTGAGGCCGAGGATGTAGTCAACCGGCATTCAACCCGGTGATGAACATCGTAACAAGCTTGTATCTCGTTTCTTCTCTCTTCTCTCTTTTCGGGTTCTTGAAAGCCAGATCTGTCATCTTCTCTTTTGGGGAAGTGGGTGTGAATCTCGAAGATCATTGACGGCTATTTCTCATATCTCAGATTTTGCACCCACAGGTATGAATAGTATCAAAGAAGAAGTGGATGTCAAATATCCTATACACAATTAGATGATTTTTTTTTCTTGATAATTAATGAGAAGAATATATTAGATGAGAGAAAAGAAGAGCAAACCCCTACGTTGAAAGGAGCGATTACCGATTAGTTAATGGGAGGGCAACCACAAGAACCCGAACAAGAAAAAAGAAAAAAACTATACATTCACTTGCTTGAGCTAATGCCTTTTGGTATGATTTTCAAATTATTAACAAATCAACTTCTTTAAACTCTTTTAAGGTAGCTAACCAATGGAAGAGAGATTTTTTTTATAAGTATAATCATCAATTAAAAGGCAAAAGCCAAGCAATACGAGTGAATCAGCTAAAGAGGCTGAGATGACCTAGCATAGACCGATCCATATCAAACATCAAAACAAACAAAAACCCCAAGGATAATACTCAAACATCAAGCATCCCTAGAACACAAGATATCCCAACGAAATACAAAGTCTTCAAAGAAGAGCCCGTTGCACTCCTTAAACACCCTAGACCAAAGGAATGACAACCCCTTGATACTAATAATGATTGCATACGTGTCTCTGCTCGTCTTCAAATGTTCTCTAATTTCTCTCCCTCCAAATACCCTAGACGATCGCAAGGGGAAGCAACCTCCATGAATGACTGGGCGAAGGAAAGGTGGAAACATGCCATCATCAGCGAATTTGTGACTAGGGATGTGTATTGGGAGGATATCGCGGTGGCGTTGACTTGGATTTCGGGCTCGTCGGAGCTCTTCTATCTCATACCTTGCGGGGAGAAGAGGTTGCTCCTTTTCGTCGAGGATACGTATACCTTGGCTTTCTTGTGTAACCTGGTTTCGATCAGGGTGGACTATAACATTGTTTGCCTCAGTAGATAGTGGCCACTGTTTAATTCCATCTCTTCGCTTTGGAACTCCTCGCCGGTCTGGTTACTGGTACAAGGGTTGCCTTTCCACATGTGGAATAGACAGACGTTCGATCTTATTGGGAGAAGGGCGGAAGGCTTGGTGGATGTTGATGTTGCATCTATGAATGGTACAGACTTTAGTGCTCTTCGCTTGAAGGTAGGAGGGAAGGCGAAGGATGTTCCGAGGATCGTTTATGTACAGGACCGCGAATCTACGTATACTGGTAGTCTAGACGTCATCCTAGATGGAACCATGCCTGAATCAAAACCAACTGGAAGAGCTTGGGACAATAGAAAAACAGAGGAGTCTGATTTAGACAATGAACCTTTATGGAGTAGGGCGGAGGAGTGGGGAGGAGGAAGAAGAGGGTTTGCCTGTCGAAGGAGGAGGAGCTTACAGTCGTTGAGTCGATGGAGAGGTTGGTGGTTCACATTGTGGCAAGCTCTAATAGGGTTAGAGTTAAAGAACCAACAAGAAGGAGGAGCGTGGAGGTGTACGGGAGGAAAGTTGCAGAAGCTAGGGGAGAAATTAAGAGATCGACTTTGAATTTCGAAGCTGATTCCGTAAGGCGAGGCAGGAGCAACTATAAGCCATCCACGTGGCACGATCCTGATATAGGTCCTGCTGAGATCCATAATAAGGGAGGGCAGAGGGGGACAAATTGTTTTAAAATGAGGGTGGTGCGGGTCGGTGGATCTAGGAAGAGAAAAAAGGGGCGGCACTTAAGTAGCAGGCTTTTGGGTCGGGTGTCAAAGGAAGCACATATAACTAGGCGGCCCAAGATTTCTTCACCAAGTATCTCGTGCAAAAGAATAGAACCTCCTCGTCTTCATCTATCCATAGAGGAAAGGCAAAACTCAAAGTGAATCAGAGGAAGTCGATAAGCGTCAGCCTGAAAGGTAAGGAGACCATCCAAAATCTCTCCCCTCCCACCGTCTTTGTACCTGGGCCTTCTTTTTTTTTTTTCCGCCTATCCACTTTAAGGGTAGTTTGTGGCCTAGGATCTTGGAAAAAGGGTCGTGTAGCAAGCCGGTACCCAAAATGGGAGTAGGGAACTCACCAACTGGGCATCACGATGGGGTACCAGCTCTGGATATGGCCGATGTGGCCGACACTGGAGACGCTAAAGTGGACGCTGAGAGCAGGAAGAAGGGTCGAATAGACATCGAAAAGCCCTTAGGGGCCCTATCTCAAGAAGGGGCAACAATGTCAGCTACGTCCCCGGTTATTACGCCCCTTTGGGCCCAATTTTTTTTTCCATATGTTGGGGGCTGTATCAATGGGTCTCTATACCCCATTTGATCTGTGTATGTGATGTGTTTGGGGTTGTGGAGGAGCTCTATGTTCTCTACCAGTTTGCCACAGCCTTGTGAGGGCCTCTATACTTGTAGGCTGCCTTTGTTTTGCTTCCTTTGGGCTTTGATTCTATCGATTTAATTTTCTGGCTGCTCTTTAGTTCTCTTGAGTCACTATGACTACCCCAGAGGCTACATCGAGGACCAATGTGAACACAAAAGCCACCTCCAGCAATGTCGGAGGGCCTATGGTGCATCACATGGCCTTAGAGAACCTTGGATTATAGATCACTACAGTGAAGCTGGACGGAAAAAATTATTTGGAATGGTCCCAGGCAGCCAGGATGTTTATAGGCGGTCGTGGGAAGATGTGTCATCTGACAGGTTGTGCTATTGAACCTGCATCTCGCCCGACGATCCACTGTATGAGAAGTGAGAGATTGAGAACCTCACTGTGATGTACTGGCTCATCAACTCCATGCAACCTCATATCGGTTGTGGCTTCCTATTCATGCGCACTGCCCACGAGGTTTGGGAGTCTATTCGCAAGACATACTCACATCAACAGAATATTGTCTGGGCCTTCCAGCTTAAATAGAACATCTCTCACCTTCAACAAGACGAGAAGTCTCTTACTGATTACTTTGCCACCCTTTGGAGCATGTGGGAAGAGTTGGATCACTACTATGCCTTCCACCCAACTGGTTCAGAGAACAGCACTAGTTATCAGAAGTATGTGGAAAAGAATTGGATCTTTGAGTTCCTTTCAGGGCTCAATCCTGAGTATGAGTTGGCTAGGTTTAGATCCTGAGCAACCGAGTAGATCTGCCCTCTCTCGAGGATGTGTAGTTCTACGTGCAGTGAAGAGTAGACGGAGTGCTTTGGCACCACATCCTCCTCCAAAGCGATCAACGCTAATTACATCTTCTCTTGCTGGTTCCGTCTCACAGTCTCAGCGCTTCCAGAAGCCCAAGTCTTTCCCATCGTTTGCTCCCAGCCAGCCGTATGCTCCTCCCACTACTGGGAAGCTCTCTTCCAGGGAGCGGCCCAAGTGTGATCATTGTGGTTGGCTTGGGCATGTGAGGGACAAGTGCTGGATCTTACACGGCAAGCCTCCTTGCTCTAGCCACCCAGGCTTCTCTGGTGCTCATTCTGCGAGCATGGATAGTTTTGGGACTTCTCCAAGTCAACATCTTCCTAGTTCTGCTTCCGCTCTTGTGGCCTCACCTACTCCTGTCTCTGCATCCGAGATTGAGACTCTTCGCCGCTTGCTTGTATAGTTGGATGGTCCCTTTCCCACATCCTCTACCTCCTTTGCGCAGTTAGGTACCACTAGTACTACTCATCATGTGTCTATTCCTTCACCAAGTCCCACCTGGATCATTGATTCAGGTGCCTTGGATTACATGACGGTATGTCTTCTTTGTTTTCCACTTATTCTATTTATTCTGGTAGGGATAAAGTCAAGATTGCTGATGGGACTTTATCTTCTGTGTCGGCAAAGGGGAATGTCATTCTCTCTTCCCACCTTCCTTTGTCTTATGTTTTACATGTCCCCAAATTTACTTCCAATCTTTTATCCGTTAGTGCTTTAACTCGGAAATTGAACTGCAGTGTCACCTTCTTCCCTTCGACTTGTGTCTTTCAGGACCTAGAGACAAGGATGACGATTGACATTGGACATGAGGCTGATGGCCTTCACCTTCTAGATAAATGACCTTCTGAGCCCACGGCATTACAGTCACATAGTAGTAGTAGGGGTGTCAATTTTACCTGTTTAACCGAAAACACCAGTTCCGGTTCCGGTTCCACATTTTTGGTAACCGATTAAAAAGGAATCGGAACCGAACCGAAAATAATGGTTCCAGTTCCGGGTAGTCTAATATGGAACCGAAACCGATAAGAACCGGAATTGAACCGATAAGAACCGGTACCAATGTATAAATATAGTGTAAAAATTTCTCATATTCTCAAGATTTGGCCCATTATACCCGGAACCGGAACCAGAACCGGAACCGACAGAAATACATAATCGGTTCCGGTTCTGGTTCTGGATCCATCACTTTGAGAACCAGAACCGTTAAGGAACCGAACCGATAAGAACCGGAACCGATTGTTCCAGTTCTGGCCACCTTAGGAACCAAACCGGAACCGACCCGTTGACACCCCTAAGTAGTAGTAGTGTGCAGTCTGTCTTATGTTGGCATGCCCGTCTGGGACATGTCTCCTTTCAGTACTTGAAAATTTTATTTCCTTTATTTGTTTTTGTTTCCATGAATGACTACATTGTGAGACTTGTGAGCTCTCTAAATATTGTCGTAATCAAGGAAATAAATTTCGGTTTCGAGGTTTATTTCGACAAGCTCATAAATAGAAATGTTTCGTGGAAATATTTCGACCAGTATGGAAATAATACATTTTCGTGGAAATGATTAAAATAATGCGAAAATGATGGAAATATTATAGAAATCTTTGTGGAAAGTTTGGGAAATGATAAAACAAGCCTAAAAATACACTTATAAACTATCAAACCATAATATACAATTATATGTAATATGGAAATGAATGACCATAGTGGTCTGTAATATGTTGAGACATGTATCTGATAGGCAGTCCAAATATTATTTAATTGCTTATTTTTAAAAAAAAATCACAAGTCAAGGTATTAAAGAATCTTTGTTCACTTACATTAGTGTCTTAATATTATATAATTTTAGAAAACCTATTTATTATTAACTTTTAGCCTTACTTACTTTTTGAATGTTTAAATATTTTTTTGGAAAAAATATTTAACCCAACCAACTTGTAGAATGAGCTAAGTTATGCATATAATCCATTTATGCACAATCATGGATATTTAGGGTAAAAACCAATGAAATTGGGGTGTTCCCAAAATTTAAATTTTTACCCTAAATGATTTTCAATCTTTGCACAAATCAAGTGTAAATGCATCATAGATTTATAGATTTGACGCATTTACACCTAATCTATCTATTTGTAGCAAGAAACGATAGCAAAAATTTCCATTCTTATGTACATTTCAAATTTGAAAAAACTCCAAAATGGGATTCGATTTGTCCTCATGAACAATCTGCGAACCAAGAAATCTATATATATATATATATATATATATATATATATATATGGAAATGAGTTAAATGATCAAATATGGGATCTGTGCTGCTCAAATGGGATGTTTCTTACCTTCGATCGAAATGTTTCTATAGATGTCGAAACGTTTCGACCGAAATAATACATATTTACACCGTCAATTGATCGAAATTTACTGTTAACGCGAAATATTTCGACATGTATGGAAACATTTCGTGTATGTATTCTTTCCTATCGGTAACCTAAAAAATGGAAATATTTCTCGAAATATTTCGTTAATTTCGGGAAATTTATTTCCTTGGTCGTAATACATACCCTTCTAGAGGTAATAGAAGTTCTGTTTCGTTTGATATTGTGAGCTCTCATGTGTGGGGGCCTGCCCCTGTTACTTCTATCATTGGTTGTTGTTATTTTGTTACCTTTGTTGATGACCATAGTAGGTGTACATGGGTCTATCACATGAAAACTAAAGATGAGGTCTATTCTATCTTCAAAGTCTTTCATAAGATGATCTAGACCCAGAATGGTGCTTCCATTAAGGTCCTTCGATCCGACCAGGGGGGTGAGTATATGTATGGAGGTCTCTAACATTTTTGTAGACCATGAGATTTGTCATCAGAACTCTTGCAGCTACACACCTCAACATAATGGTGTAGCTAAGAGAAAGATGCGCCATCTATCGGAGGTAGCCCGTTATCTCTTGATCGGCTCCCATATGCCTAAGTCTTATTGGTCTGATTCTATTTTGATTGCAACTTACCTGACTAATCGGACGCCTTCTTGTGTGCTACACTTGAAGTCACCCTATCAGGTTCTTTCCCGCAACTCCTCTCTATTTGCTGTTCCTCCTCGTATATTTGGGTGTGTCTGCTATGTACATATTTTGTGTCTCCATCGGACAAAACTTGATCCCAAGGCACTTAAGTGTATATTCCTTGGCTACTCTTCCACTCACAAGGGGTATAGGTGCTACCATCCCCTGTCTGGCAAGAAGTTTGTGTCCATGGATCTCACCTTCTGTGAGGACGTCTGTTATTTCTCCCCAACCTCTCTTCAGGGGGAGAGCAACAGTGAAGAGAGGTCTAGTTCCTGGGAAGTCCCCCTTCCTGTTGTGTCCCTATCACCACCTTCTCCCATACTTGAGATTTCTCGGCCTGTTCCACCTATTATTGTACGTGATAGTGTTCCTAGAGCTCAGGGGGAGCTCAAAGTCTACATCTAATCCAGTTTAGTTGTACCGTCCTTGGATCTAGGTAATAAATCTCCTTCCATACCTGGTGTCCCTTCTTCTATTGATACTTGTGCTTCTGGCCATCTTCGTATTGCTTTAAGAAAATGGCACTAGGAGTTGTACTATTCGACATCCTTTGAGCAACTTCGCTTCGTATGAGGCTTTGTCTCCCTCGTACAAGGCCTTTGTTACATCTACTTCTACCATTTCTATTCCTTCTTCTGTGACAGAAGGGTCGGGGCATCCTAGATGGAGAGCTGCTATGGTAGAAGAGATGAGTGCCTTGGAAAAGAATCACACATCGGAGCTAGTCAACTTGCCAAGAGGCAAATAACTTATTGGTTGCAGATGGGTTTTCATTGTGAAATACAAGGAAGATGGGTTAGTAGAAAAGTACAAAGCTAAATTAGTGGCCAAGGGGTATACCCAGACATATGGGATTGATTACGTGGAGACCTTTGCACTTTTGGCAAAAATGAACTCCATAAGAGTGTTGTTATCCTTAGCAGCAAATCAGGCCTGGCCATTGCATCTGCTGGATAGCCTGGATGTGAAGAATGCATTCCTCTATGGTGACTTGCATGAGGAGGTGTACTTGGTTCCTCCACCTAGATTTACCCCACCAGGGGAAGGTGGTAAGGTGTGTAGACTGAGAAAAGCTCTTTATGGCCTTAAACAGTCTCTGAGAGCTTGGTTTAAGAGATTCACTCTAGCAGTAAAGAAGCTGGGCTACACTCAGAGCCAAACTGATCACACTCTGTTTGTCAAGCATCAAGAAAGGATCACTACCACCCTTATGTCTATGTCGATGACATCATTCTTACAGAGAATGATATAGCAAAGGTGGCTAAGCTAAAGGGTCACCTAGTAGGAGAATTCGAGATCAAAGATCTAGGACCTCTTAAGTACTTTCTGGGCATAGAGGTTGCAAGATCCAGCTAAGGGATCTTCATCTCTCACAGGAAGTATGTTCTAGACATGCTAAGAGATTCTGGGAAGCTAGGAGTGCAGCCAGTTGAGACTCCTATAGAGTAGAATCACAAGTTAGGCGATGATAGTGGTGAACTCCTTAGGATATAGGGAGTTTTCAGAGACTAGTTGGGAGATTGATCTATCTCTCCCTGACTAGACTAGACATTGCATATGCCGTGAGTGTTTAAGTCAGTAAATGCACTGACCCAGGGACATTCATTTAGAGGCAGCTCACATGATCTTGAGGTATCTCAAGTCTGCTCCAGGTAGAGGCCTACTCTTTAAGAAAAATGATCACGTGAGGATAGAGTCCTATACTGATGCAGACTAGGCAGGTGCCAAAGATGCTAGGAGATCTACCTCAGGCTATTGCACTTTTGTTGGGGGCAATTTGGTTACTTGGTGAAGCAAGAAACAGCCTGCGGTTGCTAGATCTAGTGCAGAGGCGGAATCCAGGGCAATGGCCCATGGTCTGTGTGAAATGCAGTGGTTGAAAATCCTAGTGGCCGAATTAGGATTTCCTGTTTCAAGTTCAGTCAGCTTGTATTGTGACAACAAAGTTGCTATTAGCATTGCTCACAATCCTGTTCAACATGATCAGGCCAAGCATATCGAAGTGGATCGCCACTTCATCAGGGAGAAGATTGTTTCCAGGGAGGTGTGTACTCCTTTTGTGCAGACAGATAAGCAAACTGCCGATGTATTTACCAAGGGGGTCCCTAATTGGCAACTTCGTGTCTTATCAAGTTGGGGATGAGAGATATCTATGCACCAACTTGACGGGGAGTGTTATCATATACGTATTTTACATGTAAATGGTAGCTTTGTAAATACCACTCAGTATGAGGGGTATTCTAGTAGAATTTTAGGGTTTCAGGAAGAGAGGAGAAGAAGAGAGAAAAAGAAGAAGGGAAAGCGTTGGAGAGTTAAATCTACCAACGTCCCACAATATTATTTATATTACTAGGTCAAAACAATTACACCCACATTAATATCTCCACCCACCATATATCTTATATTATATTCTCCCTCATACTGACAACACTCCCCCTCAAGTTGGTGCATGAATATCGATCATGCCTAACTTGTCCAAACAAGCCCGAAATTGAGCAACCGCAACACCTTTGGTGAGAACATCAGCCACTTGTTCTGACGTAGGCACGAATGGTGTACAGATTACTCCCGAAGTAACTTTCTCGCGAATGAAATGTCTATCCACTTCGATGTGCTTTGTTCTATCATGTTGCACGGGATTATGTGCAATGCTTATGGTCGCCTTGTTGTCACAATATAACGACATAGATCCTTCAATCGGGAAACCTAGCTCCCTAAGTAAAATTTTGAGCCATAGTAGCTCACACAGACCATGGGCCATAGATCGGAATTCGGCTTCCGCATTTGACCGAGCTACCACTTGCTGCTTCTTGCTCCTCTAGGTTACTAGATTGCCTCCAACAAATGTGCAATAGCCTGAAGTAGACCGTCTGTCATCTTGGGCACCAGCCCAATCTGCATCAGTAAAGCCTTCAACCCTCGTATGCCCATGACGACGAAATAACAATCCCTTCCCTGGGGATGACTTCAAGTATCTCAGGATACGGTTAGTAGCTTCCAAGTGCGGTGTGCGAGGCGCGTGCATGTACTGGCTCACCACACTCACGGCATATGCAATATCCGGTCGTGTGTGAGCTAGGTAGATGAGGCGTCCCACGAGTCTCTGAAAGCTACCCACATCCTCAAGGAGTTCTCCTGATTGACCATCTAGCCGATGGTTTGCTTCAATCGAGGTATCAACAGGTCGTGCCCCCAACATGCCTGTATCTTGAAGTAAATCCAATACATATTTCCTCTAGCATATGTATATCCCCTCATTCGATCTTGCAACCTCAATGCCCAAGAAGTACTTTAAGGTGCCTAGATCCTTAATTTCAAATTCAGTTGCCAAGAAGCTCTTAAGTCTGGAAATTTCTGTTGCACAGTTCCCTGTGACAATAATGTCGTCCACATACACAATTAGGATAGTCGTAGTCCCCCTTACTCGTCTGATAAAGAGTGTGTGGTCTGCCTGACCCTGGTTGTATCCCAATTGTTTAACTGCTCCACTGAATCTTTCAAACCATGCTCTTGGTGACTGTTTCAAACCATACAGAGTTTTCTTCAACTTACACACTCTCTGCATGTCATCAGACACCCGGAACCCCGGAGGGGGGAGCATGTAAACTTCTTCCTTCAAGTCACCATGGAGGAATGCATTCTTAACATCGAGTTGTAGTAGTGGCCAGGACTGACTTGCCGCGAGTGAGAGAATAACCCGAATAGAGTTTAGTTTGGCTACAGGAGCGAATGTCTCCTTGTAGTCAATACCATATGTCTGAGAATAGCCCTTAGCCACCAGCCGTGCCTTGTATCTATCCACAGATCCATCCGGTTTGCATTTCACTGTATAGACCCACTTACATCCAACCGGCTTCTTGCCCCGTGGTAACCGAACCAGTTCCCATGTGTTATTTTTTTTCAGTGCGTTCATTTCCTCAACCATCGCCTCCTTCCATCTGGGTTATGCTAGAGCCTTTGTGACAGAAGAAGGAAGAGTAATAGAGGACAGGGAGGTAACAAAAGATTTGTAGGATGGTGATAAGTTATCATAGGAAACAAAATTAGCAATAGGGTGTTGAGTACAGGATCTCTTCCCTTTCCGAAGAGCAATAGGAAGATCAGAACTACTATCACATAAAGAAGGGAAAACCAAAGGGGAACCAAATGAGGAATTACCTGGATCCAGTGAGGAGGAGTCTTGACCTTGACATTCAGGAATGGTCTTTGTCTCCCTTACTCTACGACGAGTATAGACTTGTAGCTCCCCCTGCTTGCTAGTGTCTCTGTCATGCATAATAGTATCAATAACTGGATCATCTAATGTCACGGGCAAAACAGGGGTCACATGCCGTTCCTCACACCAACTACTCTCCCCCTGAGGATCGGCAGGGCTAGCAGCGGAAAAAAAAGGAGCCGATTCTAGAAAAGTGACATCCATAGTAACAAACCTCCTTCGTGTGGGAGGATGATAGCATTTATACCCCTTCGAGCTTGAGGAGTACCCTAGGAACACACATTTAAGTGCTTTAGGATCCAACTTTGTCTGATGAGGGCCAAGGATATGGACGTAACAAACACAGCCAAAGATTTTCGGAGGAACCGCAAATGGAGGACTAGAGGGACGAAGGAACTGAAAAGGAGTGTGGAACTGAAGAGACCGAGACGAAATACGGTTGATGAGGAAGGCGGCAAGAAGCACGGCATCAGACCAATAAGTTTTGGGAACATTGTACCACAAAAGGAGAGAACGAACCACTTCCAGTAGATGTCGATTTTTTCTTTCGGCCACCCCATTTTGTTGAGGGGTGAACACACATGAATTTTGATGCTCAATACCATGCTCTGCCAAGTACAACTTCAACCCCCCATACATGTACTCCCCCCCTTGATCAGATCGGAGAACTTTTATACACTTTCTAAACTGGGTAAGGATTAGTTTGTGGAAGTTTTGGAAGATAGAAAACACTTCATCTTTAGATTTCATAACAAATATCCATGTGCACCTAGAGAAATCATCCACAAACGAGACAAAGTAGCGATAACCAAAAATGGAAGTAACCGGGGATGGGCCCCAAACATCAGAATGAATCAAATAAAAAATAGCATTACTTTTATTACCCCGTGGTGGGAAAACAGAACGAGTGTGCTTGGACAGAGCACACACTTCACAATGAAGTTCAGACAGCGATACAGACTGAAACAAGCAGGAAATAAGAGACGTAAATATGAAAAAGACACATGACCAAGACGAGCATGCCAAGACAGTAGCTGCTCCTTATTGAAACTATTATTATGACTACGAGACTGCAACGCTGCTGGAACTGTGGGAGACGCATCCAGGAGATAGAAACCATTCACTTCACGTCCAGTGCCAATCGTCCTCCTCGTGACCAAGTCCTGAAATACACAATGAGAAGGAAAGAAAGTGACACAACAATTCAGGGTTTTTGTGAGAGAGCTAACAGAAAGCAGGTTAGTATCAAACTTGGGAACATGAAGGACAGAGGATAAAGAAATCTCAGATGTGGCTATGACACGACCTTTCCCAGAGACAGGAAAGGGTGCCATCTGCGATGCGGACTTTATCAGCCCCAGAACCCACAGAATAGGAAGAAAATAAGGTAGACATACCCGTCATATGCTCTGAAGCCTCCGAATCAATAATCCAGGGTGAGGAAGAAGTAGAGGCGGAAACATGATGGGCAGAACTGATGGTACCTGACTGGGCAAATGCAGAAGTGGCCGAAGGTCCATCCAAGTGGGCCATAAAGCGCCGTATATTCTCGAGCTCTTCTCGAGAAATAGTAACTGGTGGTGTATCCGAGGAAGGGGATGGATCTGTAGGAGTATCCATAGCAACGCTGTGGGCAGTGGGAGGTGCGCGTGATGACGGCAGGGACGACTACGTGGGTCGTCCAACAATATTCCAACATTTTTCTTTACTATGGCCCTTCTTGCCACACCCCTCACACATATGAAGACTCCAGCATTTATCTTGACTGTGGCCTTTCTTGCCACAATGAGCACAAGTAGGTAGAGGACCTTTAGGGCGATGCTGTGGTGGTTTCTGTGATGATGAAACTGCGGCCAGGGCAGACTTTTCATGTTTGGGAAGAGGAGACATGACATCTCTGCGACTTTCTTCACTTTGAACATAGGCGTATACTTGGTTAAGCGAAGGTAAATCATCTTTACTGAGCAACTGGACACGGGCTAACTCGAAATCAGCATTCAAGCCTGCAAGGAACTCATATATCCTGTTCTGATCCACCAACGTGCGATATGCCTTACCATCCGTGGTACAGGCAGGGGTAAAAACTTGATAATAATCAAGTTCCTCCCACATGCTACGAAGCTTAGCAAAATACTCGGCCAAAGGCAAGTCTCCTTGACGAAGAGTGGCAATGCTCTGGCGCAACCGATACACACGAGCAACATTCTTTTGCTGGGAATAGGTCTGAGATGCAGAGTCCCAGATCTCCTTTGCAGTAGTATGAAATAGGAATCCTCGACTGATGTGGGGCTCCATAGAGTTAAGAAGCCACGACATAACAGTCAAATTGCCCGATTCCCATTTCTCAAACTCGGGGTCATCCTCTTTAGGGGCCACTAGACGGCCAGTAAGATATCCTTGTTTTCCACGGCCACCAATAAACATCTTGGCAGCCCTAGACCATTCCAAATAATTTTTTCCAGCCAGCTTGATAGTGGTGATCTGCAACACAGGGTTTTCATATGGAGTAGGGGCTGAAACTGGGGGGCCGGTAGGCCTGGAGACCACATCTGAGGCTCCGGATGCACTTGACGTCGGCATAGCTGCGTCACAAACAACAAATAACAAGCAAATAATAGAAAAAGACCACCCAATAAACAGCTACCACGATCTGAGACAAACCAGAGGCACAACGGAGATCGAAACGAGTCAAACGACTCAAGCCACGCTAACCAAGAGATCACGGAGTGATGGGATCATCCCAAAGTTCCAACAAAGCATCCAAGAAAGGATTAAAGGCATAGGGGAGCCAACCAATAGGGATTGAGGGTGTTCGTGATGCCCAATAAGGGCAAAAAAGTCGCTGGCGGTAATAATAGGGGGGAGAAATCGATCCCCCAGCCTCAATACTCCACCGAACTTGAAATAAATGGCATAGTCCTGTAGGGAATAATGGGAGGGACCAAAACGAAACAGCAATCGAAGCCAAGAAGCTTTGAAAGAGGTCGCAAATCACCACGAACTGAAACGAGCCTATTTTTCAATATTTTCGAATATCAGTCATAACATGCTCAAAAAAGGTTCAAAAAATTCCCAAAAAATCATCAAAATTCCTAGAAAAATGTCATCTACTGGAAGGTGAACGTTTTGGAGATCTTGAGCACCCTGTCCATACAGCTAATGACGTCAGCCGTACGGCTCCATGACGTCAGCGATGACGTCAGCAATGTTGATCACCCCTTGAAGGTCTGAGGCGTGAGGAGATTCACCCCTGAAGTTTTTGTGCGGATTCGATTCGCTATGCTTTGATACTAAGTAGAATTTTAGGGTTTCAGGAAGAGAGGAGAAGAAGAGAGAAAAAGAAGAAGGGAAAGCGTTGGAGAGTTAAATCTACCAACGTCCCACAATATTATTTATATTATTAGGTCAAAACAATTACACCCACATTAATATCTCCACCCACCATATATCTTATATTATATTCTCCCTCATACTGACAACAATTCTTGTCTTTGTAAGAATGGTCTTCATATAAATAATATTTTTGGGAGTCATGTGAGCTAAGCATGACATCCTTCTCTTCTCTCTTATGCTTCTTCTCTACCTTTGAAACCCTAAACCTAAACCTAATCCTAACCCTAAATCTCCATTACAACTTACAACTAGTATCACCCGTATGGGGTTTAATTTTGCTATTGGGGCAAATGTTTCCTTATAGTCAATTACATAGGAGTATAGCCTTTGGTGACTAATCTTGCCCTGTACCTATCTACAGACCCGTTTGCTTTACATTTTACGATATACACCCACTTACATCGCACAAGTTCCTTTCCTCTAAGAACTAGTTACCGTGTAGTATTTTTCTCTAAGGCTCTCATTTCTTCAAACATTGCTTCCTTCTACTATGAGTGTTTTAGAGCTCAACAATAGGAGTAGTAATAGAAGATAACGAGGTAACAAAGGAGTTGTAAGATGGAGACAATTCTTTATACAATACGAAATTAGGGATACGATGTTGGGTACATGATCTTTTTTCCTTTCAAAGAGTAATTGGAAGGTAAGAATCATCAACAAGAGGAAAAAATTATCATTATTAGGGACTGATGAGGGAGATGGAGTACAAGGAGTAGAGGATTACATGACATCGAGGAATTGATTTGGTATGGATTAGTTTCAGTAATGCTTTTTTTCTCCAAATGATGTTGTTTGTAATAGACCTTAAGCTGACGGGTCCTCTCAATGGACGAAGACGTTGGAATGAAAGGTAATGCAACTGGAAAAAGTTGCCCCTCTTCACTACTATTCTCTCCTTGAAGAGGAGTAGAGCTACTTGTGGAGAAGAAAAGAACTGACTCAAAAAAGGTGACGTCTATGGAGGCAAACTTTCATATAATGAGGGATGATAATACTTGTACCCTTTTCGAGACATAGGGTGCCCAAGAAATATGCACTTGAAGAGAAGCAGAGCTACCAACAGAGAAGAAAGGAACTGACTCAACAAAGGTGGCATCTATGGAGGCAAACTTTCGTATAATGAGGGGATGATGGTACTTGTACCCAGTGGTGGAGCCAAGGGGGCGAGGGTGGACAACTTCAATGTTTAGCCCCATCCCTAGGTGGAATACAGTATTTGCCAGGTGCAACACTCTTAGAGACCACTGACTGCATGGATGTTTGGCCAATCTCTAGGTGGACCAATGTACCAAAAATGAGCCTCACTAGTGTTTTCTGACCTTTGGATCTAAGTATCCCAAATTATGTTTAAATCCAACGGTTAAAAATATTCCCATGAAAAAGTCAAATTCAGTGGTTAGAAATCACTAATCGGGCTGGTTTTTGGTCTGTGGTTCCACCTAGGGATGGGCCAAACATCCATACGGTCAATGGTTTCTAATAATGTGCCACGTGGTCCATAATATGGTCTGTCATCAACGTTGATGACCAGTGTCCGTCATCACAGATTTACTCAAAAAATTTGGCTCACAACGGGAGAATAATTAAAAAGTTGATAGGCTTTAATTGTCCATTCTATAAGGGGTAATTAAGTCAATTTAAAATGTCATCAGCTGTTATCGACATTGTCAATTGACTGTTGCTTGCCACTTTGCCCACCCTTGAACAAAATCCTGGCTCCGCCACTGCTTGTACCCTTTTTGAAACATAGGGTACCCAAGAAATATGCACTTAAGGGCCTTTGGATCCAGTTTAGTATGATATAATCCTAATATATGAACGTAGCAGACACAACCGAACACATTAAGAGGAACATAAAAAAGAGGATTGTCTGGTTTTTGTAGTTGATATGGGGTTTTAAAGTTGATAACGCGAGAAGGAATAATATGGTTAATGGGATATGCAGCAGTTAAGATAGTTTCAGATCAAAATGATTTTGCAACATAAGTACTTTAGAGAAGAGACATTGTTACTTCTAGAAGATGTCAGTTTTTACGCTCACCTACTCTATTTTGTTGTGGAGTGTAAACACACGAATTTTGGTTTTAAATTCCATTTTCATCCAAGTAGGTTTTGAAGTCACTGTATATTATACTCTCCTTGATCAGATCGAATTCTTATTTTCTTCAAACTGAGTTTGGACTGTCATATAGAAGGTTTTGAAGATGGGGTACACATCATCTTTGGACTTCATAAGATAAATCCAAGTACACCTGGAGTAATCATCAACAAAGCTGACAAAATATTGATAGCCAAACACAAATAACAGGAGGTCTCCTAACACCAGTATGGACAATATGAAAAACAGAAGAATTTTTATTACCCCTTGCAGGGAAAGATGTCCTACAATATTTTGCAAGTTCACAGACCACACACCAAATTTCTCAGACAAAGACAAGAAAAAAGAGCTGGAAAAAGAACTCTCAAATATTGAAAAGAAACATGACCGAGGAAAGCATGCCAACACATAAGATACTCCTTATTGACTCTACTACCACTACTACTACTAGACTAAAATGCGATTGAAACAGTTGAAGTTCCGTTTAGGAGATAGAGGTCAATAGCTTCACTTCCAGTGCGGGAGGTCAGGAGAAAAGACGATGTTGCTGGCGGAGGGAGGGAGGGTTTTTCGTGCATCGAAAACAACATACAGTTTATGAAACGTTTTGTTCCTTTTTCTGTTGTTTTTTCCCTTGCTCTGAGTATTTTCCACAAAATGTGATTTTTTCCATGAAACAAACACAGAGAGAATTCAATGTTCGGAAAAAAGTGTTGCGAGAGCATTATTTTTCCATGAAACAAATGGAGCCTAGAAAAAGGAGAGTGTTCTTTCATTTTTTTTTAATAAGTATGTATGTATCATTAAAGAAGGGGAAAACCCCCACAAGAAACAAAGAGAGACATATCTAGCTCCTTAAAAAAGGACAAGATACCTTAATAACTTATCCCATCTTAAAACAGAGGACTCAAAATAACACCCTCTAAAAAGGAGGGATAAGGATGACCAATGAAAGAGGAGCTTTGACTTTCGGGACCACCTCATGAGCATCTTCCTGTTTGTCTTCATAGATCCTAAGATTCCTCTCCTTCTATATGGCCCACATAACAGCAAATGGGAGAATACACCAAAGAAAACTAACCCTCCCAGAAAAGGATTTCTCCACTGGCATTCAATAGATTTAATGCAAGATTCCATTGTTTTTTTTGGAGTACGTAAGACATTTGAGAGTTGGAGAGCCCAATACAGTCCCTGGGCAGCTTAAGGAGATATACATAATTGATAGTTGTTGAATTATTTTTGATAATGCTATACCAGGTGACACTCAGCGCAGACTGTATTGGCTGCTACACAGTAGAGCACCTAGGAAAGGGGATTTAGATCGTCCTTTTTGCCAAGCAACTTCACTTTTTTCACTCTTCTCCAAGGAGGATAATGTTTATGTACTACTGCCTTGGGATGACTGCTAGTACCTAGCTGTCCATTCACATGTTGACTTTTACACATTTTACATGGATTTTGCTCTACGGAGGAGAAGTCAATCAATCTTCTAAGCAGTTATTAAATCCTTGTTAATATGCCTACTGCTTGTTGAGATGAGTGGACAGTTGGTTCCTGGTACCTTGTATACTGTGGTCCGCATGTTTCAAATAAGTAAACTGATGCCGAGAGAGAGAGAGAGAGAGCAGTTATTAAATCCTTGTTAATATGACAACTGCTTGTTGAGATGAGTGGACAGTTGGTTCCTGGTACGTGGTCCGCATGTTTCAAATAAGTAAACTGATGCCGAGAGAGAGCGTGGTCCGCATGTTTCAAATAAGTAACTGATGCCGAGAGAGAGGGAGGGAGGGAGGGAGGGAGGGAGGGAGGGAGGGCGAGGGCGAGGGCGGGAGAGCGAGAACAGTTTTTTTTGTTTTCCATGTCTGAATTTCACCAATTATCTCTTTATGTGTGTGTTATTCATTTAGTAGATTTTCATTTTCCCAAAGGTTCGTTCTGGTTGTCATAAGTATCCCTTGAGTTCATTTCACTCCTTAAAATCGATGCTACTGTACCTGTTCTTTTTGAACAATCAATTTTATGCATTTCAGGGTTGTTGAGGGAAGCGACGATGGGGGCTCCAGCTGGCATGTATTGGATAAACAAACTTCTCAAATTTTTGAAAAGCGTTTCCAGCGTAAAGCATTTAAGATTGGGTCAGTGGGGCACCCATCAATTATATTCAGGTAAATATCTACTCAAAACCAATCCAGACAGTCTTTCATATTAATCTCATCCTAGAGTTTTAACAGTTTAGAATTTGGCAGGTTCAGGTTTCTGGCTGTTCGAGATGTTCAAGCAACATCGCGATTGCAAATAGGTAGCATTGACCTCTATGCCAAAACCAGTTAGCGTTTCTCCCATGCACTGACTCTGCAAAAGTCAGTGTTTATCCTGCATATAACATTAAAAATAATGTTTCAATGCCTCAACTTGGTATATACTGAAGTTATTATTTGCTATTATGTCCATGGGTACTGTAACACTGAGTACTGAGCTTGCTGAATAGATGCCTAGTCTCAACAGCAAAATGTCCTTCTAAACTGAGTATGTATGATATATCCTCTTGATCTGTACAAGGAGCAAGGTAACTCTTTCATTCTGGTTTTGGTTTAATGAGCTGAAGAAAAGAATCCTGAAGCTAGGGTTGCAAAAAATGTTATTAAGGATCTGGAACGTGTTTGGAAACATTATGCACATTGAATTGGTACTTTGGTATTATGCCTCGCTAGAATTTTTTTGTAATAGAATGTGCCGATGTTGTGTGCCCTGTTTCCAAACTGATAACTGATTGGAGAGAGAACTTACTAGAATATTTCTCCCATAATTTCACTGAGCAAGTTGTATATGCAATGGCTAGTCAGTGCCAAGTGATCATTGAACGGTTTTAGTAGGCTTGTTTCCTCCACTAATACAGATCTTTGTTGGCGGATTGATGAAATTAACACAGTTGAGTGGGACATGGAAAAGGGGTCAGGTGCATTCATGTTTTTTTATTTTTTTTCATCTTTTCCTGTCACTTTTTTTCTCCTTCCACTCTTTGGTGAGCAGTAGCAACAAAATGGTGTAGATGCTTCCAATAGAGTGACTTAATATAATAAGCTCATATTTCTTGATTACTGTGATATTGTTGTCATCTTGTAGTCAGTTCGATAATGACAGCCAAATTTATGCTGCTGCTATGGAAGAATTAACCTGTTAACCATAAATGTATGTCGCTTTGACTCGCTAACAGAAAATTTTAATATCTTCTAGTAGAAATTTTGGTCTTTTATGTATAACGAAGACCAGCGATGGCACCAGTGAGGAGCTTTGGTGCAGGTTGAAAGCTCTAAAAGGTGAAATGAGAGCTGAAAGGGACATGGATTGTGGTAGTAAGAAAAGATTGGAAGACACTTTTTAAGCTGAAATACGGCTCTAGATAGAATTGAATGGCAGAACAAGATTCATGTTGCTGACTCCAAATAGTTGAGATAAGGCATTGATGATGATGATTGTACCATATAGTAACATGCAAATTAAGATCATTGCCAATTAGCAACACAGCCAAGGTAGTATCTATTGTAGCCGGGAAAATCCAAATGATGAGCACATTAAGAAGAGTATTCGGAAGAATCAGTAGTTGTGCATATCACACATTGATGAAGTTTAGACCATTCTAGGATTGCATGTATTCCACCAACAGGGTTTCTCATTCTCTCTTAAGTGGTAGGATTTCCAACATGAACACCGAAGGTTATGGAACAATTCATGCAGATATAAAATCTTTACAAATATGTGAGCCCAAATAAATTTTTTTAAGCCATGTTAAGTTCCTACCTACCTACATTTTTATTGTTACGTTATGTTATTGTGTACTCATTACCGAAACCATAGTTTCCGGAAAATCATTTTCCCAGTTAGGCTGTTGTGTTGTTGGGAAACATGTTTCTCCATTCTCCCTCTCTCAAGAAATGAACCAATGAGCACATATACATGGGGTGGAGACTCACTAAAAGATTATGGCTAAGATTCTCTCACATAATTTATCTCTTTATTGGTTTATGTACACGGTAAACCAGCCTAGTTACTTAACCATCATCCTTGTTATTCTTGACTTAAAAATAAAAAATAAATTGACCCTTGATCACATTATTTTGGGTTGTCATCTAAGTATGATTGTTAACCTGACAAAAGGTAAAAATATTACATAGATTGGATGGTTAAGATCACTTCGCTAGGTTGATTTTTGGCAAAGAAATCCATTAAGTTGATCTGATACAAATCGAAAAGTAAGTATACAGAGGGCTTGGAGTAGGACCTTTTAATTAATGGGTACCTGGTGTTTTTGAAGTCATTTTCTTGTCATCTCCCTGCTGTTTCCCTGTATGTTTCTATTGCCATTTCCCATTCTTTTCCTGTTTCTCGCATCACATGAAATTTTTATGGGCCCTTTCCCGTTTTATTTCCCACATCCATTTTCCTTTCCGGATACTATGACTGAAACTATACAATCTGGTTTCTGCAACCTCCCTATTCCCAGCATTAGATTTAATGTAAGGGTGTCCGGTGAAGCAAATGCTAGGGTTTTCTTATTTACAATATACTAAGTTTTGTTAATAGCCTTATAGAAATAACTTGCTTTGGATTTGATTGAACATTTTGTTCTCCACTTGCTGTCATGAGCTGTTTTTTATCATGCTTAATCATTTCTTCTTTGGTACAATACAGTAGAAAACCAAGCCTTTCATAGAAGCAAAAAACTTTATTTTGCATTTCACTCTATTTAGGTGGATTTAGAAACTATTGATCTTAGGTCTAACATGTAGTGAGCTGCTTCTCTTGCTTTGCCAATGAATTCCACATTAAACAGAAGAACTGAATCTGAAGGAATGATACAAGACCTGCACCATGTAAAGTACAGTGTGAGAACCATCTCAAGAGCCCAACATACTTCCCTTTGCATGTTACTTGTTAGACACCTACTATACATGCATTCTGATGAAATGTGCACATACATACGTATCTCCATGCATGCAGGTGCATACGCTACGGAAAACTCACCTCATTTGCACTCTGCTCCTCTCATGCATTCCAAGTTATAGCTTTAAGGTATGCTTTCTCCCTTGAAATACAGTGGCATGGTTGAAACTCGTTAAGTGCTTGAATTTCGAGTTTATACAAGAGAAGGGTAGCAGTACATTTTACATTTGAAATATAATGGCATGGCCGAAACTTGCAAGTGCATAAAGTTTGAGATAATACAAGAGACAGTTACCACCTTCACAAGTTTTCATACCATCAAGAATGTGCAGAACTACATCACCACCTAGATTACCCTGGTCCGAACCTTTAATGACCTGCAAACTTTGGAAGAGATACGAAGAGACAATCAGTTCTGAGGAACTGCTTGTTATGATTTATAAGGCATGAACACAACTAATAAAGGTGCAATCCATTTTGAACTTGTTAGACACCTTGATCTCAATTTTGAAAGTCAGTTTCTTTATGTTTATACATTAGAGAAATGGGACTACTTCACAGTATTTTTTTGGCATTTCTCTATCTCCAGTGTCTGGTATAGTTTTGATGGCAGTGATGACTATGAAGGAATGGTGTTTATCATCCACACCAATTCACTCAAGCTTCATCTTCGTGTATAGGAGTATCTTTCACTAATTTATGCATGTGGGTAAAATAATTGTCACAGTTTCGTCTCTTGATTTTTCTTGTTCAGTACAAAATGGAATCTATATGATTTTGGGAAGTATGTATGTATAGGAGTATCTTTTTGGCTAGTCTAAGGGTGCAAAATGATGATTTTTGAAGAGGCTTACCCTTCTAATACTACTCGCACAATTATGCTTGACTGATTATACAGCTATAGCCAAGATGAGGTTCTTGAGATGGATGAGTGGAAAGACCAGGAAAGATAAACTCAGTAAAAAACACATCTTAGAGAATATATGACTAACCCCAGATAAAATAAAGAAAATTGATTGTGATGGTTAGGTAATGTACAACACAGACCATTGACGTCGTCAGTGAGAATGAACTTGCAGGTTGAGGGCTTAAAAAGGACGGTGAAAGGCTTTATGGTGAGAAAGTTTGAAGCGACTTGCATTGGTAGAAAATATAACACTAGATAGAATTGAATGGAGCAACAAGATTCGTGTTGCTGACCCTAAATAGTAAAGATCTGGTGCCATGCAATTCTTCTCAAGTGGTGGGGTTTTCTTTACATGTGACAGCCGAGGTGGTAGCTCTAAAGGAGCACATGCATTTTGCCATCTCAACGTCCACAATGTAGTTTTAGGCCAATAATACTCTACCATAGAGGCATATTTCTTTTGACTTTTTAATATATTTAAACATTTTTCTAATTTAAAAAATAATGGCCATGGGAAAATACAATGTGGACAAGGGCATTTTTTGCATGGCCAATCCGAGGGTTGTCCATTAGATGGACCATTTGGATTGCCAACATCATGTCCACGTGTAAAGGAAATAGGGCTCCAAAAAAATACTTTTGCTATAGTCCAAAACTCGCCGTGTGGTGTGGGATTTACATGACTGGCCATTTTTGGCACGAGATATAGCCTACGCTATATTTAGCACCCCTTTTAGCATAACATTGGAACTCTTTTTTTTAGAAATTGTGCTAAATTTTAGAACTGGCCCCCTTTTAGCATGCCACTGGAGATGCACTAAGTTAGCCAATCGAGATTTAGCATATCTCAAAACGATATCTTTTGATTTTTGTTACTATTTTGCCATAAAAAAACATTTAGCATCTCCCAACAACTATATAAAATGACTATTGTAGTTTTGACTATTTTGCCCTCGTAACGGCTTTATTGGGGTTTTGACTATTTTGCCCCAACAGAAAAAATGCACTTTTCTTTTGTGCTCTCACAACTAAATCATTCTCTCTACACTAATGGAACACTCAACAATCAATAAGAGCCTTTATTCTCTTGTGCTCCCACAATGATAAGTTGCACCACATTTATTCTCCGGTTTCCACCGGGAAGATTTATCGAAACTTTCTTTCAAAAAGGTTCTATTCAAACTGTTCATTGTAGTGTTGAAAGTGTGAGAATATTGATGATCAAGGTTAAAAATGATTTTTTCTCTAGGAAACATACAAATTGGATATTAGAGCATATACCCCCCCGCCCCCCATCATTCTCTGGCTTCACCATCTTCAAAACCTGTTTGATTACTCTCTCACCCATCTCGAACTGCTTATGCACCTTACATGCTGCCAAGAGAGAACTCTACATAATAACATTGGGTTCATGTCTCATTGTCTTGATGAGCTCATAAGCTTTATTCAACTGCCCCGCCTTACCTAACAAATCAATCATGCATCCATAATGTTGAATCCTAGGCTCCAACTTATACTCTTTGATCATGTTGAAATTTTTACGGCCTTCATCGACCAACCCTACATGGGTACATGCACTAAGAATCCCTGTGAAGGTGATCTCATTGAGTTTGATGCATGCTTCTTTCATCTTCTTAAACATATATAGAGCCTTCTCACCACACCCAAGTTGTGCCAACCCACAAATCATGGCACTCCAAGACCTCACATTCCTCTCCTGCATCCTCTCAAAGATCCGAAATGCACTCTTTAAGAACCCACATTTAGTGTACATGTCAACCAGAACCATCCCGAGCTCCACATTCAATTACAACCCATTCTTCGCCGTAAAACCATGTATCGATTTGTCGACTTATAAACCAAGAGAACCGATGTGGGCGCTACCTGATAAAATTGATCCTAAGGCTACTTGGTCGGGGGTATAAATGACTCATTTACCAACATTTCTCGAAAGAGTGTCAGTCCATGATCCCAATTGCCATTACCCATGTACCCAGCGATCATAGTGGACCACGACGCAAGGTCCTAATTGGCATATTGTTAAAGAGTGAACATGTTATTTCAATGTGGCCCAACTTGGAATACCCAGTAATCATTGTATTCCATATGATTATTTCTTTCAGGCATTTCATCAAACATGAGACACGCATTGCGAACGAAGTGACAACATAAGCGTAGAGGAGGGCAGTGGCAACATAGAGGTGATAGATGAGAGCAAGGTTGTGTTGAGGGGTACAGGACTTGGGTGTGAATAGTATAACGTAGCTGTTGAAATGGATGCCTAGGTGTTGCATTTGTGTGATCCTAAGGTCTTGGGTGTGAACAGTATAACGTAGCTGTTGAAATGGATGCCTAGGTGTTGCATTTGTGTGATCCTAAGGTCTTGGGTGTGAACAGTATAACGTAGCTGTTGAAATGGATGCCTAGGTGTTGCATTTGTGTGATCCTATACACTATCGTAGTCTTGTTGGTGCTATTTAGTATCTCACTTTCACGCCGTCTGATTTGTCCTTCAGTGTTAATTTTGTTGCCAGCATATGCAAACTCCCACAACCACCTATTTTCTTGTTGTAAAACGGATTCTCCATTATGTTAGTGGAACTCTCGACCTTGGCTTGCGTATCTTGGCCACTAGTACTTTGGACCTTTATGCCTTCTCCAATGCTAATTAGACTGGTTATCTTTTAACTAGGAGATCAATCACAGGCTTTTGCTCATTTCTTGGGAGTAACTATATTTCTTGGAGTGCTAAGAAGCAAACTATATTGGTCCGTTCCAATGCTGAGGCTGAATACAGAAGCATGGCCTCCACAGTTGCTGAATTAATGCGGGTATCGTTTATTCTTTGTGATATTGGGGTGTCCCTTTAACAGCCCTCATCTTTCATTGTGATGGCATCAGTGCCCTGTACATGACAATCAACCCCATATTTCATGAGCGCACCAAACATATTGAATTGGATTATCAGTGTCTGGAAAAAGATGGCTCTTGGAACTTTTATCATTCGGTTTGTTCTGTGGACCTAACAACTCGTGGACATCTTCATGAAGCCTTTGTCCAAGGCCCCATTCTCTTTATTGCATGTCAAATTGGGCCTTTGGCCTTCTCCCTGGCACAGTTTGAGGGGGAGTGATAGAGTCGTGTCACATATGGCAACACACAAGGAGCCGCCAGATATGGAAATGCTCAAGGAACTGCCACCAATGGAAACAATTACGGATCCACAAAATGGAAAGGGAGAATATATATCTCCAAGATTTCCTAGAGATTCAAATCTTTAATCTTTGTATTCTTGGTAGGATCATGGTTTAAAAAATGACCGTTATAACGAAAATAGTGACCATTATAACGGATTCGGACCTCCCCTATTACGTTATGTACCGCTCAAAATAACGGCTGTTATTTTTCTGTTATAACGAAAATCTGAAAAAAGAATTCTTATTTCTATTATTTTCCGTTATAAATTTTAGTGAAATTTTGAAATTCAAAATTTGAATTTTAGCGCCATTGTTTTTGTTATTTTCCCATATTTTTTTGGTTTTTGCCCTTGTGTTACAATCTGTTTTAACGGAAAAAATGGTAACGCTCCCAATCCCTTATACCAATACAACGGGCCCTTTTAAACCTTGGGTAGGATATCTCACGGTTGGAGGGAAAATCAGATTCAAATTTGCAATCTTTGTATTCTTGGTAGGATATCTCACGATTGGAGGGAAAATCCCTACCCACCGATTCTTTGTAATATCTATATATAGTGTTTCAATGAACTTTCTCTTCTCACTTCGAGATAGAGGGAGATTCTCAAAATATTATTAGCCACATGGCTCCTATTGTAGGCGGTCAACGAAATTTTACTCGAGGCGCTTTCGCAATTTGTGGGGTGCAAATAAAATTTCCATTGTAACTTTCCTAAACGACAAAACAATCCCTTCTAAATTAACTTTTATAAATAATAAAACTATCGCCAGTCTTTAATACATTTTCTAAATGACAAAATCGTCCTAAAAGACCCAAACTCATTGCTTTACTCGCTGCTTACATCAATAAGCTATAAGTCCGGGTTACCGCAATCCCAAATGCAGCCAAACTGATAACTATTTATGTTTTTCCACTTCTAATAAAACTAGATCCTCGGACTTTCTTCACATTTTGGTTAACCATCAACTCCCTCACGCGCTCTGCATCGTCCCATTTCCCACTCAAAACATACAAATCGGATATCAGAGTATAAACCCCTCCATCATTCTCTGGCTTCACCATCTTCAAAACCTGTTCGATTACTCTCTCACCCATCTCGAACTGCTTATGCACCTTACATGCTGCCAAGAGAGAACTCCACACAATAACATTGGGTTCATGTCTCATTGTCTTGATGAGCTCATAAGCTTCCTCCAACCGCCCCGCCTTACCTAACAAATCAATCATGCATCCATAATGTTGAATTCTAGGCTCCAACTTATACTCTTCAATCATGTTCTTGAAATTTTTACGGCCTTCATCGACCAACCCTGCATGGGTACATGCACTAAGAATCCCTGTGAAGGTGATCTCATTGGGTTTGACACCCGCTTCTTTCATCTTCTCAAACATAAATAGCGCCTTCTCGCCGCACCCATGCTGTGCCAACCCACAAATCATGGCACTCCAAGACCTAACATTCCTCTCCTGCATCCTCTCAAAGATCCGGAATGCACTCTTTAACAATCCACATTTAGTGTACATGTCAAGTAGAACTGTCCCGAGCTCCACATTCAATTCCCATCCATTCTTCGCTGTAAAACCATGTATCGATTTGCCGACCAATAAACCAAGAGAACCCATGTGGGCACAACCTGATAAAATTGATCCTAAGGATACTTGGTCAGGTTTAAACGATTCATTTACCATCATTTCTCGAAAAAGTGTTAGTCCATGATCCCAATTGCCATTACCCATGTACCCAGCAATCATGGCGGACCACGACGCAAGGTCCCTAATTGGCATATTGTTAAAAAGTGAACGTGCTTTTTCAATGTGACCCGACTTGGAATACCCAGTAATAATTGTATTCCATGTGACAGTGTTCCTTTCAGGCATTTCATCAAACAGGAGACGGGCATCGTCGAACGAAGTGATAACATAAGCATAAAGGAGGGAAGTGGCGACATAGACGTGAGAATTGAACCCAATTTTGAAATGATGGGCATGGAGATGACGGATGAGAGCAAGGTTGTTTAGACGGGCACATGACTTGAGTGTGAACAATATAGCGTAGCTGTTGAAAGGGATGCCTAGGTGTTGCATTTGTGTGTAGATGTGTAAGGCTTCTTGGGGAGAAGAAGCCTTTCTTAGGGCTGAAGTCCATGAGCTGAGGCTTTTTGTTAACCAGCCAAGTTGATGGTTCGTGGGTGTTACTAGGCGTGAGAAGATGACTAGCATTGCAGGTCCTGGCTTAATTCTATGCAGCGATGCGCATTACGCACCACTTATGTGTTTTGTATGGATACTTCAACACCAATTATGGTGGCGCATTACGCACCACTTACTCACCGCTACCCTCTGGGCCCACTGACGGCATGGATGTTTAGCCCACCCCTTGGTGGGTATAAACGAAAAAAATCACCCTGATTGGTAATCTATAGCTATTAGATTTTAGTACTTTCTAAGGCGTGACTATAGCAGTTGGATTCAATCATTTTTTAGTTACTAAATCCAACGGCTAAAAATTATCAAATATCTACAAGGGTGTGTAGGCCCAGATGACAGCGGTGAGTAACAAAAATGGCTATACCTATACCTTGTTACATCACGACCCTTTTGCAAAGCTTAACCAAACTATGTGGGGCTTATTTTTCATTGGGCATGTAGGGTGCATAAAAAGTGCCACCTGGCATACTCTTTCGGGCCCACTGACCATGAATGATTGGTCCACTACTCGATTGATCTACACACCAAAATCAGCCTGATTGGTGATATATAGTCATTCAATCAGAGTATCCGAAAAAATCGTTCAAATCCAGCGGAGCTGATTGTTGGTTTTTGGGTCCATCCAGCAATCATGGGCCAGTGGGCCCCAAAAGAGTGCTAGGTGGCTCATTTTTATGCGCTCCACATGTCCACAGAAGAGTAAAATTTGTTCTTCTTCAGTGAAGGGGCGTCAGTCAATATCAAGGGGCCGCCCATCATCAATACACGACGTTGACCGCAGCACTTTTTTTTGGAATATTCTGGTCAAATAATATGGGCCCCAGACAATGAGACCATCTAAGGCTGTGCATAATGGACATTTTGGAAGCCCAGTCTAGTGACTTATGCCAAGTTTATGCTCACTATCAAGCCCAAGCCCATAACCCATGACACGATTGATGTTGATTAAAACAAAGATTGCATTTAAGGATGTGAACGATGGACATTTTGGAAGGTCCATTCTAGTCTGCTGGTGACTTTTAATCCAGGTTTATGTTCACCATCAAGCCCAAGCCCATAAAACAAAGATTGCATGATTCATATAATAATAATCCTTGTTCAAAAACGATTGGGTTAGAGTGTTATTCAAAAATTTTGATTAATATTCAAAAAAAAAAAAAAAAAGTCATTACGCGTTGTGTCATTACGACTCGAACGATGACTTGCTTAAGTGCGGAAATTAAATAGGCAGACAATACTTAAGTCGTGCTTCAGTCACATTAGCCAGCAGTCATATGAACATTATTGGAATTAAATATGTATTCGGTAATGATTTGAAGTGTAAACTTGATTATTCATTTCCACACTTCATCTCCACACCCTTTAATTTCTTCATCACTGCAAACTTCACAAACCCTCTCTTTCTCTCTCTAGATCTCTCTCTCTCTCTCTCTCTCTTGTTAAACCGGGTTCGATTCCTAAACACCGTGCAAACCCGGATGTCGTTTTTACTTAAAGAGAATTATATTGCAATTTTCTTAGTTAAACAAAAAAAAGTAATTGGTTTTTTTCAAGCCATTAACTTGTAGATTAATACATTTCTTTCTTAATCTGGAAAACCAAGGAGTTTAGTAAGCTCTTTGAAAATGGAAAAAAATGGAAAGAGACGCCAAGGAAATCATGAGCTGTAGCAAATCACAAGTGATCGACATACATGGGGTCTGTGTTTTTTTCTTTTTTTTTCGGCTTTGGCTTGGAACTGATATTAATCAAGGTCACAAGAAAAGCATCCATTTCAATGAGCATGAGACATTTGCTAAGAACAAGGAAATCTATTATTTTATTCAGTCAATTGGGCATTTGTCCAAGTCATTTGGACCCACCACATGGCAACTCTTTTGGGCCCACTAACCCATGACTGTTTGGCTCACCCATTGGCGAACTTATTGCACACGAAAAATCAGCCTGATTGGTGATTTCTAGCTATTGGATTCGAGCATTTTTAACCGTTTGATTTGAGCATATTGTTTAGGGTAATCATATTAGATGGATAGAAAATCAGAAATAGGCTAATTTTTGGTGTGTAGGTCCACAAAGAGGTGAACTAAGCATTCATTGGGTTAGTGGGCCCGGAAGAGTGTGCCACATGGCATTTTTTGGGTGGGGAAGGATGAAATTTTTGCTCCTTGTAGGAGCAAATTCTTTTCCCTAAGAAATGGGCTATCCTTTGATGACTTTGAAGAGTAGAAGAATTTATGTTCTGTGCCTGTACACGTGGCCCGCTGCCGTTGGATTAGTGGTCACCTCTTGATGGACCCTTAGCCTAGAAGTCATACCAATCAGAAAATCTTAACAATCCAAGGTTTCTTTTTCTTCTTTAAAAAACATTCAATTGCGATATCGATAGACATGGATATGGTCTCTAATTTCTACACTTACCAAACCCTACCTTTCTTTTGCTTGAGAACCTTAAACCCTACTCAGGTTTTAGGGCCTGTTTGGAAACACAAAAAAATGAGGCCAGCCAATGTCAGACCAGTTCCGATTGTTCTGGCCTGTGTTTGGTAACTATGTGCAGTGGGTCCTACTTTTTCAGATTATTTTGTCCTTAAAATAGGACTAGAGTTGGCTTTTGTAAAGAGGTTGCAACTCTGAACCAATTCTTGGGCTAGGCCCAAAAAGAAGAACCTTTACAAACAGGCTCTTAGTTCTAGCAATAGTAAGTCCTTGATTTGGCAAATTTTTTTACTTCTCTTCCTCAAGGGCCAGTTTGGCAAACCGAAAATAAGTCAAACTTTGGCTTCTAAAATCAAAAAAGCCAAAAAGTTCATTTGGGTATCATTTATGAAATTGATTTTTTAAAGTCAAAAACTTGACTTTTGTTCAAGCAAAAAAAAATTTGCTTATAAAATTCCCGCGGAAGTTGAAGCAAAAAAAATGGGCCGGCCCAGGAGAGGTTTCAGACCAGAATTTAAACTCTATCAAATTTATGTCCCTTTGGATATTGGATGGTGACAAAGCACCACGCGGGATGTAATGAATGTAGTGAGGAGACACGTAGGAAGGCCACATGGCATGACCAGTTGTCGCAAGACACGAAACAAGACAGGGTACTGGGCAAGGAGATTGGTCAAACAGGATTAAAAAATAGAAAAATGATGAGATTAAGAGAAGATTAATTAGTGGGAATACGTTGAGACGATAGTTTTAGAGAAGTGAGATAGAAAAGAAGAAGACTGTAGATACACATGGGTTTAGAGAGAAAGACGAAGTAATCAAGTAAGACAAGAAAGATTGATTCATCATTTAAGTATAGTGAAAACAAAATACGAAACTTCTTCATCATTAAATGGAAGCTGTGAGGCTTCAAAAACACACAAATGAGAGAGAGAGAGAGAGAGAGAGAGAGAGATGGGAGATGGGAGATGAGAGATGAGAGAGAGAGATGACAATTTTTTCAATTTGAGAAAGTGGGTATGATCAAGCTTTGATGAGAGAGAGAGAGAGAGAGAGAGAGAGAGAAGAGAGAGAGAGAGAGAGAGAGAGAGAGAGAGAGAGAGAGAGAGAAGAGAGAGAGAGAGAGAGAGAGAGAGAGAGAGAGAGAGAGAGAGAGAGAGAGAGAGAGAGATGGGAGATGAGAGATGAGAGATGAGAGATGAGAGAGAGGGCAATTTTTCCATTTGACAAAGTGGGTATAATCAAGCTTTGATGAGAGAGAGAATTTTTTATATTTTTACATTTGACAAAGTGGGTATAATCAAGCTTGATGGGTTTGACATGTAGACATAATTATGGAAGAATATTTCATCATAGAAATGTCGGTAGGGATTTATTTATGGAAAAAAGTTACAATGGACTTCTGGTTCATCATTCTCAATGGAACTTTCCCCACTATTGTACACATGGCCCATTTACTCATCAATCAGTGGGCCATATCTTGAACACAGTGTAGCATAAATAACAAGATTGATTGGACACTTTCATATGGTGGGTACCAATATAATTTATATTTCTTTAGAAATCAAAGAAATAGCCACAGATCAGATGGTTAAGATCCTCCACACAGTTTCATTTTCAAAATGTACCCCACCAAAGTGGTGATCTCTGATTAACAGTCTTGATCGATGATTCCAATAGGATTTGGTGTCTTGGACCCATGATGAACACCTCCTGATCATACACTATCGAATCAAGATCGTTCATCAAGTTGATCAAATGATTATGCGTTTGAATCCAAGAAAAACTTATGTTTCTCATTACCCACATTTCATCCTCTCTTTTCCTAGGCACATCAAAGCATGGTTTAAAACAAAACGGCCATTATAACGGGATATAACGGCGGCCGTAATTAAAAAAAAAACCATTTTCTACTGTTATCGAAGTTTTCCGAAAAATGAAAAAATATCAAAATTTTACTAATAATTTGACCATGTTTTGAATGAGACATGTCTGATGTAATCCCATGTAACAGATCACTTAAAAATAAGAAAGTTTCACCTTATTTGATAGGATCAGGGGACTCATCCTTTTTTATACTCATCTTTTAACTCGTGTTCTTGGCCATGGATTTCGAGAATCCAACAGTGGCTGTTGAACTCTGGCGTGCCACCGTTGGATTCTCGAAATCCATGGCTGAGAGCACGAGTGAAAAGACGAGTGCAAAAAGGCGATCCATCGAGCCTAGGCCTGGTCCTAGTATAGATTTCAAAATGTCCAAATTACTCAAAAGTATAACTCAAAATTAGTTAAGGGTGTCAACGCCCGCCTGACCCGGTTACTAATGCTCAAATCCGACTTAATCAGGTACGGTCTATCGGGTATTTGGGTAATTTGGTACCCGTAAACAAGGCAATTAATGTTAATTAGGTTTAAAAAAAATTTGGATCCAAATATATGGTTAACCGGGTTTGGTGGGGGCAAACCAATCGAATCCCGGTCCCTAATAATTTATATGAAAAACAGCTTTCAACGACATTTCGAGAAAAATGATTAATTTAAAATAAGTATAAACGTCAATATAATCAGTTAGTGATAGGTATATATAAATGGAAGTTAAAATGAATTCATCGTCGAAACTGACACATAACTTGAAGTTACGAGCTTTGAAAAATAAATAAATAAATTTAATAACGTGTTGGTATTAAAAATAAATTAATTATAGGAATGCGATTCATTTCTTATTATTTTACTAAATATAACGCATTAATATTAAAAGATTATCTGATATAATTAAGCAAAAAATTTGAGAAATTTTTGGCTGTCGCATTGCTACTGCAAAGGTGAGGTCGTAGTAACCAAGACCACACGTTGAGGCGGGGTCCACAACGCTTTCGAATATATCCTTTTTAATACATGTGGGCAGCCCCCACTTCAACCTGTGGTCTTGATTACTGCTACCACATTTTTTTGCCCTAATTGCGACATAAATTTTTTCCTCTCGAAACATTTAGAAGTTTTTAATAAAAATATTATTATGAGAATTATAAATATAAAAAATGTCGAAAAAGATATATTCCAAATCCGATAAATTATTAATCCATTTTCTTTCTGTATACAAAATCAATAACTTCTCAATTTCATATTGATATTGAAATCATAGCAATTTAAAAGAGACCGTTATAACAGCTCAAGGAATGCAACTTTTACCGGTATTTTACCCGATGCTATGGCGTTTTAACAATAAAAAATGGTAAATGACGGTAACAGTATACGGGTATTACAGTTAGAAAATCATTTGTTAAACCATAATTGAAATTTCCAAAAAAAAACCTTGAACATGGGTTTTGTGGGCAAAAGATTTGCGAAATAGAGAATAAAATTTGAAATAGATTGTCTAATAAGGATGCGTAATTCATGGATATTTTAAAAGAGTTCGAGTTCTCCATAAATCACATTTATAGAGAGTCGAATGAAGTTGCAGACTACATGCCCTAAATGAGTTACTAACCAGATCGTACATAGAGTTCACAGATAATAGCCCCCATAGACTTGTTAGTATTATTCGATTGAACAAGATTGGTACGCCTTATATTAGAGACTAGGCTTACATCTTAGTTTACCTTGTTGCGCTCTTGCTTTATTTTTTCATTTCTATTAATTAGTATCTTGAGGGGTAAGGTACATACGTTCTGTCCTGATTAGGTATCTTGTATTTAGTAGCTAGGAGAGTATTGTTCTGCAGGGATTTACTATTCATTAAGCGACAACTCTATGTTGCTGCACAATGTAAATCTGCTGTGTCTGTTTCTGCCCCTGACTAGGTATCTTGTATTTAGTAGCTAGGAGAGTATTGTTCTACAGGGAATTACCGTTCATTAAGCCACAACTCTACATTGCCGCACCATGTAAATCTGTTGTGTCTATTCCGCCCTGACTAGGTATCTTGTATTTAGTAGCTAGGAGAGTATTGTTCTGCAGGGATTTACCGTTCATTAAGCCACAACTCTACATTGCCGCACCATGTAAATCTGTTGTGTCTATGTGATTGATTTTTCCAGTTATCTTTTTTTGCTAGTTCATATAGAAGGTCTTTCATTGGTTATATCCTCGTGCATTATGGAGTATATTTTTAAGAGAAGGAGAAGTAAAAATGTTAGACTGCTCATTATATCTCGAACTAATAACTTTTGAGAATCGTTATTAAATCACGTTGACTAATAACATCGGTTTCGAGAGGTATTATCATAAAAATGATAAAGCAAAAGCATGGTCAAAAGAGATTACATGGAAATAATGTGGTAGGATTGTTACTGGGTCACCTGTTGTTGGACACTTATAGCGTCTAATACCAATAAGATGGTGAAACGAGAATACGAGTCACAGGCAACCTAGGTAACATATTTCCTTTTATATATCCATCTAGAGTTGGCTGCCGCCCCTAATACCCTGTTTTCCTGGAGTGCATCCAATTCTTACAGTTGATGATGGGGCCCACATAGAGATTGTATTAGACAATCCAACCATACATTGAATTGTTCATACTGCAGAGACCATCTTCACAACAAATCCAACAAATTGATCCATTTTGAAATTTCTAACCTCATGAAAAATTGACTTGAATTTGAAAGATCCAAACCATCCAATTAAACCATTACTTAAGGTCAAATTTTTATATAGTCAGCAACAGGGAAAATAGACTATTTTTGGTAATGATGATCATCATGGCAAAAAAAAAATACAATGTATGGTTGGATTGTTCAACATGATTAATTTCATGTGGGCCCCACCATTGGGTGTAAGAATTGGATGTAAGAAATGGGTGTAGCTCTAGATGGACTCTAAAAAAAAAGGTAAAAGAGGGAAGAGCTAATTGGCAAGAACTCTAGATTTGTAAGTACACGTGGCACAAGGAAAATGGTTTTGCCCCCCGGGGGGTGTGACACGTAAAATCTACTTTACCAAGGAAAATGAAAATATTAGAAAGGAGGGGAAGAAACATTCACCTTCTCTCACACAATGATGTGGTTGCTTAAGCAAAATTGACTACATTTTTTTGTTAAAAAAAAGTGAGAGACTGTTTTGTCTCTTGGGCTTTCCTCTTGGCTGCTTTTCCACGTGATTTCCTCTCATCTTTCTTTGAAAAGTATATTAGGGGAAAACAAAATACACGTAAAAGAAGGGAGAAATCATGAAAGGAGACACACCCAATGATCACCATCTAGGTTGACACCAAGGAATTGACACTCTCAAGCAACGGTTGAGTGAAGGAAAGATATACCCATTTTCAGAAAAAAAAACATATTGAGAGAGAGAGAGAGAGAGTTTAGTATTCAAAACAAGAGAGAGAGAGAGAGATGATTATTTAGTATTCAAAACAAGAGAGAGAGAGAGAGAGGAGAAAAGAGATCACAGCTTTTGGTGGGGTGGGGGATTTCCCACGTTGAATTTTTATGCAAGAAATTATGTTGGTTCTCTTCTAAAATCATTAGGTCTTCCTCTAAATGGTCGCATAATCATTCATCCTCCCCACACAAAGAACTCAGCTTTTTTTCCATATATAAATTAAGGGTCAATCTCTGAAGACCCCCTTTTTCTGACCCCTCTCAAGAGTCGTGTTCTCGGCCATGGATTCCAAGAATCCAACAGTAGTGGGTAGTGCTGAGCTGGCACTTGGTGGAGAATACGACTCCTAAGAGATGTCAGAAAAAAAGGGTCGTCAGGATGCTGAGCCATTAATTAATTAATATACAAAGGTTGAGATACCCTTACAGAGGGTACGGATGTTTTACATAACTATGTGGGACCCATGTAGAGAGATTGAGTCAAGGGTTGAATTTTTGATAGTTCACTCTTTACACAAACAAAAAATAAAGAAAAAATCGGATCATTAATTCGAAGTGGATTACAAGTTGAAAAAATTTGGACCATTTAACATAATTCAGTTTTCTTTTAATATAGTTAGAAATTTAAGAATTAACTACTTTTTTTTTTTTTGGTTAGGATCATCGTCGCCAAAACCTAGTTTATTTTAAAAATTTTAATCGGTAAAACTCAATGATGAAATAGATGATTCAAAAAATTTCAACTTCTAATCCACTTTTCACAAGGTCAGAAATATCAAAATGGACTAATTTTCTTGTGTTCGATGATGATCTTGAGGTAAGCCCTTGACTCCTTTTCGTGTGGGCCCAGGACGTGTCAAATTATCCTAAGGACTTTCTATGTGTTGGGATATCCCTTAAGTCATAACTAAGAAATCCCATCACTTCTAAATATTTAGTGTTGTTTTTTAAGATTGCAAGAACAAAGATAAGTTGCAACATGTAACCTCATGGTTGCAATGTAGAATGCCAACCAATTGAGCTCTAGGCTGGTGGAGCCTAATGGTCCAAAATTGATCGAGAAGTATCAAGGGAATGCGCTTAAATCAAATGCCTTCGAGATGGGCGTGATCGAGCCCAATTAATAGTCGAAAATCAATCGAGAATCATCAAGAAAATGCTTAAATCAAATGGTTTAGATTCTTCGATCACTGTAGTTTGGGTGGTGTACCTAACAACACACATACACACATATTTCTGTATAGAAAACCGAAAAATGGGGCCAGCAGAGGTGAGTCTAGGTTTAGTTATTGTGGCATGTGTTTGGTAAAACTTGTGGGGCCTACTTTTGGGCCAGTTATTTCAGATTTTGTCTTTAAAACAGGACCAAAGTTGGCTTTTTTAAGGAAAAAGAAGGTATAATATTCTATCATCCTTAAACTAGACTAGGACTAGACTAGCGTAAGGCCCTGAAAACATGAGCTTTCCAAACAGGCCCCAATCAAAGTACATATATATGAAGTGTGCCCTACTGTAAGCTAAGATGAACCCATCAATGAGGAAAATGTGAATCTCTTTTTCTTTATATTTTATGACATTGTTCAAAATTTCTTAAATGGTTAAGGATGCTGCTTCTTGAAGGCTCATGTTTGTGAGTTTATTGTAATGGAATGTGATGAATTTTAAATTGAAGAGTGGTAATCGATTTTGAGAGAAATGGTTGATGAAGAGAAGGCTTGGAAGCTACCAAAACACTCATGAGATCCCAGTGGTCCTCCCATGAGTACACCCCAAGTTAAAATTCCAGCACATTTTCTCAAACATGCTCTCTCTATATAGTCTATACTGTCTCTTTCTCTATACTTCCATTTTAATAAAAAAAAATATAGTTTATTAATATGTTACTAAATTTGGAGAAAGCCCACTAACTTTAGAGAAATTAAGACCTCTATATTTGGAGTAAAGGGAATATAAAGGAATCCCCTTCTGCAATAAGTACTGTGGTGCATTGTTTGAGGCCTGAAGGAAGTGTGTGTTTGAGATGGGCCATCACTGTTGTAGCAAACAGAAAGTTAAGAGAGGGTTGTGGTCTCCTGAAGAAGATGAGAAGCTCATCAGATACATCACCACCCATGGCCATGGCTGTTGGAGTTCTGTTCCAAAACATGCAGGTGATCAGGGTTTTTCTTCTCTTCTTCTTCTGATTTGTTTTCTGGTCTTCTTCTTATAAATGAGTTTTTGTTTTTGAGAATATTACAGGACTTCAGAGATGTGGAAAGAGTTGCAGACTTAGATGGATTAACTACTTGAGACCAGACCTCAAGAGGGGTTCTTTTTCTGCACAAGAAGAAAGAGTCATCATTGATGTTCATAGAATTCTTGGCAACAGGTTTGTGAATCTGTGATAGCTAGTTTATAATTTTTTTTTTCAAATAAAAACAAAAACCCATATCAGATTTTCTCTGCATTCTCATTAAATGTTGTTGTTTTTGTTTTGAATTTTTTCCTCAGATGGGCTCAGATAGCCAAGCATCTACCAGGGAGAACAGACAATGAAGTGAAGAACTTTTGGAACTCATGCATTAAGAAAAAGCTTATTGCACAAGGGTTGGACCCAAAAACTCATAATCTGATCCCTAATTCTCATCAGACTACCAATAACAACAATGCATGCAATCCCAATCGATTCTATCAACAACCCACTTCAGTTTTCTCTGTAAATTCACTGATGAGAGATGGATCAATGGACACGATCAACCCACGTTTCATTACATTGCCTCCTCCTCCTCCTCCTCCAAGTACTATTCATCCTCCTCCTCCTCATCCTCCATTGCATGAAGCCATGAGGCCCATGACAGTCCCCACCTTTGACTACCAAAACCCTAATCTTGATTGGACTGATCCTAAAGATCAAAACTCTCATTCTTCGATTGATTTCACTAGTCGATCAATGATAGAGAGTATACCCATCTCATGTTCTTCAATAAATCCATCTGGGTTTGGGTTTTTAGATGAAAATTGCTTGTGGGGTAGTAGTACTGAATCATTTGAACATCCAAGGCAGGAACAAATGCAACCACAGCAACAACAACAACAACAACAGCAGCAACAGGAGAAGGTGTGTGAAGTTGAGTTCGATGAAACCAATGAACTCAAGGATGGTCAGGACATGGAGACTTCTTTCAATAGTTCTAATTTCGATCTTGACTTTATGGATTCTACAATTATGCCTTGTGGACTGTTTTCCAATAATGTGAGCTCCATTGATCATCTTGCATGGGATTGTTAGATATTAATTTCCTGTAATTTTTATAGGTTTTATTTTTATTTTTTTTGGTTGAGACTATGCATTCCACAAGCAATTCCAATGGGTGGTAGTCTTGTAAATGGTTCATCATATTATAGGACAATCTGTTCTCTCTCTCTCTCTCTCTCTCTCTATAGAAGAAGAAGAAGTAGAAGATCTTAAACGTACACTCAGTTAGCTTCTTCCCTAGGCAGCAAATGGTTGACGAGAAAGGACAAGTTTCTTTGTTTTTTTGTGTGTTTTCTCTCAGTTTTCTTGTTGTTAGACGTATGCCTTTGCGTGCCTCAGAATCCGAGGCTTTCAACAAAATAAATGCCGCCTCAATTAGGGGTGTCAACGGGTACCCATTATCCTTGACATGATTAGTCAATTTTTGCCTTTTTGGGTTCATCCTTGTGGACTTCATTAATAGTCGGGTCCGGTTTGGATACGATGACATGTCAGTTTCTATTAGGGTCATAGGATGTCAATGGGTTGGTTCCCATTCGGTTCCTAAGGTACCCAGAATCGGAACCGATATTGCCGGTTCTTATCGGTTCTGGTTCTCAAAATGATGGATCCGGAATCGGAACTGATTATTTGGTTCCTGTTGGCTTTGGTTTGGGTTCTGGGTATATTGCTACAAATCTTGATAATAATATTACAATTTTAACATTATATTTATATATTGGTTCCGGTTCCTATCGGTTCGGTTCTGGTTCCTATTGGTTTCGGATCCTAATCTAATTACCTTGAACCGGAATTGTTATTTTTGGTTCCATTTGGTTCCGGTTGTTTCTAGTCAGTTCCCAAAATGTGGAACAGGAACTGGTGTTTTCAGTTCTGATTCCAATTCGGTTTTGGTTAAACGGGCAAAATTGACACCCCTACATAACATATCGATTTGGTCGGTTCTGGGTCTATCGGTCGATGAGTAATTGAGTCCGGTCTGGGTATATTGGTACCGAACCAAACCTGAGTCGGTGACATCCTGACCTCAAATAGTGGGGTAGCAATGATACCAATGAACCTGGTAGCTAGGCAGCCAATGTCCAACAAATTGGTCCTGGGCCAATAAAATTTTATGACTGGGCCTCATCCTCAAATAGTGGGCCCTTCTAAACCATTGAAAAGCTTGGTCTACTATGTGTATGTTATTACTTTGTTTTGTTTTGCATGCAGGGAAAGACAAAACTGTAAGTGTACAGAGAAATACGTACAGGCCCACCATATGACGGGTGTACAAATGCAGGGGAGTTTGGACCCACCACATGATGGATCTTAATGGGCCAAAAGTGGAGCCCACTCGAAGATCATAACAAAAATCTTTTTGGGTTGTTCAACATTAGGATGATTAGAATCATTTTGTTTTTGACCTAGATGATCTTCTAGATGGGACCTTTTGCTTCGTACAGGTAGGTAGAATGAGATTTCTAGAGGGTTACAGGTGGGGCACAAATGGGCCGAGATAGCTTAATGAGCAACCAAGCCCAGCCTACTTTAGGCCAAGCTTGGGTTGTACCTCAAGCATGTGGGCCAGCCCTGGGTTCGAATTCAAGTCTTCATACTCAGATGGGCAGGTGCTGGGCCTATCATCAAGCAAATGTTTTAGGTCTAGCTCAAAGTTAATGGTTCCACCAGTATCTAATCATGTGCCTAGCTCGGGTATCGGTTCTTGGCTTTGGGTCTAGTTCATTATGCCCTGGCTAAGGGCTGGGCCGTCTCTAAACTGGTCAATTTATAGCCTAGTTGTAGCATTGTTAAGGGAGGAAGCAATCTCCGGCCCACAAACTTCAACATAGCTAGGGCCCACTCTGCCCGACCCCTTCTCCAGAGACCAGTGAAGTCTGCCCAAGCCCAGCCGGTGACCTAAGAGTTAGTAAATTCTCAAATTATTCGCGAATTATATGCGAACTGTACGAATTATCCAAAAAAAGCAACAATGTACCAAATCAAAGGTTTGGAAAAATTCGCCCGTACCACATCTAAGCCGCACTAGCTATGATCCGAAACCCAAGTCTGGTGGGACCCGTACGGGCTTGGGCTTGAAAGATCAGGCCTTCGCATGACGCTGAGCTATCCTCTTGATGAATGACCATAATGCCCTTATTTCAAGCCTGCTTTGAGAAAGATGTTTTAGGGGATAATTTTAGCATGGGGTATTTCCTAAATTTAGGTTAAGTGATGCTATTTTCTACCATAATATTCAAGTTGGTCGGCATAAACTTGTTGCAAAGACAATTGAAATCTATACAAGAGCTAGCTAAACTTCTTTTTAGAGAAGTATTATAGGAGAAGCTAGCTTCTCAAATACTTTAAACAAATGAAAATAATCAAAATATCTTAACTTAAGCAAGACTAAGTCCTAGATTTCTTAATAAAATATAGGCCCATTTGTGAAAGAGCTGTCTAAGATTACTAAACTTGCTCATGATTGACTATTTCAAAGCTTCAAGTTAAGGGAATTATGTCCATTTTCATAAAAATATAGTGCAAAAAGAATAATATGATACTTGAAGGGAATTTAGAGCATTAGTTGCATTGTTTGTGCAATGGGTGGATGTTGTATGTCGACTACTGCTTAAAAACCTGATTCAGACCAACCACTCGCACCATCTACCTAGGACTCGATTCAGACCAACCACTCGCACCATTTACCTAAGGGTGTCAATGGATAGTTGAAAATTCGAATTCATATTCGAAAATTTTGATATTATCCAAAAATTTCGGATATCGGATATCGGATATCGGATTTGGATTTGGATTTTTTTTAAATATTCGAATAGTTTTCGGATACGGATTCAGATATTGGTATATCCAATTCGATATATTATTTAATAATTAATAATTATATTTATTATATATAATAACTTATATTATATTTATCATATTAAATTTCTTTTGCCTAGGTAGAAAGAATTTTTCAAGTTTTTTCACAAAGAGAGCCAAATCTTCACTTGAGTCAAACCCAGACTCTGTATTTTGAGCCCTTTAAGCTCTCAGGGCAATACCCTTAAGTTCTTAAGTTGTTTCATATTTAATTCAAAAGTTGCAGAGACCCAACTAATTCATCAATTTTCAAAGAATCAACATCCTTGTTCTTTTCAATTGTGGTTATCTTTCCTTGAAATATCTCCGGTAGAGATCTGAGCACTTTCCTAACTATTTTAGCTTCAGAAGTTTTCTCACTCAGATTATTGATTGAGTTCACAATGTCATTGAGTTTAGCCAAAACTCTATGAACATCTCATTCTACCCCATTCTGATGAATTCGAATTTGGTTATCAAAATTTAAATGCTAATTTGCAAATTGGAAAAATTGAGTAGGAACTCACTTGGATTGTTAAACCTTTAAAAGAATGACCTATGCCCTGATACTAATTAAAGTTTCTTCTAATTTAATCAAAGATACTAAGATGGGGTGAATAAGTATTTTAAAAATGTATCTAATAATTAACACTACTCCAATTACTAGTCTTGGTAGATGGATTTTGATCTCATGCAATAACAATCCTAGTTATGATTGATTGATTAACAAATGATTACATAAACTAATTCAGATTTAATATATCAGAGATATAAATCAACACATGTGATTTTTTATGTGAAAACATTTCACAAAAAAAAACCACGAGATCACGTCGAGATGTCAAAGTATCACTATCAGAAGTTAAACAAATTTTTTTTAATGTTTTCTGTCTTCCTTGAGTGATAGTTCTGCATGGAAAGAACTACCTCTGAAAGATAAAGTGAAAGCCACATGTATGGTCTCTATGAAGTATGATGTATGTTTCTTGTTGCTATATAAAAGGGCTACCTGTCATAAAAGTGTGAAAGGCTACCATTTTTAAACAAGTGAAAAACAGAACGACTTGTTAAAAGAAGAGAACTTGAAAAATAATTTCAAATATTACAAAAACAAGTGAGTAAAATAGCCATATTTGTTGTAGGGGAAAAATCCCACACCCCCTAGAGATTCGCACTGGATCAGATACTAAGTACACAATTCTTTATCGTCCGCCTAAGTCGACTTCGGATTCGAATCAACTGTATTCAGATCCGAGGAAGTCATCTTGTTCACCGGGTGGTCCGTCTCAAGAACCGTGAAGTCCGTCTACTCTATCGGGTGATTCAATTGGTTAACGGCCTCTGCCGATTCTACCTGCAAATAAACTATGTTGGTGGTAGATCCACCTTAGAGCCTCAGATGCTTAAGTCAATATCTATTGCAAACTTTATACCAAAACTTGAACTAAGATTGCTTACCTTCTTCATCACTGTAGCTCTCTATTTATAGGAAACATATCGTATGATGTGTAGAGGCACGATTGAGACCGTACCAATCAACTGGAGAATCTTTGTCTTATACATGATCTAGCGTTGATCGTGCTTTGCGAGGATAATACAACAGGTGGCTATTCTCTGTCCGTTGTTGAGTTTGTTGTTCTCTATATGGCCGACTGCCCATGTAGCCGTCTTCCATCATGCCCGATTCCAGTATAACATATCCTATGACGTAGAACAACATGGCATAGAACATGGTGTCGGCAAAGGCATTAGTCGGCTATCTTGTTATCTCAGATATATGTTGTCAGTCTGATTCTCTCACCCCTCGCCCGCTTGGCCATACGGTAAATTATCCCAGACAAAGGTATGGAAAGGTAGGGACACATGTCACTATTATAGCTATCCACGTGTATTGTCAGAAAATACCCCTTACAATTGCCCCCTCTCGGGCTTCGTGTTATGCCTGACTGAGGGCCGACAGCACGAATCCCGAGAAGTTATTTCCACGTGTCATCATCTTCTTTGGCTGTCACTTCGTACTCTGTGGCGTCTCTTCGATTTGATGTATCATTAAATATTGTTGCCACGCGTCGGGTTCTTATTGGTCCACGAGGACGGTGTTGTAAGTGTCACTTCGGTTGTCATGCGCGCAGTTGGAAGCCATCATAACCCTCATAGTATAAATACCCCCCTCCTGTTCATTTTTAACTTTCATCTGTTGTAAATTCTTTTGTGCGATTTACTTTTTTCCTACTCTCGGCTTCCTCAGCAACATTACTCAACTTGGCTCATTTATTTTTTTAGTCAGACTACTTGTTTTCCAAGGTACTTGCTTTTTCAATTTGATAAATTTAATTTCAATCATGTCAACCTCGTCCTCATCCACTACCTCTGTTTCTTCAGGTTCCGAGAGCCCTTTTTACCGAGACTCCGACAACGAGTCTCAAAATTATCTTGATTTATCTACAGTTAGGGAAACTTATAACATTCCCCATGATATAAGCCTTCAATATGTTCCTCGCCGTGACCGTTATTCTCACCACTGGGTGTTACAACCCAATGCCATTTGTATTACAGTCGGCCAACTCGTCGATGGTCTTCCTCTTCCTCTTACTTCATTTGCCCGTGAACTCTTAAACTTTAATAGATTAGCCCCTGGTCAGATCTTGAGCAATTTCTGGCGTACTCTTCGTTCCTTTGAGCGTATTCGAACTTACTGGGGCATAAAATTCACCCTAGAACCAACATTATGTCAAAGTGATCCCTAATACTAAAAAGGCTGACTCCAAGACCTGTGGGTCTCCCTTGTATTTCTTGGCCACTCGCCCAGGGAGACTTCCGATCTTAGAGGCTATCCAAAATAGCGATAAAGGCTGGGTCTGATTCCCATTATTTGTCTCGGGTGCATGGGAGAGAGGGCCTGATGACAATGACCCCCCACTTGACTATACAAATTTTGGGAAACGAGGTACTTACAGTACCTCTCTTCTGTTTCTATGTACGTTGAACTGATCTAATTTCATCTTTCTTTTACAGTTTGCACTGACAGTTCTTCCCGAGGACTGCCAAAGGCCATCTTTCTACTTTGCATAGCTCTTCAGACTCTCTCATCCGACATATATCAAAGATTAGTTGGTCTCGACGAGCGAGGCTACTATCTTGAGGCCATGCTCTCAATTCCCGAAGACCTAACCGAGTGGGTGCTCGAATCTGAGCTCACCTTCAAATTATTGTCGAAGGCCCAGAAAAAGAAACATCTGCTCGAGGTGCAGGCGTAGGAGGCAGAGACCCAAGAAGAGCCGACTCAAGAAGCTGATCCTCGAACTCTTAAGGCTTCTTCTCAAGTCGACTTTTCGTTGGGGTATTTCGGTACTCTCGTAGATTCTCAGATTTCGGAGGACACATCTGAGATATTTCTGTCACATAGTCTCATTTTCGTAACCTCAGATTCTGAAACTTCATCATCGTCTTCGTCCGACACCCCTTGTCAACCACTACTAGCTGAGTTCTCTTATTTGGTGCAGTCTCTCGGCTACTTTTATTTGAGTAATCTTGCCGTCAAGCCCCTTCCGTCAGAATAGGCCGCACATGATCTTCTTCGTGCCCAACAAATGGCCAAGCTGAACATTGATATTCGCTTAAAAGTGCTTATTTTAAGCCATTATCCTTTAGCGTTATCACACTCTCCTACGTTAAACTTCGCTATTTATCCACTTTTCTATGTCAATCTCTTTCATTGCGTAGAACATACTTTTCTGGACGAAATGGTATATTTGCATGCATTAAACGCATTTCTGGAGGTCTAGATATGAAGCCATTTTGATTAAGTCTCATTACGCGCTTCTCGTTATTACAGGAAACCCAATCGGGCAATTTTTGAGACTTACGGGCCCACGATCAACCATAGAAGCCTGATATCAAAGCTTAAAGAGCCAACAGGCTATGACAAGAAGATACAGGCCAAGTACGGGTCAAGTCAGAGGATCATAGAGCCAGATAAAGAACTAAGAGAGAAGCAAAGCTGAAGACCAAGAGACGGGCCAAAGTGATTAAAAGCCGCACCAAAGACATAAAATGACGGCTTACGTGATTGGTGAAGCCGACTGAAGATTACATTGAAGATCAGGGTTCATGACCCTCTGCCAGCTCTTTTGTCTTTATTTTGCATTATTTTCTCTCTCCTCTCTCCTAATTCTCTCTCCTCTTTCTCCATCTCATTAGACCCTAACATCTGACCCTTAGATCTTCTCATCTTACCATTCGTTCATCAGATCGACCACCCCGATCTCTCTGATCTCCATTATCTAACCTCTAATCTTCTCTCCTCTAGCTCCATCCCATCTCACATAGCTTTTCCACCATTAGATCTTCTTTCAGGCCGTTAGATCATCCATCGGACAGTTGGATCTCTCCAGATCCGACGGTTCGCTAATCTTGGCCCATCCCCATTAGAAACCTCAATATCCCATCTTAGTGGCTAAGTGGCCCACAAGCCTAATGGCAAAAAGGGCCCACTAAATAAACCCACGGTCTTGTCTGAATAGGCCCAATTCATGCTCTAATCCAACGGCCTAGATCGATTTTCCCTCCATTCTCAACAACCTTCACCCATTTAATATCCACGAGTTCTCAATAGCCCATGTGACATCATGTGGCCCCAAGGCCTTCAATGGTGGCCCACAATGTTAATGGCCAATGCTTCACTTAAACTCGAAGAGCACATAGTCTTTTGGGCCATTTACCCTTACTCTCTCTCATCTATCCCATGTCTAAGCCCACGGCCTAAACAACTTAAAGCCCATGTTATGGCCCATAATCTAACCCATGATTTATACCCACCAGGGAGAAAAGGTCATTCTTGACCAATTCTCTCTCCTCCTAAATATCCTACGGTTTGTTAAAACCGTATGTCTCTCCCCACTTGGCATAGAAGAGGAGAGGAGTGTGAGCATCTCCTTCATAGAAATCTGCAGCTCTCCTCCAATCTCTTTGTTTTGATAACCGATACCCACCATGGGAGCCACCACATCTGCCTCGCTTTGGCCGTTCTCCACCGATAATGGCCTGTTCTACTTCTTCTTCTCCCTTTGGATCCCTAGTAGTGAGGAGAATAGAATCAGCCTCTTCCTCGGTTGGTTTCTTCTCTTGGCAGCTCCTCCTCCACTGTATTCCATCGGAGTTGCAGCCTGCAACTCCGGCCAGATCTTCCCTCCACCAGCCCAGAACCTCCATCTCCAGGCGGTATTCAGACCGGCAAAGAAACTAGCACCTCCGGTTGCCCCTCTTCCACCACCGTCTGATCACCTTGCCCCCTTCTCAGGCTAAGCTTTTCCTTCCTCACCTGCTCCACCATGCCACCACCATCTGGGTCCACGCTGCTGCTACCACCACCGGTGGATCTTCATTCTTCTTCAAACAACGTTTTGCAACCTGCAAACGGTGGACCACCTGCCACGCTCAACTCCGATCGGCCTCCACAAGAACAGGTCTGCAACTCGCAGCCTATCACCACCGTTTCCATGACCTGCAACTCAGTTGCAGGTCTGAAATGCAGCACAATCAGCACCCTCTTCACCACGGCGCTGCTTCTCCGGTGAAAGCCAACAACAGTAGCTCCCACTGTTTCGTCTGAACATCCTCTTCTTTGGACGGTTTGGAAACCATCACGGTCCTGCAGTTGCTGCAACGTGGCGCACTTGCATCTCTCACGGGTTCACCTCCAAAGGTGTTGCCCTCCAAAGCTCCGCCACCAAGCAACTCACCACCACGTTCTTCTTGAAGCAGGACCCGAACCAGCAAGAACACGTTGCCGCCTCTTCTCCTCTCATCCATCTGCTGCACACCGCCAAGGGGTGCAAGCATTCTTCTTCTTCTTCTTCTTCTTCTTCGTTCGGGCTTCCTCTCTTAGCTCACGGTGGGTGAAAACCGGTGGCACCCATTGGAGCCACCACGCCACCAAACCAGCACCGTCTTCATCCTTCTTCTTCTTCTTCTTTCACCATGATCTACCTATCCACCACCATTACCTGTTCTATCGCACAGACCTGCAACTCCTCCACATCCACCACCGTGGAGCTCCTAAAGCACACCTGCAACTGACGTTGCTGGTTCTCCTCATGCCTGAACTAGTCCGGCAACCTCCTCCTCGCTGTCAACTTCGCAGTTTGGCCGTGAGGCTGCATGCCATTAGACCAGCGAACTCTCTAGTCTCCTCCCTCTCAAACGGACTGGTTCTCCACTGTGCACCACCCCCCATCCTCTCCTTTCCACGTCGTGCAATCTCCATGTTACACCTATCACCAAAATCCACCGTTGGGGCTCTCCTTGATACCCATTTCTTCACAACAGATCTGATCTGCAACACCATCTTCTATCTTCCATGGATCTGCCATCGTGAAGATTCTCCTTCACCTTGCATGGCCAAACCACCACCACGACCTCCTCCTGGGTTATTTTCTCCTTCTTCGATCTGCACATGTTGTGCACCTCCTATTCCTCCTCCCTTGTTACAGCAAGCATACCACCACTTGGCCGGATTTCATGGAGCCTTGCTGCCCTCAGTGGTGCACACATTTGCACCACCATCAAAGCTCCATCAGCACCATCATTCAGCAACTTGCTCATGCACCACCTGTGCGCACACTTACAGGGCAACTGTGTGAGCCCTCCTTCACAGCAAGTGCCTCACCCTACAGTCTCTTCTCTTGGTCGAGAACCAGCAAAACTCCAAGATCTCCTTATTACAGACCGTGACCTTCTTCCTCACTGCCCTTTCAACCATGGCGTGCACCACAGCTCTCCTTCATCATTTTGGCGACCACTTGGCCGACACCATGCATCACACCACCAGTTGGTGTACAAGATAGCCACGGTTTGGTAGGCCACATCTCATGCACAATGCTCCTGACTTCACTTGGGCGATCTTGGCCGACCATCATTGGCCGATCTTGGACCATTCCCATGGATTGATCTTTACCACTAGATCTCTCCGATGTCCATTCATCTCAGGCCGATCCCAATGTACCTGATAAGTTTCCAAGGTACTTTCTCTCTCTAAAATTCTCCTTTCTTTTTCTAGAATTCTACTTTCTCTCTTTAGATCTCCTCTCTCTCTCTAAACGACATGGAAGGGACGTGACATCCCTAATTCCATATTCTCTCTCTCTACCTTCTATTTTCTCTCTATAGAAACATGTTCTCTCTCTAAGGTTCATGTTTTCTTTCACTACATTCTCAGGCCGATCGCCTATTCACTTGGCCGACTCCTTTCGGCGAGTGAAAAGGTGAGCTTCTTAGGGCACATCATTGTATATTTTCAATTCACATCTACCTTGTCGGCCGGTAAAATTCGATGTGGATTCCACGATTAAGTAGCATTTCATGAAATTTGAACGGTCCTCTTCTTGATTGGTAGCGCCCTTAGCTCCAAAGGTCATGGGATGCTTCTTTATCAAAACCCTTCTTTTGATTGAAGCATTCATCGAAGTCTTGGACTATCCTCTTCTTGATCAGTAGCGCCCTTAGCTCTGAAATCTCAATGGACGTTTCTTTCCCTTACCCCTTCTCTCGATTGAACAACATTTCATGAAATTTGGACGGACCTCTTCTTGATCGGTAGCGCCCTTAGCTCCAAAGGTCATGAGATGCTTCTCTGTCAAAACCCTTCTCCACGATTGAAGCATTCATCGAAGTCTTGGACGATCCTCTTCTTGATCGGTAGCGCTCTTAGCTCCGAGATTTCAATTGACGTTTCTTTTCCTTACCTCTTCATCTCTCAACCCTTTACATGCTTTCTTTATTTATGTTATTTTGATTAATGTACGCACTCTTTGATGATTAATGAAGTTGATTTAGATATTTTGGTGTTCTGAATCTCAAATGAATGTTGTTTTTAAATCGACTCGTCCTCCTCATCTCTTCCACCATTCTCATTTCTCTCTGTATATTATTTGTCAGTTTTAATTCCTTATTGTGCTAACTCACACCGAGTGCGGATCGACATCCGACACGTACTGCTATACAAGTTACATTTTGCAGATAATCGAATTTTACAAATATTGTTGAAGTTAGGGTTTCCGAATTGACGACACGGAAAAATCCGACTTTCAAACATTGTCGATCTGACTGCTTCCGCCTCTCCACCATATGAGAAAGGGATCTGGATTTCGGAAGCGCAAAGGTGACGCGCCCTCCTCAGGACCCTTCAAAGCATCCCAAGGATGTAAGCGTCTCTAGAAGCTATTCCAGACTAGATCCTATTTGACTTTCTCAGGCTGTTCTTGTCATTGTAGCGGCCACTGCTCTGACTCCCCGTCTCTCCAAAGGAGATAAAGAGAAAACTGATGGTCTGCCCCCTCTGCCAAAAGATCATCAGAGAGCCCTTGAGGCGGGTATCGTTATTCGTGCCTCTGACTCCCGGGTGGATATGCGACCCCCCAGGCCGATACCAGACTGGAAACCCATCTACAAGTCCAAGGAGGGCCAACCAATCAAGGTTATCCAAAGTGCCGTCAAGGATGGAACTATCGCTCAGATAATCGGCGACATGAATCGGACCCCCGTTAACGATCAGATGTTCATGAGAGATCCTCTTGACTTTGTGATCGACAATTATTACCAAGGAATGGCTATGGTAACTTCTCAAACTTAAATCATTTACTATTTCTTTATTAATCGTTATGCCCGTCTATTGATTTCATTTTCGTTATGCAGTCTTTGAACGCCTTTTCGACGATGTTTACTCAGCTCAGTGAGGAGATCAAGGCATTGCAGGCTAAGAAAGTCACCATTGAGGCCGATGTGGAGACTCTTAAAGCTGTAGAGAAGGAGCAATCTACTCAAAACGAGCAGGCATGCAAGGATCTTGTCGAAGCCACTACCGACAAGCATCATATCTCGGGGGTTATCCGAGAGCTCCAAAAGAAAGAGCAAGTGCTGGAGGCGACACTTCGGCAGTAGTTTGAGGCGGAGAAGGCACAGATGGAGGCAAACATCTAGGCGAAGCTTGAGGCGCATGCTAAAAAATTTATAACAGAGTGGGAGGCCTATGCTGTTCGTATAAACGTGAGTGGGACGAGGCCCGAGCTGATCTGGAAGCTTTCGAGTAGGGGTGTCAACGGGTCGGTTCCGGTTCGGTTCCTAAGGTGACCAGAACTGGAACAATCGGTTCCGGTTCTTATCTGTTCGGTTCCTTAACGGTTCCAGTTCTCAAAGTGATGGATCCGGAACTGGAGCCGAATATGTATTTATGTCGGTTCCAATTCCGGTTCCGGGTATATTGGGCCAAATCTTAAGAATATTAGAATATTTACACTATATTTATCTATTGGTACCGGTTCTTATCGGTTTGGTTTCGGTTCCATATTAGGCTACCCAGAACTGGAACTGTTATTGTCGGTTCGGTTCCAGTTCCGGTTACTTTTTAATTGGTTCCTAAAAAAGTGGAACCGAAACCGGTATTTTCTGTTCCGGTTCCGATTCGATTCCTGATAACCGGGTAAAATTGACACCCCTACTTTCGAGAATGCTCGAGACCAGGAGGCCGCGCAAACCTCACAAGTGGAGTGCATCCCTGAGGGACCGACTACTTAGGTCGAGATTCCTTGGGATGGACTCTCGACTTTAGCAAATGCCGTCGACTCTTCGGTTATATCCAATGTTGATCCCGCGGTTGTCTCTGATGCTCTTGCTCCGAAAATGCCTAACACTCAAGACCAAGCGTTCGCTTAGGTTCTTCGTTAATTTCTGCTCGTATGGCCCCTTTAAACTTCAGGCCCTAGTGGCCGATTAAAAATACTATGATTATTTGTTCCGGCCCTTCGATTGGCCGTTTTAAATACTTTTATATTGGGCTCTTTTTTAGTCCTTTATTTTGAATGAATGTGAATCTATTTTCTTTGCTTGTCATATCGTTATGCTTGTTTTGTTTATCATTTATATCTTTTTAGATATTGTTACCTTGATCAATATTGCTAAATGTATCATGCTTTATTCATAAAGGCATTGCTTATCCTTTTCGTCGTGTGGCCGTGTGGCCGTTTTAAATATCTTTCGTTACATTTTTCTACAGTAATAGACCACTTATCGTGTGGTCGTGTGGCCGTGTGGTCTCTCTTACTTCATCCCTTCCCAGCTGATGAATCTTGCTCTTGATAGGCTCTGTCCAAGCTTTGATAGCATCCTCCACTCGGATCTGCTCCTCTAGAGCTTGATAGGCATCCTCCAGTCGTGATGGGTTCTTAACCACTAGAGCTTCATGTGCTCGAGAACCCACCAGAACGCTGACTTGCAAAGCGAAGACAGTGGTCTGCTCTTCCAAATGGTTGACCTGAGAGACCTCATTCCTAAAGCGCGTCATGTAGTCTCGGAGTGATTCGCCTTTAGTTTGCTTGATGCTGAGGAGAGATGTGACGCACTGCATCATCTTCCTTTAATGTATGTACTTTGTTGTGAACACATCCTCTAAAACTCTGAAATTTTTGATTGCACCCTTGCCAAGAGTGTTGAACCAAACTAGTGCGTTCCCCTTCAGGCTAGCCAAAAACATTCGGCATAACAAACCATCAAAAGACGGAGCGGCCGATAACACCATGGCGCGCTGGTAGTGGAATAAGTAGTCTAGGGGATCCGACGTCCCATCATACAGCTCAAACTTTGGTTGTTGAAACTTCTTCGGGATCTCGGATTTCAAGACTTCTTTTGAGAAGGGTGACGATCTCAACACCGTTAATGCATCCCTGGCAGCCCTTGCCTCCGTCTTCTCACCGACTATTGGCATGGTATCTCTATCTTGCTAGATCATCTTTGTCACCTTCTCTATCGTGACCAGATTGACCCTCTCCTATTCCGTAGTGTCTCGGGCGAGCGGCTGCTGATCACTGGCTGCATCTTGCCCCCCAAGTAATGCTTTTTCGACGATCCCATTCCTGTTGATTAGAGCTCTGTGCTTGCTCACCCGCCCCCTTGGACATTGGTTCATTGAACTCATTCTCTCGACTACTTGTCTCGATCAACCACATCCTCTAATATTTGTTGCCTCAACTGGCAATTCTTATTCCTCACACTTTCAACCTCTTCTTTCATCTTCTGCATTTCCATGAGAACTCGGTCCAACATCTTCTGGTCTCAAAGGCTCACCTATCTCTTCTTCTTCCCCTTCATGCCTCAAGGCAGTTTCCTTCGATCTTGTATGCATCGCGTCGTTCAATCTATTTTTGTCTGTCAGTAGCTTCTGATAGAGTGCACAAGCCGGATATTTTTGATTCCCATAGATGACGCCAAAAGATGTAGGGGAAAAATCCCACACCCCCTCGAGATACGCACTAGATAAGATACTAAGTACACAATTCTTTATCGTCCGCCTGAGTCGACTTCAGATCCTGGTCAACTGTATTCAGATCCAAGGAAGTCATCTTGTTTACTGGGTGGTCCGTTTCAAGATCAGTGAAGTCCGTCTACTCTACCAGGTGATCCGACTAGTTAGCCGCCTCTGCCGATTCTACCTGCAAATGAACTCCGTTGGTGGTAGATCCACTGAAGAGCCTCCAATGCTTAAGTCAGTACCTATTGCAAACTTTATACCAAAAACTCCACTAAGATTGCTTACCTTCTTCATCATTATAGCTCTATATTTATAAGAAACATATCCTATGACGTGTCTAGAGGCACGATTGAGACCGTACCAATCAATTGGAGGATCTTTGTCTTATACATGATCTGGCGTTGATCGTGCTTTGCGAGGATAGTACAACAGGTGGCTATTCTCTATTCATTGTTGAGTTTGATATTCTCTATATGGCCGACTGCCCGTGTAGCCGTCTTGCATCATGCCCGATTCTAGTATAACATATCCTATGACGTAGAACAATAGGGTGTAGAACATGGTGTAGGCAAAGGCATTAGTCGGCTATCTTGTTATCTCATATATATGTTCTCGATCTGATTCTCTCACCCCTAGCCTGCTCGCTATATGGTAAATTATCCTGGACAAATATTGGGAAAGGTAGGGACACGTGTCACTGTTATAGCTATCCACGTGTATTGTCAAAAAATACCCCTTACATTTGCTACAAAAGTAATGTGAAATCATATTGACAAATACACTTGTATAAGAGAGAATGGTGAGAACCCATTAAGCTCTATTAAGGAATTCATACTTGAATGTAGGATACCTCCGACTCTTTAGAATGAGTACTCAAGAGATAACCAAATATCTTACTCTAGTTCCTCTTTAATGAAAAGTTAGAGCACAATACACTCAAGAATAAAAAATGGTGAAACTTTAACTATCGTATTTTAGTATTTCTGACTTAACTAAAAAATGATCATTATTCTTCTATTTAGGATTCTTTTTCAAAATTGAACCATTCTTCATAGTCCATAAGATTGGGGTTACTTCTTATTGTCAGTTTTTATCAAGTAATGACATTCTTTGCATTCTTTTTACTAAAACTTTTTTCTTAAAATGTTTGCTTTTCATTGGTTTACAACTGAGTAATTTGATAAAAGGATGTGGGTTTTTTATTTATTTATCAACTCAATATTTATTGACAACTTCAGTTAGAAAACTCATGTTACTATAAATCCTTACACCAATATGATCTAGATCACTCTAATGATGATTTTAAATGTTAATGGTGTTTTTTCTAAATATTCACAGTTGGTTATCAATGTATTTGTGCTTTATTGCTAAATTATTGTGCATGATAGTTATTTTTCAATTATTTTTCTTTACTTTTGTCATTCTGTGACGAAAAGGGGAGAGAAAATTAAAGAGATAAACATGTAGATGTATAAGATTGGGAGAGAGAAATTTAGGGGGAGAAAATTGTTCTTCATGTTATACTATATTTTTAATTTCTCTTACTATGTCTGCTAGTTCATGCTTTACGATATGCATTCAGATTATCACTCACTACAGATGTTTTTAATTCATTATGTATTCTGAGGATATTACTTGATATGAGTTGTGGTGGATGTGCAGGAAACAAACCTAAAGTTATTTTATTTTAAGTGACCGTGAGAAAGTAAGTGACATATAAAGAGTTGGGATTATAAAGCTTATCTTTTGTTTACTTTTTATATGATTAGTGTTTTGTCACAGAATTGCCAAAGGGAGAGATTGTAAGGAATATATGTATATTCTATCTGGCATAATTATGTGTGATAGAAAATACATTGTAACTGATCCTATGAGTGTTAGTAAGGACTTGAGTATGTTGTGGTATGTATCACTCATTAACTTCTTAAAGACTAAAAGACGAAGACCAAAGACTCAGAAGATTGAAGAATGATTCATCTGAAGACTCGTTATTTTTGTCTGTTTATGAATGTGCCTACTCGCTATGATAAGTGACTTAGAGGCTATAAAATTAAGAGAGTTAATTAATTAAAATGTCTAAAATCTTAGTCACATAGCAAGATTCTAGTTTAGGGCCTTAGAGCCATTTAAAAATTGAACATGGAGAAGTCCAATCGATTGGATTGGATAATACAATTGATTGGACGACCTTGTCTATAATCGATTGAGCATCGATGGACAACTTTCAAGAAATCCAAACGATTGGACCCTGAGATCCAATTGATTGGACTGACAAAGGAAATAGTCTTTTCAGATCCAAAAATTTAGTTTTCCACTCCCCCACCTCTTGCTACCCCAGGCTCTTAACTCTCATTATTCTTGGTTACCTCAAGATCCTATGCTCTAAGTGTATCCAACTCCATACAGGCTAAGTGTATTCTTTATAAACTAGATCCAACTCCACACAGGCTAAGTGTATTCTTGGTTACCTCAAGATCCTGTGCTCTAATTAAGGCTTATTACCTTTTGATCTTGACTGTTTCGAGTTTGTTAAACTTTTCATGGTCGAACTTGAATCTTCCATGAAGTGTTGAACAACTCATTTGAGAGTTTAGTTTAAGCTTCTTCTTTTTGCCTCGTATCCATTGTGATTGGGTGTGTACTCATGGTGGACATTCAATAGTGTTCCAAATCAATTCAGAGATTTGGTTTGAAAGCGTGTTCATGTGGATCGAGGCGTAGAGACAGCAGACGACATAGTAAAGTGATGACTAGAGCCTTTGTGGAGTTGGATCCAGTTTATGAAGTCGGTTGCATGGGTAATGGTCTAAGCGTGGCCCTGAGGTTTTTCCCATTTGGGTTTTCCTCTTAAAAATATCATGTGCACGTGTGTGATTGTTTATATCTAATAAGGTTAAGAATAATATATCTTTGATATATCTGAATTAAACTTAGTCAGATTGATCCATTTAATTTGCTCCTACTTAGAATTGCATGCGATAGGAACCCTGATCACTGACCAAAGCTAGAATAGGTTAAGTAATTTTAATTGGTTAATAATTTGAATTGGACATATTCACTCCCCTCTAGGTCCCACGGATACATAGACCTAGGTAAGGGACTTTTCAAATGCAACAACCACATGGCCAACATCTTTGTTACGGTTGTGGTCAGTCGGGACATGTTCGAAAGAATTGTATACTTCCTCTAGCACTATAACGATGACATCCACCCCAGCCTATAATAAGTTAACAAAAACGATTGCTCAACCAACAACATAATTAATAATAAGGAGACCAAACTTCGATGAAGTACTTCAGTTGTGGTCAACAAGGGCACCATGTGAAGAACTTCCCACCCCCTACATCATATCTGTAATTGTTTCCAACTTCTTTACAGATTTATCAATGTTTAAAAATATTTCACTCTTTAAACTTGATATGGAATTTAAGGATTGGGCTAACTAATTAATTGGTGTGTTTAAGAACCTAGCAACAACATAACTTCATCCTTATTTTTATTTCATTCATATCCTCACCCTCGGGACCTTGGGTCTTGGTTTCGAACTTTGGTCAGACCAAGGTATCATGGGTCAAGTCCAGTAGACTTAGGATTGGAAAGTGAAACATAACACCTTTTGGAGGTTATCCGATCACCTCTAATTTCTATGATTCCTTCATCTATGAGAAATCAAATTAGCCGGTGGTACAAAGATGGGATTTCTTTCATCTTGTGCATCCATAACTTGTCGTGGATAACATTATATATATGGAGATGGGACATCAACAACCATAAAGCAGATGGGCTTCTAGGCCCGGCTGCCACTAGAAATATGATCTCTCCCAAAGATTGCCATGGGTTGTCCATGAATTTGACCAATTTGAAATACATTGGAACTGTGGGTAGTCCGTTGAATTTGACCAATGTGAAATGCATTGGATTGGGGACATCTTCTCCAAAGCTAGTGTTTCTAAAAGTCAAGCTAAACAAAATATCAACTGAGCTCCTAGTATCTACCAGTAGATGCGAGATGCCCCACTTCCCAATCTTGTGAGTGATGACCTGTGCATCATTATGGGGATACTAAACACCCTACATATCTTTCTTGGTTAAGGTGATGAGATGGTAACAAAGCTCTTCATCTGAGTCTGACTCATGGATCTTCATTGGTTGAGGAGAAATTTGGTAAACACCCCGCAATTGTTCATTCTTTTGTACCTTGTTAAAATATATGTATATGCAGATTTTCGCACAAGGAAGCCTATATTCATTCTACTAAGACACGATGACAACTTGAGGTAAGTCCTCATTCTTAAAAGGAATATGATTCTTCTAGTCTGTAATCATTACGGAAAGCACAAAATTTACCTTTATCATGAAATTGCTTACTTGGGCTTCAGAGGGGTTGTCCATTAAAGTTATGGCTTGTTCTTGATATGTTTGAGGATCCTGTCTATACTAGTATTGAAGGCAGTAAAGTCACTCTATTTTTTTATAGTCTCTCATTGTCTACTATTGGTCGAGGTGGACACTTGCCAATTTTTTCCCCTTATTCCTATCAATAGGAGGTTTTTTGGTTCCTTCAAGGATCTATTGAGGCTTGTAAGCTTTACTGCATGCATCATCTTCGAGCTTGGCATATTTCTTGACTTTGGCTATGAGATCTTCAAAGAAATTTGTCGAGATTTCGTCAATGATGCGTAAAGCTTGGAGTTGGGTTGTAGGGATTTTCAAAAGGTAGCGACGGTTGATCTATCACAATTCTCGACTTACAGTATTTTGGTTTTGAATTATTTTAAAAATTAAAAATCAATTCTTCATCCTCTTTCTTGGACAAATCTAGTCTGCAACTGTTTGCAGACTTAAAAGTACGCAAACATTGTCTGTAAAGTTTGATTTCCCTAGAAAAATGTGTTATTTCAATATTTTCAAAAAAATATTTTATAAATTAAAAACACATTTTTCAAGGATCATTCAATGGTGGATACAATGTTTGCAGTTCCCTCTTTCTTCATGTTAAAAGGAGTGTCAACATCTTTCTGTTAGTTCTTGTTACAAGAATAATGATCAATGAAGAGTTTTCTGAGCTCTGAGAAGATGCTCACCATTCTCAATGGAAACTGATGAAACCAAATAAGAACTTCTCCTCGTAGACTCAAAGTGAAGAGCTTGTACATAAAGGGGTCATCATTCTCCCTTAAGTTATGCTTGACGGGGTCATTAGTTTCATTATAAGGGGAGAATCGGGTATTGTGAACTTCTTTGGGGCTTTCATTATTCTTGATATAATTTGTGAATGAGGATTAATCCCTTGTGGCAGAGTAGCTATTAGGTCATCCCGTGCGTCGAATTTTGTTTTCTAGTTTCTATAATCTCGACCATCTCTTCTTTGTGCTTTTTTTTTTATTATCATTGATATCTCCTTGTGAGTCGGCCCAAGGGGATTTACAGTTAAGCTAGCGATGGTCTATTCGAAAAGGTATGAGGACTACATTTTTCTTTCGATCAACATTTGAATTTGGTGGTAGCTTTATCTTCTCCTTGTGAGGAATCTTTCTTTGGTCAAAGTTAATAGATTCTTCATCTTGTTGATTGGTGTTCTGTTGCTCGGGAGACCAAATATTGTAGGTCTCTTGTCATAAAATTGGAAGGATTTTTTTCTTTATTTTGGACTCATCTACTTGTTTCTTTTGCTTAGTTATTTTCTTCTTAACTCATCCATGGCCTTCGGGAGGTATTGAATGCTAGCTAGGGTTAGAGGAGGCAACGCCAGTTGCGGCGGAAACATCTTCGGACTCTCTCCTTGTCTAGACCATGATTTTTGAAAGTTAGCTAGGATCAAAGTTTTCCCCGGATTCCAAAAGAGATGTGAAAAAATGTATTCACCTCATAATTATCCCGATCAGCTCTAACGAGAATATTGAATTCTTGCTTCCTTTGATGGTTGGATGTTGGGTGGTATTTGCAAAAACACCAAGTAAGACGAGGACAAAGTTGCAAGTGAATTGAATGAAAATCAAATGATCATATATTTCCTCATGACATTTATTTATAGATTAACATAGAATTCCTCTTCCAAGAAAGATTGACTTAATGGAGAATTTAATTCCTCGGGTTTTTCATGAAAAGGGAAGTCTCCATTAATATTGTGCCATGTAGGGGGAGTCCAATTCTGAAAAGGATTGGACTCTTTCTGGAGTCTTTCTCATTAAGATTCTTGCTAAATCGATGAGATACCTGTAACTGACATAGAATCTTATTAAAATATTAGTAACAAAGGGAATTAAAATATCATATTTATTTTGTCCCATAGGTTTGGTGTAATATGTAAGTCACGTGCCGTCAAATTAGCAAGCCTAGAGGTCACATGTGTGGCCTTTAAGTATGGTAACATATGTATGGCTCAGCTAGTAATTTTGGCCCGGCCTAGCTCAGCCTGGGGCATGGTCTACACTGTCGGGCTGGGCCGGCCCAAATTCCAGGGCCTAGGCCCAGGCTCAGCCCAAGGCCTGTAGGGGCGGGCCTCGGGCCAGGCTTGAGCCTGACCTAGGCCCAATCAATTTTTAAAAAATTGAAAAAACTAGGTCATTTTTGGGCCAGGTTGGCTCTGGCTGGTTTCAGTTCGGCCCGGGCTTCAAGGGGCAGGCACGGCCCAAGGACCTAACGGGCCGGGCCACAAGCCGAAATTACAAGCTGATGTTCGGCTAAGATTACCCGTTTTATATGTGGTATATTATCATTATACATCTAACTAAATGTATTATCAAAGATCTCTCATTTTCTTTGGTGGGTGGTGGATTATATTATCATTATACATCTAACTAAATGGTTGCAATTTTTTGAAGATATTTGCATTATGTTCAATTGTGCCAGTGATCGAAACCTTTAGCGAAAATATTGGTAATTAACATGCTTTCGATCATTGGCCACTGGATTTTAAGCCAATTTGTGTACTAAAAATCTACATTAATTCAACTAGAGCAAACATTAGTATAAATTTTTGTATCATGCAAAATGGGTTATCCATTTTTCCATCTTAATACATCATTTTTGTCTTAAAGTTGAGCACAGCATAGAAGAAAAAATAAAGAGAAACAATATTATTCAAAGAAATTAAAAGGGAATATATATATAACTTTTCATATTCTGCTAAAAAGGCCATCCAACAAAAACTTTGTTGCCCTTGCAAATCATCTGTAACATTATTCAGTACACCTTTTCCATATTATCCCAATGAATTGTAGTATGACAATATCTGTAAGAAAAGAAAATATATTTTTCTTCACTTGGTGAAGTCAGTTTTCTCTAAGGATGATCCTCTCATTCGAAATGTAGTTGGCTTTCGTTCAATCTTGAGTGGTTTGAGTGGTTATAATCTTGAATGAAAAACTCCTCTAACATGTTTGATTCTGTAATGTAACCCCTATACTTCTCGTACATCATATATTCTTCGAACGTTTGAATATTCGATGAACTTGTCTCCATTGAATCCATATGTGGGAAGTCTTCTAGTGCTAAGGGTGGATAAGGAGGCTGATACTGCAACCTTGTCGTGTTTGCCATTGTTATATCCTGCATTAACAAGGATCATATAAGTAACAAAAATACATAAAACAAGGTGCAAGTATGCTACATTGAAAGGCGCAAAAACGAAGATGTAACAAGCTAGATTGGTCATCTGCTGATCCAAGAAACAAAAAAAAAAAAGAAGAACAAGAGAGAGCTAGATAGAAAAAATGTGCAAGTCCCTTGAATCATTGAGGGAAGGGGATTCAAACCAAGATTTCTAGGACATGTATGAAGAGAGAGAGAGGGAGAAGTGGGTGGGGTTGGTCCAAGGGATTTCTTACATGGTGCCCATTGACTGAAGGGTTTGAATTAATGTCAGTTGGTAAATACAAGGAAAATTAAAGATGCTTGGAATTTTTTATTATGACAGAAAAAGCACACAAGATTGAAGAATATTTGGCTAGACTTGAAAGATAAAAGGAGAAATTGAGGGGTCACCTATTCAACTTTGTAGCCTCAAAGATCTAAAACTCAATGGCTGACAAGAGCTAAAATTCAGGCTTTTTAAAATATGATTTTGAGATATTCTTTGAGAAATGCTAGCAAGCAACGCGTTAATTGTGTTGCAATGATGCAATGTAATAAAAAACAAGAAAAATAAAAAAAAATTTTAATTCAAGGCATAGTTTTCGAGGTCATTTTTCTTGTCTTTTACTGCATTGCATCTGTACAATGCGTTGCTTGATTCCTCATATATCACTTTAAGCCCATATGGAAAAATGGTGGCAAAGGAAGGTAAAGAAGCCATCATTGTTAATGTGGGGATGAATTGATTCATTCCATCATTGTTTTCTCTCCCTTCAAAGGAAAACATAATAAGAGGACCGAATGATTGAAGCAGACATCTAGACAGGCAGTCAACAGTTGTTTTTTTGAACAAGGAAGAATGTTAAAGGAGCTGAGCTTAACTTTTCAATACTTTATCTCTAAAAATTCAAAGGAGCTGTCTTTGTGGACCATTTCCAGCCCATAATCCTATTGAACTTTGTGTACAAGATCCCACATTCAAGGTTGGTTTACTAGAAGGTTCTTTGCTTTGTTTCTTAACATGAAATGGACTGAACTTCATACCTTCAGAACCTTCCTCAAGCCAGTCATGTTCTTAAACCCTGCCAAGGGAACGTTCTCTATGGTGTTGCCGACACCATAGAGAGGTCGACAGATGGCCTAGGAATTATCATACGATAGGTGGGTCGAATCCTAGAGCTAGCTGCTCAATCTATGAATTTTTCTTTTTCAGCTCCTAAAACACATTTTTTCTATGGCTTTCCTAGGTTTAAATAGGTCTTGTTTGGACGATTAGGATCAAACAATAAGTACGATTTTTTGGCTAAGGCCCATAAAAGTGGTGGCCCGGCCACCAAATAAATGGTCCCTATTGATGAGTTGGTGGGCCAATCTGCAAGGTGCATTGTGCTTGGTATTACCGTACATCCTATATATGCAGTTTATAAGCAAACATAAAAAATAAAAAAATTGCTTCAATAAATTTTTTGTGGTACTTACCCCTATTGGCTGAGATGAATAGTCCATAACGTTCGGGCTAGCATTCATCGAGCTATTTGCTTCATCTCCGCCCGCAAATGGAACACGCAGATCATCTATTATACCGTTATCCATCGGTGTCCCTTGAGTCATCTCCGACGAGGAAGTATCGGATGGAAATTTAGAATAATCTTCCTCGTAATTCTCTTCTCCGATTACTACTCTACGTTGTGCAATGTCATTGACGTTCCTGTCATCGGCTAACCATAGTGTTTCCTTCGCTGAACAACCACCGTCTCCCTCTTTAGTTTTGGTTGTAACGATTGTTTTCTTGAATACGCGACATAAGGCATAAGCATCCTGCAATTTCAAACCATCTCAATTAACCATTGGATGGCCCCAACTTGCACCAAATCAACTGGATTATTGTAATTATCCAATCTATAATGTGTTCTTCTAGACTGCTAATTAAAGGAGAATGTGATGAACAATGTACAACAAATTAAGTCCATATGGATGGGATGGTTTCGACTGTCCGATTACTATTCTCCAAGGTGGGACCTACCAATATGAAGAATTAATCTACTCAATTGAATGATCTTAACCATCCAATATCTAGACTTTTTCATGAAATAAGTTAATTTTCAAGCACCCAATGTCATGTACTATAGCACTCTTTAAGAACCCATTTGTTGTATGGAAAGTTTGTTTCTAGTTATCTTTTCAGGTATGACTCTTATACAAAAAGGATGAGTGTAGTAGAGTAAGAAGCACTGTTCGATTGCCACCCAATGGTGCAGATTCCTTTACCCGTCGGTGGGCCCTCTTACAGTAGATTGCACCATGATGATGTGACAATCCAATGGTGCTTCTTAGTCTTTCACCACAACAAACTTTCCCTTCATTCATTTATTTGATCTTTTTAGAATATAAAGGAGGAAAAATGAATTAATCACCAAATTTGAGAAATAAGCGTATAACAAGCAAGCAACATTGCATTATACCTTTAAAGTTGATACAGTGTCGTAGACTGAGTCGACTAGGCGATACTCGTGCATTACCCAATTTGTGCGAATGCCGTGAGGAGCACGACCTCTGTAATAAACCAATGTCTTCTTCATGCCGAGTGAACGCTTTTGAGATTGCACCATCCGATCTTTTCCCGTCGCTTTCCAATAACCAGCTCGGGTTGCCCGGTTAGTTCTCGAGCCATTCGGATATTTTCGATCTCTGGGGCTAAAGAAATACCACTCCATATCTTCACTTGGTAAATATGACTTATCTGTAATATCATAAAATAAAATTAAAAACCATGTTGCCAAAACATGTATTAATGCACACCAATAGACATATTCATCAAAAACCAGAAAAAAAAAATTTATATACCTGGTAACTCCCAAGGCTCACATTTGTAGAGATCAACCTCTGGGATGATTTCAAGCTCGATGGTCTGGCCACTGATTTTCCGATCAAGATAGTAAGCGACAAGCTCCTCGTCTGTCGGATGAAATCTGAATCCTGGAGGAAGACTCATTCGTGCCATTGCACACATACACAGTCGATCAAGAGAGAGAGAGAGAGAGAGAGAGAGAGGTTGATGCTTGATGATGGAGAAATGAGTGAAAGAGATGGTATTGTACTGAGGAGGTTGGCTTATACGATATTCAACTAAATAGTCTCCCTGTAGAGAGGAAAACAACATCATAGCCCTTATTTCCCAAATATATTTACAATGCCGCCTTTGTATCTTAGAAATAGAAAAAAAAATCAAATTAAACCTTTTTCTTAATTTTTTTTTCTCTTGGAATATTTATTTAAAAAACTGCAAGAAATAATCCAAAAAAAAAAAAAATTCAATAAATTGAAATCCCATTTTTGTAATTTGATGAGTAAGTAGAGGGTATTAAGTTATGAAGGTAGCTTTGGCTTTTATAGATTCTATGTGTAAGTATTTTGTGTGAAAACCCAGAAGGAGGATAAGAAGCTTCGCTGCTTTTGTCTGCCCACAAACTAACAAAATGAGAGACCAGCAAAAAGGTTGTGTGGGGTAGTCAGTCACCGCCCATTCCCCTACACACGCAATACTAGGCAATCTATATTTAATCAAAATAATAATAATTAAATATAATAATCTTATTAATTATTAATTAAAAATATAATATCTAAAAGAGGAATATAATTAATATAAATAATGTTTTTTTACCTTCTTAGCACATGGAAGAAACAGGTTTTCTTTTTCCTAGAGGGTGGCAGCCTTTAAGATCTTTTTTTTTTTTTTTTTTAATTAGATGCTAGAAATTTAAAACAATTCTATTGAATTATGATGTCATATATATAGATTTAATTTGTTTATTCAATTTTCTAATTTTCCTGAGGAAAAAAAACTAAAACTTGAGATTTAGAGAGGAATTTATATGATTTTCTATAGTGTCGGGATCTGCGGACCAATTTTTTTTTGCACTAATACTAACGCTCTCGGGGCGGTGATTTCAATCTGGTTGTGTGTGCCACAGTTGGATTCTCGGGATCCACGCCGAGAATATTTGTGAAATTATTAGTGCAAAAAAGTTGGTCTGCGGAGCCTGTTCCTTTTATGTATTGGTGCTAGGGTACCATAGTGATTGGTACATATATATATGTGAGACTTTTTCAAGGTTTTAAATGATTCGATATAACGGTCCCCGTCAGACCGTTAGTCACATCTGAGTCAGAAAAAGGTTAGAATGTTTTTTTTTTTTTCAAAAATAATCTCAATAATGGTAAAAGAAAATGTTTTTTATTATATAATGATCTTTATTTCTTTTATAACGGCTGTTATAATGCTAAACCTGTTTTTCGGATTTGGGCATTGTTTTAGGGTTACCGTTATAACAGCCGAGAAACTGATATTAGTTTTGAAATTATATCGTGTGTATGGCGGTGAAGCGAAGGAATGTTTTGGTGCAAGATAAAGACTATATAAAAGAGAGAAAAAAGCTTAAAATGAGAAATGAGGTATTAATTAAGTAAATATTTTAAAATATATTAATTTACAGAAGATATAGCTCTAAATAGAGTCTAATGACGAAATAAGATTCATGCTGTCGACCCCGATTCATGCTGTCGACCTCGATTCATGTTGTCGACTTCGATAATTGGGATAAGGCGTAAATGAAGGTGATTTGAGTACATTTGATCAATGCTAACCCTAATTTTTTTTTATGGAGTTGAACAAGTTTTTAGGTCATGTTGAGATGGTTAGCATTTGGCTGATCATCAGCATGATTGAACTGGTTAGTGGGGTCCATCTCCTTCTTTTTGATATTCCAAGGGAAAATTTTGCTTTATCATTCAACAGTTGATGATACTAGGGGGTGCCCCATCATAAACTGAACAAGTCTACCTGGCAGCACACCATCTACTTTTTCTTTTTTTCATCAATCCCACTTTTTCTTTACTGTTTTTTGTTTTACTACTACTCCCTCCCTTTATTTTCCTTTGTTTAAAATATCATTTTTCATATCAGTAAAGACATCCTCACCACTTTAATGATGACAACACAATCTTTGACTGGTCCTCTCCCTCTCTCTCTCTCCAACCCTAATCAACAATGGGTATAACTTCGCTGACAGCCCACTATATGAGCCACGTGGCACATTTTTAGACCTACAAAACCAAAAATCAGCCTGATTAGTGATTTCAAACCTTTGGATCCTTGTACCACAAATAATGGTAAATAATGCTCAAATTCCAAGGGTTTAAATCAACCCATGAAAATGACTCCTCCAAGGCTTAGAAATCACTAATCAGGTTGGTTTGTAGATCCAGCTAGCACTCAGCATCCTCTACGAATGTGCCACGTGGCTCATATTGTGGGCTGTCAGCGAAGTTTTACTCATGAAAATGATGCATCTCTCTCATATTGTGGGCTGTCAGTGGCTTCGCTGACTGCAGCTGTCAGCGAAGTTTTACTCATGAAAATGATCCATCTCTCTCTCATATTGTGGGCTGTCAGTGGCTTCGCTGACTGCGGCTGTCAGCGAAGTTTTACTCCTCTCTCTCTCTCTCTCTCTCTCTCAAGCATGAAAGATGCATTCACACATGCATAGAGATCATACTAACAAATGTGGGTAGAAAAGTTTAAAACATATGAAAGGGGTGTATGCTAACCTTTGTTTTTTCTTGCTTTATTGGGCTTTTAGTGTATTTACACCTCAAAATGTAAGAGGAGCTGAGTTGTAGTAAAACCCCAGAAAGAGAAGGAATTGAAGGAGAGAAGGGAGATGGGTTAGGGATGACTTGGGGACTTTTGCCGAAAGCCCCTTTTATAACTTTACTAACCGTCCTGCATATTATTCACTCCATCCTCAACCCTATGTGAATTATACAAACAAGCTTTTGATCTTCATAAAGAGATTCCCAACTTCCCAACTTTAGAATTCACAAAACAATCTTGAATCAACATGTAAAACTCAATCTTTGATTCAATATTTTGTCTGTTCATGTCTCTCATTCATCTGGGGTTTATTCAAATTTTGATGGGGGGATGAAAAACACCATCAATTTGAGTTCTATAATTAACCATGCTCCTTTTTTCAAACAATCCTATAAGATAAAGCGCGTGCAGGAGGTGACGACGGTCGAGCTGAGGTCGGCTGGAAGCACAGGATTCCCAAATGTCGGCTATGATTTGCGTGCAAAGGCAATTCGACAGATTCTTCTTCCATTCGTCGTGTCAACTAGTTTAAATTATGAGACGTAGCGATCATCAGACGACACATGTTGAAAAAAAAAGGAAGGGGTTGATCTAAAAGGGAAGGGGTGGATCTTCTTTTCACTTCTTCCATATCTCATTGTTTAGTGTATCTTCTTTATTACTAATCCAAAAAAAAATGGGCCCCCCCCTACATGCTTTTATAGTACTGATAACATATATATGATTGTAAGTACGCCGCGAAATCAAAATCGATTCGAGCAATTTCGACGAATAAAACATGAATGTATATAGAAATACAATTAAATATCATCATCATGAATGTGTGGTTTAACATCAAAATGTACCTTGAAAGCATCCTAAAGATGGCAATCATAGATATCTTTTGTTGATTAGAGTAGCTGTGATCTTTCCTTTTTAACACTTTCAAAGAACTAAATAGACAGTATAAAGTTTTATCAATGGGTTTTTAACTGACAGACACAGCCAAGGTTTTATCAAAACTACCCTTATATTTACTTGGTCAAAAAGGGCTCATATGGTCAGGCTGGTCCATGAGAGGCTTCAGGCTTCATGTCTCAGGCTTGGCCTATTCAAAATTTAACAGCAGCCAGGCCATGCTGGTCCATTGACAATATCCCTAATACCAATAATCATATTATTTTTGGATTGTAGGAAATTAAGGAAAAATGGGTGAATTATCCAAAATAATGTCTGTTGATAAAGCAGATTTGATGGCTAGATTAGACCCATTGAATAGTGCATCTGGTTCACCTATATGTTTATCATGATCTATGGCTGTGATGTCTTTAGAATGAAGCCATGGCCTATGGTATCAGAGTTACAGATCACACTTTTTTAATTTGTAGTAATCACAATGAACATCATCTGTAATGCATAAGATAAGATAAATTTGGGTGTTTTGTAGCACCTCCTTGATAAATCTTCTATATCAGTGAAACCCCCCTGAGTTTTCATTATTTTGGTCTTACCCCTTGACTATTTTAACCATCATTGACTAAGTAAAAAAATTAACCGTCGCCCGAAAATTAGAAGGATCGATAGAGTCAAATCTACAATTTGGGGGTGACAGAATTAATGTTTTTGATTCAGTCAACAATGGTAAAAACAGTCATGGGGCAAGACAAAAAGAATGAAAACTCAGGCGGGTTTCACTAATATAGAAGATTTATCAGGGAGGTATTTAAAAACAGAAGCCCGATAGATTTAAAACTTTGCTATAATCTGAAATATTCCAAACTATAGATGTGCCTTAGGAGTACTAACAATACTTTTAATGAGAAAGAGCCTTTGGTGGTTCACATGCATTGGCTTGAACCTGGTTTAGGGTCGGATTGAACCCAAACCTTGACACTAAGGTGGTGTTTTTCGCTTGCGAAAAACATGATTTGTAAAGAAAATGCTGAACATGTGAAAACATGATTTGTTTATTCACTCTATAAAGGCATAAAATACATGCAAAAATATCCCCAATATCGAAGGCAATCTCTATTTGAGAAGAGATCTCAATGGGGAAGGCCAATTAAGGCATAAAATACATGATTTCTCCCTCTTTCTTGGCTATGTTTGCCTTATCTCAATGTTCAAATTTCAAAGTGATCGACAACGTTGCTTGGAAACTTAATAAGGTTTCACGTTTTCTCCATTCTTGGAAATTCAATAAATTGCAGAGCACACGTACAAGGCACAACTATAACATCTACGCAACAAGAGAACAAGGCATTCATCAATAGTTATGCAATACGAGCTGATTAGTCACCACTTAATGTAATTGTGTCCTCTCCAATATAGAAACTAGACTACAAACTTTACTTTCATCGTGTTTATTTTGAGTTGCTTTTGTTATAATTATAATATATTTAACAACTAGGGGCTACCTTCGACTGAGTACCTCTAGACCTAAGCTCCTAAAGGATCCTCCAAATCAAATAACTTGCAAATGTGAATGCTACTTTCTCTATCAAGAATAATCTATAGGTCGAAACATCTCAACCTCGGAGGATCACACATACGATTGCACCTAGGACCATAAGGATGAGATTGTTGGAGGTGTTAGCGGCTTCTATACTCCGACATCTTCATCGTGGATATCGATATTCAAACAAGAGGTAAGCACACCTACATATTATAATGGATAATTTCTCTTATTTTCCTTTATTAATTATATTATATACTTATGTTTGTTTGATACATGCTGTTGTGGATATTTTTGTTGTTCGGATCTTATGGGATCAACCGGTGTATCATGGAAAAACGGTTATGAATAATGATTTTGTATAATATTGAAGTGTTAGTTCGAGTGTGATCTTAGCGTATGCCCACAGAAAAATTAAGAATGGCCTAGAGTCCTAGAATGAAAGACTCCAAACTCCTATAGAAGAACCTTTTGGCTACTCCTGACGTTGAAGGATCAAAAACCCTAACTTGAGTTGTAGTCATAATCATGTTAATGTAATGATACTAGGGTAGTTTTGGAAAGTAATTATTATTCTTGATCTGGCATCACTGGTTTACATACATTAACCATGAATATGTCATGATTGTTGGAATGGAATATGCGATATTATCAATGATATATGCAAATTACAATAGTTTTACTAAGCTTTTAGCTCATAGTGCATGCCAATGTTTCAGATGTTATAGGTGACAATATGGGTACGAAAATGGGAACGAACGTATTGAAAAACAATGACGGGATAAAGATGATCAAGGAGGCATTAGAGAATGCTAATGAGATCGAGAATGAAGCTTAGGTGCTTCTTCGCTTTGATTATTTTATTTGAACTTGTTCATTTGAGACTTTTTATATTTATTGTATTAAGTTTAAGACCTTATGTAGTTCTTTTGAGATATATACATAATGTTACTTTAGTTAATGGACTTATGTTTGTATTTTGAGACCATTAACTTTTTATGAGCCATTTTATAGATAGGACTTATGGTACATATTTTTGATATGTCATGACATTTGTTATAAAAATTTCATAAAATTTGACTAAAAAAATTAGTATGTGTCAATAGACTCGAAAAAAATCTAAATTCCCGTTTTGGACCAAGTACTTTCACAAAAAATAGTTTTTGATATTTTTAAAATAAAAAAAATATTTGACCAACCATCCATACAGTCAGCGTCCTCTAAACATGTGCCACGTGGCTCATATTGTGGGCGGTCAGCGAAGTTTTACACAACATCGCATGTGCAGATGGGTTATGATTCGGCACATATCTACCGAATCATCAATAGTATTGCCCTCACGCAACTGGGCGATGCTTTCTCAGCAAGAAACGCGGCCTTGAGAAAGGTCGAGAGAATCAGTAAAACTTTGATGACAGACATTATCATCGAAGTCAAAGACAGAGCGCAATATAGCCAAGTGGCCTGCTCTAAGAGGACTCTGACCGTATGGATATTTGGTCAATCCATAGGTGGACGTAAAAACCAAAAAATCAGCCTGATTAGTGATTTCTAGGCGTTGATGAGAGTCATTTTAATGGGTTGATTTTAACCCTTTGAATTTGAGCATTATTGACCATTATTTGGTGTACAAGGATCCAAATGTTTGAAATCACTAATCAGGCTGATTTTGGGCTCGTAGATCCACCTAGGGATTGGAAAAACATCCATACGGTCAGAGTCCTCTAAGAGTGTGCCACGTGGCTCGTATTGCTGTCATCAAAGTTTTACTCGGGAGAGACTGAATTCGATTAACCAGAAGGAAAGTTCATCGTGACTCGTGAGTTGTCACTCGTGGTGAGTCTCTGAGAGAGAGAAAGATGTCACAGCTACTGTGGGAGAAGAGCGTGGCATGGAGATGGATCGTACGGAGGACTCGGGACTCAAAGCCCTTCTTCTTAGCCTTCGCTACCATCTGCGGCGTCATCCCAGGTGTGATCGGCTACGGTGTCATGCAGGCCACCAACTCTCGCAACGAACAGCTAGAAGCCCAGCTCCGCAAGAACGCCAGGCCTGACTCCCTGGTACGTATACATCTCTCTCTCTCCCTCTCTCCCTCTCTCCCTCTCTACTCGTACTCTGCTCTTGTTAGGGTTTCAAACTCTCTATTGGAGTTCACCTAGGGTTTGTGATGATTGTGAAGAAAAAGTTTCTAAAACTAGAAAAAAAAAGATCAAATCTGCTAGATCAAACAATTTCGCAATATCACGAATTCTGAATAAATTAGATATGGATTGTTGATACACTTCATACACCTGTACCTCTGTTTAATGAAATTCAGGCTCCATTCAGAAAACACCTAATTGGTAATATCTGTATGATACTATGATTACCACTTGTATCATAAATGATTACTATTTATACCATATGAGCAATCCCGAACTGCCCATCAATGGAGTAATATGATGACTACATTGAAGCTGTATGGCAAAGTTTTGAAGCTGTTGGGATTGCTTGAGTCGCATACCGCAGCTATGGCTGCTCAACCATTCGTCCTGGATTGGTTATGTCTTGGGGCTGAGGAAACTAAAAGACATAGAAGGCAGAACAGAGGAGGATGAGGCTCCAAACCCAGCAACGCCTTCAGAAAGAGTTGCAGGTGAAACTAGAGAAGAGGTTAGTAAGAAACCCTCTTATGCTGAGGTAACTTCAGGATCTCGTAGGGTTTTGCTTGATGCCCTCGATCTACCTACTCCGGGAAAAAAAGGAGAGTTCCCTTCAATCAAAGTCCCTCAATCTGCTCTACAGAGAGGGCTAGACTATTGCAAATTTGCATTAGTGGAAAGACTGGACCTGCAAAAGATGCCTCTTTCAGAGGTCAATCAGAGAGCTTCCGATCTCTGGAAACTAGCTGGGGATTGGAAGATCACTCCTCTAGGAAAAGGTTACCTCATGCTGAAATTCTCCTTGGAAGAGGAAATGTTGTGAATATGGGGCGGTGGTCCATGGTTTTTTGACAACCAACTTCTTAGGCTATCCAAATGGTCCCCAAACTTTAGCCCAGATAAGCAATCCCACTAGCATGCCCTGGTGTGGGTTCGTTTTCCGGGATTGAGCTTGTAGTATTGGGAATTTGAAACGCTAATGGCTATGGGGAGAACCATAGGGAAGCCAGTCCAAGTTGATAAGAACACCTTACAGAGGAATCTGGGCTATTTCGCTAGTGTTCTAGTGGATGTTGATTTATCGAAGCCAGTCCTTGAAAAAATCCTAGTTGAAGGCGGACCCAGTGAATTTTGGCAGAGTAGAGTTAGGGAAAATCCCCAAATTCTGCAGCCATTGCAAGATAGTCGGTCATCTGGTCACAGAATGTAGGCTCATCCAAAAAGCCCTACTAGATGGAAACTAGAAAGACACCCCTGTTATTGCGCAAGGAAATGTAGGCAAAAATATAGAAAAGAAGAAAAGGAAGAAAGAAAGGAAGAGAACTAAGAAAAGAGAAGAGACTATGACTAGAGACCGGGTAGCTAACAAGGAGGGGAAAGAGCAAGGAGCTGACAACATCCATCAAGAACTGCCATTGGATAAGGACAAACTAGAGCCCATCCTAGAAGAGGTAGTAGCTGGGGTCTGCCACCTCGGCGTTCTTCCCTCTCATAAAGAGGAGTCTATTGGAGACCCAATCCAAGTAGAAGCCGAAGATGGGGTTAAACAACTAGGAGGAGTTCCACCCGATCAGGTAGGAGAGCAAGTCGGTGAACCCAAAGAAGGGGACAACCACTTGAGTCAAATAGCTCCATCAGTGGTGCTTGAAACCCCTAAGGATAAGGGAGGTCTCGGTTCAGCAGAGATTGTTAAAGTCCAGTCCAATCAGCAAGTAATCGCAGAGGCCTCTCTCTTGCATGCCAACTTACTCTAGGGAGACAGAGTTGAGCTAGAGGAGAACCAGGAGCCGAAGGAGGATTGGTTCATTCAAACCAAGAAAGGGAAGTTGCCGCTCACTCGGTGGAAGCAACAACCAGTTTCACCTCCGTACACTAGATCCAAGACTAACAACCCCTTCGATGGGAGGTAAGTTATTGCTTACTACACCTAGATGATTGATAAACACTATATTATGATGATCTTTTATCCTAATTGTTTGCTTCTGACTGCTGAACTGTCTTTGTGCTTTTTGGTGGCTACGGAACGGGATGGGTTAATTCCACCCTTTTCAGTGACTTACATGAAGATTTGCATAAAGAGAAGGGACACAGAGCGTATATTTCTCTGTTGGATTTGCTTTCTTGTTTTTATAAGTAAGGCTAGGCGGGTCGATAGGCCTTCTTGCTGGATATCTCACATCAGTTCTTCATGAAGATCCTATTTTGGAACATCAGAGGGATTGGCAATTCCAAGTCTCGCAATCAGTTGAAGAGACTAGTTCAGAATTACTAGTCGGACCTTGTTTGTCTAGCAGAACCTATGATCAAGCCCTCCAAAATATCATTCAGGTTCCTTAAATCTCTGTATTCTGCTTGCGACCTTATCACTAATGACTCTTCTGAAAAGTTAGGTAACTTATGGATCCTATGGCGAGCCAGTTTGGATAAGCCTTCGATCATAGCTTCGTCTAATCAGCATATCACCATATCCATCAATCAAAGCATCATCTCCTGCATTCATGCCTCCTCTCTTGTAGTGGGCAGAAGGTCCCTCTGGCATGACCTCCAACTCATGAGTCAGCAAGGTTTGCCTGGCTAATGCTTGGGGATTTTAATGTTGTTCTCAATGAGAATGAAAGAACAGGTGGCAGGAAGCCTAGCTCTTCTATGATGGGAGAGTTTAGGTCGATGGTAGACACTTGTGGGCTAATTGAGAGTTAAAGCTCCAGATTGAGGTTTTCCTGGACTAATAAGCAGATGGGGAGTAGAAGGATTCATAGCAAGCTAGACAGATGTTTTCACAATCAGGAATAGTTATTTAAAGTTGGAGAATGGAAGTGTAAGACCCTGCCTAGGATTTGCTCTGATCATTCCCCTCTGTTTGGCTGGAGTATTGATGTAGTTAAGCCTAACAACATTCCCTTCAGATTCCATAAGAAGTGGCTTGCGCACCACAATCTCAAGGAGGTGGTCAAGGAGAGTTGGGAGGCAGAAGCTCTTGGAGGGCCGATTCAGATTGTTATGCAAAAACTCAAGAGGCTCAAAGGGGTTCTTTGGGCGTGGAATAGAGAAGTCTTTGGGAACCTTACTACTAGAATTACTAAAGCTTCTGAGGAGCTTGTAGTTTTGCAAGGTCAACTGGAAGATGATCCCCTTAACGACAATCTCGCCCAGGAAATTAGCATTAAGAAGAAGAATTATCCCGTGTTCACCTTCAAGAAGAGACCATGTGGAGGCAGAAGTCTAATTAAATGGTTAAAGGAAGGGGACCGTAATACCACTTTTTTCCATACTATGGCAAAGATTAGAAGAGGGAAGGCGATGATTAACGAGCTCAGAAAGGAGGATGGCACTATCATTTCTAATCAGGATGAAATCAAGACCTACCTTGTAGAGTCCTATCAGACCAAGTTTGCAGCAATTCCCAATAGCCTTGATGAGGATCTTCTCAGCTTGGTTCCCAGCCTAGTGCAAAATGATGAGAATGAGCGCCTCATAAAGATCCCAGATGCTGAGGAAGTTAAAAAAGCAGTTTTCAATTTAAATCCGGATAGCTCCCCAGAGCCAGATGGCTTTCAAGGATGTTTCTTCCAAGCTTGTTGGGAGATTGTGGGCCCAGATACATCCAGAGCAGTCATATCCTTTTTCAAAGAAGGGAAAATCCCCAAAGGGCTCAACTCCAACTTCTAACTCTTATTCCTAAGGAAGAGAATGCGATATCTTTAAAACATTTTAGACCCATTTGTATGAGTAACTTTCTGTATAACATTATAACCAAGCTTCTGACTTCTAGATTGAGTTCTATTGCCAACAGGATCATCTCAAAGGAGCAATGCGCATTTCTTCAGGGTCGAAGCATTCATAGCAACATTGGCTTGGCATCCAAAATGATGAATGAACTGAGAAATATGAAATTTGGGGGGAATGCAGGCCTGAAATTAGATATTTCTCAAGCTTATGACTCTCTTAGTTGGAGTTTCCTATGGAATGTGTTGAAAAGGTTCAGGTTCCACACCACCTGGTGCAATTGGGTCCAAGAAGTGGTCTCGTCCGCGCACTTATCAATTCTTGTCAATGGAGGGCCTTGTGGGTTCTTTGCAGCAAAAAGGGGCCTCAGACAAGGAGGCCCTCTATCTCTCATTCTTTTCGCTCTTGCTGAGGATGTGCTTAGCAGAGGTATAAATCTGATGCGAGACCAAGGCCTTTTCCTCCCCATGGTTTCTTCCAGAAGGATATTAGGCCCTTCCCACCTCCTTTTCGCGGACGACATTTTCATCTTCTCTAATGGTCATAGGAAAGGGTTGAGGAACCTCATCAACGCTCTTGATAGATATCAGAGCTCAGCTGGACAAATTATCAGCAAGCACAAAAGTAAGGTCTTCCTTGGGGATATGAGCGCTTCGAGGAAGAGAAGAATTGTAAATATGATGGGCATAGCGGAAGGTTCCCTTCTTGAAAAGTACCTGGGCGTTCCATTGATCCAAGGTAAGGTCACTAGTATGGCCATGAGACCTCTAGTTGATAAGATAAGTAAGAGGGCAGCAGGTTGGATTGGGAGGATGATCTCATTTCACGGCAAAGTTATCCTGGCTAAATCTATCCTTGTAGTCTCCCCATCCACAATATGACGGTTTACAAGTGGCCGACTAGCACCATTAAAGATTGTGAAAGAACCATAAAGAACTTCATATGTTCAGGAGATCCTTCCAAGACGAAACTTGTAACAGTTTCTTGGGATAAATTTGCAAACCCCAGGATGAGGAGGCTTGGGCCTTAGACGTCTGAGCGAAGTCAACCTCTCCCTTCTAATGAAGTTGGCTTGGAACATGCTGGAAAGCAATGATGACTGGGCCAAGTATATGCGAGGTAAGTACTTCAATGCTCAAGGAGATCCAGTTTCCTACTGTATCCGTTCTTCGATTTGGCCAGGTATTCGGTGGGCATGGAAGGAGCTTAAAAAAAACTATGGTTGGATCATTGGATCAGGAGAAAATATTGATCTTTGGAGAGAGGCATGGGCAGGCAATTTTGCGGTTACAGATGTCATCCAAGCTAGTAAAGCTACTTGGAGGAATTGCCAAGCAAAGGTAGCGGATATGATGGTAGGGAAGTCATGGCAAATTCCTATTCAAGTGCACAGATTTTTGATTATGTTGGTCTGGATACATCTCAGATAGAGATTGGAAGCCAGGATACCATAGTTTGGAAGCTATCGGTTAATGGTTCTTTTTCTGTCAAATCTGCCTTTGAGACAGTTAGAAGGAAAAACGTTAAAGTTACTTGGGACACATGGACCTAGAACAAGAACTCTCAGCCAAGACAAGCAGTTGTTGCTTGGAAACTTGCTCATGGTGCTATTCCTACGGATGATCAGTTGCAAAGGCATGGTATTCAAATGGCTTCTAGGTGTGGGTTATGCAAAAATAGTGAAGAATCTTACTAACACTTCTTCTTTAACTGTAGTGTGGCCAAGGAAATTTGGGATAAGGTTATGTCATGGTTTCAAAGCTATGGGCCGCAAGAGAGTTTGCTCGATCTATTTGGGTTGAACAAGCATAGGAGCCCGATCATCAAAGACCTTTGGATTTCAGCCGTTATTTCCAGTCTTATGCTATCTAGAACCTTCGGAACAAGGAGAAGTGGGAAGATGCATGCTGCCAAGTGGGATTAGCTTGTCAGAGGATTCTCTTGGACGTTAGAGATGTTGGCCACCAGTCCATCCATTGCATGCATAATTTCGTCTCTGATCTTATGGTGCTAAGAACCTTTGGCATAGGAGCCAAACCGCGAAAAGCCCCATCTATTAAAGAATGCTTGTGGTCTGCCCCCCCTATGGGAACCATAAAGATTAATTGTGATGGGGCTGCAATGGGGAACCCCGGTCCTGGAGGTTATGGTGTGGTGTACAGGAACCATGAAGGGAGGGGTCATGGGTGTGCTGAGTGGTAGTCTGGGTGTAGTGTCAAACTACATTGCTGAATGTGAAGCTATTGTCCAAGGAGCCAGTTGGGCCAAAACTAAAGGTTGGAATAAGGTTTGGATAGAGTCTGATTCTGAGGCTCTATCGTAGCTTTTCTCAAGCATGATGTCCCATGGAAAGTCAAGGCTAGATGGGACAACGTTAGGATAGATCTTTCCTCGGTCCGTTTTAGCTCAACCTGGAGGGAGGTCGACTTTAGAGCGGACAGCGTGGCTAAAAAGGGTTGTACTTTAAATGTTGGCGAGAGTCAATGGTGGTATGGTAAGCTGGATTTCCTTAAGGAGATTGAGGAACCGGGCAGGTCTTATTTCAAATTTGCTATGTAGCTCTTGGGGTGAGAGGTGCAGATGATGGTTGGATGTAGGGGTGCCATCCTAGATGGGATGCCTTCATCCATTGTGATGCAGCTTTATCTCCCCCTAGAGCCTTGTATATGTTTTTTTTCCTTTTCTTTAATAAAATCTTATCTTAGCAAAAAAAAAAAACATGAAATGAATTGAAAAAAAAGTCGTAGCAAAACGAAGTGGTATTGGGATCATCTGTCCTATATATTTAAATAAAAACCGGGCAGATCTTTACCAGGAACAAGAAAATCGCAATTTGGATCGGATTTCAATGAAACAATACATCAATGAATGTTTAGTTCGATTAGTTTAGTAAATTCTTTTTTATGGGGAAGTGGGCCAAAACTCATCTTTCTTGAAACAATATATCAATGCTCATCAAATGTTTTTCGTCTAGTCTCTCTCTCTCACCAGACCCTATCTTAGGTTCTCTAGTCCACTATCGTAGTTAGCTGTTCAACATACTGCAAAAGTAACGCTAAAAAAATGGTTGAAGTAGTTGGTCAATAAGCTATATCTGCTACCCTTAGGCACAAGGTGCACCTAAAGCGCCTTAGAAGAGTCAAGGAGAGGTGTGTTTAGTAAGGCGCGCGCCTTCAGACTAGGCTCCAGGCGCATCAGGCGCGCACCTCACTAAAATACATGTTTTTTTGTAAAACTTCTATACTTTAACCTATTATATTAAGCATCGGTATGATACGAGAGATACAATTGAACCTATCTCATTAAAAGACATTGATGAAAGCAATGAATTGCTACTCGGGGAGATGGAAATAGAAGGTGGAGAAGCAGAAGATGAATTGGTGTTTGAGAACCCATTTCATGAATAAAATGTGACCAATTAACCAACCAACAAAACTACTTTGAATAAGTTTGATTCTTAATCAAATCGTAAAATCCCACTTTCTGAAGATCTCTTTCTTCTCTTCGGGATCGAACATCAATTGCAGCGATTCGATAAATGACTCATTGGGATAGATGTAGATGAACAATGCCCCCCTAGAAATGTATAGGAGGTTTTCTCCTCATACGGCTTGAGAAAGAATGATTCAAATTTATGTATAAAATGGCAAATAGATCCATAAAATCATCAAATCAATTTGCTTCTCCCCCGTAAAAAAAAAAAAAAAATTATCATTCCTACTCATAACTCAAGTTGGATAATTCTCAAAGAGCTCAAAGGAAAATCCTTAGGCTTAGGCATTTTATTTATTGAGATGTCTCTAACCCTTTCTGTTTGTCTCTTTTAAAATCAATTTTTGGATTCCTTATTCTGATCCAGTTGTTGAGACAATTGAAAATGGTGTTTTCTTGTTTCGGGATCCTCTATCTTTTCTTTGAATACTTCGGATCCTGCTCGAACGAAACGGAAAATATTGTCGATAAATAGAAGTATGTCTTGTTCATTAACATCCCAGAAATATTCCGCCATGGTTAGGGCAGTCAAACCAACTCTAATACGAATACCTCCAGGACCAAAACTTCTTGTTTCAGAGGGTGAATCCATCAAGCTTGATCAACCATTAATGAGTAATCCCAATGTGGGTGGATTTGGTCAGGGAGATGCAGAAATAGTACTTCAAGATCCCTTATGTGTGCAATGCCTTTTGTTCTTCTTGGCATCTGTTATCTGGCACAAATCTTTTTGGTTTTTAAAAAGAAACAGGTTGAGAAGGTTCAATTGTCCGAAATGATTTTCTAGATCCGAGGGAAGGAACTATAGAATACATGTAATCTCACAGAAACATTTATTTTGATGAATTGTTTATTCAATTAATTTCAAATAAGTCGTATCTTGCTCAGACCAATAAATAGAACTGGGGTTATAGTTGAAGCCGCCAGTAGAAAACCGAAATAACTAGTTATAGTAGGCATGAAGGAGCTAAATGAGATACGTTGCTTTTATACATGTTTATAAAACACTTACCTAAGTTTCCATTTTGAAAGATACGAGGATAAGAAAAAATACCAATTGACAGAATCAGTTCCAATTGAAGGTTTTTGATTCATTAGTCGTTGTCATTATAGACGGCACTAAAAAAAAATAAAGTGACAGAGGTAGGAAAAAAAAAGATTGATTCATCATCTGTGACATCTACCGATCCCGCGATTCCGAATCAACAGATTCATTGAACAACTCTTGAGTAAAGTAATAATAAGAAGAACTTTGTCGTGAAATTTCATTCACAAATAAAACTCTCTTTGAATCACTATGGAATAAAATTTGAAAATCATTTCTATTTTGATCATTTTTATTCTTTTTCAATTGTATCGAATCCATTTTCGATTTTGGAATGAATGACCTTATAACACCTTTTACTTTAACTCATTAGATGTTCTAGTAGGTTCATTAATTGCACATAATAACTTGAATGAAAAGAAAAATGTATCGCACGATCGCTCGAAGAAAGAAAACCTTTATTTCACTCCAACTCAATTCTAAGACTAGTAATTCTATTATCTTTTCCTTTAAGTTCTACATTCTGCCTTTCCATATTATGGAGTCCCATCCTTTTTGCTAGGTCAAGAAGGAACCTTTGGCTCTAATGCAGCAATGGTTGCATCACGAATATTGATTGTTCAAATTATTGTTTGTTTGTTTCTTTCATCGAATACTATCTACTACTGTTATTGTGTTTTTGTACTACTAACCAAATCCTTGAAATGAAAGGATTCGAACAAAATACCCTTTTCTACAACCATGAAAGGGGAGTTTTTAGATTTCACATCTAGTTGAATTGTAGGAATATGATAATATCTTTCATGAATTATTAGAACCCAGCCTGTCAGACTCACACTTTACCAGATCTTCAGTTTGTAGTCCGAAGCTAGTAATGGAAAAAAAAACCTATACTAAGGAATTTGAGGAATTTTCTATTGAATGGCACATGGTTCTGCATGGATAAGGAACAAGAAAGGAAGAAATGAATTATGTACCACTTCTTTTCGATACTGATTGAAATTGCCTTGCTGTGTCAGCAGAAGGATAGCTATACTAATTTGGTAGACTCTAAAGACACCCTCGGTACACTATTGACGATCTCACAAAGATGAAATATCAGTGGGTTTCCATTTACTGATCCTATCTTTCACGGAATCGATCCCCCCTTTGCCTGTACAAGAATATGCGGAGCTCAGTATGTCTGGAAGCACGGGAGATTTTTCTTTTGCTGATATTATTACTAGTATTCGATACTGGGTCATTCGTAACATTATTATACCTTCTCTATTCATTGCAGGTTGGTTATTCGTCAGCACGGGTTTAGCTTGTGTTTGGAAGCCCTCAGCCAAACGAGTTTTTTACAGAGAGCTAACAAGGAATTCCATTAATAACTGGCCGTTTGATCCTTTCGCACAACTCGATGAATTTAGTAGATCCTTTTAGGAGGCCCCGATGACTATACACCAAACCTATCCAATTTTTACAGTGCGATGGTTAGCTGTTCACGGACTAGAATGGTTAATTCCATGAAAGAAGTCTTTTTCTCGAGGTACAACTAACAATTCCTATTTATCTGTTACGGAATCGACCATAGATCAATTCCCCTGTTATTGGGGAGTATTGAATACACCCATAATCCTGAGCTTCATGTTACTCCTCCCAAGAGACATGTTAGAGTCGGGGTATCTCAATCGCACCTCGCCTTGCGCCTCAGGCTCCAGAGGTCCTAGCGCCTTAAGTGTGCCTTGCGCCCTTAACTACCCTACTGCTACCTCCCATTATTTGGTGGTACTTCACTTTTGCTTAGATGGGAACGCTCGGCAAGAGATAATCATTGAGATTTTATTCGCAACAATCTTTGTCACCATCTTGTTTTTTTGTTTTGAACATGTTATTTTGAGGAGGAATCTCAATGAAGACTGATGGCTTATCCTATGCTGGCCTAGTGATGATGAGGAAAATTAGAGATCTGATTCCCATTTTTCTCTCGAATGTTGATAGGGTTATAGGCCACATTGGCTGTAAATCTTGTAATGTTTTTGTTTTACAAATCATGCTGAGGATTGTGGTTGAGAATATCTCTCACGTGGATAAAAAGACATTCCATTGGTTGAATATTCCCTCTTCTCCTTGGAGATTCCTTCTCTATTTCAGGAGAGAGATCACTTGTCAGATTTTGAATAGGCAGCCATAATCATATTCAGAGGAAAAAATTCTCTAGCAGCTAAACTTGAAAATATTAGGTGTTTTTAACAATTCTCGAACAGTTTTTAGTTCCCCTTGTTGTGCTCCTTTTTTATTTGCTTTAGTTGTTTTTATCAGTAAACACCTAGAGGTTTATGAAAAAAGCTTAAAACTTGTCAGGCATACGTCTCATCTACTGAGGCTTTATAAAAGGTTTACGCTTCATGCCTTTTTTACTCCTTTTTTAACTGTGTGTCTGTTGCATGCACTTCACATGCATATGCCGATGGGGGCAATCATACCTTAAAAAATTGTTTATTTCCTCTCTTTTTTTCCTCTTAAATTATAGTTAAATAATATTAAGCCATTCTACATTAAATAAAAGCATCTCTTTCCCCATATGAAATAGATCAATGTTATTTTTCCACAAATTTACCTAAATTTATCTTTTTTTATTGAAATATCCCATTATATATTTATTTTATTCTTAGTTTTCATTTAAAAGGGCATTCTCGTGAGGTTTACGCCCCACACTATGAGGTTAATGCCTCGCGCTTTAGGCCATGAAGTGCCTCGCCGCATGCCTTCACATGTAATAACATTGGTTTTTATTAAGTTTGGCTTTTCGAAAAGAAAGGATGTCACTCGTGTGGTTTAGATTTTTTTATTTTTTTCCAAAGGAAAATAGATGTGTAGAACTAAGAGCTCTATGCCAAATAATCTTCAAAGAACAAGAAGAAAACTCTTCGACTAAAACTAAACTCAAATCGTTATTCATCAAAACAACCTACTTTTGCATCCATCATATATTTTAGATCTTTACTAACCTACTTTCCTCCTATTTTGAATTGGAAGACTACTCTAAACTTCCCTTCTAACATTTAACTTCTATAAATAGTTACTAAAAATCCTAACCAACTAATTTGAATACAATTAGAAGATTCCAGAACTGTTTTTTTTTATCAGTGCAATTACAGAATTGCTTGAACGTCCTTCTCAGAAGTCTTCTTCTTTCTCCTTTTATAAGCCCACCTGTTTTGGTGGTAGAATGATATGATGTAGCTAGGGTTTACCATGGCAGGGATGCTCCTGCATAAAACCCCTTGGGCTTGAAAGATATCGTCTTAGAGTCCAGGCAGTCCTCGTAGTTGTAGCTCTGAACTTATTGGAATATGGCAGTTGTATCATGAGGCAAAAATTGTTGACGACCATCAAAAGCTTCCACATCCTTCTTCCTGATCTAACTCATGTTCTGAGGTTTGTGGAAGATGGAATTATGAGTTAGCGCTGGTGCTGGTGGAAGGCGAAATACCTCTCCAAAGGTGGCAAGATAACGCTTATTCAGAGCACGCTCTCAAGCCTGCCCATCTACTATCTCTCACTCTTTACCATTCCGGCTAGTGTGACCCAGGATTTGGAAAAGAAGATGAAAAACTTTTTGTGGCATGGAAAAGGGAATGAACATAAGTATCACTTGGTGGATTGGGCGAGTAAATGCAAACCCAAGGAGGAAGGGGGTCTAGGGTTTCGTCTCCTCAAGGATATGAATGTGGCTCTTTTGGGGAAATGGCTATGGTGTTATGGTGAAGGGAAAGAGAGTTTATGGCGGTTGGTTATTGCAGGAAGATATGGGGAGGAGATAGAAGGAGGGGTGTGAACCTTAGCGTTTCAATCTTATGGATGTAGCTTGTGGAAGGGCATTTTGAAGGTGTCAAGTCTCTTCAATGAAGGCATCCAACTCAGAGTGGGGAAAGGGGACAATATTCGATTCTGGGAGGACACCTGGTGTGGAGAAGGACCCCTGAGAGTATCCTTTCCAAGCCTATATCTCATTTCGGATCTACAAGGGGCTAAGATCCAGCAGCGTACGGTGGCTAATGATGGGGTGATTTCATGGAGGCTCGGGTTTAGGAGGAATTTGAATGACTGGGAGGTGGATAGTTTGGCCAGCTTGAATCTAGGATTGGAGATAGTCCTAACCTCTTGCAAGAAGCCGACCGGAAAGTTTGGAAGTGGGATTGTAACGGTGGGTTCTCAGTCAGCTCCTTTTTTCACCATATCAGGAGTACAGGACAGTGCTCCTTTCCTGGAGACAGTGTATGGGGAGCGCCTATCCCGAGGAAGGTGATGTTTTTCACTTGGACTACTCTCCTGGACAAGATATTAACGATGGATCATCTGAATAGGAGGGGGATGATGATCCCTAATAGGTGTTCCCTGTGCAAATCAGACGGCGAGTCCGTGGATCATTTGTTGCTCCTATGTCCTTACACGTTTTCCATATGGCAAGCATGGTTCTCTATTTTTGGCATCAATTTCGTGATTCCAGGGCATGTGGAGTCCTTTAAATCCATAGCTGTGAAAATGTTCTCAGGTAGGAAGAAGATCCTTTGGAACATCTTTCCTTTTGCAGTCATGTGGGCCATTTGGAAAGAGAGGAATCGCCGTATTTTTGAAGGAGAAGAAGAAGACATCCCTAGACTCTTTTTAAGAATTAAGGCCTATTTGTATTTATGGTCTTCTACTTGGCCTGAGTTTCGAGGCTGTTATTTTGATGACTTAGTGTTTAGATGGGAAGAATTGTTGTTTGAATCCTCCCATGTGTGCTAATCTGGTTTTAGGGCGTTGTCGGTATCTCGTCTTGAGATCCCCTTTGTATTCTGGTTTTTGGGGCTTTGGCCTTTTGAATATCAAATTTAACTTATCAAAAAAAAAATATAGTTTACACTTATAAAAAAAATGATATCGGCTGGCACCATACTGTATTGTATCGGCGATACCGATACATATCGACTGCTATGTTGTGATACACGCTAAAATAATGCCAAAAAAAAATTTCTTTCCCAAAGATTGAAAAATCATAAGATGGAAACTGGATATTGCAACAAATATTTGAAAGGAATATAATTCTATATATGAAATTGCTCATAAAATGTATACTTGATCATTAACATGATATCCTGTTCCATACCGATCAGAAAAAACATGATATCCTGTTCCGAAAGAATGCAGAGTTCTATTGGTATTATTTTTGAACTACGGCTTGTTCAAACGGGATAGCCTATTGATTGAATGGTTTTGGACAATGATTTGGTGAGCCACATTTATAGTGTGAGATGTAGGATGTAAACTGTTTGTGTGATAACTGGCAGAATATACTTCCCCTAACCTTTGTCTTACGAAAAAAAAATTATCTAGAAAGTGTTTGATCATTCTATGCATCCTTCTTACAAACTTTTGATGTACTAGTGGTATGTGTTTCTATATCTAAACCTTGGTCTAAGTGTAACCTGGATATATACATATGCTCATTACTCTGGTACCACACTGCTCATGAGATTTTTGATCAAGTAATGAACCTATTCTACCAGTTTAAAGGCAGAACTTTTTTTTCATTTTATTTAAGAAACAGTAAAAAATTTATGTTAATATTGGAAAAAGGGGCATGGATTGAATAAAGGAATAAGATTTGTGCAGCCCCCATATAGCTTATTATATACGTCCTGTGATATGTGTTGCCAATACAAACAAGACATCTCAGTATTGGACGATACTTTTCGAAGTTGTGAAATCTCGACCGATACCCTGTGAATGGCTTTCATTGCATATTTCCGGGTACCTTCCCTCTAACACAGATTCATTTCGGGCGATGCATATTGTTTATTGGCTGATACTTAAAGCATGCACATGTGTTGTTGCTGCTATACGACCAACTGCAGTTGTGTCTGAAGACACTGAACATGGGCCACGGTCCTTTTTTCTTGTAAATTTTTTGCTTGCTGTTTATTGGGGAAATTCGAATAAGCTTATGTGCAGTCATTTGCAGTTCTCATATTAATTTTGTTATTGATGTGATTTATTCAATCTTGTTATTTATGTGATTTATTGCTTTTCTTTTTAGTATTTTTGCTATATTATTTTTATTTCTGTAACATTTATGAAATTAATAAATAAAAGCGTTGCCTTTGATGTTCAAGCACCCAGTGGACCCAGGTCACCTTTGGCTATGTATGCTGCTCTCAACATATCTCGGAGGATGATACAGTTTTGGATTACAAGGGTGCAACTATGATGGTCTTTATTTAATGCTATTGAACAAGGGTACACCATTTTTTGAAATTTTGCCATGTCAGAGACTATGTCATACTCACATTCAGACTCAGTAGACAAATTTTCAAACAAATCTTTGTTTTCTCAAGTACTTTGTTTTCTGCTCGTACATTTATATTTTTATATGATTTTAATGTATATAATTTTTTTTATTGTATACTTTTATGAACTAAAATATATTAATAAAAAACATGTCACAGCGTCAAATTAAACTGTATGGACATGGGGATCAGCCGAACCAGGATCCAAGTGTGGATCAGGGATCACACTGGGTTGGCTCTAGATTGTTGGGGATCAGGGATACTTGTGGAGAGAGAGATGATTTACGTACCCGTAGCTGTAGGAAAACCCAAAGATAACTCACACCTTTGTTGATGACTTGGTGTATATAAATTTTATCCCTTTTGTGAATTGGATTGCAGCTCAATACATTTTTAGCTCATTTATACAAATTTTAATATATTCAAGTGTTTTAGATTTTTTATGATTTTTTCATTATTTTTCTAATATTTTTGCAGCCTTTTCATTGGGGTTCTGGATAGTGATTACTATGGATTGTCCCAACCTGGGCAGATCCGAATCCCAATCCTTTGAACCATGTCTGGATGTGTTAGCATATTCGGTTTGTGGGGTTAATGTGTCTCACACTTGGTATCAGTGTTTTACTTTTACACCTCCACGTCTGTCTGTTTCTATATGAATGGATCAGATGAAATCAAGTTGGCATAACACGAACATTCAATAGGTGAGTAGTGCAACTTGGGGGCCTCAGGGGTGGAGTCTCTCATAATAGCTTCACCTCTGATTCCTAGCTTCAGCTTAGGAATCAGTACTTTGGTCAACATGCAATTAATGTGCCAGGTGTGGCAAGGAAACAATAGTGATACCTGCCTCCATCTGTCCACCTTTAATCATATGTTATTGAATCAATAACTTCATTGATTTCATTGAGATTACAGAATATCTGAGGAGGCTTTCAAGTCAGCATGACTATCTATTCAAGGAATGTTCTTTTTCTTGATAATTTGTTTATAATCAGATTTTTTTTTTTGAATCAGCTCTTCAATAAATTAGATACATAGGTTATATATGTGTACGCGTCACATGCTTGCAAGCACTCGTTGGGTGGACTTGTATTTATTTATTCTGCATATTTAGCTGTGGAGCAAGAAACAGCCTACTTCTTCGCCCTAGATTAACTCACATTTCTTCCAGTGGTCATTACTGCTTTTGAACTTCAAGGCATGCACAATCATCCATCTCTTATTTTGTTTTCTCTCCTTTCATATCTGAGCACTTTTATGGTTCTTTTTTCAACTGTTAAATTGAACATGGAAGACAGATATGATCTCTAGGGTTTTATACTTGTTTACACTTGTCTAATGAAAATATAATCAGCGCCACTTAGTGAATGCTTATCTTGATCTTTCTTTTTAATGGTTGTCTTGATCATTGCCCTCAATTATGTTCTATATAGAGGGATTGAAGTTATGTACTAGGCAGAACAATCAATAAATCCTTACTGGAAATAGTAGGAACAGCATGTAGCAAGCTCAGGCTGCTTGTGAAGCCTTAGTCGTGGACAATTTATGACTTGGCGCTGGTGGTTGATCTTGCCACAACCATAGCTAGCACAATAATGTTTTAATTTATACTTTTAAAGTCATATGCTTCTGTATTTTTATTGTAAGTGCTTCCTTTTTCTTTGTTTGCACATTGTTGAGACTGGTTTACACTCCTCCCATTTTCTTACTATACATGTACATATATTGGGTTATGATAGTAAATCTGCATCATCAATCATATAACTTGTTCAATATAGAAAGTTAGAATTCAAATAACTTGTTCGACATAGAAAGGTATTCTTTTTAGAATCCAGACGTTGGAGTTGAGCTTGTGGTTGTTTTCTTAGTACATTCTTTTAAGATGTGATGCACCTTTGGAAGATGCTCACTCTTAACTAACTATTTAAGCTTGTGTTGTTTGCTTGGACGTATGAATTAGATGATGGGGCAAGTTAATCGAGAGAGGCTGGCAGAATACCTTGGGGAGCTGCAGCGGAAAGAGGACACAAACGACCGATATGTAGCTGCTCTAAGGGGAGAGACATTGACTAGACACCCTTATGTGAGGATTCAACCGATACCAAAGCAAAACAGCACTGAAGCTGATAAGGAACAGAAGAAGTAGGTAGGTTGGTGAACATGGTGTTGATACTTTGTCTGAGTACAGTATGCCTCGTGTGACAGGATAACTCTCCCAAATTTCTCTTACTAGATCAGATGCAACAATCTTGTTGGATTTGGGCTGTTTGGAATGGATCATGACTAGTATTTTGAACACTTTCTTTTGTTTGCTGTTGAGTCAGGCCACTGACTCCACTGCTCTGAGCATGGGATCTGAGGGTTGGGGATTATTTGTTGACGCAGCCTCTGCTGTTCAAATGTGCAGTTGATTTTTTTTTTTTTTTGGATAAGCAAACGCGAAGTTGATTGAGTATAATGTCCATGGTATCGAGAGCGCAGTTTGTGATCCAATAAACTATGGGATGTGCCAGTTTGTGCCTGCACAACTGGATTGTATGACACATTGACATTTAAAAGAAAAAAAAAATAAAGGATGGCCATTCCAACATGCTAAATGATTATTCTGTGAACATATAGGATGGGATTCACTATGCCTAGGGCCCACCTGGGAAGTCAGACTAAACCAAAGTTGAACTTGATCAATGATCACAACCATCGATCATTAGGTCTTTCCTTAAAAGAATTCCATTGATTTGATGATTATGATAATCTGATTGTGTTGATTTGTTGTGATAGCTCTAACCTTTGAATGTAGGTTCCACCCCATTAAGTGCCTTTTTAGGCCTTTTTTAGGTCTAAAAATTCTTACTCCTAATCATCGAACAAGCCTATTCATCAGAACTTGTAGCCATAACCAAATACCAAGCTCCCAAGAATGTCATCAAGGTCTGCATATTTGTATCAATGTGCCATGGTCTCAGACTTATCGGACTGCAATGCATTGGGTTGGATCCCTATAACAACTAACTTGAGCCGCCTGAATCGATGATTACTTTGTTGTAAGCTAGTGGTAACGGAAAGCAATGTCCAACCACTCATTCTCGTTATTTTCCTTCCGGTTGCTGTGTATGACATCTGCGTTTGAAGTGCCTAACTTAACACATATTTACTGTTATAAAATCCAAATCAAGTCCTTCCTGATCACCTCTGTTTCCTCTTTAGCCTCTCGAATTCTAATCAAGAAATGGGCTGGGTCATCTTGGGAAGATTGAAAGGGCAATGAGAGTTATGATTTTGATGGGTGAAACTCAGAAAAGATATGGACCGGTCCTTTCTTTTTTGGTTGGTAGGCTGCGCGCTCTAACCGTTGGACTGGTCATTTCTAGGTGGGGCTAAGCTCACAGACAGTGTCGGGCTGTATACCTAATTCGGACTATACCCGAGAGAGGGAGTTTCTTTGCCCGGGTATTGTTATTGTGCCAAAAATACAGATATTTTTTTAAAGCATTTCCATACTATTGGTGACCCGGACAGGCTCAATTTTTCTTCTTCTATTCTTTTGAATCGTTGCAAACTGGAGAAAAGTTTTTATCCTGGTCTATGTCTGGGCTGCATCTAAAAATACCATGTGGCACACTCTTAGAGATCAATGACCGTATGGATGTTTGAACCATCCCTAGGTAGAGATACTGACCAAATATCAGCCTGATTGGTGGTTTCTAGGCATTGGATCTGAGTACCCCAAAATAATGCCCAAGTCTCTCAATTGAAATCAACACATGAAAAAGATTCAAATCCAATGGTTAGAAACCATCATTCAGGCTGACTTTTGGTCTGTAGGTCCCCCAAGAGATGGTTCAAATATCCATACGGTCATTGATATCTAAGAGTGGCCCAGACAGCTGTGAACTGAATGATTATGTCTCAGAACCGACAATTTGGATAGGACAAACGCTTTATATATTAACTTGGGCAGTTCAGTTAAAATATTATCTTACTTTGATAAGGATTTCTCCCTTTGCTTTACAACCCAAGCAACCAAAAGTTGATTTTATTCGTTAACATATCATGTTTTTTACATGACATCGAAATGGAATAGCTCTAAATGAGCCTCTGAATGTAGTTGTAAGTGTCGGAGGATAAGGCAAGTGACAGATGTCTAATGAGCGGGGAAATGTAGTCCAGGAGACTCGCATAAGCCAAGTCATTAGCCATTCGGGTTTCAACTTCGTCAGACCCACTTTCCTTTCTTTGCAGGGGCATTTATAGACTCAAGTCTAAGAGGCGAAATATCGAAATACTCTTGTTCCATGTAGAAGTAACATGGCACCTAGAACCTTAATGTTCCTTCTTCGTGTACTCCTCTCTCAGTATGTCTGTCTCCAAAGCATGTCTATGCATCGACGTCTTATGTCAATGTCTCATGTTGACGCCTCATATCAACGAAGGGATGAAGTTGACGAAGCACCTTCATAGCTCCTCACGACATCAAGATCATGCCCTACGGACTTATCTCTCGACCTCCAATCTTATATCTCTTATGTCTCCCAAGTGCTGACTATGCATCGTTGTCCTATCTTTAGGTATTCTACGTGGCTTTAAATTTTTCATGTGGCATTCACGTAAGGCATGCATATTAAAGCATCTACATTTAGTTCCCTACGTGCTAAGGTGATGATGTAATCACTGAGGCACACATTGATGCTAATTCGGGGTATATATTTTACGACATCTTCTTCAAGGCATAATTAATTGCCGATGTTCTTTCTGATGACGCGTAAGCTTATCTTTCCTTCACCAATAAGTTTTCGAGGACTAGATTGGTTTCCACTGGAGATTTAGTTCTGGAGTACAGAAAAACTCTCAGTTGAAGTAGTTGTACAGCAGCACGTGCAACTTTAGCTAGATCCAATAGACCAGCAATTGCCTGATTTATCATAGCTCGTGGATTTGATTCCTCGGGGATCGTGTGAGAGAGATATGGTATTTTGTTCCCACAATATCCTTAATATTGTTGCTTTTAATTGATATTTTTCACGCATCCAATACAAATAACAATTATGAATAGCACGTCACTAGCAAATGGTGATAAACTTATGTACTTGGGTTTCTCTTTATAGTTGATGGTCATTGTCCACAAGTCCACCTGACTTGCTTATCCTTCATTCTCTAAAATCTTCAGAAGACTTTAGGAGCAATCTCTTAGTGCATGTTTCAGTCCACATATTGGACAACGATTAAACAAAAAAGTAATAATAATTGAAAAGCACTCTTAAAATTAATCGATAAAATTTAATATTTAATTTGCTTGAGTAAAGTTATAAGCTTTACCTTAGACAATTTAATGATAGGGTCTGACAATCTAGGAAAAATGGGTCCAAGTATTTCAAACTTAGAGATACATGTCACATCCAACCCCAGTTAGAAGAACTTTACAAACTCACAACTATAATGCGTAGATAATGGAATAGGCAGCATAAGAAGCAAAAAAGGCACGTTCCATGTTAAAACTCACAAAACCAAGAATAGCCACTTCAGCCACCTCTGTCGAATACAAGGTTATGAAACAGATGGAATCTCAATCGATTGAGTCATATGATCATGACAGTAGATTCATTATACTAAATAACATCAATTCAGCAACCATCAAAAAGTTATCAATCACAAAGTCACTAGGGTGTATTTTAGGCTATATCCCAATAGAGTGTAGTTTAGGTTTTATTAGCTTGTGATGGGTCTTATGGGTTAGGTGTGCAGATGATTATTGATGAAGGGTGTGCCAACCAAGTCGGGATGCCCTCCGTCTTTGTGATGCAAGACTTCGCCCCAGTTATATTTGTTTTTGCTTTGTTTTCTTTGTTTCTTTCCTTGTTTCTAATAAAATTCTTCTTAGCAAAAAAATATACAGCATCAATTCAACAACCATCAAAAAGTCATCATTCATGAACCACGCAAAAGTAAACAAAATATCTATAGAGAACCACTTGCGCTGTTAGATCAAGGTAGGTTCTCACATTCACCCAAATCGGCAACATCTGATATGGGTAAAAAAAATAAGATAAATTAGTAAGAAAACAATGCATATTAAGACATAATATTAATTAAATAAATATAAATTTTACTTACCATCAATCAACGACAACCAGTCCCTCATACACACCAATGCCTCCACAATATCAACACCCAATAAAAAATGAGACTCAGTAATTATCCTACCACCAGCACTAAATGCAGATTCTAATACTATAATAGATATATACTAGAACTGCCATGATATCATCACGAGCCATCCTTCAAGTGTTAGAAACTTGGGGCTATTATTTTTCCACTAGTGCAATATATAAAAATTATTCTTGTCTTCATCCAATGGGAACAAGTCTTCCTCTAAGTACTTATCCAATTCTGCTTTTTGAACTTGTTGTGAATTGCCTGAACGTTGCTTGATGAACTTTTTAAACCCTTTTTGCCTTCTTGAGCTCCCATGGTTAAAATTTCCCATGCTAGATAGATCCTAACCACTACCAGAAAAACCTCCAACTTGGTTCATACAATTAGAGTGCAGATTGCATACTCAGAGTAAAGCTCATTGAAAGAATCATTGACCTTCTCGATGTACGTTTTAGCATCGTCATTATAAATCATATCAAATGCATACTCAATAAAAGCCATCTTATAGCAAGGATCAAGAACAACACTAATAATCATTAACAAATTTTATTGACTCTAATAGTTATCAAACTTTTCTTTCATTGGTTATCCCATAAAACAAATATAATCATGTTCAGTAATCTCTCACTGAAGAATATTGTGATGAACATCATGAACTCCCTTTAAATATAAATTGGTAGTCGGATACTTGATTCTTGAAAAGTGAACTGTAACATCATAAAAGACCTTTAAACATTCACGAACTACATTCCTCACTTTTCACTTCTTTGTAGATGTCAAACACTTGTAATATGAGTTAACTCTGCCAAACGTTCAAATGTTAAATGGATTCCAATAATACTCTCAAGCATAAGATAAATAAAGTTCCATCTTGTTGGAACATCTAAAGACACTCATTTACTAGCGAACTTGGTTTGAGCCAATGAACTTAAAAATTTTTGATATCGAGCTTGAGATGATTTTGTAAATTTGATATTTTCTAAATTTTTTTAAAAGCTCATCAATCTCCTTCAATCCATTTTACACAATTAGATTTACAATATGTGCAATATACTTCAAATGAAATAAATCACAGTTAAGAACTAAATTTTTTTTGCAATATTAGAGTCATACCTTGAGATCCCTCATTATAACACCATTGTTAGAAATATTATCTACTATTATGACGAATAATTGCTTATTAATATTTCAGGCCAACCCTTGAGATTGATAACGACATTAAGAGTATCTTTAATTTATATAGAGCAAGCACCATTTGATAACTAATGATCTTCTTATGTAACTTTCAATTATTATATATGTAGAAGTCACACAATAATATCCTAACTCTTGATAATCGATGCCCACATGTCTATTGTAAGACTAATTTTGGAAGACAAATTGTCAAATAACCCTTGTAACTCATCTTTTATCTCATTGTATACTTTCATGACATCAACTAATTTTATCCCCCAACTTCTTTTCTTCAAAGTTTAACCACACTTTGGATTCCCTTTTTTTGACATTTAGGTTCTTGAGATGATTTATCCATATAATTTTCTAGCTCTCTAGTAACAACATTTGTACTCATTGGTTCATCAATAAGTCCAACAATACCAGGAGTACTAAGAGAAGGTGTAGATGCAACACTAGGCGCAGTATGACATTTCCACAAACCTACAAAATACCAACCATTCAGTCAACCATCAATAACCATTATTATTCAACCATTCAACTACTAATGCGTAAGGATGATATGCAAATGAGTTAAAAAGCCTAGTTAGAGACAATAATTGTAGGATAGCAAATAAAATGTTAACTAAAATTGTAAAAATAACAAAAAAAGAAAAAGAAATTACAACATGAATCAATAACATGCTTTAGTATTCAAAGCTTTAAAAATGATTAACAAACATATCAATTACAACATGAATCAATAGCATATTTGAGATAAAAGTTGCTAAACTAAGATAAATGCCCTTAACTAATTGCACCTATGTTGAGAAAATTTTTGGTTGGTGGAATGAAGAAGAAATTGATGAATTAAATACAACAATTCAATTCTACAATTAACCACTTCAAATCCATGTTTAGGAAATACATCAACATCCTTGAAAAAAGTTAATGAAAAGGAACACTGGAATGAGTACTCCAATAGGAAAAAAGAAAAAAAGCAAGAAAGAGAAAAAAAAACTATATAGAGAACGAGAATCCTAAAAACTAATCGAACAAATGGTTGAAATTCCTCATAAGATACAGAATTACATTTAAAAAACTTACAAAATTAGATGATTGTTAAACTTGTACTAAGAAGTCAAGAAGATCTTCAACTAGATCCAACAAACTCAATCAATCAATCGGTCTCACTCACAAGCAAGGAACAGAACGCTCGATTCTACAAATATATAGCGAGTGAATCTTCGAATCAATCCCGAAGTCAAACAAATTACCTCTAACAGTCACACTCGACCCTTGCAATTAGATCAGAAACATAATGTTGAGATCTACGAATAAATAAAGGATAAACATGGATCACTCAACATCTTTTAGAGATATTTTTTAGAAGAATATGATGCTACGTTTCAGGTATAGGTTCCCATATATGAAATTAAAAGCAATACATATATTTTTCCCTCCTAAACGTATCCAAACTTCAAAAAGGTACAGAAGAAGAAAAGGAACATCACAGAAGAATTGAACAAAGTAATATAAACTACAACCAAAAATTTAAATGAAAGAAACATCGAGAAGAAAAAGAAAAACTGGATGTTCCATCGAAATTTTATGGTTGACCTTTGATATTCGTGTGGAGATCGAATCCCGATGACCACCATTGGTTTGGAACTAATGATGATAATAGGGACGATGGCGACTATAGAAGATGCTAACATGGTAACACTAGCCTCTCTTCCTAAGAACTTGTCAATTGTCAATGGAAGTTGCTAACACAAATAAAAAATAGAGCAAAACATAATCAGAAGAGAGAGAGAGAGAGAGAGAGAGAGAGAGAGAGAGAGAGAGAGAGAGAGAGAGAGAGAGAGAGAGAGATTATAAAACAAATACAAGCTTACAACCGGAAATACGTTCAACTTAAGAAGAAGAGCTCACCACTCTCTCATCTCTTTGTAGATTTCTAGGTTTCTTCCCTCTCTAACTTCATTCGCGAAAGACCAGAGATCTTCGGTTGCTCTCTGATGGTCGAAACCCAAACTCTTCTTAACTTTGATCTACAATCGAAATAGAGCGGGTGACAACGACAATGACGAGATCATCAACAGGTCGATGACGAGATCACCGGCATCGGCGATGGCAAGAGAGAAAGTGAGAGAGAGAGAGGAGGGTTAGGGTTAGGGTTTTAGAAGAAAAGGGTGGAGAGGAGACGAGTCGACGAACAATAATGAGAGCAAAACAGGGTTTTTGTATTACTATATAATGACCCTATGTTTTTTAAGTAGACATGTCAATATTTGTATCCGAAATCAATTCGAATATCATAAACTTATCTAAATTCGAATCCGATACCCAAAAATTTCGAATAAGGGTGGAGAGGAGACGAATCGTCGAACAATAATGAGAGCAAAACAGGTTTTTTGTATTACCATATAACGACTCTACGTTTTCTAATTGGATCGGATATTATTGAAGTAGACATGTCAATATATGTATCCAAAATCAATTTGAATATCGTAAACTTACCTGAATTTGAATCCGATACCCAAAAATTTCGAATAATATCCAAAATTTCGAATACAGATTCAGATCATATTCGAATTTAAGACTATCCATTGACAAGCCTATCGACATATAAACAAACTATTACATAAAAGTGTCAGATACCTTTTTATAAATTTGATTCATTGATTTTAAATCCTTAATAATCATTACTTTTTCACCTATCAAAAAAAAAATAATAATCATTACTTTTTGTCATTATAATAACGAAAATAATATCCGTTATTTTTTTTATAATGTTTTACAATAAAAATCATTTATTTCTATTTTTGCCGTTATTTTTTATTTGAATTTTTTGAATTTCATTAAAAATTCTCACAAATAACAGCTGTTAATTCCACTAGAAGCTTGTTATGACATCATTATAACGGATGTAATGGCCTTTATTTGTGAGTGTCATAAAAACATTATTTTTATTCCGTTATTTTCGTTTTAGTCGGTTATTTTCTAAGGTTTTCCATTTTTATCCGTTAAAATATTGGGATGTTATGAACGGAAATAACGGTAACACCCGTTATCCGTTACACCGTGACCCCATTAACTTTGAGAAGCGTTTTGGTGGGACCCACGGGGGCACGTGGCGCTAGTGGAATCCTGTCGGTCCCATTTTGGGTCCTCGGACCTCCACGAGTGCTTCCGTCAAACTTTTTCCCGAACTCTAACCGTTAGACCCTCAAATCCAACTCTCTCGCTCTCTGCGAAGGTTGCCGCCGCTGCTCCTCTTCGTTAGCGTTTGCATACCGTGTTAAAGACGAGTTTCTTGTTCAGTTCATCTTCCCTTACCCTCCTTGAAAGATGCCACAAGGTATTACCTTTCTCTCTCTCTCTCTCTCTCTCTTATTCAGCTTCTTTTTTTTTTTTTTCCCTTTGGGGGTTTTTTCTTTCAATTTTATACTAGTGATTGGTGGTTTATGTCATTATGTGTGCAGATCTTCCAGGTTTCTACTATGATCCGGCGAAGAACCGGTACTTCCCTATCAAAGGTTCGATACCCGGATCCACTTCTTCGCATATTCAAAGACCATCCTCCAAGCCAGACCAGGTAAAAAAAAACGGGTGATTTAGAAGAAAAGTAGATATTTAGGTTTTGCATTGACGTCAGGCACGGATACACTCTCAAATTTTATAAAAAAGACAGCTTTTTAGTGTAATTTCTTCAAATGGATCACAAAAGTGGAAACTTATCGGAATCCAATTGAATTATGCCAGTAACCTATACTTTCAGAGTGTCGGACACAATGACCCCAACAAACTCAATAACGCTGATATGTCACTTTAAAAATATTTTTATAGGGCTCTAGATAGAATGGCAGAACAGAATTAATGTAGCCAACTCCAAATAGTTAGGATGAGGCTCTGTTGGTTGATTGAATGAGCGTATTTAGAAGATAAGCTCATATACAAAAAATTATATAACTAGTATCATGGTTTAGAAAACAGTTATAATTCCATTGTAATGGCATCACTCCAACCCTGTTATTCTATTTGGTATTTAAGGCTAAAAACGTTATAACGTATTTAACAGTTACAACGGCTGTTATTTTGATAATAAAGCCGTTAACTGTTGTTTTTTGTTTAGCTGAAAAATGCATTCGAAAAAGTAAAAATTTATAATTTTTAACCATTCTTTGACCCATTATAGTGGATGTTATAATGGTCTTACGCTATTTATAATGGGTGTTGTTCCTTATCAAGAGAGTACCATCATTAATAGATCTATAGGTGGTAAATCAATCTTTATTAGGCACACATGTGATAAGAACAACTAGCACCAAAAATACATTCACCTCGTGGGTGGTCATTATGTTTAAGGTACAGCCTATTTGTGAGAGATTCTGTCATGTTTATGCTCTCCTGCTTAGCTCATAGATTTGCTGCTTAATTCTTGTGTACAACATTACAAAGAGACAAAAACTAATCATATTGCCTTCAAATCTTAATCCTCCCAATTGTCCTTTAGACATATTTGTAGGCTTTTACGTACTCCTGTCGATGCCTTTTGTAAATCTTGATGAATCAGGATATCTCAGACTTGGACTTGTCAAAGATTGAAATTGTTCTTCCAATCAAACTTCCACTCCTTGAACCTCATGGTCAAAATCATTCAAGCTACTCTGAAATTCAAATCCTTGCTCTGATATTAGTTTGTCATAGAAACCGAAGATCGGATCAACAACTGAAGTCAATGCAAACAAGTAAAAGATGAAGAGAAAACAACCACAACCACACACGCACAAAGCACATAGATTATGTGGTTCACCACTAAGGGCTACATCTAAGGGAAGCGATGATCAAGAGTTTCTAATACATGCAAGTTGAAAAGTTACAAAATAGGCTTAGAATGATGGCTTATATAAGATTACCAAACCCTAGCCCCAAATCAACAACGAGAAATCCTGAAAATAGGAAACTATGATTATCACCAAAAAAAATATACTCTTATAACTCCTACTGGGGTTGGAACCTATGCAGGTCCAAGAGTAAAGTATTACTGATAGAATTCAAGACACCCAATCCACATATAACAGTTTACACACTAGTATGGTTTAAACTATTAGTGACGATAGCGGCCGACATCGATATGATATGTATTGATGATACCAATACATATGATGGGGACATCAAAGCATCACATGGGTTCTGCCAGTGGAAGACAAGGAAGAAAATTTTGAAGACCCCACATACATGTATATCATGAAGACTCCACATTGGAAAGATGCATGTGGGATGTGTAGGGAGTTTTTGAAGAGTTTTTATTTGCTTTCTAGATTATTTTGATGTTTTTTAGAGTTTTGGGTGGTGTCCTGGTATCGCTTGCAAAATTGATATGGAGAAAGCCTATGATCATGTTAGTTGGAATTTTGTGGATTATATGTTGGAGAGGATGGGTTTTGGAACGAAATTGAGAAGTTGGATTGGCAAGTGCATATCATCGATTTCCTTTTCCATCCTAGTCAATGGTATGCCTGCAGGATACTTTCGTGGCTCTAGGGGTTTGAGACAAGGAGACCCTCTTTCGCCCTACCTCTTCATAGTGGTGGCAGAAGCTTTGGGGAGGATGATCACCAGAGCAGCGGAACTTGGGGCTATCAAAGGTTTTGAGGTTGGGGTAGGTGAAGAGGTGATCTCTCACCTTCAATTTGCAGATGACACCTTAATTTTCATTGGAGAATCCCCGTCCCAGCTGAGGTTTCTAAGAGGCATCCTAGTTTGTTTTGAAGCAATTTCGGGTCTCAAGATCAATATGACTAAGAATATGAGATTTATGGGGTGGGGGAGCTTGCGGATATTTTGGGTTGTAGGGAAACATGTTTACCTACTTCCTACCTTGGGCTACCGTTGGGGGCCAACTATAGATCGAATACCATTTGGAACCCGGTTATAGAGAGGTTTGGTAGTAAACTTGCTCTATGGAAATCTAAGTACTTATCTAAAGGAGGAAATCTTGTTCTCTTGAAACATTGCTTATCCAGTTTGCCCCTTTATATCATGTCGTATTTTAATTCCCTAGAAGGGTGGCGAAGGCCCTTGAGAAAATCATGAGAAATTTTCTTTGGTATGATAGAGATGGGATGAGAAAGTTTCACCTGGTTAATTGTTAGCAGTATGTCGACCTGAGGAGGGGGGAGGCCTTGGAATCTGAAGATTGACCGAAATGAATGATGTCCTTCTGGGCAAATGGCTGTGGAGGTTTGAGGAGGAATTATCTAGCTTATGGAGAAGAGCGATGGCCAGTAAGTATGGGGTGAAGGAATTTAATTGGGATGGGCGCATTGTTCTCTCTTCATATGGCTGCAGTGTCTGGAAAGGAATTATGAAGATATTTGAGAATTTTATCACGGGGATATCTTATGAGGTGGGTAGCAGTGTCAGAATTCGCTTTTGGGAGGACCGATGGTGTGGGGATAGCCCTCTAAAGGTAGACTTTCCTGAGCTCTATACTCTCTCAGATAAAAAGAATGATGCGGTGTCTCAATTTTATGTTGGTGAAGGGGAAAACTTGGTTTGGAACTTTGGGTTTAGAATACGTCTTAATGATTGGGAGATAGATGCAGCGTCCAGATTGATTTTCTTCTTCCAGGTCAGACAAATGATTATGGAGTAGATCGAAAGATGGCAGATTCTCAATCAGATCTTTCTATTGTTCCTTACTTCCACATCCTGATCTCCGATTACCAGCTTCTTTCGTTTGGCGTTCCAAGTTACCCTCCAAGATAGCTTTTTTCTTCTGGGCAACTACCTTGGACAAAATTCTCACGGTGGACCACTTGAGAGCTCAGAAGATAATCATTCTGGATTATTGCTCCATGTGCATAAATAATGGGAATCTGTGGACCATCTTTTCATTCATTGCACGGTGGCAAAAGCGATTTGGACGGCTTTCCTATCTGAGTTTGGCATCAGCTGGGTGTTCCCCTCTTCATTGTTGCATATAACTACCAGTTGGACCACCTCCTCCTTATCCACTAGAGGTCGTATCTTATGGAGCCTGCTTCCCTTTGCCATTTGTTGGGGATTGTGGAAGGAACGTAACCTTAGGGTGTTTGAAGGCAAGGAGGCATCAGAGGAAACCATCATCCTTAATATTAAGGGCTTGTTGTACCTGTGGTCCAAAGTCTTCTCTGAATGTAAGGGGCTGTTCTTTGAGGACTTCGTCTTCCGATGAGACTTGATTTGTAGCAGGAATGCCTAGTAGTTTGGTCTTTCTTTAGCGCATTTCCTTTTTTTCTTTTTGTCTTTTTGTTTTCGTAGTTTGTGTCTTTGCCTTTTGTAGGTCATCTCGACCTCTTAGGCCTTTTTTACAGCTTCGCTTCTTTTTAATGACATCTTATACTTGTCAAAAAAAATAAAAAAATTAGCCCAATTTTAGGAGGCTCATTGTTATTTTGGTTAGTTGCTTTAAGTTGCTGTTTTTTTATAGCCATTAAATTAGATGGATGGCTAAGATTGGATTAGGTTATTTTGAGTTATTATATAAACTCTTTGAGTTGTAATGATGAAATATATTGAATCTTGCTATTGAGAATTCTCTTGTGGAGTGCTCTCTTCTTCCTTGGTGAGAATCCAAGCTTCCTTGGTGTGAGTCCAAGCTACTCGGAACGAATCCAAATGTAACTTCTCACTCTCTCTTCTCTCTTAATCTCTTCTCTTTTTCCATTTATTTTATCAAGTTTGACTTAGAAAACCCAACCATATCTCTTCCATCTCTAAACCCTAACCATTGAACAACACTGTGAATAATGCTGCATGAATAGTAACTTTCTTACACCAGTTCGTCCAAATCTTTGCAGTAACCATAGGAACCCCTAACCCCATCATAAACCCTAACTTTCCACAGTTCTTTTTTTTCCGAAACTCGGCTAAAATCTGATACTTGTCAAAAAACCCCGAAACTTGCCAGAAACCTTCATGAACTTCAAACTTCAAAGAACTTATAATCTCTTGGAAAAGGAAGCCATTTCAGATTTGTTTCATCTCTTAACTGATTCCCTAAGCTTGTTGGAAGTTCCATCTTCCATTAGATCTTTGCCGTTAAAGCAACGGGTCTAATATTGTAGGATTGTGTGAAGGCCTTGGATTTTAATAAATTTATTTGCTTAAATTTGATTATGTGCGTGTGATTAGCATCAATTTACTATTTCATTATTCTTAATAATTTTCTGTTAATCTCAGCCTTTAGTTGGAAGCCATCACATTCATGAAGGGTTAGGTTAGCTTAGGGGGTTTGAGTCTTACACTTAGGATTTTATTTTATTTTTGTTTTGTTTTATTTTATTTTAGATTAGTCTTGCATTAGTTTTGCATACTGGTTAGATTATTTTTATGAAATTTTAGAGCCATGGATATTTCTATACTGGTCCGAGGGGCTCCAACTTTCAATGTTGACCCAATAGCCTTCGATAACTGGTTATTTGACATGGACTGCTACTTTAGGCGGTCATGTTCGAAGAGCGTAAGGTTAAGTTCGCCAAGTGGAAATTGGTGGGACTAATCAGGATGCATTGGGATAATGTGGAGAGGCATAGCTTCACTCATGCCATATTACATTGATGATATCTTGGTTCACATTGGCTACATTATGGGTGAGATTGTATTCCACTAGACAAGAGGGTTGCTACGAGTACCTTGTCAAGTGGAAATGCATACCAGAATTTGTTTGGAGCGTTGAAGGCCTTATGTGCACGTATATGACATCCTTGAAGCCCCCACACTGGGAAGACGTGCATATGAGAAGGTTAGAGACTGCTTGGTTTATTGACGATGAGTTACAATGACTTGATCGTGACATCCCAAATCGGTACAACTTTAATTCATCCCTTTTCAGTTGGGGAGAATTGATGGGGACATCAAAGCATCACATGGGTTCTACCAGTGGAAGACAAGGAAGAAGATTTTGAAGACCCCACACACATGTATATCATGAAGACTCCACATTGGAAAGATGTATGTGGGCTGCGTAGGGAGTTTTTATTTGCTTTCTAGGTTATTTTGATGTTTTTTAGAGTTTTGGGTGTCTTTGCAATTAGCCCAAAGTTAGGAGGCTTATTGTTATTTTGGTTAGTTGCTTTAAGTTGCTGTTTTTTTTATAGCTATTAGATTAGATGGATGACTAAGATTAGATTAGGTTATTTTGAGTTATTATATAAACTCTTTGAGTTGTAATCTTTAATTAACGATGAAATATATTGAGTCTTGCTATTGGGAATTCTCCTGTGGAGTGCTCTCTTCTTCCTTGGTGAGAATCCAAGCTTCCTTGGTGTGAATCCAAGCTACTCAGTGCGAATCCAAATGTAACTTCTCACTCTCTCTCCTCTTTTTCCATCTTTATTTTCTTTTTAGATCAAGTTTGACCTAGAAAACCCAACCATATCTCTTCCATCTCTAGACCCTAACCATTGAACAACACTGTGAATAGTGCCACATGAATAGTGATGTGAATAGTAACTTCGTTACGCCAGTTCGTCCTATGACACCCTAAACCCTCACCACAACCCCCAGACACTTCCAAATCCTTGCGGTAGACGGGTCACTATACTAGGTAGATTGGTCATTTGAGAAGTAGAAGGCGAGATTAGTAGCCAAGGGGTACACTCAGACCTATGGGATTGACTATGTGGAGACCTTTGCACTGGTGGCAAAGATGAATTCCATCAGGGTGTTGTTGTCCTTGGCCGCAAATCAAGCTTGGCCTTTGCATCAGCTGGATGTGAGGAATGCATTTCTTCATGGTGACCTACATGAAGAAGTATACATGGTGCCACCTCCTGGATTTACTCCACCAGGAAATAGTAGCAAGGTGTCGACCGAAGAGAGCCCTCTATTGGCAGAAACAATTTCCAAGCGCATGGTTCGAGAGATTCACCCTAGTCGTGAAGAAGCTGGGTTACACTCAAAGTCATGCAGATCACACCATATTTGTGAAGCATCAAGGGAAGAACACCACTGCCCTCATTGTTTATGTTGATGAGATCATTCTCACAGGGAATGATGTAGAAGAGGTGACTAAGCTGAAGCGTCAGCTAGCAGAGGAGTTTAAAACCAAGGATCTAAGACCTCTCAAGTACTTCCTAGGTATCGAAGTTGCAAGATCCAATCAGGGGATCTTCATCTCTCAAAGGAAGTATGTCTTAGACTTGTTGAAGGACTCAGGCCAGTTGGGTACCAAGCCAGTTGAAACTCCATAGAGTAGAATCACTAGTTAGCAGAGGCTAGTGGTGAGCTACTACAGGATGTAGGGAGCTTTCAGCGATTAGTTGGGAGATTGATCTATCTCTCCCTGACTAGACCTGACATTGCCTATGCAGTGAGTGTGATTAGTTAGTATATGCACTCACCCAGAGGTGTTCAGCACATCGGATCTTGAGGTATCTCAAGTCAGATCTTGGTAGAGGTCTTCTGTTTGAAAAGAATGGCCACATGCGTATAGAGGCATACACCGATGCAGACTGGACAGGGGCCAAAGATGATTGTCGATCTACTTCAGGGTATTGCACCTTTGTTGGAGGCAATCTGGTCACTTGAGAAGCAAGAAACAACCCGTTGTTGCCAGATTGAGTGCAGAGGCCGAATTCAGGGCAATGGCTCATGGCTTGTGTGAGATGCTCTGGTTGAAGGTGTTGGTTGCTGAACTTGGCTTGCTAGTCTCAGGGTTTGTGAGCTTGTACTGTGACAACAAGGCCGCCATCAGCATTGCTCACAATCTCATTCAGCATGATCACGCCAAGCACATTGAGGCGGACTGCCACTTCATTAGAGAGAAGATTGTCTTTAGGGCAGTGTGCACACCATTTGTGAAGACTGATGAACAAGTTGCAGATGTGTTAACTAAGGGAGTTCCCAATTGGCAACTCCTTAAGTGTTTGTGCAAGTTGGGCTTGAGAGATATCTATGCACCAACTTGAGGGGCAGTGTTATCATATACGTATTTTTATAACGTATCTTTACGTATTTTATGTATTAGGGGTAGTTCTGTATATACCCCCCTTGAGGGGTATGCTTGTCTTTTGTATTTCCCTTTTGCATAAATAAGATTTATGGAGTCATCAAGGTTCTAAACTTCGACTTCGCCTTAGACTTCGGTCAGTTAAAATTCGGAATTAATTCGGGGAAGTTCAATTTGATTTAGAGAATTTCTGTAAAAATTCGCTAACTTAGAGAAGTTTAAAGATTTTTTGCCAAAATGAGTGAAACGATATTAATTTTGCTTAGGTTGCTCTAAATGGTTGTTTTTATGATATAATAAGTTATAAGTGTTTTATCATGCTTGTTTTATCATATCCTTAAAAATCAATGTGTTTTACCAACGTTTTGCTAAAAATTCTCCAAACTTCTCTAAGTTAATTGTACTTCGAATTAAACGAATTAATTCACGCGACGATTTTTTGCAATTTTTGCACTAAAAAGGCTAAACTTCGAGAAATTAGCCGAATTTTTATTGTTTATTTCGAATTAATTCGGCGATTTTTTGTAAATTTTTGAATACATGTACACTTCAATTCGGTCAGTCAAAATTCGAAATTAATTCGGCTAATTTCGCCGAATTTTGTCGAATTTTAAAACCTGACCTAATCACATGACATCTTTTCTCCTTTTCTCTCTTTTCTTTTTGATTGCCTAACCCTAACCCTAATCATCATTTCAACTAGAACAATTAAGAGATTTGATGAGTTTCCCATCGACACCAAGTTTTGCATATAAGAATGAAGATAATTAAAGAGAGGAACGAGGATGTGCAGTACCAATACTAGACACTTTAGATGTAGTGCCATCAGCAGGAGTAACATACTGCGCAGAGTTAGATGGACTAAGGGAAGGAAACACACCTGGGGTGCCAGTCATATAGTCAGAGGCAGTAGAAACAACACAAGATATACTTGAATGCAAGGTTTAAAATTTCGTTTCGGAGGAATGTCTCGGTCAAGTGAAAAATCGAGACAAACTCCGAAACGAAACGAAACATTGAAAAAACGAAAATTTTGAAACATTACGAACGAACGAACATTGATGTTTCGTAAGGGTTTCCTTGCGAAACGAAACGAAACATACGTAACATTACGAAACATTCCGAAATTTCAAACCATGCCTGAATGAACTTATTGTGGCAGTAGAGTTGGAGGAAGTAGCGAAATGTTGCGCTTTCATCAACTTAGCATATTCCTTCCGGAAAATAGAAATAGTAGCGCAGACATGGCAGGCAATGGAGGGACTATATGTAACGTAGTAATACCTTCAACACTTACAACAGTAGCCTGATTGGCCAATGCTGGTTTCCAATGAAGTTTTCAGCGCGTGTTAGAGGTGTGACCGTCACGAGACTCATGACCACAATGAGTACACGTACGAGTATCACGTCCTCTATTGCCCTCTGAGTCCCTAGCAGCTCCACGACTTATACCACCTGTCCAATGACTATGATTGGTAAAGTTTCCTCTCCCCAAGATAAGAAAATTATCGAAAGGTACAAAGGCATAGTTATTAGTTGCTGTGGCCTCTGTAGTCAAGGCGCAAGGCGTACCTAAGGTGCCTTGAAATGGTCAAGGTGAGGTGCCTTTAGTAAGGCGCGCGCCTCACTAAAATAACTAATTTTGTTTTAAAAAAATGTTAAAAATAAAAAAAATCCTTATTCCTAATATGGCCCCCAAATCCCTTAAATTTACAAACATTGCTTCTTTATTTTTTGAAATTTTTTTACTTTATAGGGGTGTTTTGGTCATTCAACATTTTAACATTTCAACTTGTGAAAGAAAAAGTTTGATGATGGTGTACATCATAAAAGTTGATGACGGACCAACAATGTGAGCCACGTGGCATAGTATTAGAGGCTATTGACCGTATGGATGTTTGGCCTATCCCTAGATGGGTTTACAAGACAAAAATGGGTTTGATTAGTGATTCCTAACCTTTGAATCTGAGTACCCCAATAATGCTAGAAATCCATAGTTGAAAATAATCCATTAAAAGGACTAATACAACAAACATAAATTACTAATCATGATGGATTTTGGTATGTAGGTCTACCTAGGGATGGGCAAATTTTATGGCTTTTTGACTACTTGTTTTGTATTTAGATAATGATAATGTTAACTAGAACCTATGATACTCGAATACCTGTACCCCCCATCGTACTAGTGTCGACACAGATACATGTATGGGACACGATACTGACACCCCGGACATATCCATCATATATGTTGATATTTCTTAAAAAATAAAATAAAATAATAAATGACGCACCAGGTGCGTCGTTTTCTAGTAAATTTTTGAAAAAAATAGAAAAAATGATAAGTTCTTTATATGATATTTATGTGGCCTAATGATTACTTGTTTTGTTATTTTATGATGTGATTTTTCTTAATTTTTTAATATTTTTTATTATAATTTTTAATATTGCGCTTCGCTTCAGTCAGGCGCGCGTCTCGCCTTGCGCCTCAGGCTCAAGGGGTCCTAGCGCCTTAAGTGCACCTTGCGCCCTTAACTACCTTGGCTGTGGCATTATTGATAGAGGAGGAGATTTGAAGGCGAGAGTAAATTTTTGTCAGTGATGGGAGTTCTTTGCTACTAAGGATTTGAGTTCGCACAGGCTCAAATTCAGCCTTTAGGACAAAAAGGAACTTCGTAACTCGATACTCCACTTGCTGTCGTCGCTGGATCTCTAGATTAGTAGTAATAGGCTGATATACGTTAAAACTCATTAATTATTCTCTTCATGCAGGCATTATATCACTAAGAATTTTTTCACCTTGTTGTAGAGTAAATATTTTCTAAAACAGTGGACACACTTGTGAAAAATTCTTCTAACTAGAATACATATCCCGAGCTGTCTCTTATATTTCTTTTGTTATGTCCAAAAAATCACATTTACACTTATTTATGGATCCATATTGTTCCACAACCAGGTCATGATCTGAACATTTTCTCGAGTCCACTCGCCATAATTACTAGCCTTCCTCAAAGGCTGTTTTGTAGTCAAGTAACTAAATTTCGCTCTAGCTATGAGAAAGCTTGTACAGATTTAGACTAAAGTACATAATTACTCCCATTGAGTTTAATGGAAGTCATCTGAGACATAATCATCTCAGAATAAGACAACAAACTAGGTTTAGATTCCATCACTAGCCGCTAGGTCACAAACACCTATACTTAGTCCATAAAGCCTGCAATTCTCTCTAGATACCTGCGATATACTCTGGAGAGCCCAAAAGAGAAATCTAAACACCTGTGATTTGCTCTGAAAAGCGTGGGAGAGAAATTGATACATGTGATTTACTTATGGTGGCCTCGGGAAACGTGTCATATCAGCATGTTATGACAACCTCAAGAAATGTGTCACAATGGATCTCGGGAAACGTGTTACGACAACTTACAGGAGGAACCTGTGATTTGCTTTGGAGACAAAAGAGACCATGCTGCAGCAACTTCTCATTTGCGGTATGCACATACACATAGAAGCCCAAGGTTATCTCTTCAAATCTGCATGAATGACCTTTTGCACATCCTCGTACAGTATCGGTGACAAGAACCACCACAAAAGGGAAAGAAAAAAAAGATGGGAAAGCCTAGGGTTTCATGAGCAGACCTTGTGTTACATTAATGCCTTGAAATGCTTATTTTTATTTCTTTTATAAGACATTGGTATAGGATTTTAATACTTCATTATTCACAAAAACTTCTTAAATTCTCCTGCTTCCTACATTTGTATTAAGAAATTCCACATCCACATTTTCTTTTTTGATAAATAACACATCCACATTTACTCCCTCTCACACCGTTTTTGTGTAACTAACATTTGGACTTAATGATCCCTATGTTTTTGTAGGCAAAGGATGGAAATAATACGCGTAAGATAAAGGGAATCAGAACTGCAGAGCTGCTTCAGGTTAGGGAGTTGTATGGTAAAGCGCTCACGTTCAACAAGTGGAAGTGTAACTTTCAGCAGGAATACCAAAAGATACAAGCATCCCAACCTATGGTATGTTTCTTTTATTTCTAGGTTCAAATTCATTTTCCTTTCATCATCTTTGATATTTGTTTTCTAGCCTCGATTCTTCCAGAAATGCATTATTGCCATACAATAACTTGTACCATAGCATGCTTGGGCATTGGCACTGTTTCAAAGAATTTACTCAATTCTTGGAATGTTTAGCTGTCATTTCCTTCCATCTCTGTTGTAGCATACAATCTAATATGGATTTCAGAGATGAACATTAGATGTTCAATAGTCAGGTGCGGACTGTGGAAGGAATGGAACCAGCGAAGGCAAGAGTGAAGATTTGGCATCCATAATCCTTAACATAAAGGGTTTTGTCTTCTTATGGTCCAAGGTGTTTGCAGACTGTACAGGACTCTTTTTTGAGGATTTTGTTTTCAGATGGGACCTCCTTTGTCTTAGGGATGGTTGTTAGTTAGAGGCCCGACCTCCTTTGTCTTAGGGATGGTTGTTAGTTAGAGGCCCATCGGATTCCTTTCATGTTTGTGGTTTAGCCTTGTGTAGGTCACCTCGACCTCACAAGCTGAGCCGCTTGTTTGCCTTGGCTTTGCCGTTAATAAAATCTACACTTACAAAAAGTCAGGCTAATATAAAGAGCTGTTATGGTACATACCTTGGGCACATTGAATCATGGTGAGGCCAGTGGAAAATGAATAGTATGAAACATAGTGTGAAGTTTGGAAGACCCATGAATTGTGAAATGTTTTGGTGAAATAGGTCGCCAATTAGGAACTGTATAGAATGGACTAATTGTGGACTAGGGGACTACCGTTTGAAGGAATGAGTGTAGATACGAACAGCATAGAGTTTTATTCTTGTACTGTTTTCATTCATTTCTCAAGCTTGAAACAATTAAGTGTACCTTAGCTAGTAACAGATTGAACAGATTTCAATCTGTTACTATGATATGAATACCCAAAAGGAGGGAACATAGGAAAAGGTGCAAAAGCACGTACTCCCCCGCTCATCTCACATTGAAGCTCCTGTATATAATCATATACAGTGGCTTATATGAGGCACCTAATCCAATCCTTGTGAACAAATTTCCTCAACAAACCTGGAAAGTGCCAATGCTTGCAATCAAATCAGCATCACATTCTGGGCCAATCCTGGTTCCCTTAGTTCATGACACACTGGGATGAGAAATTGAATTGATTGGTTCTCTTTGAAAAAGCATTCCTGCATGCTTTCCTCTGCAAATTTTCCGGCTTCTCTGAATCAAATGATCACTAAATTAATTCAAACTATTAATATTGGGAAATGAGACAAAACTATTGGAAGTAGTGGTACTGGAATCAGATGAGATTGCTTACCTTGTTGTTCGGTTAAAATATGAGTAATGCTAGCTTACACAAGTGGGACCACCTTTGCTTGGATGACATGTTAACCCTAGGTGAGTGGCAACCAATACAGCCTGTTGGCCTCATCATTATCTAAAAAGAAAGCATAACACCTGCGGGATCTTTTGTAGGAATATCTATACTGTTACCTATGCAAATGTCCTGTACCCTCACTATCCACTATATTTATCTTTCCCATGGCTAAGAATCCAAGTGTTCACTGATGCACTTTCATTCTGTTGCTTGATGACGCATGGGAATCAACAGTTAAAATATGTCAAAAATATCATTGTATTTTTGGAGCTAAGTTTTCTGAAATATATTAATCATAATAGTTTGTTGATTTATTAACATGTCTAAGATTTTTGCTTATTGGTCACATCAGAGGTGAACCAATACATCAAGAATTTATGTGACTAGAAGAGACGACTAAGAAGGAAACTAGCTTGGACACTTTTGGATGTTTCATTGTTCCGTCTAAAAACCTCATAAAATCCTAGAGAAAATATAATCACATCCTATTTTCTTCCCTTTTTTTAATTTTTTATTTATTTTTATATCTTTTGTACAATGCATATGCAAATATACATTATTAGGAGGAAGGGATTCTAAATAATGGACATGTATTGTTCCACTGGCCTTTTTAGATTACTCAACAGAGACTGGGTGGACATGCGTTGTTCCAGCTAATGCTTCTTAGATGAATATTTTTTTGTTAAACTTTTTATGGTCTGGATTGATTGTTTTAGAAAACTTAAATATAATGTTTTTCACATTTTTTTTCTCAATTTCTCTCCGTTCTTATTTGTTTTAAATCAGCTTCTTTCATGCAATACAGATATGGAAGTATCAGAAGACGGATAGGATCGCTGATAGTGCTTTGGAACAGTTACACGTTGATATTCAAACACCAGAGGCCAAAATGAATCAGATGTTCTATTGATGGGCAGTATGAATGGGTCTTTAAGGTGAGTATTGCTCTCCGAGTAGATATTTCTTGTGCTTCTAATCCTCTCACATTTGTACTGCGCCTTAAAGATAGCAGTATGAATGGGTCTTTAAGGTGAGTATTGCTCTCCGAGTAGATATTTCTTGTGCTTCTAATCCTCTCACATTTGTACTGCGCCTTAAAGATACACATCCACAATTTATAGTTTTTAGTTAATGTAAATTTCTCTTGGCTTGAACTATTTTCTGCACTGACTTCAAAATCATCTGAGATAAGATTGAATATTTATGTGGCATACGGATGTGATAACTATATGTTATATGGTACTAGATACATGATATGTAGTCATAATGATATTATTACATATAATCCATTTCTATGTTCATGTTACTCCATTAACATTTAGTATGAATACCAAGTATTTTAGTTTTGCGTTGTCGATCAGCGGGGTGGTGGGGGGTTTGTTTGGTTGTGTCGTAGATGACTTCTGCCAAATCTTTTCACATGAACTGACTTATTCTTTGAAGCTCCATTCTAGGGTGTTTTCTGGATGTTAGCATTGCATCAGCATTTGGGTGAAGTAGGCAATGTGAAGGGTTGACTAGGGCGTCTCTTAGAGGCTGTGCTGCAATGGTGCTCAATTGCAGTGAAAAGTAGGCGATTGTTTAGGTAAAGAAGCTAGTTGAAGTAGATAGGGTTCAACCGACCACATGAAATAGAGGGATTTTGTCAAGTAAAAATGTGGATTTTGGGGATACAATTAAAAGGAGAGTAGCTTATCATGTTTACCAAGATAAAATGAAAAGGAGGAAAAGCCAAGGAGACTTGTGGTGGCTACAGCCTTAGGGATAATCTTGCAATTGTAAAAAGAATTGCTGATGGGTTGACATCATTTAAACCAGTGTCAGGAGAGGAGATAATCAACTTAATTAGTGCTTGTGCCCCTGCCCCTGCTGCCCCCCCCCACAAAAAAAAAGAAAGAGGATTGGAGGATAAGAAACAATTTTGGGAAGAGATAGAAAATGGGAAATTTCAAAGAAATAGAGGGAATTAAATATTCACGTGGTAAAAGAAATAGAGGATATGAGATGAGAGGGTGCATATAGGACTAGCGTTTGGAGAAAGAAATGATGGGTGATGCAATCCTTGAGTTTGCATGGCATGTGATCTTGCATTAGCAAACACATATTTTAATGAGACACGAGCATATGACTCTCAAGAGTGGATCAAATAGGAGGTAGATTGACTTTTTCCTCGTTTTGAGGAGATAATCAAAGTTATTAGTGCTAATGCAACCCAAATAGGATTGGAGAAGAGCATTAAGATACATTTTTGGGAAGTGACGAATAGATTATGACGGGCAATTTCAATGGAAAGGATATATATAGGGGTTACTAAATATTCATATAGCTAAAAACAGTAAAGAATATTAGAAGGTAAATGGAAGGCAAGGGTTTAGGGAAAGAAATGAGATGGGCGATGCATTGAGTTTACCATGGCATATGATCTTGCATTAGCCAACATGTAGTAAATGAGGGATAAGAGAATTGATGACTCTTTAGAGGATCAAGTTTGTGGACGAGCACATCTGGGATTCATTGTTGTCAGTTGATTTTCCTTGAGATTTGCTCACCACAAACAATAAAATAAATCAAACATAAGGAAAACAAAGAGAAGAGAAAGAAGAAAGGAGAGAGACAACCGTTTTTTACATGGTTCGTCACCAGATTCTGGTGACAACGTCCACTGGCCCGAGAGATGTGCAATCGACTATAATAGTTGTTGTGTTACAATGCTTCTCTCCCCTCTCATCCAAATTCCTCTTCTCCAAGCTAGGGGTGTACAATATAGAGACAATTAGGAGACTCTCTCTTACGTAAAGTAGAAGTCTCACAAATAGAAGGTTTCCTCTTCTCTAAGAGATTCTCCTAAAATAGAAGTCTCAACAATAAGAAGGTTGTCTCTACTATGAAACTCTCCCAAAGTGGAGATAAGTAATGAAACAATGTAATGATGGTACTGTCAAGCTACTATGCCATCATAATTTATCATCGGGAAAAGTGGATTGTTGCCTACTTTAATGTGCACACTTAGAACACTAAAGGATTACAAGGATGTACTCCTTAGCTAACATGAAGTCATGAATGTACTAAATCAAAACCCTAGACATTAAGCCTAATGTGCAACAAAGTGGTAGTGTAACTAGGGTATGAGGTGTAGTATATGCAACAAGCTTAATACATGAGTGCATGGTTTAAAAATTCGACAAAATTAGCCGAATTAATTCCGAATTTTGAATGACCGAATTAAAGTGTACATGTATTAAAAAATTTACAAAAAGTCATTGAATTAATTCGTTTATTTCAAAGTAAACAGTAAAAATTCGGCTAATTTCTCAGAGTTTAGCCTTTTTTTGTACAAAAATTGCAAAAATTCGTCGAATTAATTTGTTTAATTCGAAGTAAACAGTAAACTGAGAGAAGTTTGGAGAATTTTTGCCAAAACGTTGGTAAAACACACTGATTTTTAAGGACATGATAAAACAAGCATGATAAAACACTTATAACTTATTATATCATAAAACAACCATTTAGAGCAACCTAAGCAAGATTAATATCGTTTCACTCTATTGATAAAAAAAAAAAATATTGTTTCACTCTTTTTGGCAAAAACTCTCCAAGCTCCTCTAAGTTAGCGAATTTTTACAGAAATTCTCTAAATTGAATTGAACTTGCCCGAATTAATTCCAAATTTTAACTAACTGAAGGTTAAGGCGAAGTCGAAGTTTAGAACCTTGCTTGGGGGAAGCCTCGAGGTCGAACCACAAGGATTGGTATGGTGTCCTAGACTAAGTTACTACAAGCATGGTGGGGTGAAGCGATGGAATGAGGAGGTGGTGTGTGCTAAGTGGTGAAGTGTGTGAGTGAATGCAAGAAAGTTAAAGAAGTAGGTAGTGTGCTAAAAAATAACAAGACAAGTAATGTATTTTGAGGGAAATCAAGAGAAGAGTTTGGGCATCAAGATTTGGCCCATCTTATCATCTTGGTCCTCATGGAGCAAATCATTAAGGAAGATAATCAACTATTGAGTTGTTCTCTTCACCAAGGATATGACAATATAGCTCATTATTACATCATAAGGTAGGGTTCCCACCAAAAGACATTTCCAAGTTTAAAGCACAAACTAGAACTAAAATGCTCTAGAGAAAGAAGAGAATCTCATGTAAGACTCAAAAACAAAGGATGCATGACATATCATGTGCAGAGCATACACATAAGATTTCAAAAGGAAATGTGATGAAATGCCTCAATCCATTAATGTATGAATTTAACTCTGTAGTCAAGGCGCGCGCCTTAGGCGCAAGACACACCTAAAGCGCCTTAGAAGGGTCAAGGCGAGGCACGCTTAGTAAGGCGCGCGCCTCAAACCAGGCTCCAGGCGCATCATTAAAATACATGTTTTTTTGTAAAATTTTTGTTCTTTGGCCTACTATATTAAACATCGGTATGATAGGAAAGATACAATTGAACCTATCTCATTGATGAAAGCAATGAATGACTACTTGGGGAGATGGAAACAGAAGGTGGAGTAGCAGAAGATGAATTGGTGTTTGAGGAAGATAGCTTGACATGGAGTGTTGTTGCGAGAGCTGTTGGAGTTGGTGAATCAACATCAAATACTAGATCACAATCAAGGTCAAGAGTAAGGGCAAGGGCTTTAATAAGGGAGCTGGAAGAGGAAGATGCCAATTCGGAGGAGATAGAAGAAGAAGAATATATTGAGGCTAACACATCTGATGATGATGGGATGAAGCTAATGATTATATTTTAAATGATGGCAATGTTAATTAGAACTAATTGTGGGCTATTTGAAATTTTGAACATTAACTATCTTTTATGTTTTATGGCTTTTTGATTACTTATTTTGTATTTAGATAATGACAATGTTAACTAGAACTGCTTTTGGGTTACTTGAGATTTTCGACATTTGCTATCTTCTATGTTTTATGGCCTAATGATTACTTATTTTGTTATTTTATGATGTTATTTTTCTTTCTTTTTTTTATATTTCTTATATTTATTATAATTTTTAATATTGTGCCTCGCTTCAATCAGGCGCGTGCCTCGCCTTGTGCCTTGCGCCTCAGGCGCTAGAGGTCCTAGCGCCTTAAGTGCGCCTTTAACTACCTCGGTATGAAAAACATAAACAACAAAATGTATTTGATATACTATGTGAAAATGAAAGCCATATACAAGAAGAGAGGGTGAAAAAACCCGTGAAACCATAAGCTCAAGACCATGTGAGAAGCTCCATGTAGACCAAGAGAGAGGGGAAGATCTCCTCTCTAAGCCCAAGTAGCCTAGCCAACCATAGAGTAGATGGCTATAAGAACTAAGTGGAGAAATGAGAGATGAGAGGAAGGGAAAAAGAATATGGAAATGGGAGAGAGAACTCTTTGGTTTTATCTTCAAAGTCTCCATCAAAAAATGATCAAAGACCCTAGAAATGAAGAGAAAAGGGGGTTTAAATAGAGAAAGTCTAAGGGGAGGAGAGATGTAGAGGATTTAAGGGGATTTGAGAAGGATTTGGGGTCCAAGAGGAGGGATTATATAGGATTTGAGAACTATTTGGGGTTCAAAAGAGAGTCAATGGTTGGAGAATAGGACCAATGAGGTGGGATTAGCACAAGGCTAGTGTAAGGTTAGCTTGCAAAAGGTGGCGGGTTTGGTCCCTAAGGGGCTAAAGGTGTTGAGGTTTGGTTGGTGGGTCATATTTGTGTTCTCCAAGGAAGCTAAGTGTGGCCTCTCCATTGGTGGGTCATCCATGGTCTTCCCAAGAGAGCCATGGCTTTACTTTAATTTGAAATCTTCATGACATGTCACTTTCACCCATGTGAAGGGTCTTCAAGAATCGCTCCATATGGCTATGATGGTTGAGATGGCTTATGAAGCCTCTAGAAGACTCCAATGGCTTGATGGCTTGGGATGGCTCCATAAAGGTGTGATGACTTCAATGGCTTTCATGGCTTCATTAACCACTTAGATATGGATTGTATGGCTATGATGTTCCATCAAGCTCTCAAGAAGAATCCAATGGCTGGGGAGCTTTCATGCGGCACCCTTGATCCTCCAACTACTATGCACACACATCTCCAACAATGATCAAGGGTTTAGATTGACTTAGAGGAGAGTGGGCCTAAACCAAAAGGGAAATCTGAGTTGGGCTTGGGTGGCCCATCTAGTATGATGGCCCATCCCCTATTGGATGGTGGCAAAGTACTAGCGGGCCTCACCAAGTCAACGACGGGGCCTTTGACAGGGGTCTCAAAACACCTCTCCTTAACCCTATATAGTGGTTTTCACTTGGAGATGGGCTATGGGAAGCTATGATTTCTTTCAGTGATCATGCACTCTAGAATGCTCATTGGTGATCCACCGTTCTCACTTGTTTTCTCTCGCGATGATAATCCTACAATTATCCAATGTACGCGTAATGAGAGTTTAAGTTGGGTAAGCTATACAGAGGACACTTGGGATGCATTTTATGTGGAAATGCAGAGTTATAAGGTCTCAAAAATTGATAATGCTCCAAGGATAAACATGTAATTTGTACAAAATGGGCATTATCATGCATCTCGAAAAGCATGTAGGGAGGACCCGGGAACTGTGTCAGGGAGGTCCATGGAAGCTTGACCTCGGGAACCGTGTCAAAGAAGTTAGTGGAAGGTCGGACCTCAAGAATAGTGTCGAAGAGGTCTGTGGAAGGTCAGCCTCATGAATCTCATCAGGATATCTTGGTACCCACAAAGTTGGAAACAGACAAACTTATTCGTCTTTGGAGAGATTTTTCAACTTGTAAATACTCTTAAGGTTATATAAGGAGAGGCTTTTTTTTTTTCACAACAAAGTTTAGTGGTTTTGGATGTTTGAATTAAGAGATGTAAGATAGGGAATGAGTGTTGCGAAGGTATGGCTTCTTGGAATTTTGGCTTCCGTAGACACCTAGGATTGGGAGTTGGATTGTCTTGCCTCTTTTCTCCATTAGGTTGGTGAAAACCCGGCATTGTCGTTGGAGGATGATAGAAGAATTTGGAAGTAGGATCTTAAGTGTATTTTTTTTCTGTTAGATCCTTCTATGAGCATTGCTCTTAGTCAGGACAGGAATTCCCTCCAGGACCTATAATATGGAAGTTTCCTATCCCCTCCAAAGTGAAGTTCTTTACTTAGACTGCTAGTCTTGACAAAATTCAGACGATTGATCATCTGATTAAGAAGGGGATGATATTGCCGAATAGGTATGCTTTGTGTAAGTTAGCCATTGGATCCGTGGATCATGTATTGATTCATTGCAACTATACTTTTGAGGTGTGGCAAGCGTTCTTTTCCCTCTTTGGCATTAGTTTTGTGGTCCCAGAGCATGTGGGGGAGATGCTGCTTCGTACCTCGGTGGCCATCTTTTCGGGGAGAGGGCGACTCCTCTGGCATATCCTTCCTTTTGCCTTAATGTGGATAGTTTGGAAGGAAAGGAATTCAAGGATCTTCGAGGGGAAGGAAGCTTCAATTTCAGATCTGATTTTGAATATCAAAGACTTGATGTATCTCTGGTCTTTTGTCTCCCCTGAGTTTGTAGGAGTTCTTTTATATTCCTTTGTATTTAGATGGAATGATATTTTAGGGGATTCCTCTTGAGCTGTATAGAGAGAGGGATCTGCTTTCTTTTGTTTCTTTTTGGAATTCGTCCCATTTAATGATACTACTTATCAAAAAACTATAGGGAATGAAAATGGAAGGTGCCCAACTATAAGATGATGGAATTCAAGAGTGGGAAAGTAGTATCATTTGTACTCTATTTGTTTCGCAAGAAAACTAAGGCTCCGTATGGTTCGGATAATGTAGCTTTCTGTAAAAACTTTTCCTCTTAAAATTGCATTTTCTGTTATATGGTGTGGGGGCTACTCAAGGTTTAAAATTTTGTTTTGGAGGAATGTCTCTGTCAAGTGAAAAACTGAGACAAACTCCGAAACGAAACGAAACATTCACGAAACATTGAAAAAACGAAATTTCCGAAACATTACGAAATATTACGAAACATTATGAAATATTATTCAAAATCATTAAATTATATTTTTATTTTTTTAGATTGTATCAGCTTGTCTCGGTTTGTCTCGACGAAACAAACCGAAACATTACGAAATATTGCAAAATGAAATAGAATGTTTCGTTTCGGTTTCCTTACGAAACGAAACGAAACATACGAAACATTCCGTAATTTTAAACCATGGGGCTGCTAGAAAATTGGCAGGAAAATATTTTATTGAGACACTAACTTAGCAATAAAAGCCTGGAATACTTTTTCCACTAAAAACTGAGGTAAATTTTTTTGTCGAAAACTATCGGGCTCCCGCGATCAAAAACCCCTCTCTCCTCTTTCCACTTTCCTTTCTCCTCCATCTTCCCTCTCGTAAGCTCCTCTCTGACTAGTCTCTCTCTTCGTCTCCTCTCTCATTGAAGAGAACTAAGAAATTTGGGCAAGAGAAGAAGATATCGAGGGCAAATCTTGCTGCGCCATTTTTCAATAAAATCTTCGGCACATCATCGAATAATTGTTGTTGAACCTTGAAACCTAGGAGGAAGAACTATGGTGGGAGTGGTGTACGCTAGAATTAGAGAAGAAGAAGATGAACCAGAAGCCATTGTTGCCGTTCTGCAATTTTGGAGTTTAGAGTTCGTCGTGAGCCAAAGCTATCTATTTAAAAGAGATAAGAATCATTGGGAGCAATGTTACTGTATGTAGAAAATAAGTACGGTGTGGGTATGAAGATGGTAGGTCCCACCATGGTGATCTTCTAGAAACCCAATCTCATGATCATGACGGTCTGATCTATTTAGGTGTTTTGAATGGTTTTGAGAAAGGGTATAGAAAAAGTTGGTAAATCAGGTGGCTATGAATCTTCCGATCACTCACGAGATGAGTGCATTTGTATGTTTCGTCGTAAAATCATCATTGTAGGCTACCTGATGAGTACCTCATGGAAGTGTAGCGTATTGGGAGAGCTGGCCCACATGATCAGATGGTCCATGTAATGTAAGACATCAATAAGATCAAGAGACCAAACATTTGTCCCCATTGATTAGTCCAAAGGATGATCAAGAGACCAACCATTTGTCCCCATTGATTTGTTGGAAAAATTTCTAAAAGATTTCACACCAAATAATAGAATAAGTTTTCAAGAAATATTTTTAACTTCATCACCATACAAAGGAAAATATATTTTCTGAGGAATAAGTATTTTCAGTGTTTGGCGTCTGGAAAACAGGGTCTTTGTCAAAAATATTTTCTCCAATCCTTCCAAAATCCCAGAAAATGACTTTGTTTGAAAAGGGAAGTAGTTTTCCTTTGTAGGAAATATAGAAAGAATGTCTTTAGAAAAGTAGATACATTAAAATCGTATGAAAGGTATATATAGTTGCTGAAAAACAAAATATTGGAATAAATTTAGTTTTGTTTGAAAAAGATTGTTAGCATGTGTCCGAGATGTGAGTACATCATGGTGTACTCTTAAATTCTAATTTCAGAATCATTTTGTTAATCAATTACAGTCGATTATGTCTATCTCTGTTTTTATATGGTACCGTGGGATACTTAAGTTAATAAAGTCATATTTTAATTTTTAAATGTGCAGTCAGTGTAGTGAATAACTGCTAGATGATATATTTTCCTTTTTCTTTTCTTGATAAGTATATATTTTCTGTTTTTCATCAAAGGAGTACATGTGTAAACTACAAAGGCCAATTTACATTGTTGGAAAAATGATTTCGTTGTTTCTTCTTCACCATTCTCTTTTCATTGTATTATAGACGCCCTCTTAACTGCTAGTGCTAAATCATATATTATCTTTTCTTCGTCAAAAGAGTACGCGCATAAACTCCAATTTTTTTTTTTTACTTTTTTGGAAAAAATGATGCAAACCACTGTAGGTCACTAAAAATGATCAATTACCCAGGCAAATCATTTTATCAGAGCATTTGTTTTCATTAGTATTTTTTAAGTCATTAACTTTGGAAAGATAGGAAAGTTTTCCATTTTTTTTCCTCCCTTCTTCATGGTTGTCTTTTCATTTAATGACAAACACTTCCTTAATTTTCATTTTTTCCAAATCTGTTTATGTTTCATTTCAAGCGTGTTTCTCTATGTTACTCATGGAGAATTCTCTGAAATCTGCATGTATTGTAATAATGACGTTCTTAGCATATCCACCCTGCTTTTGGCTAGCATTGCCCTGCCCTTGTTAGTTGCATCCTGTGCTCTTTCAAGCAACCATCATCATGTACACTACGGCAATCATGTTATTCTACTAATATGATAGCGTTTTTTCACTTTTCTGTCGTTCTCTTATTGGTTATTTTCTAATTATTATTACTAATATTGTCTGTTTTAAGTGCCTTATAAGTTAATGTTTGCATTGAAAGTCTTTTACCTTTTTTCACCCCTCTTTGCCTTCTGGATAATACTTCATAAACCCACAAAGAACATTCCTATAAGAGGGGTGTTTTACAACTTACAAGTTATTGTTGTTAAAGTGTTATGCTTTTGCAGTCTTTATGAAGTTGGAAAAGTTGCACAGCATTTTGATTACGGGGTAAAATGCATGCCAGATCTAGTCTGGCCTCTCAGCACAGAAAGCCAAGCAGAATGCAATAAAACGCCAGGACATATATGGAGGCCAAGAGGAGCTTCAACAGTTACTCCATCGAATATATCTTGTATAAAGAGAACTGGAAAGCGTTCTTTTAATGCAACTGATAATGGTTCAGCCATCCAGCATGCATTGTATCCACATATAATTAACATGAATTAGTGAGTTTCACTTGTGTTGTTACTACTCCTGCAGATGTTTGAATATTTAGTTAATTAGACAATACACATAATCTAAGCATTTTTTTTTATCATTGCTTATAATATTTGTTTTTTCCTCCAGCGATAAAAAAAATTAATTGCTTATAATATATGTGTACTCTTCCATTGTCTGTTTTTTCCTCTACCTTTTCTCATGTTAGTGCATTTGCAAGACTTGACATAACAAAACAGGATAGCTACTCTGGGATCGGAAACATCTGGTGGATCTGTCTATATTCTGAATCTCAATGAACCATTAGATTTCAGTCCAGGTGTTCCTATTCTAAGGAGAAGAATTTTTGAGGTTGCTTCATTGAATTGTACAATTTGGACTGCTGATTGCAACTATAACGGGTCTCAAGCAGTAATTGGCAAGTTCTACAGCCACTCTTTTTATTTTTTGTTATCTGACCTGTTAATATTTGCTGTGAAATTTGTCTTCTCTGGTGTGAAAAATATTTGAAATTGCTCGGAGTTTATCCACAACTGTTGTGATACCATAGGTCGAACACGCAATGGATTAGTATCTATCGTTTAGTTAATGCATTAAAGAAAAGAAAGAAACTATGGACTACAAAAACCATAAAGACTTTGTTTATGGTATGCATTTTATTTTTACCACTAGAATGCAAGGAAATAAATTTCGGTTTCGAGGTTTATTTCGACCAGCCTGAAAATGAAATATATCAACCAGTGTGGAAATAATACATTTTTCGTGGAAATGATAGAAATATCTTGGAAATGATAAAAAAGCATAAAAAACACACTCATAAGCTATCAAACCATAATATACAACCATGTGAAGTGTGGAAATAAATGACCATATCAATTTGTTATATGCTAAGGAAGGTATCTAATGGTTAGACAACTAAAAAAGCAATAATGCTAAATGGAAATGATTATAATCATCTAATAATCTCAAATTAAGTTCATTACATCCACATATGTCTTCAAATATACAAGTACAAAGAGTAGAAAGGTCACAACCACATAGACCATTGGCCACCATCATCGTCATCGTAGCAAGGACCCTGATTTTTTAATATCACGGTCTTGTCTATATTTTTTAAATTTTAATAAGTCAAATACTGAAATATTTAAACCAATTTGAAAGAAAGAATGTATCGCATATGCATGGATTTGATGCATTAGGGTTTTCTAATGTTTTATAAATTTATATAATATAATGTATAATATTATGGGCTGGGATAGAATGACTCATGCTATTCTTACTAATAGAATGACTAATGGATGTGGGGCCCACATGCAGATGAGTTAATGGCTAATTTTTGGCGATGATATCCTTCTCAACATGGATCTCAACCTCACAAAAAAATCAGCCCATTCCAACACTTGCAGCCTTGTGAAAAGGGGACTGCAAATTGAAAATTTTTGGACCATCCATTTTCACCGTTAAATTTAGGTCCATATTTGATAGGGTTAGTAATTTTAAAAATTACTGATTTTTTGTGAGGATGATCTCCATGGTGAAGAGATCATCCTCACTGAAAATCGGCCCTTAACTCATCTGCATGTCCCCGCGTCCAGTCGTCAATCGATTAGTAAGAATAACATCAGTCATTCTATCCCAGCCCGTAATATAATATATTATTATATTAGCATATATAATATAATAATATAATAAAGTGATGCACCATATGTGTGCCTTATGGTACATCGGTGCGTGTTGTAACACGTGATTTAGTGCATGTTCCAATTCTCGGGGGGGGGGGGGGGGGGGGGGGGGGTGTATTGTAACACACGCCGCACATTGAGGGCCCTGGTGCGCATTGTGAGTTGTGCCGATTGGGGCAACCAAACACACATTTTTTGGCTTAGGTGCGCACATCGGCGCCAAAGCGTGCGCTTTTGTAAAAAACAAACACGGCCTAAAGGACAGGTGCTCAACATTCTTTCTGGCTTGATTGAAGAAATAGCAATTAGAAGTGGAGAGTTTGCCAATACAATTCAAATGATCTTGTGTGACCAACTTATGCTTGACATCTGGCCAAGTGATAAAGGCATGCTTAGGAATCACGTTTTTGTCCCACTCTAATTTCAGCCAAGGATCTTTTGTTTGATCTGGATCTGATTTCGTTCCAAGCAGATTTGGTAGAAAAGGTACCCATCAGGTGTCAGTTTCCAAAACACTTAATTAGAAAATTCATAGTTGGGATTGGGGAGTCGAACCTCTGCCACCTATCTATGTGCAGATCGTCATAGGTTAGGATTGCTCCATTGATTATTGGAAATTATTTGAGTAATCTACGCCTCTTTTCTTAATCTAGAATGATACTGGGGCCTATCTCCATATCTGTCTTGAACGATACCCAAAGTGAGCCAAGGGTCTTTCCATATAGAAGTAGATCTGCCATCGCCAATGATACGGGTGATAGTTTCCTTAGCAAGGTGACGGATCTTTAGAAGATTATGCCTGCCCAAAGAGCAGTCATTAGGGATCATAGCAGTCCATAAGCTCTCTTTTAAGATACTTTTTGGAGCACCCTTTGGACCAGGGATTATGGTTGCTAGATGTTAATCTCCAAAGTTTGCGCATGATGGCAGCTTTGTTCATGTCTTTAATGTTATGTATGCCAAGACCTTCAATTTTAGTCTTGCAGATTTCATGCCAATTGATCAAGTGAATCTTATTTTTTATGTCAGGATCAGACCAAAGTAAGTTTCTAATCATTCTTTTTTTTGAAATCAGTTTCTATTCATTCTTTCAATCTTCTTTCAATCCTCTCTTTCATGTGCCAAAACAGCCACTCCAGTAGAGACGAGAATACTGGAGACTGAAGAAACAAGTTCCAATCTTCCTGCATATGAAAGAGATGAATTTTTCGATTAGTGATCCTTTTGATAATCCTCTCGATCATGGGTTGGCTGTCACCACCAGAGAGTTTTCCTTTGGAGAGAGAGAGCCCGAGGCATTTTTTTTTATAAGTTAAAAAAAATGATCACTAATCGGAAAGGATCACTTCCTATCAAATGCCTCGGGAGTCCGAGGCATTTGATATGACATCTGCCTTTTTTATATTGTAGGATGTTTCTGATAATAGATTTGGTATCATCCTTGGTAGGGCTGGAGAAGAAAATGTTGAGGCCTGACCAAGCACTGAATTTAGAGAGAATAGATTTAACTATAGTAGCAGATTCCTTCTCCGCTTTAATCACACTGAAGGGTCATCAACAAAAATCAAGTGAGATGTATTTAGAGAGGTGCAGCTGTAAAGAAGCTTGAGGGTCTTATCTGTTGCAGCCAAGTTCAAAAAAGAAGAAAAGCCTTCCATAGCAATGCAAAAGAGATAGGAGTAGAATGGGTCCCCCTGCCTGAGATCACAGGAGCTTTGGATGTACCGGCATGGAGATCCGTTAATGTTGACTGAGAGTCTAGGGGTAAAAATAGCATTGATTGACCCATTCAATCCATACTGGGGGGAATCCATGATTCAAGCATGAAAAACATAAAATTCCAACCAATTGGGTCAAATGCTTTGCACAAGTCTGCTTTGATCAACATACGTGCAGATCCATTTCTCCTGTAGGCCATGAGCTAACTTGTGAGCAAGCAGGATATTATCTGAGATCTGGCGGCCTTTAATGAAAGTGGATTGAGCCTCGTCAATGATGGAATCCATGACACCTTTTAATCTGTTGGTAAGAATCTTAGATATAAACTTGTAGATGACATTGCACATAGAGATGGGCCGATAGTCACTGAATTTTTCAGGTCTTGGAGATTTCAGAATGAGCTCGAGAAGTGTAGAATTTATTTCTTTTGGAATCTTCTTTGATCTGAAGAAGCTTTTGATAGTCTTGGATACATCAGCTCTTACAATTTGCCAGCAATATTCATAAAAGAATCCACTGTAGCCGTCTATACTTGGAGCTTTGTCAATTTTATAAGTAAAAATAGCCCTCTTGATCTCTTCATCAGAGATATCAACAATAAGGAGATCTTGCTGGTCTGGAGTAAGCTTCTTTCCCACTGAGCTTCTTTATGATGTGAAAATCAGGAATGCTATTGAGAATCCATGCTGCTACAATTGAGAAGGCTTCAGATATAGTTTATAGCTTCATTTTTAATGCTTGAAGGATCTCGGATTTGGTTTCCAGCTTCATTCAAGATATGATGGATCCGGTTAAGGCTACATCGCTCAGCAATGGCTTTATAAAAATAAATCTGTTAGTGTCCCTAGAGAGAGCCAGTTACACTTGGTCTTTTGTTTTGCACAATTTTCTTTAATGGAGGCATTTGCTGTAGTGGGAATATCTGATCTTTTCTTCTGAGGCAACCTTCTGCCTCAAAGGATCAAGTTGCAATGAACCTGAATATCTTCGAGTAGAGATTTAGCTTCAGCTGTGCTTTCATCAACGCGCCCAAAGGATTTTTATTCCAGGCCGAGAGGATCTTCTTTAGTTCTTTCAGTTTCTTATTAACCACAAACATAGGATTAACTCTAATGTTTTGGTTCCAGGCTTCACTAACTAGTTCCATAAATTGAGGATGGGACGTCCAGGTATTTAGGAACTTGAAGGGCTTCGGCCCTCTAGGAATGCTCTCGCTAACATCAAGAATCATGGGTGAATGATCAGAAAGTCCTTGAGGCAGGAAATGAGCTTCGGGAGAAGGATATCTGCTGAGCCAATCTCCATTAACAAGGATTCTACCTAGCTTGGCAAGGATTCTGGATTCTCCCATTTGCTTGTTGGACGAAGAAAATTTAATAGCTCTCCAGCGAAAAATAAAAATAGATGCTTGTTTGAAACATTGTTGAATGGGAAGCGAATCATTTGGATTGAGAGACACCACCTGTATTTTCTTGAAGAAATAAAACAGAGTTAAACTAACCAAGGGAAATTCATCATACCAGTAGTAGAAGAGATGTGATTCCAGAGAGGAGTTCTCTCATGTTGCAGGTTGTGACCGTAGATGCAGTTGATGAAAAAAAATATCCCCAGTGATGATGTTTTCAACAGAGCCACTGATAAATTGAGAAGATCTTTCTACCAACAGAAACTTGAATGCTCTAGGATTCCAACAAAGCCAAATACAACCACCATCAGCGAAGTCATAGTTAGCTTGTAAGTTCCAATCTCTGCAGATCCAGTTTTTAATAGTAGGCATATTTTTCTTGTTAACTCTGTTTTCTAGAAGACCAACCATGTTCACTTTATGTTTTTTATGAGATCCTTGATATTACTTAGGATGATGGATCTGTTCATACCTCTAACATTCCAGATGGCAAATCTAAACATGGCTGTGTGGAGAGGCTTTAGAATTTGTCATCCTCATGGAGACATTGTCAAGGTTTTGATCTCGAGTACCCAAAGAAGAAGTTTTGTTTTTCCCGTTTTTGAATAATTCTGAGCTGAACTCTTTAGTACACGAGGAGGTACCTGGTATCTATGATACCCGGATACTTCAAAATGGGTGCCGTATCCATGTCGGATACTTCCATTTTAAGTGTAAATGCCGTATCCTCCCCGTGTCGGTCCCTTCTCCTTGCCGTATCCGGGTAACATAGCCTTGTATGTTAGTCCAGACAGTCTCATGGTCTGATTTTTGCCATCATTTTCATGAACCTCTAGAATTTCCAGGGCTATGGTCAAGTTTGTTTTGATGGTGGAAAGCTAAATAGCTAAATCAGGCAATTCAGCAAGACTCAAATCTATTAGGACTGGTAATTTCTGATGGTTCAACAAAGACGGATTTTTTTGTGGAGCTCTCAGCATTCAATTCAGCTGGTGGGGTGGGGAGAGGACTTCTTCTGTGGTTATTCATCTCTAGCGGAAGGGAATCTAGAATTCTTTGGATCCTCATCTAGTTGCTTGAGTTCAGGTAGAGTGGCTGATTTGGTTTTGTTCAAGGTTGTCTTTTTTACCTAAATTTGGGTAACAAATTTTTGGGCAGTTGTCACTACTGTGGCAACACGTCAAACAGGTGGAGCAGGACTTTAAATCCAGTCATAGGTAAAAGGAAACAATTCAGTGGAACCGAAGCCATCATCAGTGAGCAATTCCTTTGGGAGTTGAGAACCAACTTTGATCTCAACACAAATCTTAGTATAACCTAATCAACTTTTCTCAGCAGTAGGCGTGTCAGTGTAAAGAGGCAACCCAATACGACTATACGACTTGGACTGTCTTCAGACCAGAATTTTACTGGGAGGTTAAGTTTTATCCAGATCGGTATAGAAGAAAGATCAAGATTTTCTAGTCGCATATTGCTTCCCATTGGCGAAGCTTTTTAGTAGCATATTGCTGTCCCATTGGTGAAGAACTAAGGGTTTGTCCCTGATGAACCAAGGGCCCTGATTCGAGAATAGTCGTCCTCATGCTTATTAAATTTGAACATTAAGAAACCTTTTTCCAGGGAGAAAATCTCCATGTCCCTTCGATTTTCCACTTTCTTTGAATGATCCTTTACAGGAGCTTGAATTCAGGTTGAGGACCAATGACATAACCCACTAGAGCATTCTTCCATTGACTGGATTCATGGTCGATCTATTCAATACATCTAATAACTTTCCCCTTCTCAGTCAATTCGGGTTCAACAAATATGAGTTTCAAGCCTTTGTCCGAAGAGACATTTCCAAAGAGGGATGGTTCAAAGTTTCGGCTGAAACTGTTTCGTCTGTTTCGTTTCGGGTTCGCTGTAGGATGAAACATCATATGTTTCGGTTGGTTTCATCGCATACCAAACGATACTTCATTTTTTGTGTAAATTTCCACTAACATTTCGTTTCAGGTTCACGAAGTTTCGTCCGAAACCGAATGATACTTCCGATACGTTTCGGTATTGCCCATGAACGATACCGAAATGATAACTTGTACTTTGAACCAAGAGACCAGCCACTAGGCCCACTGTTATCGAGAAGAGCATGAGAGAAAGAGGAAAGAGCAGGAAAGTTGGCTGCGTTGAGCACTGAAGAAGGTCCATTACCTGAGTTCCCTTCCTCACTGGAGCCGAGAGGAGGGAGAAGGTCTAAATGCATCATAGATCCATAGATTTGATGCATTTACACCTAAACAGTAATTTGTAACAAGAAACAACAAAAGATTTCAGTTTATAACCAGAAATTTCATACTTAAATTTTGAATTTGAAAAAACTCTAAAATGGGTTTTGATTTGTTCTCACGATTAAACCACAAGGTTTTTTCACCAAGAATTCTTCAATGGAGTGATCGCTTTTTGACAAAGAATCGATGGCGAGGGGTTGATATGAGCAAAAATGGGATTTTGTGGTGTTTTTTAGCAAAAATGGGAGGTCTTGTATGTTCGATCGAAATATTTTGATTTATGTCGAAATAGTTTGAGCGACACAATACATTTCAACACCAAGGTTGATAAAAAACAACCGTGTACTCGAAATATTTAGCAAAATTATACATTCTTTCCATACAAAGTGATTTTGCATGTCGATTAGCCAAAAAATGAAATAGTTCACAAAATTTATTTCCTTGCTAGAATGCAAATAACAACTCGACAATTTCACTTACAAATCACATGTACTAACCTTGAACCTAATGCATTATATCCATGTTCTCTTTTACTCTTATATTCCAAATTAGTAAAGTAAATAGGAATTGAGGGATTTAAGTGTTCCTTTTTTTCGTTTATCTGTTTGTTTTTCAATATCTTTTCCAACTTTAGTCTCACCATGTCAAGAAAGCTTTACTTGATTGGGTTATGATTTACAATCGAATGAATCAACCCTGATTAACTCGTGCTTGAAAGTAGCAAATGTGCACACAATTCTACATTTGTTGTATATTATGCCTAAATCCTTATATTTATATGAAATTTCTAAGTTGTTTCTCTTTTCTCCCTTTTGTTTTGTTTTTTTTTTTTAATTTTTTCTTCTTTTTCTATTGGCATAGGCACCAATCAGGGAGCTGCTTTGATTAATTTAGAAACTGGAGTGCAAACATGGTTGTGCCGCAGTAAAAGTGATGTCTTCTCACAACAATTTGATCAGTCGGTAACAGTAGAACACAATCTATAATTCTATGGTGATGAATTTCGGTGCCATGTGATATGCATGCCTTAAAGAATTCACACTAGTTTCTGTATGTAAAATTGTTTGCGTATAAACTTTTAACCATTTGTGGAACTTAATTGAAAATCTCTTTATTCCAAAATCCCTTTTTTTTCTTGTCTGTGTGTTTGTGTTTGTGCAATTCACTTTAGACAAGATATACCATGTGTTGAATTGAAACAATGTTATAACATTTTTTGTTGATTGGTAAATAGAGTTTTTTAAAGAGATCCAAGATTACATAAGGGAAAAGTGTTCCCAAGTACAAAAAAGCACACGAACACAAAAACCCGAAATCCAGTTGGAAATGGTTGACTTAAGCCCCCAAATTAAGAATCCCAATTACAATGAAGTATTTCAAGATTTACATCTTTGAACTCTTTTAATATAGAAACCCAATCACTTAAGAGCCTCTGAATTGGCTTGTACACCTCCGGTAACGACCTAATACGATATTCAAAAGTCTAGTTTTTCCATTCGTTCCAAAGACCCAACATAAGGCAAAAGGCATAAACTTCCACAAGATTTCCCCAATCACACCAATTGGCTTTGGATCCCAAGATGAGATGTCCTTATTATCCCTATGGATAACCCAACTAACTGAAATATGAGAAGGAAAGGGCCCACGTCTCCCAAGCGAAACTGCAATGAATAAAAATGCGGTTTACTCCTTGGGATTTACTCATTATACATCTGTTAGGAATCATCATTTTGCAATGATTTGGGAGACCATGGTCAGGATTTTATCCAAGACCACTGTCCATAAGAACGCATCCACTCTTGGAGGGACTGGCTTTCTTAAACCAACTTAGCCGGAGATTTTACTACTCTAACCTAGAAAAAATCTCATAAAGAAAACAAATACAGAAATTTCCTTTTGGATACCAACTCGAAACACGACGACCGTTCTCTTTGCTAGCAACCCTTTCAAGCTGATTAAGAAGCAATACACATTCCTCAATCTCCCTATCCAAGCAATGTTATGCTACCCAAACTTTAACTAAATGTCAAAAATCATGGAGATACTGAAACAAGAGGATCCCTCTTCATTGCTAATTAGCCTTTCAACAGAAAGTCTAATTGGCAATGTGGTTGCCAATTACTATCAATGTGGCACTAGTCACTCAAATATAATTCTCTGTATATGCATTGGCAGTGAAAAGTTGTGCGCTAGTATAGATCAAAGGCTCTAATATGTGCACTCGATCGCTAGAGTCAAGGCTCTCATATGTGAGTCCTCCTTTGACTATCCCCAGTGGGAAGACATCGCGGTTGCCCTAAGTGTTATAATTGGCATCGCTTCTCTCTTCCATCTAGTGCCTTGTGGGGGGAGGAAGAGACTCTTCCTTGTTGAGAACCCTGACTTATTCTAGTTCCTTTGCAATTTGACCTCCATCAGGGTTGGGGAAGACATCATCTACATTAGTAGATGGTGGTTGGTAGTGAATGCGGCTGAAGAGGTGGGGCTCTTCAATCCTATCTGGATCCAGGTCTTCGGTCTAACATTCCATCTATGGAATGCTGACATTTTCTACTGCGTCGGTCGACTAGCAGGTGGTCTCTTGGAGATCGATAGAGCCTCTCTCTCAGGAATAGACTACAGCATGGTACGTCTGAAGGTCGGAGGCAGAGAAGTAAACATACTTAGAAGGATCCTTATCAAGGATAGATGGGCTTCTTTTTCGATCTAATTACAGATCATCGGTGGTTTCGACAAGGGAACGCTGGAGGTTAAAGCTAAATCTCGTTTTATCCCTCTAGTTAGGGATGAGGAGTCACGTAACATAGCGGAGGTGATCACAGACGTCGGCAGGGGCGTATTGTAAATAAGGTTGTAATCAGTAGATAAAGGTTGTAGATAGAAGAGGGAAAAAGTGTAATGGAGGCGGAAGGTGGAGAATGAGATTAGGGTTAGAGAGAGAAGTTGTAGGAAGATGAGAGAATGAATTGTTAATTCATTATCTCTCACACACTGTATATTATATATATATGATGGGGAGAAACCATATAAAAGAGAACACTATTCACGTGGTACTATTCACGTGACACTATTCACGTGAATAGTGAAAAACCCAAAAAAGGTTCCACGTGGGAAGTGGGACGCAGCCCACTTGAGACACCCACGTGGGTGTATTATATAAACTCCAACACTCCCCCTCAAGTTGGTGCGAAGATATCCATCATGCCCAACTTGCCAGTCAAGGTATGAAGAATAGACTTGTTCACCCCCTTTGTGAGTATGTCGGCAACCTGTTCCTGTGTTCTCATATACGGAGTACAAATCAATCCTTGTTGAAGTTTCTCTTTGATGAAGTGACGATCAACTTCAATATGCTTGGTCCTATCATGCTGGACTGGGTTGTGAGCAATGCTGATAGCAGCTTTGTTGTCACAGTAAAGGCTCATCGGCTTTGTCACTGGAGTCCCAATTCCTCAAGCATGGTTCTCAACCAAAGGAGTTCACACACACCATGTGCCATAGAGCAAAATTCTGCCTCTACACTGGATCAAGTTACAACTGGCTGCTTCTTGCTTCGCCAAAAGACAAGATTTCCTCCAACAAGGGTACAATATCCTGACGTAGACCGACGATCAGTAACTGAACTTTCTCAATCTGCGTCAGTATATGCTTCCACTCTAAAGTGTCCATGTCGCCCGAATAGTATTCCACGACCTGGAGAGCCCTTGAGGTACCGAAGAACTCGGTGAACTGCCTCAAGATGTGATGACCGTGGTGCACGCATAAACTGACTGATAACATTAACAGCGTAAGTAATATCCGGACGGGTGTGTGCCAAGTAGATCAGCCTGCTAACCAATCGCTGAAACATAGCGACATCCTCAAGGGTGTCACCCTCCTCAGAATTCAGCCGATGGTTCTGATCAATTGGAGTCTCTGCTGGTCAAGCTCCTAAATACCCAGTCTCATCTAGATGGTTCAATACATACTTCCGTTGAGAGATGAAGATGCCCTTCTGAGACCGAGCAACTTCAATTCCAAGAAGTATTTCAGTGGCCCCAAATCCTTTGTCTCAAACTCCGAGGACAAGGTCTTCAGCTGCTTTATCTCTTTAGGATCATTCTCAGTGATGACAATGTCATCAACATAAACGATCAGTGCCGTGGTACTAGTCTGCTGGTGCTTCACAAACAACGTGTGATCGGCCTGACTCTGCTTGTAGCCCACTCGTCTGATCGCACTGCTAAACCGCTTGAACCATGCCCTTGGAGATTGCTTTAGCCCATACAGAGCTTTCCTTAACTTGCATACCTTGTCGTCACTTCCAGCAAGTGTCAACCTAGGTGGTAGTTTCATGTACACCTCTTCTGTCAGATCTCCATGCAGAAAGGCATTCTTCACAGCGAAGGTGACATCCACAGAGATGAAGCGACGACGGGTAGCAGGATGATAACATTTGTACCCTTTTTGATTAGAGGGGTACCCCAAGAAGACGCACTTCAAGGCCCGCGGATCTAACTTGTCCCTCGAAGAACGATGAATATGGACATAACAAACACACCCAAAGACCTTTGGAGGAACAACGAAAGCTGGGCGGTCAGGAACCAGGAGAGATAGGAGAGTCTGAAATCCGAGAACCCGAAAGGGCATACGATTGATGAGGTAAGCAGCAAGTAAGACAGACTCGGACCAATAGTGTTTAGGAACCTGCATGCCTAACCGGAGAGCATGCTCAACTTCAAGAAGGTGATGATTTTTTCTCTCAGCAGTCCATTCTGTTGAGGTGTTGAAGGGCACGAGAGGTCCTTGTCAATGTGTTTGGATGTATAAGGCGAGAGACATTTATCTCAAGTGACTATTGTCTCGATCAGTCATTACGAGTTGGACTCACAAGGCATGGGAGCAACGTTAAATATGTTGACAAGTGGATGACGCATCGCATCGGCTTGTTTACCTTACTCAAGGTGCCATCATGGAGTGTTGGTGACTCATACTTAAGCCATCGCCTTTCCAACAACTCCTAACTACCATAAGCTCATCTATAATTACCCCTTTTCCGTATCCACTGTAGTAACGAGGCTTCTACTTTCCCTAACGTAGATACCATATTTGACTCACTCTCTCCATCATGACATGTGGCCAGACGATCTGCTGGCCCACTCGTGCGAATGCCACGCCGAATACGGAACCCACTAAAAGCAACGGACATAATCTGTATATTAGCCCCATTTAATTTTCATGGGCCAGTCTCCTGCCAGCTGGATTATGCCAGGAAGGCAAGCATCCAGCTAGGCAGTAACCTTGCCCATCTTAAATAAGTAATCGCACATAAGCACTAAGATATTTCTTACTATTAAGAACCGACATCTTGCCGTTAATAACTTATTCACAAAGGCTGGCAGAATGTCTCGCCCAGGTTCTCTCATTCTTTTAAGGTTTTGAGACGATACATGGGGGAATTTATCTTCATGTACCAGACAATGAATTGAAGTAATTAAAACTTGTTTTTAAAGTATGCTCTGTAAAAAATAGTATTATTTAACTAAACATCACATTTTAGCTTAATTAAGCATTAAAATAGTTTAGTTTAATGTATTTTCATATGAATCAGTATTGAAATGTGTCTTAATTTTTCCAATGTATTGTTCTGTTTCCTTTTGTTATATGCCGAACAAGACTGAGACTTTAAACCTTGGTTAGTCATGAGTAAGTTTGAATGGAAGGTTTACATTAGTCAGCTTGAAAGTTGTTCTAGAAACATGTTATACATTCACACATGCAGTCTTAGTTTTAGTTGGTTTCTTTGATTGTTAAAGGGTAGAGTAATGTTTACTCTTTTAAGCGAACATTATACACATTGTTTTGGCTGTTTTTGGGGATGCATGACAATCTACCTTTCTCCCAGTTCATTTTGACAAGCTGGAACCATTTTTCAAACAGTGGCATGGTCTGCCATGCACTTTAACCTGAAACTTTGCATACAATAAGTTTTCTATGGAGTACAGGACATCTTCCGTGTGCTGTCTTATACCAGCTAGACCCATCTCATTCCCAAAACTTATTGCATGTATCTCTTGTTGCAGGGAAATGTTATTTTATGTGGATTTAGAAATGGAGCAATTGTGACAGTTGATGCTCGCCAGAAACAACAAGATTTTTCTGCTAGACTTACTAGACATCGAATACCTTATTCTTCAAATGTAGTTCGTGAGCCTCCAAGTAGGAATGCTCAGAATTTGACTAAACAGTGGTTTGAGGTATTGAAAATGTGTTCCCTGTGATGATAGATTCCAGAACTTTATAATCTAAATGCTTTTCTTTCAATCCTTATTTTCTTATTTGAGGAAGGAATTGTTTTGAAAGTTAACTTTGTGGCATTTCTTATTATGTTAAAAGATAAGTATTTTGAACAGAAAGGTAAGTAAAAGCTCAAGGTTTCATCCAAGAAATAAGAGCCTAGACCGTAAATCTTTAAAGGACATTAAGCTGAAAGTTAAACAATTTTATTGGATCTCTAATTGGACCCTATGAGCTGTAGAGAATATATATGTACTGTGGTGTGAGAGGTATTTTTAGGGCTGCAACTTGGGTGGGTTGGGAGTCAACCCGAGCCGAACCCGACCTTCAATGTTCCGAGCCCGAGCCTGAACCCAACCCAACCCAACCCAACCCGAGGTCGGGCCTGAGAATCTCAGCCTGAGCTCAGCCCGATCAGGTTGGTCGGGTTGGGGACATTGTCATGGAACCTTGAAAAAAATAAAAAGAAATGAAACCTTATAATTCTCCACAAACATCTGCTTTTAGCTGTTCTTTTTAGTGAAAGCCTTCATGTGGTTGAGTGGATCTGAATGTTGTGTTTTGCAGCTCAGAGGAAATATAGATCCCTCTCGTACCATTTGTATGCCTTCTTCTATTTCCAGGTTAGCATGACATCTCTGAGGGCACTAACTGTTTACCCCAAAGTGCTAGTGCTATTTATACATGTAGTAGGCTGAGTATTCTTCATTAAATATTTTCTGAGTTTTAACCGTAATTCAATTATGTTTGTGTAGTTTGGTAACACTTCAAACCTATGATCAGTACTTCTTGGCTAGCTCCATGGATGGGTCGGTGAGTTTTCAATTCAACTCATTTCTCAGGTTTATGATATAGTTGATTTGCATTTTCGTGCTTAGGTAATGTCATTTTTATCCAATGCATAATCTGTAAAGGAATCATATTTTGTGAGGTGGCTTCTTTATCTGAAAATGACATGCTAGATGTGGAAATTGTGCAGTTTGTAGAAGTGCAAAGCTGAGAACACCATAAGTGATTTAGTATGTCAGATGATTCATTCATCTAATATAATGAATGAAGAATACAAAAAATTTTAAAAATCTGCAAGGACCTTTCTTGAATAAAAGAATAAGGGCATTTTTGCAACACACCCATTTAATCTAATTTTAATTCCCTCTCAACAAATTGAAAGTCTGGAACACCCCACTTAGACCCCTCCGTCATTGACTCGTGTAAATGTGACCTCATTGCATGAACGTTATAATACTCATAAATGACTATTTTTCCCATCAATTTAAATACCGAAAATTCTCTCAAATTAGTTAGTATGTCTAACAAGTTGGCCTCTATTCCAACCCACGCGCAACACATAATCAGAACCATAGTACTGTTTAAAATGGACTGTTCAGATTGTTGAGGTCCACCTTTAGTCACAGAGTGAACATCACATTATAACAGTCACCTATTATAACATTCACGTAGTGGACGTCACATTTGCGTACTAGTCAATGATTAAATGATTTGGTCAAAGGGGATGTTGCTAATTAAAATTAAAACACGGGGGTGTTGCAGAAATGCCAAAAAACTGAAAAAAAAGCATCATATATACAGTAATTTGTGGTGGAACAATTATGCACCTACTCTTGCATAGTGGCACCTGTGATACATCAACATATTGTACGTGATATTATCATCTAGCGAGAGATCATCTGACGTTCTGCTAGGTCTTTTGATGCATATGATCATAGCTTCCACTAAAAATCTTCTCTAAAATGAAATCAGCAAGTTTCAATAGGCTTTATCCCTCAAACAAGTTTGGAGTACTTCAGAGTGTTGGCTGCTCTTATTTGAACATGGGGAAAATAGAAATTTGTTTAATACAGCTCCTTTTGCTGTTGAAGCTTCAAGAGCCCTATCTGTTGCTTCACATTTAATTCTCCAACTGTTCATTGCTTGTAGCTCTAAACTTGTCTGAGACCTGATCTTCGTTAGTAAAAACAGGAAAAAGGAAAAAAAGAGTGCACACAATTGTTTTGGAAATGCATAGTTCTTAGGTTAAAGATTTCATGTCCAGTACAAACTACAAACCATGATAACTCAATAGACACACAGTTGGGATGCGGTGGGGATGGTTCCCTCGTATGTTACCCAGGTACGTGTGGTCACGGCCTGTGTATGTCATGTACACGGTATTTACATTTAAAAAATGGTGTCAGACACGGGTACAACATCTGTGTTAGAGGTGTCCAGGTAATATAGGTTCGCTCACTCAACTGATGGACCTTCGTTAGTCCACATCCCTTGGTGAAAGCACATAAGCCAATAGAAGGTGAAGTAATTCCTCACTCAAGTTTGGAACATTCCCCTATATGTATATATGTGTGATTGTGCTAATAGATATAGCACCCTTTTAAGGATATTCCAAATTACAAATATTATGTTGTCTAGAAATTGCAATCTACAACCTATCGTCTATATATGGTTTCTCTAAAACGCAGTTCTATGCATTTTGACTCATTTTCTTTGGTGTTTATACAGATCAAGCTCTATGATCATCGCCTAATCCAGAGAGGAGCCATCCAATCTTATGAAGGGCATGTGAATTCCCACACACGAATTCAGCTCGGAGTCGATCCATCTGAGGGACTCCTTATGTCAGGTGAATTCTGTTTTAGTGTCATTTGTTGCTTACGGTTTTCAGTAAGCTGAGTTTGCATGCCAAAATATTTGTGTTAGGTGGAGAGGACGGCAACGTACGCATTTGGAGCATCAAGACCGGTGAGCTGCTCTTTGGGACAAAAATCTCAAATTCTGTCCCCTCAACAGTGTGCTGGCCAGGAACTGGAAGTACCTCCTATTACTCAATCTTAGTATCCCATCTCTACTGTGTTATTTCTTTTCCGCATTCTTTTAATGTGTATTCATCAACTCTCCCCGCGCAGACCTACAGGGATTGCCCAAGGAAAGGCAAAGCTATGAAAATAACCTTTATGGGCTGAATCATAGTTGGGGGGCGTGGCTTGGATCTCGGGAAGGACTATTTCATGTGCACGGGTCATGATTGATCTTTAAGTGCAGATATTGATGCAAGTGGATGACCAGTGATGGCTTCTGGGACAAAGTTTTCCAGAGACATGAATGGGCAGCATCACTTTTGCTGTTATAGATATGGAAGAGGGATATAAATGACGATCTTTGTAGAGTACAGAGCCTTTCATTACACAACGCCATGACAGAGGAAATAACCAGGCTGCAAGTCAAGTCTCTTGTATCTTTTGCTTCCGTCTTGATCCCTACTCCATTATCCTCACGCTCGGGGGGTGCTATTTAAAGAATCTGCATGTTCAGACTTGTAGCATGTACTCATTACTGGGTTGTAAAGGGCTCTCATGTTCTCGGCATGTTTGTTTGTCAAGAGTATTTCTTTTTTGTTCTCAGCCTTAATTTGCTAACTATACCAATGCGTTTCGAGTAAATTATACCAGATATTCTTTGAAAACGAGCACTATGTATAGGTGTTCATCACTTTTTCTTGCTATCCAACACAATGCAGATTGACCTTTGAACAATGTTGACTCAAGTAGCTTATACTGAGTCCTGCGGCGTCCATTGAAGGTGGGCCAGCCAATGAAGTTGTGTCTATTGATATAGTGCTTATGCTAGACTAAATTGTGCAAACAGTTCTGGAAGAAGGATTGGTAGAATTAGACATAGCAGAAAGATTAAAATCGCTAGAAATGATTGGGGGTCCATATAATCCCATCTTCTAACTTCAATGGGCCAAGCTCTTAAGAGTTTTTAGAGGATGGATCCCCAACTTCTTGCAATTTGTCTATGGAAGCCAAAGGAGGGTGGTTCCACTAACCATCATTAATTAAAAAAAGGAAGCGTTGGCATCATAAGCTAATGAAGAATCATATCAAGATATATGGTTTAATAAGACATCAAGGATTCCAAAACGGTGCCGATTTTATACTTAGCATGTCTCTGTGTAAAAGTCTTTTTGACAAAACAAAAAACGTCTAAAACCGCGTTTTTTTTTTTTTTTTTCAAAACATAAAAAAATCCTAAATATTCAACAGTATGAAACAATCTTGTAATTTTAAAATTTTAAAAAAATTTCACGAATATGTTTTTAAAAAATTAAAATATAATTTTTTATTTATAATATATGTTACCTGTTTTATGTTTACTAGTGGGTCACATGTGCGTTGCATGTGAATGATTGTAGGGGTCTTTTTGGCAGAAGTACCAAAATAAGAAAGTTTCAACCCAAAGGGCAGTTTGGAAGATTAGTTTAGAGGGGTTGGGTGAATCTGTAAATTGTGGCAACTCAAGGCACAATTAGAAAATCAAATTCTAAAGTTGTCCATACCTAGTTAATAAGGGATTCTAAAGTTGTCTATACCTAGTTAATAAGGGTTGTTTTGGACATATGGAAGTAATAGCATAGAAAGTAATTAAGTGATTTGGAAATATAGAAATAATGCATGTTAACTAACTAAATGGCTAAAAAGGGTTATTTGGGAAATGGCTCAGGCTCTAGTTACCTGCCCTAAAATGGATAGGCTCCCATTACAGGGCACAATATGAGCCACATGGCACACTTTAGAGGACTCTGACCGTATGGATGTTTGGCTAATCCCGAAGTGGACCTACAAACCAAAAATCAGCCTGATTAGTGATTTATAGGCATTGGGTTGGACTTATTTTCATGGGTTGATCTCAACTGTGGGAATTTGAGCTGTATTTGAGGTACAAAGATCCAACTCCTAGAAATCACTAATCAGGCTGATTTTTGGTTTCTAGGTCTACCTAGGGATTGGCCAAACATCCATACGGCCAGAGTCCTCTAAGAGCGTACTACATGGCTCAGATTGTGTCCTGTAACAGGAGCATGTCATTTTAGGGCGATAACTGATGCCCGGCCCTTTGAAAATATGGATAAAATGGCATGATAAATTTAGCCATTATGAATGGATTGCATTGAAAATATGAGTGATGGCATGAATTTAGCAGGCGGATTTGTATTCGACCCAAGCCAATATAAGATTTTTTTTGAATTTTCCATGATATTACGAAACCACGGAATAAACCATAAGAGAAAGAACTTGCCAAAAAAAAACTATGCATTCAAGAAAAAACATTTACATGAAACAAACTTACCTGGTCTTTCAATCTGGGAGAAGCATGATTCTCTTCGGGGATGTTTGGTTGCGAGTTGCAAGTTGTGCAGGACCATCAGTGTTAACGAGAGTGATATTGTAGTGGTGTTTGGTACCAACTTGATTTTGATTTTAACTCTTACATCTTTGCCTCATGTAGATGTCCTCTGTTATGTTTTAAAACTCGCCGAGTCGAGTCAACTCGACTCGATCGTATTTTGAGTCAATTCAGCATACAAACTCAGATTTACAGGTTTTGCCGGGTTGACTCAGAAGCTCAACCGAGTCGACTCAAAACTCGGCCGAATCAACCATTTAAAGGCCGAGTCATCGAGGTGACTCAACCCAATCGACTTCCGAGTTTTAAAACATTGTTCCTATGTCCTCTTTCCCACGTTATCCAATGTCAAAAGTTGGTTTTCCTTTGCATAGCTTATTCTAGAATAGTTTTTGTAGCACAATTTGAAACTCATATCCAAACAACCCCTTAACGAGTTAGTGATTTGCGAATCATGATCACGTGAACCTTTTGATTTGATTGGCTTGAAAACACATAATTTTGCCGGAGTCATAACTCAACTTGCCAAATGTAAATCCCGAGGAAAACTTGGTCAAAAAATCCTTTTTGTATGTTGGAAGCATGATTTAAAAAAAAGCGTTATGATGCCATTATAGCAGTACCTCTCGCGGTATATGTATTAGGTTGTGTTTGTAGTGCACCTTCGACGTGCGTCTTGGCTGAAGGTGTGCGGCTTGATTGATGACAAGTGTTTGGGTCACACCAAGGTGCGCACCTTCGTAGACACAATGAACCTTGAAGACGTGCGAAAGTAAACCTTTGAATAGGTTCGTCACCTCCCCCTTGAGTTTTCGAAGACGTGTACTTTGAAGGTTCACCCTCCAGCCCTAATGGACTTAACCCACCTAATGTGTGTCCCACTCATGATGTATGGGCCCACTTGACATATAGTACATGTATGATCTATCAACGCCCCTCTATTATTTGGGACCCACATATGATCCATCAACTTCTGTTCTTATGTAGGTTCCACATGATTATTGACCCCATTAACACGTGGGACCCACCCACATGATTTATAAACTCTAGTCATTATGTGTGACCCACACGAACTATCGATCTTTGTTCTTATGTTGGGCGCACCCGCGGGATCTATCAACATTTGTTCTTATTTGGATCTCACATGGTCGTGTAGAACCAAACGTCAGTCTTGACCTTTAAAGATATGCACCTTGAAGACGTAGACCTTCAAGACGCAATACAAAACACAGCCTTAATCTCTTTTATTTTTAAAAATAACAACCGTTCTAACGATTTTTCGGTGCCGTTATATATTTACCATTTAGCAGAAACATAAATTTAAAAAAAATAAAAATAAAAGGGTTGTATGTAAGGTGAAGATGAAGAGATATTTATGTGGATGAAGCTCCCATGCAGCATCTGAAGCTTTCCCAAAGGCAGTTGCAAGTCAGACCTAGATTTTGTTGATCTTTCTTTATACCAATCTTTATTTTGAGTCTGCTGCTGAATACTGTATGCTTTTGGCAATGGAAGCATCATTTTGTCCTCCCTTTTATGATTTAGTGATTTTTAAGCTTGAAAACTTTTGTAACAAAGACTCAACCCTGTCCAATGAGAAACTGTAGCTATCAATCAGAGATGTAGCTAGTGATGGGAGGACCCATCAATCTAATCATTTAAAAAGACCCACCTTGTCTCCTTGATATAAAAGTAATTATAATCTTTATCTTCATAGCTTTCCTACATCCCCCATCTAATTATTCTTTTGATTATAAACTGATGAATTTTGTGTCTTACATCTTTTTTTTTAATTTCTTCTTTTATATATCAACCCTAGCTAGCTACTTCTCTTAATTTAGATTATAGCTAGAGAACCATGCATAAAAAGGTTTTTTAAAAGGGTGAGAGGGATAGCAAGGTCCCCAACTCCCAACCCTTTATAGGGATGATCTTTATATAGTTTTATGAGAAAACCTGATCAAAATTGCTACCTGGCTCTCTTTGGAACAACCTACACTTCAAATATATCAGTCTTGTAGGTGATTCAGCTGTTGATTTTGAGCATTTTTTACCTTGAGTTTGGAATGTTTTTCTACTATGTGCATGTCCTTGAAGCCCATGATGAAAAAACAAATATCCTCAAATTCAATGGCTAGCAATCACCCATTAGGCTGATTTTATGATGTGTGGGTTCATCAAGGGGTGGCTAGCAATCACCCATCTAAGGGGTAGGGAAAATGTTGACCAAATTTACTCACAACCCTCTCTAACTTTTGATCATACGTTTATCAAAGCCCTTCAATTTCATCATAGTTTATCTACTCAATAAATTTCCAATGAGAGTTTAGCCGTACACTAGTCTGTCTTCGATGGCTTTTGGGAAGAAATAAATCACGACTAACCTGATATAGTGGGCTACTGGCTTCGATAGACTCCAAAATCGAGTGAGATTCAATAGTGATAGACTTCGCAGATATGCAATGACCAATACTATCACCCACATGAATGGACATTTCAGCCATTCGTCATATTCATTCGATGAGAATCAATGGTTCACATTTCTTATAACCAATAACATGTTTCTTCTACAAAGAGACATGCGATTGTGAGAGGGTATTAATTAGAGAGCGACATTGTAATAAGGTGTGTAAGATGCACCATATCATAGTTTGTGTATCTCATCACATTCTCTGGTTGTCAAGATTAGGATAAGATTTATCTATCTATTAGACGATTAGATTTGATTAGGATTAGTTTCTATCTTTATACTATTTGATTAGATAATTTGCATAGCTTGTGATCACCTGCGCACGTGTCTTGATCTAACCTTTAGTTCCAAGTGCACCATTTGATGGATTGGATCTCGCAGTGGCTAGCCATTGATCAAAGATCCAACGGCTTTTAATTATTGCTTAGATTAATCTGATTAAGTATAAAGTCAACCTTTTGTGTGTCTCTAGGTAACACTATATCAAATATTGAGCCATACATTAGAGCCTACTAGTAGTAGTTGGGCACGTGCAACTCTGGACCACATTGCAGGTGGGTTCAGAATTTGCAAGCTTTTCCCATCTATCATTTCTCGTGAGACTTCACTTTAATCACTCAATGGGCCTTACATCAGATAAAAACATGTGGTCCACCAATTGATCGATCCAGACGGTCCAATTAAAGGACAATTTTAATTTGTTCAACCATATTAAAGGTCTTATACGTCCTAACACCGTAGATCCTGTAATCAATGGTGTCAAGAGTTGTTTGATTTATGTACTTTTTTCCTTTTACAGCTAAATAATGGGTGGTGGATCTCAGAAGACAAGTTAATATGATAGTCCTCAGTTCTTTGGCGTTTTCTTTTTGTTAGAGAAGATAGAGACAGATAGAGAGACAAAGGACACAGATTTGGTAAGTGAAGCAATCCACCTCTTCCCTTTATACAGTAATGATGATGGATGGATGAATGAAGCACCATAAAAATTTGTCCTTCCAACTTTCTTTTCCTCTCATTTTTGGATAACATCATAGATAAAAAAAAATGACATTATCAGGACACGTGTCACAAACCCATTTGAAAACCAACACATGCAAGTGTGCCACGAGTTCGATGGGATGTTTATAGATGATAATTTGCATCTATAATGCCCATATTATTATAAATTTACCCTGTGAACGAAGATGGAAATTATGTTTATGGGTGGCTTTCTTTCTCCCCTACGTATTAAAAAAGCAAAAAAAGAAAAAACAAGAGAATAGGAACAGAAGAGGACACAGAGCTCCCTTTCATGATGATTCAACTTTTAAAGAAAGAGAGGGGCATAGAACTGTAGCTCCAAAAGAATAAAAACAAGGGTTAATTTAGGAATTCTGTGAACGAAAGAGACTCTTCACCTCCGCTTTGGATGCTTGGTCCGCATAACTTTTCACGCAAAACTAGGGTTTGCTCCTCTTTTCATGATTGCATGCCGTCTCGTCTTAAACAAAAGCCCAAACCCCAAATGTTAATTTAATCATTATGCCCTTCTCATTTCCCACACCTTAAAGTTAAACCATCATCTCCTCTCTTGTATGTTACAACGTACAACTAACAAGAACTTGGCAAAAAAAAAAAAAAAAAAACTTCTATCAATCTAGCAAACACCCATATTTGAGAATTTGAAAGAAACAAGAGCACCCCATTAGAGAAAACTAAGATAAATCACAAACCTGCAACCAATCTAGCTAGCCAACACCCATTTAAGAATTTGATATAACCAAGAGAACTCCATTTGAGAAAACTAAGATGATAACCACAAACCTTCAACCAATCTAGCGCGCCAACACCCATTTAAGAATTTGAAAGAAACAAGAGCTCCCCATTAGAGAAACGTAAGATGATAATCACAAACCTTCAACCAATCTAGCAAGCACCCATTAATTTAAGAATTTGAGAGAAACAAGAGGACTCCATTAGAGAAAACTAAGATGATAATCACAAACCTTCAACCACTCTAGCAAACACCCATTAATTTAAGAATTTGAGAGAAACAAGAGGACCCCATTAGAGAAAACTAGGATGATAATCACAAACCTTCAACCAATCTAACAAATACCCATTAAAGAATTTGAAAAAAACAAGAGAACCCATGAAAGAAAACTAAGATCTTTACTCGAATCTCATATACATTCTCAAAGGTTTATATGGGGGTTGGTTGCTAAGCTGTGTTTGTAGGATAATATAATAAGAATACTATATTTCCAGTACTAGTGGTGTAACTATATAAGTGGACACAAACAACAAAGATGAAGAAGATGGCGGATTTGATGATACTTTTTGATTTTTCTTCTTACTAACCTTACCTATTGGAGATAGGATTTGGACCACTTGGAACTTCATGAGCACTATCATTGAAGAGCCTATCTTGTCGCCAAGACGAAGAACGATACGTTCGATATGAACGAGTCCTCCTCTGACTAGGAGAAGGAACTGGGAATGCAGTAGTCTTCCAAGTGCCGCCATGTTTTCTCATCTCCATATTGGTTTTCTTCACAGTTCCATCTGTTGTGGTATGAGATGCAGATGGGTTGGTAGAGAAGTTGCGTTCTTTCTCAGCGGTGGAATGGACCACAAGAAGAAGAAGAAGGAGAAAGATGATTTTCAATATCAAAGAAAGATGAAGAGAGACGGAGACCGAGGTCCTCTTACCAGTAGTAATTCCATCAATAGCCATACAAAATGAGCTAAACAAACCATCCAAATGCCCTTAAGAGAAAACTACCCATGTACTGACTGAAGGGGTGGTAACTTGAGGAGGTAAGAGAGGTGTAGTAGGAAAGCAAAGAAAGATACCTTGTAGAGATGATTATAAGAAAGCAAAAACAAAGCAAAAGAGAGAGAAAGAGAGAGGGAGAGAGAGAATCTTGAAAGGTAAAGTGATGAGGAGGAAAGAAGAGGAGATGAGTTGCTTAAAGTATGTGTTGTGGTGGTGACAATAGAAGAATAAAAAAAAAATTTTAAAAAAAGGAAGAAAGAAAAAATGGGTCATTTGTTTGACCTTTGCAGGAAGGGAGAGAATGCTTGGAAGCAACGCGTCGTTAAGTCATGGTCTCCGGGGAGGAGGACCGTGTGGACCCCACAAGTGTAGAGACATACAGAATGAGTCAAAGAAATCTTGGCTCATGCAATTCACATACACGAAAGAGCCGGAGACAGATTTTTTATTCAGATTCTTTGTGAAGTTTTAATGCTAACACTTCGAATCCTACTCTCTCTCTCTCTCTCTGCAAAATTTTCAAACTTGTGACCAATCATCTCTTCCCATTTCTAGTGATGTTGCAGCTGTTTTTAATTTGTTTGTTGTTTTATTATTATCACTATTATTATAAATATTTTTTTTTGAGTCTACGCCCATTTCTTACACCAGAGATTGGGCCCACATAGAGATCATGTTGGACGGTCCAATCATACATTGAATTGTCCATGTTGTGGGGACCATCCTCACAAAAAATCAGTTTGTTCGAAATTTCTAACCTCATAAAAAAATTGACTTGAATTAGAAAGTCTTAGGAACGAAGTCTGGATCGGTCCGATATCCATAACAGGATCAGCCCATCTTACCAGAGACAAAGTGAGACTTTAAATTTTACAGATATACAGTGAGTTCTTTGCAGTTTATTTGGAAAGAGAAAGAGGTACAAAATCGGATCTTCTTGATTATTTACTGTTCGAGCATATCTAGAACAACACTTTGTAAAACAGTGATCTCGGGAAAGACAGAGCCTGGTTTGGATAGGATCGGTGGGCTCCGATCTCGATCCTGATTACCCAATCCAGACTTGAATTGGCCGAGACTTTGAACGCATTCAATTAAACCGTTACTTTAGGTCAAATTTTTATATTGTTAACAATGTCGAAATGGATTGATTTTTGATGATGATGATCAGCATGACATAGACAACCCAATGTATGGTCGGATTGTTCAACATGATTTCTACATGACTCTGATCACTGGGTGTAAGAAATGAATGTAACTCTAGACAGACTTTTTTTTTTATCCCTACATGTATGGTAGACTGTAGGGCTTATCCATCAAGGCCGTATTGATATTTCTTTTTATTTGTTTGGATTGAAATGCTGCACATAGCATGGTTTGGCGTTTGGGTGTTAAGTCTTATCATCAACTTTTTCCTAGACCTGGTTTTGATATTTTCGTTGACCATTTGATAGATGAGATGGGTAGCTAGCTAGGATCGATCGTCTAATCAAGTTGGATTTTTGGCATAAAATCCCAAGTGGGGGACCCATTGGATAGTAGCTCCCACCAAGGTTTTAAATGGTAACAACCCATGGGCTTTGGCATTATTGTTTTTGGTTGCTACAGGTAACTATCTACGTCAATTATAATCCATGCTAGCTAGTATATATGCAAAGTGAAGGATACTTTTTTTTGAGGCGATGTGGGTTGCGTAAAAAGGCAGCATGTTACACACTCTTCGGGACTAATAAAAAGTATGGATGTCTAGTCCACCACCCTTTTGTGATCAGTCTGATTGATGATTTCTAGCCGTTGGACCCATGAAAAAGACTAAAATCCAAGTTAGAAATCACCGCAACTAGAGGCTGATGTTTCGTCTATACGTCCAGCAAAGAGCGTGGCATCAGGTGGAGTGTTCACAATGCCACAGGCCCACAGACGAGAATGACCCACTTCAAGTTATTTTCTCCAACCCAATCAAGAAAAAGATAAACATTATGTGGTACGACTCTCTATATTTTCTCTGTTTTTTGAAAATTGACTTGGCATTATTTCGTAATTACTATATCTTTTACTTATGAATCTAGATTATCCAATTCATATGTCTCTTAGTGATGTAGAATGGGTTGCTGAGCAATTTCTGGAACGTTAAGATCGGACAAATTAATCAAGTAAAAAATGTATCCACTTTATATATATGCTCGTAGTGTGTCTCGAGGAGATGTAATTAAGCTCTCAAGACAAGATTTTTTGTCGAGTTTAAAAGAGTTCATTTCAGGGTTTAAATTGCCATTATTAGAAAAATATTACTAATTTATATTGTTCAAACTCTTCACTTCTGGTAGAGTTCAAATGTTTTCTCAAAGAAGAAGTAAATTGGGAGTGAAAAAAGACATTGTAGCTCTAGAAAAAAATATAATGGGCAATGAAAATAGCAATTCCAAGGAATAAGTTCGTTAACTTTTCAATAAATTCAGTACTTCCTGTTCATAAGTTGATTTGTAGTAAAAATTGAAAAGTCTCAGTTGTCAATTCCATGATTGTATGATTAGTTAGTTTATATTCTCATATAACATTAGTAATTTGAAGACTGGAAGGATCAACAACACACGTGGACATTTTTTTTATCTCAGTGAAAGTTAAAGCCGTATCGGCATTGAAATGTGGAACTCAACTCAATGGACGTTCTCAACTCAATGGACGTTTTCTACACGATCATTATGTGTTAATTCAGGGGTTGACCGTGCAATTCAAGCGGTCGACCAGACTCCCTTTCTCTCCTTGATTTAGCATTATTGGGATTGGTCCAGTCTAACTGGCCTACCTCCCCCATTCTATGGTGGTTTTATATATTTGCCTATGGGGTCGACCGGCCATTTCGTGCGGTCGACCATCCGTCGGATAGACTTTTTTCTCTGAGCGGCTATCGCCGCCCAAAAAGTTACGGTCGACCCCCCTGTGAAATGAGGGTCTTATCATTACTTTTCTTTGAATTACGACTATCAATTTTTGCCCTGGCTTCATCATTCCGTGGAGACTCTCAACACTTGATAGCTTCCACTTCGTCATCTCAATCCTTCCTCTTTTACTAAGTGGAGGATAATCTTTGTGAGTAGTGCATTTGTGGTGAAAGTTCTTTTGAAGATTCGACCCTTTGATTTTAATTCATTTTAAGGTAAGTATTTCTTTGGAAACCTTTAGTTGAGTTATTTTTATCAAAATCTATGAACCCTTATTTGGCTGGTGAGTAATTACTCACTATAATTGAGTTGCGAATTGCATATCCGTTAGGAATCTATGTGTTAATCCTTGATTCTACTGGCCTAATTGAATCTTACTAGATGTTACGAGAGTGATTCTTGTGTATTAGATTAAGTAGATTCTTAGCTGAATTATTTCATTCAATTGAGAAGTGTTGTAATGCATGATTAAGTGAATAATAAATTGCTTGTGTTGAGTGTTTGAGAGTAGATGCAAGTGCGGTGCGAGTTCACCGAATCACTATAAATTCCTGTGTAGTGCGATTGTATATCTCTTGTGTTTTGTCTCATATTAATTTAACTACCTGTGGATGAATGTTAACATGTTGAATGCTTGAATTACTTCAGCTCATTATTACTATCAATTTGAATTTACACCGAGTAATCTGTAGAGAATTTTTAATTGTCCTATTTACCCCTTCTAGGACTTGTCATAGTGATTGAAAGGGAATTTAAAAAATGAATACAATAAAAAGCTCTCAGTGAGATCTTTCCAGCAATATCCATTTTTACTATTTATTTTAAAATATTTATCAAAATAATTTACTTCTAAAAATTATAATTGCCTTAAAAGCTTGATTTTCTATAACTGATAATAAGGTATAAAAAGTACTATAGTCATTTTCAATTACCCACTTATTGTTTCAATAAATTCCCCATGATTTTTATTGCAATGCCACTGCATGAGCATTATGTACATTGCAGGCGCCACTCCATTAGTTTATGATGATACAAAGGCCTTGGAAGTTGTAAAAAAAAAAGAATCATTGTTATGTATAATATTACCATAATTAGCACTAGAGTTAGGGTTAAAGCCATGTATTTTTTGTGGGCACATGGTTTTCAGTGGGACCATCAGGATGGACAGGTTCCGTTACATGTGGCAGATGAGGTGGTAGGTTCAAAAGGCTCTACTTATTTTTCTAACTCACACTCTCCCTATGTGGCAAGTTTCAGCCCACTACTCCACCACCACGAACGAGGGCATTGTCCACGTGGGTAATAAGAGAGTCATCAGATGGTTGGTCTAGAATCTAGATTGGACATGTCAGCCTTTAAGTGATAAGAAAAGAATGACTTTCCATAGAATAAGTTTAGATGTCTCTAAAGAATTAGGGTTAGAATAGTTTCCCATCTCTCATTCTCTCACTACACATGTATATCCAACATATTCCCAATACAAGTTGTACCTCAACACAAACCGTACGAACTTGAAAAGACAAAAAATTCCATTGCCTCCTAGGGAGGGGGCGCGCTGCACCCCTACTACCCGCACCTAGCTCAGTGTGGAGTTGGATCGACGTAAGGATGTGGCTTAATTAATAGTAACATCCTTGCAGAATAGTACTCCTCGTAGAAATACAAGACACACTTAATACAAGAATAAAACCTCACATATTTATTCATGAACACCATGAGATATGAAAACTAAATCAATATTTTTAGCGAAACAAATAAATAATTAAATAAATAAAAGAACCATTAGATTAATTATTTAGAGCTATATGTGTCATGTCCTAAACCCAGATCTACTAGACCTAACCCATGACACATCGGTTTGAGTGGTAGTCCACAACCCAAACTTATAGATAATTAATCACAAAATGAGAAATGATATTAAGGATGTTTTATTTTTTGAATAACTCCCAAAATACAAGTCGGATACATCCTAACAGCAACGAGTCCATCCTAAATGATAATATATATATATGTCAAATAAGCCAATAAAAATATTTTCATAAAAATTACGAACTTACACTAACTTGGAAATTACCAAAATACCCCTCAATGATTTTCCAAAAATCACTTGGAAGTTGCTGATAACTCTTACATTCTTTTAATGATCAAATATAGTCAAGATAAGTGAAAAAGACCAAAAAACCCTTGAAGGGGATTTTAAGGTATTACAACCTACCCCTTAAAAAGAATTTCGTCCTCGAAATTCAAGCTACTGCTCATTCAATGACTAGTCTTCTTTTGATGCACCGCAACAATGTTAGGGCTATCCCTTCTTAGTTAAATAGGTTTAGTAATATAAAGATATACCTTCTACTATCGTGTTAACACCTTTTGTATCTATCTAGACTAGTGCAAATACTAATCCTTGAGCTCTAGGTCCTTGATTGCCTACGTTTTAGTTTAATTATAGAGGTCGAGGTTGCCTTAATTGGTAGTTGTTGAGCCCTTTACTGCATTTATTGTTGTTGTGGTGGATACGGCTAACAAAATGGATGCTATTGTTGTTGCTAGTAGGGAGGCTGAAACCGTTGCTACTACTGTGGTTGATGCTACTGTGAAGCTATTAAGAATGGGTAGTTCTTCACGTGGTGCACTTGTTTTCCACTCCCGAAACATCTTATATAATGAGGTCACCGTCATTGTTGCAGAGAAGGAAAACCCTTTTAATTTGAACATGTCCTAGTTCGCCACCACTATAACAGTTATGTTGGTTCTACTATCCGGTTGGTAGATGAGGATTAGTCCTCTACTGCTTGTTGTTCTGCGTCCCTCTTCGTTCTACTCTTCAAGTCTGTGTCCTTATTGGCTTCGTCAAGCTCCTGTTCTACCAGTAGAGCTCTTTCCACCACATATCCATGTATGTCTGTAGCTACAAGGCCACAAGTATCCCTCTGAACATCGATCTTAGGCCTCGGGTAAATATTTTGGCCCTTAGACTCATTTGCCACCATGTGTGGTGCAAAACCGTGAAAGCTCTATAAATTTGGATTTGTACTAAGCTATACCGAAAGTCCCTCCTGCGCTAGTTGCTTGATTAATCCCGCAATTTTCATGTCTTCAACGTCATTTGGAAAGTATTTCTCTAGAAAGAACCCTTCAAACTGTGTCCAGGTCATCTCCTTGATATCACGAGTCCTCCGCACTAGATCGATCCTACCAGTAATCAGCCTCAAGCTCTAACATATATGTTCGACACCAGAGGAATCTTCATGTCTTCAGCTCATCACCTTAAAAATCTTGTTCACTTGCTTCAGCCACCTCTCTGCACCTAGAGGTTCAAATGAATGGGAGGCATAAGCCCCTTAAAATCCTTCACCGGAGGATTATATTTGTCTCCAAGTTATTCTACATGCCCTATTTTTGCCCTAATGTCTAATTTTGTTGGAACATGGTAGTTATGCCTCATAGAGCCTAAAACACACCACTAAGGTCCCCAAGTTTGACAATAACGGTATGGGTAGCATGTTTTCCAGCCATCTAACCATTCATAGAACTATAGGTGTCCAGTGTCAACAAACAAGGTTTGTACATATCATATGTAAATACACAAATAATATCATAGTTTAGTGAGTCCTACAATTCAGATGTCTACATGTGTAATCTTATAATTTTTGTGTCAAAAAGTGTTAGAAATTGAAGCTTTGGCTCTGATACCACTTTGTCACTCCCTAAACCCGGGTCAACTGGACCAACCCGTGACACCTCATCAGTTTAATACGTAGTTCACAACCTAGACCCATAGATAATCACAAAAAGAAAAATGATAAAATGCTTTGTTTGCCCCAACTTGGCAAATCGCATCGCCGCACAATGACATTGTTTGCCCCAACGGCCACCGACCGTGGCTAAAAATAAAAACACCGACTGTCAGAAAATGTTATATAGAGACGGTCAGTCACTCACCATCGCTAGTGATTACTTTTAGCGATGGTCTTGACCGTCGCTGTAGGATTTAGATGGTCACTAAACATTGCTTCTGATACCACGTTTTACGTTGGAAAGACTTTATTGCTACTGTCATTCCCTAGCTGGCCGGCCATCGCTGTATCGCTATAACAATTAGCAACGGTACTATACAGCTACGGCCAACCTGACCGTCGCTATAATTATAAGCGACGGTGTTTTGTCATATAGCGACGGACGATGGCCGTCGCTAAAAGTATTTTTTTTCTAGTAGTGCCATTCTCGCAATGTTTGCAAAGGCTGGGAAGATAGTTGTAGAAGCGAAGCCTATCGCCACACCGACCATCAAATACAATTTTGGGTCATCCATTCACAAAGATTTGATGGAATGGCCAGCCCAATAAAGGAAGGACAATAAAATAATTTTTATTTTTTGAATAACTCCCAAAATATAAGTCGGATGCATCCCGGTTCACCCTAAAAATGATAATATCTATCAAATAAGCCAATACAAAATTTTCATGAAAAATTACAAACATAACCTAACCTAAAAATTACCAAAATACCCCTCATAATAATTTTTTTAAAAAATCTTCTGGAAACTGCAGATAGTCTCATACATTATTCTACATTATGCTAATGATCAAATATCAAGATAAATGAAAAAAAAGATGTAATAAGTCTAAAATACTCCTAATTATCCAAAAAGACCAAAAATCCCTTTAAGGGGTTTTTCAACATGGTATCACAATATGATCATTCAACTCCATAAGATTGAACTGATGGGGTTTTCTTATCAAAACTTGTTGATTAAAAGTGATAGAACCTTACGACTAATAATGGCTAACACTCTATTTGGTGGGTAAAATCATGGCTAAAAAGGTTTTCTCTTTTTTTGGTAGGTGAACTAGTTATGTCAACCCTCCAGTGATCGATCGAGACCTCTAAAAATTGAGGAAAATAAGCATCTTTTTGATGAACTAGCTAGAAACTAAGAGCAGATGTTATGCAATTATGCACGAGAAACAACCAAAAAATTACAGTATAAACTATAAAGCAATAGCCTTAGTTAAAAAGTAGTCTAGATCGAGCTTAGGATGTCTTTATTCCTCTTGTTCATGAATCCCCCGGCCCTAATTAATTATGACCATACCCTTTATTTCTTACTGAGTTGTCAGGAGGCCCACGTACAAGACTTGTTACTATAAGCTCACGTAGGTGTTGGTCAGTGTTGTGTGTCTTTCCATTTGGATTATTGGTCTGCATAGTTAGTGTTGGACCAGTGGACTCTCTTTTGCTCCCCAACCACCAACCCGCTCACGCATTTTCCTCTTACCATCACCTAAGCTAAGGACATGACTGCTTACATTTTTATCTAGAAGTGAACATGAAAGGGCCGGTCGAAAGCTGGATCCAACCAGCAAACGATCAATGTTAAACTAAGCGCCATCGACCTGATTGAACGTAAGACCATGCCACGGTTAAGTTTGTGGCATGGTCGGCCCTTTCGAACTGCTAAGTCATGCCTCATAACTTCATCGTTGTTAACCACTCAGATTAATTTTCGCTGATATATGTGATCAATTTTTCATAAGGATAGTGAATAGTTACAGGTAAACGATTGGCGAGGGATAAGGTAATCATGAAACTTTGACCGATGTACCTTGCATCTCTTCGTCATCGAGATCTAAACAGTTACTTGGGAACTGTTTCAAGCAAATGTACGACATTCTCGGCTTATTTTTGGACAGAGTAGATAAATTTTTTTTCTTTTGATATCTACGAAATGATGAATCTAATTTTTATAACTTGGATGGGGAAAAGCACGGAAATCAAAACTTCGGATTCTGAGAAGGAAGAGGCAAAAGACAGGAGGAGAAAAAAAAATTTGACCGGATAACAATAGCATAAACCTGGGATATGTGGCTTAGTAAAGAGAGTTTGTAGATTCGTTGAACATGAGAAGCGTATGCACAGTAGCGATCTACAACTAAACTAGCAGCCAGCTCCTGACACTTAGGCCCTGCTTGGTTCACAGCAAATTGAGTGCAATGCACTCACTTGTCACAATTTTGGGATTGCAAGTGATTGGTTGGAGGCGTGCAAATGAACTGCCGTGCAAGTGGGTTACAAGCCCTTGCAAACTCCTTAACAAAATAGATGTAAGCAAGTGCAGCCCAAAAACTGATGTAAGTGGGTGCATTGTATTAGCTCAACGTTTTTTATATATTCCGAAAATATTAATAATAATAATAATTGTGATTATTTTTTTTATTATTATCTTTTTATTATTATTTTTTATTTTTGTATTTTTATTTTAGTTTTCTATTTTTTTTGATATAGTTGGTCGGGCCGCCTATCCCCAAGCTTTCCCCTCCAAAAAATAATAATAATAATAATAATAATAATAAAATATGATAACAATAATAATTTTATTTTACATTTTTTTTATTAAATCAAGAAATAAAATAATCTATTGCATTCTTTTGCAATGCACTACCAATCAATCAGCTAAACATCGTTTGCATCTATTTACATGGCGTGAACCAAACAATTGCAAGTGACTTGCATTGTAGGTGATTACAATGCAAGTCGCTACATTTGCACTACAGTGCAAAATGCACCCAAGTGTAGCGAACCAAGCAGGGCCTTAGTAGTGCGCTTCTGCACACCAATCTTGCTTTCAAGCCTCCGTTTGCTGGCTAACGCGCAATATCTAGCACTTTGAAGCCGTTGTTTGCTGCATGGATTCTGTAGATCTAAAATACCCATGCTTCCCCGGTTGGCAAAGAAAATATATGGTTCAAGGCAATATTTTTCAGCCTGCCACCCAAAATAGGGTCCAAGGCTCCAAGCCTATCCTGGGCCATATGGGGGCCCAAGCCCTAGTTGCCATAGTTGCCAAAGTCCACACGATTTGCTCCGATTATCCTTAACTTGAGTTGGGTTCACACGCGTGAAAACCAGAAATTTTGAACTAATCTAATTTGTAAAAGGGCGTAAGTAGGAGAAATCGTGATTTCACCAATGTTGGACGGATTCGGGTGTGCGTTCCACCGTTCGATCGTTGCGGCAATTGTATCCCTCTGATTCTAAAGATCTAGAAATTTTCAGGAGACTTGCTAGGGCTAAGAATGTTCAATGATGATAAGAAGTCAGTCAACCACAAGTCAGATTTCGTAAGATCAACGGCCTAGGTTTCTCCCAAAATTTCAAAATAAATGAAGGGTCGGGCTCCGTTGACAGGTGAAAAATGACAGGATTCTGTACAGGGACACAATATAAGCCACGTGGCACACTCTTAGAGGAATCTGACCGTATGGATGTTTGTCCAATCCCATGCAGGACTAACAAACCAAAAATCAGCCTGATTAGTGATTTATAGTCATTGGATCTTTGTACCTCAAATGCTGTTCAAATTCCCACAGTTGAGATCAGCCCATGAAAATAAGTCCAAACTAAAGCCAATAAATCACTAATCAGGCTGAGTTTTGGTTTGTAGGTCCACCATGGGATTGGAAAAACATCCATACGGTCAGATTCCTCTAAGAGTATGCCACGTGGGTTATATTGTGTCCCTGTACAGAATCTTGTCATTTTTTCACCTGTCAACGGAGCCCGACCCATAAATGAAAGGGAGCTCCATTATAATATTATTGGTGGCATTGTAAAGTCTGGGAGCATAGTGAAAGACATAATAATTTTCATTCCTTTTTTTGGGGCCCATTGATTAATGGAGCCCACCCATTGGTGGATATACATACAGAAAATCAGCCTGATTGGTCCTCTAGCTATTAATTTTTAGCATTTTTTAGGATTGATTCTGTCCGTTGGATTCAAACATGGTTTTTGGGTACTAATTCCAACGGGTAGAAATCATCAATCAATCTGAATTATAGTGTGTATATCCATCAATGGGTGGGCTAAGAATCCATGTGGTCAGTGGGCCCAAGAAAATGAGTTATGTAGGGCCACGTGAATCCTCTGCATCCAAAGTGCTCTGCTCTACAAACCAGTGTCGGCAGTGGATTGGGGCATTTGTGCACCAACACTGGAAATGTATTAAATATAAACCTTTTCCCTTCAAATTCTTTGGTACCCTTTTTAGGCCTAAACTTCTAGTGTGCAATAAAACGAGAAGAACTTTGCTTGACGGACATCAGATCACAATACGAGGCACGTGGCACACTCTTAAAGGACACTGACCTTATGGATGTTTGATCCATCCCTAAGTGGACGCAAATACCAAAAATCAGCCTGATTAGTGATTTCAAACCTTTGGATCTTTGTACCCCAAATAATGCTCAATAATGCTAACATTCGACTGTTAAAGATCAACAATTGAAAATGGCTCTAATGTAACGCTTAGAAATCACTAATCAGGCTATTCTTGCTAATAAATGACTAATAGACATGGGGCCCATATGCATATGAGGTAAGAGCTGATTTTTGGTGAGGATGATCTCACTATGGAGAGATCCTCCTCACCAAAAATCAGTAATTTTTAAAACTTCTAACCCTATCAAATGTGGACCTTAATTTAACGGTGACAATGGATGGTCCAAAAATTTTCAACTTGCAATTCACTTTTCACAAGGCTACAAATGTTGGAATGGGATGATTTTTTGTGAGGTTGATATCCATGTTGATAAGAATATCATCACCAAAAATTAACACTGAACTCATCTGCATGTGGGCCCCACATCAATTATTCATGTTAGTAAGAATAGCACAAGTCAACATATCCCAGCCCATATCTATTCTACTATATAATGAGAGATGAACCTTCTTGCATTAAAAATGGCTGAAATCTCAAAATTTTCCCTACTTTGCCCATGTTTCTTTAAAATTTGTAAGTCTTTTACTTTTTTAATGGTAATTTAGACTTTACACACCCTTTTTGTTCTCTTTGTCTTTATTAGCAGTTGACGTGAGGGTACTCAATTGCAGCTCATTCAATATTAAAAGAACAAAAAATCATTTTTCCTAATATGACCCTCAAAGTATTAAATTGACAAATATTGCTTTTGTTCATTTTTTGAAATTTCTTAATTTATAAGGGTGATTGGTCATTCAACTTTTTCACATTTCAACCCAACTGGGAAAGCATATTTATGAGCCCCCACGTGGCACCTAACTCTGTCCCTGGAAAAAAAAATTAGAGGATGGTATCCATCATCAAAGTTGATGGACCCATAATTTGAGACACATGACACACTATTAGAGGCTACTGATCGTATGGATGTTTGACCCTCCCTAGATAGACATACATAACAAAAATTGGCATGATTAGTAATTTTTAACCTTTGAATCTTAGTAACCCAAATAATGCTAGAAATCCACGGTTGTAAATAAGCCATGAAAATGACTCTAATCCAACGGATATAAATTACTAATCAGGATGAATTTTGGTATGTAGGTCTAACTAGGGATGGGCAAAGCAACTATATGGTCAGTGGTCTCTAAGAGTGTGCCACGTAGCTCATAATATGGTCCATCATCAACATAGATGTTTTTGAAAAAAATAAAAAGTAACAAAAAAAGTTAACTCATTGCGTACTATGCAGTGATGAGAGTTCTCTTGGAGTCAGAGGAGAGCCGCTAGAGATCGTGGTCAAACCTCATCGTCACGACAGGGTCGTTCTCCTTCTCCATTAGTTGTGAGCATATTTCCATTTTTCTTTCTCCTAGGGCTAGTACTAGATTTACTCATTTTAGTGCTCGCAAGTTTACTATTGAGCGTTGTGTACTTATCAGAGAGATTAGTGGTACCCTACTTGACACTACTTTTACCATTAGGGAGTGGCTACCTGTTCTCCAGTTAGACTTCTACTATCCCACTCTAGTTCAGTTCTTTTATGCAAACATTCATTGTGTTCAGGGTGAGGATGAGACAGACTTGTCCTTTAAGACCTATCTTTCGGTTGTTCACATGACGATCACTCCTGATCTTATAGTATCTATCCTAGGGATTCCCCATCATCCTACGATTGAGGAGTATCTCCCTCACATTAGAGAGATGACTACAGATCGAGTTACTTTAAATCGTATTCTGTGTGGTACATGATTGGACCTCTAATATTCTAGTCAGTAGTCTTCTAGCAGATTATTGTTTGTTGCACATGATTTGTGGGTATAACATGGATCTTCTAGGTCATGTAGCCTAGGTGAGTATTGACTGTCTCCAGCTCATGTACCACCTTGGTATGGCTTTGCTATTGACCTCCCTCGATTCATGTTTAGGGCCATGGCTAGATGTAGTATATATGAACTTGATTCTTCATCCTTGTCTTCCATACCTTCTTCTGGTTAGTGCTATCATCCATAATTTCCATGTCCCTATCATTGATGATGAGACAGTGGCGTTGCCTATGAGACCCATTGGGGGCCCTACTATACGTAAGAGCCTGTCTTAGGTCCGATGATCCCAGTTTCGACCTCATGAGTCCGACAATGAGAAGACCGACAACGATGACCTTGTTGATATTTTGGTCCATGATGATGATGGACCGCTAGCTCTAGGATTCTGACCCTAGCCAAGTGCTGAGAAGAAGCGACGTCCCGTGGCTCTACAGTCTCTTGACCAACGTTTTGATCACTTTGAGTAGCAGACTGTATGCGTTTTGGCTGTCTTGAGCACCAGACTACTTTGGAGTTTAGAGGCATCCGAGACTCTATTATTGGGCTTCATAGCTATCTATATTATTAGTTTTCCCAGCTTGCATTTGACCCTCGACCTCCCTTTCCAGATCTAGATCTGCCACACGATGGCACTGGGATGTTTGGTGGACCGCCCTACTGACTGCTTGTAGAGATATTTGATATTTCTTGACTTGTTGTTAGTTGTTTGAGTTATCTGCATGTTATTTTCGTACTTCATGTATTCATATAGACTCAAATATATGAGTGTTTAGACTCTGTCAATTTTTTTTCTTATTTTGTATTAGAGTTCTAAACAATGGTTTGTATATGGATTTATGCCTTATGAGTATCATTTTCTTCTATATACTTGTTATCTTATGCGTATGTGCTTTATTGCTAAATTATTATGCATGCAAGTTATTTTCAAGTTATTTTTATGTACCTCTGTCATTCTGTGACAAAAAGGGGGAGACAAAAATTAAAGAGATAAACATGTAGATATATGAGGGGAGTAAAATTTAAGGGGAGAAAAATGTTCTTCATGATATATATATTTTTTTCATTTCTTTTACTTTGTTTGTTAGTTCATGCTTTATGATATGCATTAAGATTAAATATTCATTGCACATGTTTTTAATTCTACATTCTTTTTTTGACAATATTACTTGGTATAATTTGTTGGTGGTGAAATTTCACCGGTCCGTTCTCTTTAACTCAATATACCTAGAAGGGGGGGGTTGATTATGTATTTAAAATTATTTATACTTACACAGTTTTACGGGTTTATGGTAAGGGAATAAAATCGCATGCCTTAGTTGTTTGATAAAAGATTATCACAACTGACTTAAATCGAATATACCTCCGTGGTATATTTTCTTTTTGTCGTTTGATCCAATCAAGATAGATTGCGGAATACAAACAAACAATCACACAAGATAAGAGATTTTTACGTGAAAGCCTTAGCTAAGGAAAAACCACGGGACCACGTCCAGACGAAAAGTATCATTAATTGAAAAGTTAAACGAAACAAATATTACCTATGCAGTACCATTGCAAATACAGCTTCCAACCTTAGCCAATGCTTACTGTCGATGCATCCACGTCCTTTGAATCAATGCTACGAATCCGTGCGTGCCCTTCTAGCCAAGAAGCCATGTCCGCTTGTTCAGTTTGGTGCACCCCAAACCTACTATCGATCGGCTCCTCCGATCTTAATTCTCAACACTCCCGCCTTTGCAGAAGGTGAATGATTCAGTACACACCGAACCCTAGATTGCTCAAATGGTGTTGAGTCACACTGGTACACTCAGGCTACTAGGTCGAATATAGAAGTGGAAGACCTAAGCTAAGGAAAGGATCAAGTACTTGGCTTTGATCAAGAAGAGAACAAGCTCACAAGATGTGAATGAAAAATAAGCTTCTTACTCTTCGAATGGACACTCTAATAAAAAAAATATTTTCTTCTCTCTCTTGAAGATTGAGTTACTCTGTGTTTCTGTGTGTGTTTAGAGAAGACATAGAAGGGTTGTATTTATAGAATTCCATGACCCTGAGTCGTGCAGAACATGGGATAATGAAACCAAGAATTTCGGATCTGATAACGACCGATTCTATGCATGGTCCAATCGATCGTACATTGGGTCCAATCTATTGGAGATAAGTGTCTAATCGATTGGGCTCAATAAGATTTCTGTTCCGAAGGCTCCAATCGATTACACAGAGTGTCCAATCGATTTGACTCAAATAAGTTTCTGTCCCGAAGACTCCGATCGATTTCACAGAGTCTCCAATCGATTTGACTAAAATAAGTTTCTGTCTCGAAGACTCCAATCGATTTCACAGAGTCTCCAATCGATCGGGCTGAAATAAATTTCTACCTCGTAGCTTCTAATCGCTTACACAGAGTCTCCAATCGATCGGGCTATGTCCAATTGGTTGGGGATAAGTGTTCAATCGATTGGACTATCCCATTAGTCAATTTCATTGACTTAAACTCGGGTCAGTCCAATGACTAAGTTTGACCATTATATTTTATTTATTTTAACCAATTACTATGGCCACTAAGTCACTTACCTTCCTAATCGAGCATACACGATCGTTAACTGACAAATCGATAGTTACTCAGACTCATGTCATCAATCGTTTGATTCTTGTTGTCTCTGTCTTTTAGTCTTCACGTAGTTAGCGAAGTATGCGTACCACGACATCTTTACACTACACTTGTGCTTGTAGGAACGGTTACAAGAATGTTTTTATGTCAAACGAAATCTTTGCCAAATTGAATATGAAAATATTCCTTACAGGTGGATGTACAGAAAACATACTAAAAGAAAATTAATTTTCTGTTTATTTTCTCCGAGTGACTGTTAGAAAGTGAGTGACATGTAAGCGGTTGGGATTTTAAATCTTACTTTTTGTTTACTTTTTATATGATTAGTGTTTTTGTCACAGAATTACCAAATGAGAAGAATGTAAGGAATATATTCATATTTTGTTTGGCATAATTCCGTGTGACTTAAAACACATTTTAACCAATCTTACGAGTATTAGTGAAGACTTGAGTATGTCATGATATGCATCACTCATTGACTTCCTAAAGACCAAAGACTCAGAAGATTGAAGAATGATTCATCGAAAGACTTATCAATTGTCTGTTTATGAACGTGCCCACTCGCTAGGTTGGTAAGTGATTTAGAGGCCATAGAATTAAAAGATTTAATTAATTAATATGCCTAAATTCTTGGTTACGTAGCAAGACTTCAGTTCATGGCCTTAGAGCTTGAACTTGAGAAAGTCTAATCGATTGGATAGGACTGTACAAAGTCCAATCGATTGGGCCCTGCTACCAATTGGTTGGACCCTGCTACCAATCGGTTGGACAGAACTTCCAAGAAGTCAAATCGATTGGACTGACGAAGGAAAGTTTTAAATTAGATCCGAAATTCATGTTTTCCACTCTTCCACCTCTTACTAACCCTTGGGTCTTAGCTCTCATTATATAAAGCCATCACTTGGCAATTTTAACATACGCATTCACTAAGAATAAACTCTTAAGCTAAGAAGAGCTTTATCTTATCCTTGAGCTGAGCGTCCAGAGTAAAAACCAAAGTTAGTCATTTTAATCATTTTTTAGGTTTTTCTTCTCATGATCATATCTTGAAGATTCTACTTCATTGACATGCTTGATTAAACCTCTATCTAGATAATCCTCAGTATCTAACCTAGTAATCCAGAGAGTTTCAAGTACGAGTCAATCGTTATTGAGCAACGTTGAGGAGTTGGGGTATACCGAATCCTTCGCTTTTGGGGTTGGACTAGTAAGTGAGAATAATACCGGAGTGTATGGGTCGAAGGGTAGGTTTGGGCGTACCAAACTAAACAGTGGCAAAGGGATCTTGAATGGAAGGGCACTCATGGACTCGACGTGTGGAGCCAGAGGTCATGGACGCATCGGTAGTTGGCCGAGGGTTTGCATGCTGTATGTAAACGGTGCTACATAAGTAACTTTTATAAATCATAACTTTTTGATTAGTTATACTTTACTGTATGGACTTGGTTCCATGGTTTTTCTTTTGTTAATGTTTCTATGATAAAATCACATGTGTAGTGGTTTGTTTAATATTTCGCATTTTGTTTAGATTAACACAAATGACTAAGAAACAATATATCACGGAGATATATTCTATCTAATCGGTTGTGATAATCCTTATTATAAATCACTAGCGAATGTAAGCCATATCAAACTATCCAATCCAGTAATTGAATTAGGTTGTTAGTATTAATCAATAATTTTAAGAATACCTATTCAACCCCCTTCTTGGTATCTAGGCAGGGCCGTCTCGATGCAAGTTGAGGCCTAAGGCGAAAACTCCATATGAGGCCTTTTAATATTTAATATATTAATATAGGATCAGGATGGGACAAGCATTTTTTGACAACCATTTGGCGGACCTACTTAGAAGATGAATCAATGGCTGATTTTTGGTGAGGATGATCTCTATGGTGAGGAGATCATCTTCACAAAAATTCAAATTATTCCGATATTCATAGACTGGTTTAGAAGTTGAAGAATTATGGACCATTTATTTTTATCGTGTCAATTGAAAACCACATTTTATTGGGTTAGAAATTTTAGAATGGGCTGATTTTTTTGGGGGGTGATCTATATGGTGAGGAGATCATCCTCACCAAAAATCAGCCATTGATTCATCTTCTATGCGGGTCCAAAAAAATGGTTGTCCACCAATCCTGACCATTAATATATGGTATTAATTAAATTTTTTTTAACTCTCTATATGGTAGAAAATCTTATTTAACAACTTTTCGTGGTAATCAAAAGCTATTGAAAAAATTTTAAATGAACAAGATTTCCACTGTCGTCCATGCAGAGGACTCTCATGGCCCTACATAGATCGTTTTTTGTGCCTAATGACTGTGGATGTTCAACCCACATATTGGTGGATAAACACACTAAAAGTCAGCTTGATTGATGATTTCTAACCATTTGAATTTACTACTCAAAAAGCATGCTTGAATCTAATGGCTAGAATCAAATCCTAAAAAGTACTAAAATCTATGGCTAGAGATGACCAATCAGGTTAATTTTTTGTTTGTATGTCCAACAAGGGGTGGGCTAAACATCCATGTGGTTAGTGGACTGGGGCCTTCTCTCACCTGGGCTGGGGGCCTTCTCTCACATGGGGCCTAAGGCGACCGCCTTACTGGCCTTATGGTTGAGCCGGCCCTGTATCTAAGAGATCGAGAGACAAACTTTCAAACGTTATTATTTTTGCATGTGAAAATTAATGATTTTTTAGGTTTTCACTTGTTTGTGTTGAAAATTAGTAAATTTCCTTGCATATAAAAAATGATTGTAAAATAATTAAACTCAAATCAAGCTTGGTTGTAGAACGGACAACAAAATACTAAAAAATTTGTAACGATAAACATTGAAATTAATTAAGAATTTATGGAAAATTGTAGAATCTTGTAAAATGGACAAGTTTGCCCTTTGGAAGATGAAAGGGTGGTTTGTTGTGGATTTCTCTTAAATGCTCCTAGGGAAGGTGAAGAGGTGGCTATGGTACTTGGAAGCCAAGGAATGAATCTAGAGATATTGGAAGGTGTATTATGTACGTAGGAAAGACCAAAGCTTGTTGGTCAAGTAAATGGGTCTAAGGCTATATAAATGGATGCCTATGCATTTGTTTTGTACACTTAGAACACACCAAAAGAATACAAGAAAAGCACAAAAAGTGCAGAGAATTGAGAGAGACTAGAGACAAAAATTATGTAGAGAAAGTGGAAGAAAAGGTGTAAAGGAAATCAAAAAATGTAAAGTTTCCTTGTTTTGTTTTCTCTTATATTGTAGATCGAGAAGCTTTGCACTACCCTTGTGGGGAGTGCATCTCCATGTTCTCTTCTCTCTAATAATATCTCTAATAATGTGGGATTGTTTATCCCCAACAAAGTAGCATTTGGACATTCTGCTATGCCAAAAAAGTGGTATCAAAGCAAGGGTATCACCAACAAAGTGGTATCAGAGCTAGGCGTGATCAGAGCGAGGTAATGTTTAAGGTTGGATTTTGGCAATCAGAGCTAGGCGCTCAAAGGATTGATTGTGAATCAGAGTTAGGCATTGCTCTATGGGTGAATCAGAGATAGTGCTCATGATTGATTTTTGAATTAAAAAAATAAAAAATAGTGACACACTAAATGTGTCATTTTGTTGGAAAATAGTACCGATCTGGGTGTGTTATTTTTCAAAAGATATGGCGAGATGTTTATGTTTTTGGGGCAAGAAGATTTGGAAATTTATATCATGATAGTGGGGGATATTTTAAATATTTATTTTAAAAAAGTACAATACTTTTAATGATGGTGTCTTGAGACAATCTTCTTTCTCAATAAACAGGTGGTTTTGCGTAGCAAAGGTGCTTAGGAAAATTCACAAAGGTGTGTTGCACTCTGGTTTTGGAGAATCATTTTTTTCTTAAAGGAGGCTACTATTACCTAGAGAAGTAGTTGAATCGCTATGGGCGATCAAATTTGATGGAGTGCAAAGGTAATTGAGAGTTATCACAGAACTCTCGTTTGTGTTGCTGTAGAATGGTAATGATGACTAGTCATATTTCGTTCAAGGAAATTCTGAAGGATGTTTTACAAAAATTGCACATATTTCCTCCAATTTTCAAACGAAAGTAACAGCCCAGATAACACAAAGAGGTTTTGCTGCTTCGTTGAGACCTTTGATCCTTGTCTACCCGAAATATGAAGGTCTCTCGCAATTAAACAAAAATGATGCAAAAAATGTAGTTGCTTGTCTCGTCTTGGAGCATTTGATCAAGTTGCGTATGATTCAAGTGGTTGATGTTAACTACAGATAACGTTTTAATGTGCGTGATGAAAATATTGATATTCAACAACGTCTTGCAGAATTAGAGGTGACATTTGAATCAGTTGAAGCATAAGCTAATCAAGATCAAGAAGAGCATGATGATGAAGGCCTAGATGACTTCATGGACTCCCCGGTTCACCCAATTCTTAATTAAGGGGATGTGTTGGAATTAATTAAGAATTTGTGGAAAATTCCAGAATTTTCCGAAAGGACAAGTTTGCCCTTTGGAAGATGAAAGGGTGGTTTGCTATGGATTTCTCTAGAATGCTCCTAGGGAAGGTGAAGAGCTGGCTGTCATACTTGGAGGTTAATGAATGAATTTAGAGATATTGGAAGGTGTATTATGTACCTAGGAAAGACCAAAATTTGTTGGTCAAGTAAATGGGTCTAAGGCTATATAAATGGATGCCTATGCATATGTTTTGTACACCTAGAACACACCATAAGAATATAAGAAAAGCACAGAATGTGTAGAGAATTAAGAGAAACTAGAAAGAAAATGTGTAGATAAAGTGGAAGAAAAAGTGTAAAGGAAATCAAGAAATATAGACTAAGTTTCCTTGTTTTGTTTTCTCTTATATTGTAGATCGAGAAGCTTTGCACTACGCTTGTGGGGAGTGCATCTTCATGTTCTCTTCTCTCTAATCATGTGGGATTGTTTATCCACAACAAAGTAGCATTTGGGCATTCCACTATGTCAATAATAAAATGGTGAATTTGAATTAAGGCTTAGAAGCACTTAAACACTTCCTGAAGATAGTTGAAGCCTCCCAAAAGGTGCAAGAGATTAACATTAGCCCTATCTCCAGGATTCAACCAAGGTTGTACCATTTCCAAGTCTTTTCTAGTGCTTGCAAGTCACACAAAGACCCGAGAAATCAGTCTACCTCTCTCAAAAGCATAGCTTACGAGCTTAAGGGCTCGAGTAGTCGGCCTTAAGAGGGAGCTGACTGAGTTAAAGTCATTTCAACAACAAGAGCTAGTGGGGGAAGTTAGAAGATGCGTGCCCATCACACAACCTAGAGGGGACCGGAACTAAAATGTAATCTTTTCCCTTCTTTTCTTTATCATTATTTACTTATGCTTGGGCTTCGAATGAATGAAAAGATCTTTTGTTCTAGCACATTTCCACTTTATTCTTGTTAATCTACTTTGGGTTTCCATTTGGATAGGATGTTAGCTCGGGCTAACTTGCTCTCACCTCATAACATTAGTTCTTGCATGTTAAAATGGATGAGTAAATGCACATCAAGGTCAAGTAAATCCAATAAGATTGGAGCAATCTAGGTTGTTTGCCTAGATGTAGGTTTTTTAATTTGGTTAGCTAAGGAAACTCAACTAGCTGAGCTAGAGTATCCTTATTAACCTTACAAAAAATAGGTTATGGGTCCTGTTATGTTTTGTGTAACTTGATGGTGTTAGAGTACTATACATGAAGCTAGAACACCGTGGCCCAGCTCCGTGCTTTTGTACTTTTACATATAGATACATAAACCCTAGTTTCTATTTTGAGGTTATATATATCTCGATTTTTATAAGAGGATTATTCATTATATTGTAAGTATTTCTTTTGCCTCAAAGCATAATGGAAATGGCGTGAGTCCGTGTATGTACCTCGATCTTGAGGGAACCACATAAATCTGTGTTGTGTATTTGCATCTTCGTGCATGTTTATTGTTCTTTTCTTCTAACAGGTCCTGTATAGATGAGCTGGGGCAACCTAAGAACCTTAAAGTAGTTTAGGCTAAGGGACCTAGCTAGTTGGATGAGCTGAGGTGACCATGAGAACCTTAAAGGAATTTAGACTAAGGAACCTAGATAGATAAGATGAGGTGACCCTGGGAACCTAGGATTTTAGGATAAGGAACCTAGCAGCTGGATGAGATGAGGTGATACCCTAAGAACCTCAAAGGAATTTAGGCTAGCTAGACGAGTTGAGGTGAACCTGAGAACTTTAAAGGAATATAGGCTAAGGTCAAGGTAGTTAAAGGCGCAAGGCGCACTTAAGGCGCTAGAACCTCTAGAGCCTAAGGCGCAAGGCGCAAGGCGAGGCACGCGCCTAATTGAAACGAGGTGCAATATTAAAAATTATAATAAATATAAAAAAATAAAAACAATAACATCATAAAATAACAAAATAAGTAATCATTAGGCCATAAAACATAAAAGATAACAAATGTCGAAAATCTTAAGTAACCAAAAAGCAGTTCTAGTTAACATTGTCATTATCTAAATACAAAATAAGTAATAAAAAGTCATAAAACATAAAAGATAGCAAATGTTCAAAATTTTAAATAGCTCACAATTAGTTCTAACATCGCCATCATTTAAAATATAATCATAAGCTTCATCCCATCATCATCAGATGTGTTAGCCTCAATATATTATTCTTCTATCTCCTCCGAATTGGCCTCTTCCTCTTCTGACTCCCTTATTAAAGCCGTTGCTCTTACTCTTGACCTTGATTGTGATCTAGTATTTGATGTTGATTCACCAACTCTAGCAGTTCTCACAACAACACTCCATGTCAAGCTATCATCCTCAAACACCAATTCATCTTCTGTTACTCCACTTTCTGTTTCCATCTCCCCAAGTAATCATTCATTGCTTACATCAATGATATAGGTTCAATTCTATCTCTCCTATCATACCGATGTTTAATATAATAGGTCAAAGAACAAAAATTTTACAAAAAAATATGTATTTTAGTGAGACGTGCACTTGATGCGTCTGTAACTTGGTTTGAGGCGCGTGCCTTACTAAACGCATTTCACCTTGACCCTTCTAAGGCACTTTAGGTGTGCCTGGAGCCTGAGGCGCACGCCTTGACTATAAAGGCTAAGGTACCTAGCTGGATGAGCTGATGTCCTGAGTACCTATGTGGTCACCCCTAAGTTTATCTAGGAGAATGTTAATCTAGTCATGGTTTTGAAAGAACAAGACCAAGTTATGTTCTCCTTTCCAAGGGTATAAGGGAACCTAGTATAAGGGTGGGCCATAGAGGGCCCTCTAAGAGAAGAAAAAGACATTTTGCATTAATGATGATCCAAACGACCTTTCTAAGAAAAAAATATATTTTCAGAAAAAAGTATTTTTTTGAAAAATGGCAATCCAAACGGGATCTTAGTCATTACATCCTTATCTTTAGTCTTGAGGCAGTAAACACCAGCATGTACAAAGATGCTTCATATAATCATAACATTATCAAAGATGTTATCAACACAAAATATTAAAAACAAAGAAAACCTAAAAACATTTACAGACTGATTTGAACACTCAGCAAGTGACCCGTATCAACCGATATATACCCTAAGCCGGGACCTAATCAGTGCACGGCATATGGGACAATTGGTCAGGTTCTGCCCGCATTCTCGACAAGTCTGCAGAAAATTGTTTCTTGAAGTATTTACAGGAATAATTGAAATAGAAAGTGAGAAACCAGTTTTCTTAGAACCAAAATAGCTTACCAAATGGCCACACCCAAAGGCCAAATCCTTTGGATTAGTCAAGCCAATTGGACATACCTATATCCACAAAAAAGAACTCATAAACATGATCTATTACTCAAAATCTACAAAAATTGCAAATATAATAATCCTTACTTGGGTCCGCTCATCTATGGAAGATTCTGGAAGGTTGCTCGGTTCCCGTGATGGTTGTGGCCGGGGAGTGTAAGGAACAGGAGGAGGGCGTGGAACTACCTTCTTTGCTTTACCTGTTACATGACTTTTATCCAATACAATGCACATAAATTAGTATAGATACCGAAAGCCAGCGTCAAGTATTAGAAAAAGTGTTGGGCTCCCGTGACTGGCCTTTTATGACAGGCTCACAAGACAGGCCTTCTCGGGTGTGGATTCCGAGTATCCAACTGTGGTTTGCTTTGGCAAAAAGTGAATGTCAGCTCACCTCTATCACAACAGTTGGATTCTCATAACGCATGCCCGACAAGGCCTGTCCCGTGAGCCTGTCATAAAAGGCAAGTAAAAAAAACTAACACTACAATGTAGTTTACCCCAGGGTTTAAAAGGGCTGTTTTAAAGGTATAACGAACTGGGGCATTACTGTCTTTTCAATTTTAATGCAGTGTAACGCACTGGGGCAAAAACCATAAAAATGGGGAAATAACAAAAAAAAAAACAACACTAAAGATCCAAAATTCAAAATTTGAATTTCAAATTTTCAATAAAATTTATAACGGAAAATGATGGAAATAACGGCTGTTATTTTCTGAGTGTTAAAATGGCACATAACGTAAGGGGGAGGTCCGAATCCGTGTTATAACGGTCGTTATTTTCGTTATAATGGCCGTATTTTAATGCATGGTTTAGGCTACCTACCCAAGGATGCCAATTTCCCTGGTTGCTTTATATTGGATAGGAATCTCCATCAATGCAGCAAGAGCAAATGCTATTTCTTTCTCAGATTGGCTCACATCTTTAGACATGATGGCGGTAAAGTTAACAAACTGAACAACAAAACATAGGGCTATTCATTAATAAATATTTGCAATAGTGCCTACAATAAATCTTTCCTCACACAGTGCTTGACCAAAATGCATCCCGCAAATCAAGGGCTGTTCATCAATACATAGAGAGGTGGAGCCCGCATGATTTGAATGCTTGATTTGCTTCACATCCTTAGGATCAAGCATTGAGTGAGGCAAACAAATTTCTTTTTCATCATAAGCATAACTTGGAGTTAGTGACGTAATACTTGAAAATTGTCGAATACACGTGTAGGGATCCTGTCATCAAATTTCTTCATGTCTTCCCAGGGTCCATCACCAATTCCAACAAGCACAATTGAGAGTGGATAGGAACTGATTACAACACAAATAGAAATGTTATTAGTTCTGAATTCTTGGATTTTCAGAATCAAACACTTTCCGGCCATTTTTCGAAGGGTCAAGATCAGGGGACACAAATTTTGACACAAAATTTCACACCAATTTTGGTGTACCCACATGGAAGATGAATCAATGGCTGATTTTTGGTGAGGATGATCTTCTCACCATATAGATTATCCCTACAAAAAGTCAGCTCATTCTGAAAATCACTAATCAGGATGTGGCTCACGCTATGGTCCATCATCAACGTCGTCCATAATCAATTTTTTTCATGTGGTGAGGAGTTCCCGCACCATATGTCATTTCAATGTGAATGCATTAAATGAGTTTACATTGAATTAGAAAGTAAAAGTTGTGTAATGACTAAAGAATCCCTAAAAGTAAAACAAAATATTGAAAAATAAAAGAAGCAAAACAAAATACTTTTTGGAACAATGGAGATTGAGTTAGTAAAACGAGATAATTTTTGGAACAATGGAGATTGAGTTAGTAACACAAGCATTAATAAGGAGAATAGAAGTATATTGTTTTCAATAGTTGATCTCATGATTTTTATTTATTAATTATCATTTTTTTCACATTGAAGTGATTTATCCAATTATATACAAGGTTCTACCTTGCGGTAACTATTGAGTTGATTGTTTTCTCTTCCTGTGGGCTGAGATCTCCATCCTTTGTATCAATGCTTCTCGTGACCTTCAGGATACAAGAAAAAATACCATAGTGATTGTTGGTAAGGATGATAGAAGAGGCAAATAGCAGGAAAAAAAGGTTTCAGTCATGACCTGGCCATCTGCGATGATAACCAAAACATGGTATTGTCCACCAGTTTTCTCCACAATGTCTATTGCAGCCTCAACTATTGGTGCAAAAGAAGTCGGCCCTTACAAACACAATCACTTATGTAAGACATAAAGCACAATGAATCAATGGGCACTACCATTGGATGATGTTGAAACTAGAAGTATACAATAGAATGGGTGAAGTACAAATACTAAATGGGCTTAGTGGAACTGGATAAAAAATATAACACCAAATGTGTCCACCCATTTTGGTAGATGAAACTACATTTGTGTTAAAGAACTTGTAGCACCAGCCTGAGGCAGCTGATTCAGCCTAATATGCATGCAGGTCATCCAATACATGGGTTGGTCCCACATCAATGCTCAATGAAGTTGATGTATAAACTAGTAGCAGATAATGGGATAAATAATTGAGGTTTTTCTTTCTAGTTCTGTCAATATGTGTTCAATAGGCTTGTGACATGATCAAAGAGTGGTGGGATGATATAGAGAGTACTGGAAGACCATTAGTGATCTTCAAGAAGAAATTATATGGTATTAGAGACAAACTGAAGGAATGGAATAAAGTAAAATTTGGTAGGGTCGAAAGTAGAAATGCCATTTAGGAGAGTATTTTAGCTATGGATATGGCAGAGGAGGACATATTTAAGTGAGGAAGAGGGATGTAGGAGGAATAATCTGAAAGAGGAGTTGAAATCAGTCATGAGATTGGAGGAGATTAGTTGGAGGCAGAAATCAAGGATTAAATGGTTGAAAGAGGGGGATAATAATACTAAATATTTTCATAGTGGCAAATGTAAGAAGGTCAATTCATTAGAAAGAATTATTATAGGGGAGCGGGAGTTGGTAAAGGAGGAAGAGATCAGGAAAAGGGTGAGTGAGTTTTATGAGGAATTGTATAAGGAGAATCAACCCAATAGACTAAAAGTACATGGTTTGGAGTATTTGAAGTTAGGAGAGGGATAGACTAAAATGTCGGAAAGAATATTATAAAAAAGGAGGTGATTCAGGCTTTCATAAATATGGAGGGTGATAAGGTACTGGAGCTAGACGGTTTTACAATGGCATTTTATAAGTTGTGTTGGGAAACGGTTGGTAAGGATTTTATGACATTAGTTGGATTTTCAAGATAATTATTTTTTGCACTATGGATCCAATTTTACCTTTATCTACATTATCCTGAAAATGCAAGAGGCAAAGAATACCAGGGATTTCAGATTTATCAGTGTCTGTAAAATTTTGACAAAGGTTATTGTTCTCAAGATTTATAGCGCCAGTAGTTGTGCTAAAATGGATATCAAACTTGCTTTCGGGAATGTCCAATGGTGGGACTGGAGGCCCGAGTTTTTGATTGCTATTGAGGACCCACACAAGACTTACTTTAGATTTTTTAACTCTTGATGGGTCATGGGGTGAGTTGTGCAAATGATTGATGAAGATAAGGATGCATGATTGATGAAGGTAAGGATGCCAACCTAGTTGGGATGTCTATCTTTATGGTGATGCAGTCCTCTCCCCTTATTTCTATGTAATCTTATATCTTTTTTCTCTTAACCAAAATTTTTATTACCCAGGAAAAAAAAAGATTTATAGTGTGATTGCTGAGGTGGTTTCTGAGGAACATGATGCGTTTGTACTAGAGCGTCAAATTTTGGATAGTGTTTTAATAGCTAACGAATGCATTGATTATAGAATTAAGGAGGATAGGCCTGGATTGACGTTTAAGTTGGATAAAAAAAAACTTACGATCACGTCAGTTGAGATTTCCTAGATTATGTCTTAGGGCGCATGGGTCTTGATGTCAAATGGAGAGGGCGGATTAGGAAGTGCATAGATATTGCTTCTTTTTTGGTGATGGTCAACGGTTCTCCAACAGGTTATTTTAGGAGGTCAAGGGGTTTAGGTAGGGGGATCCATTATTGCACTTTCCTTTTGTGTTGATAGTGGAAGAATTTAGCCGTATGATGAAAATAGCTAAAGAGATAGGATTGTTATAGGGCTTTAAGGATGGAAGGAATGGGTCGTAGATATCTCACCTTTAGTTTGTTGACGATACTATTCTTTTTTCTTGAAGGGAGTAGGGTTGAATCTGCACGTATTCCTTAATGGTAACCTATGTTGTTTTGAGGTAGTTTCAGGGTTGTATATTAATCTTGCGAAGTTGAAGGTTTTTGGGATCGGAGAGCCAGAGGGTCTTAGTGATGCTGCAAACATTTTAGGAGCAAGGTGGGAAATTTTTCAACGAAAAATATTTAGGATTGCATCTTGGACAAGTTATAGGAGTAAGGCAATCTGGGATCCTGTGATTGACTGTCTAGAGACCTGACTAACTAGATGGAAAGCTAGGTTTTTGTCGAAAAGGCACTGATTGGTGCTTATCAAGAGCACATTATTGAGTATGTCACTTCATTATATGTCTCTTTATTCGATGCCGGAGACTTTGGAGAAGAGAGTGATAAGACTGATGATGGGAGATGTTTGTGACAGATCTACGTAGAACGAATGAAGCGTTGAAAGGTAAATGGTTGTGTAGGTTTGGGGTTGAGAGAGACTAATTTATGGCAAAAACTGATAGTGGGTACATATGAGGAAGTTGTTATGGGGTGTAGTAGTGGTAGGTCGAGTATAATAAATTATTTACTTAAATTTGAAGGAATTATGTTCAAAGTGGTTAGGGGAAACAAGGTTTTCTTTTGATAGGACAGATGGTGTTCGGAGACTAACTTCAAATCTGAGTTTCATGATCTTTTTCTTATTTCAGATAAGAAGTCTACTTCAGTTAGTGAGATGCATGTTACTATTGATGGTCAACCAACACAGAAGCTAGGCTTTCATTGTCAGCTCTACGATTGAGAGGTGCCATGGTTGGATGCTCTTATGAACAAGGTGAGGAGACTACTTCGCTTAGTTCGAGGATTGACTTGAGGTGGTGGACTTTTGAATAAATGTATTTTTTCTCTTCATTCATTTTATGGTGCATTCGATATGGGGAGGTAGGGGAGTTTCCAGCGGCTAGAGTATTAGATTGTAGAACTCCATCCAAAGTACGATTTCTAACATGGTGCGCAATTAGAGTTAGACTCCAAACTATGAAATTTCCATGGAGGAGAGGAGTATAAAGTTTTGGACCATTGTCCACTTTGCTTACAAAGTGGGGAGTCACTTGATCAATTGATGTTACATTGTCGATTTGCATGGGTCTTTTTGTTAGGGTTACTAAGGGACTTTGAAGCAAGGTTTTAAATTTTGGCCGAAACACCAAAATTTCGGGCTGGAATTTCAGTTTCGGTGGTTACTGAAATTCCCGAAATATAGCTTCTATAACGAAATCCACCAAAATTTGGAAATATCACCCAAAATTTTGGTTTTTGACCCACCGAAATTGTTACCGAAACCGAAATTTAAATCCTTAGTTTGAAGTGTTTTGGGCTTCTCCTAAGTTTAAAACGAGTTATATGTCGCTCGGGGAGGGAAGGGGCTTGACAAACTTGGGAGGAGAATGTGGACCTTCACACCATTACTGGTTATATGAGAATTGTGGAGGGAGATGAATAATAGGGTGTTTGAGAGTAAATGTCTTCAGTTGGAGCCCTAGTTGCCAAGTTCACGAATTATTTGCGAATAATTTGCGAAAAATTCGTTTTGTAAGGCAAAACGAATTATTCGGCCGAACAATTCAAAAATTCAGATTTATTCGCGAATAATTAAGGCCATGCGATTAAAATGTGTTTTATTCGGGTAGATGATTAATTCGGCCCATTAATTCGGCTAGAAAATAGAGTTTGAAAAAAAACTCTAATTTCATTCTCGAATTTACGTTCCTCATCGTCTCCACCCTAATGCATATCTGCATGTATTTGGGCATCCAAAGTTATCTCAATGAACATAAATATTCAATATAATATTATAAGGTGCATATGAGATGTTTGTAATAAGGACACAGCTAGTTTCAAGGAATATTTAAATATAAATTTTTTAATAAGAAGCTTTTTTTTAATCTTTTTACAAAGAGGAAACCTGAGGTGTTTGGTCAGTAATACTTAGTCTCGAGATCTCATTAGTCTCATGTGTTTGTTATGCTAAATATTTTTAAGTTCATTGATCCCATGAAAGGATTCATCCCTTGTGAACCTACAAGCCAAAAATCAGCCTGATAGGTAGTTTGTAGTCGTTGAATTTTAGAAATTTTTTCATTACAAACTTCATGAACAAACCCATGGGTGGAAAACAACATTGGTTCCAATGTCCGAATTTTTAACATCGAATTTTTGGATCATAACCGAATGAAACACGAATGAATGTAGTTGCGAACTTTTACCGTTCTTCGAATTTTTGACCGAATTTTTATTGGCGAATTTTTAGACCATAACCGAATTATACTCGAACTTTTGCCTTCTCAAACTTTTCCCGTATCCAAACTTAACAACTAGGGTTGGAGCAGGTTATGTTGGAGATTAAATCTTTGGTTTATTTTTGGGTAAAGTTGTATGAGGAAGGGAAAGTTCGATTCTTTGAGGATATTGTATTCAAATAGCTTGAGTTGGTTAGCATGTGAAGAGATTAGGGTGGGTTTGGAGGCTTGGGGTGGTTGTTTTTGTATGTTGATGTTTTGCTTTTTCTTGCTTTTGTATTCTTTAGGCTTTTGGTAGGCCTCCTTAGCCTCTAATTTCCCCATTCAAATAAAATTTAATACTTGTAAAAAAAAGTCGTGTCAAAGCAAAGCACTAAGATGCAAACCTGACAATCGCACATTTGGAACAACTCGTTTATAGCAGGCCAAAACTTCTTCAAAACCATGACAAGGTGAATGATCACTGTGAGAGCTGAACACGTCTTGATCATGGATTGTGACTATCATGATCAAAACAATCAAGCGATTAGTGTAATCAAGCGGTATGGTTTCAATACTTGTTCTTCAAACTAATGAAGGATCATGACTAACCATCACCAAACCTGAAACAAGGAATTAAGTTGTCTTCATCGAAGGGAGCCAAAGTCTTTCCAATAATAGAAATGGCTTGCTCATATGGATTAGTTGAATTACCAATTGCATGCAGACTCCGATTATTGAACGAGTGTTTGCCTTCAATAACAACATAAATACCTCACCCTCTAAAAAATATGATAAAACAAGAATTATTCACTACATATACAGCTGCAATATAGGCCGTCATAAGACAATGTTGTCGTGGGAAGTCATTTTTTGTTGATTGCTCAAGCTAGCCAAAAGGTAATTAATGTAGCTTGCTTCTAGAAGATTCTACAGTGATCCACCGGAATCGGCCTCAGGTGAAGCCGACTTGCGAGATTTGCCACTGTTCTGTTAAGACCCAAACCAATACTCCAAAAGCACCTAGGTGATAGAGGTATGGAAAGCTTAAGTCTTAACCTTTGGGATCCTAACATTCCACCATGGTTCCAAGGTCGATGTCTATGGTGGCCCACTCTGGGGTGGCTTTCAATCTGGTACACCTATTTTCTCACTTTTTATAAGTGGGCCCTGGCATTTTTTTTCCGGTACCCCTATTTTCTGTTCTTGAGTGAGCCACCAGGTAGCCCCTTCCCTAGGTCGATGTGGGTCGGCTCTGATACCAAATGTTAAGACCCAAACCAATACACCAAAAGCACATAGGTGATAGAGGTGCGGAAAGCTTAAGTCTTAACCTTTAGGACTAACATGTTCCGACTTAGCCTGCTTCCTTCAAGGCAAGTGCCGGCTATTATGATGGTCACAGCTCTTGTGTCAATCTAATCGAGTTTATGTTGTGAGAAGTTTGGTTTTCTATATAACGCAAACCTGACCATTCATTGCTTTTAGTGAAATCAATTCCAAGTATAAGGTTTGATGACTCTAGACCTGCTTCCTTCAAAGCAAGTGAAACCTGTAAAAGGCCAAAAACCAACGCAGGATTACGCTATGAATATAACAACAAAAATTGTGCGATCAATCAGGCTTCAAAAATGACACGTAGCACTCTTTGAGTCACTGACCCCATGATTGTTTGGCCTGGCCCTTAGTGGACTCACACCGATAATATCAGCCTGATCAGTGATCTCTAGTCGTTGGATTTGAGCATCTTTACGATGGGCTTCATGAAGAGACCCATCGGATAATTCCAAGCCCATGATGGAAAATGCTCAAATCCATTTGCTAGAAATTACCAACCAGGATGATTATTTGTGTGTAAGTCCACCACCAATGGCCTAAATTTCATAGGGTCAGTAGACCCAAATGTGTCCCACATGGCTCCTCCTGGACATGGGTTTCGTGGCTCATTCAGTGTGTTTTCAAGTCCAGTCGTCTTGAGTAAAGACCCAACCGGAACTGGTAAAACAGGTTTAGTCAGGCTAAGTTACTAGGTTGACCTGACCCATTGCATCCCCAGTCAAACTTGAGTACCAGCCTCTGAACTGAGCTTTGGCTGATATTATATGCTCTCCCTCACAAAAATAGGTTGGGCTGATTCCTTTAAAGAGTAAAACTAATTGCCTGACTACCCATAATATGAGCCACGTGGTCTCTTAGAGGACACTGAGCTTATGGATTTTGGCCAATCCCTAAGTGGACCTACAAACCAAAAATCAGCCTGATTAGTGATTTCAAACCTTGGATATTTGTACCCAAATAATGGTAAATAATGCTCAAATTCATACGGTTAAAATCAACCCATGAAAAGGACTTCAACTAACGCTTAGAAATCACTGATCAGGTTGATTTTGGGTTTGTAGGTCCACCTAGGAATTGGCCAAACATCTTTACGGTCAGTGTCCTCTAAGAAATTGCCACGTGACTTATATTGTGAGTGGTCAGGTAGCTACCCAAAAAACTGCCGGTAATAATTGTAATACGGGAAAGACGGATAGAAACGACTTGAAAAATGTCATGTATTTATTGATTGGAGGGTCTTGTGCCAACTTATTAAAAGATTTCCTATATAAAAAAAATGAACCTATGAGATAATCTTGACCATCCAATCCATGCCACATTTGTATATTTTCTTAAACTAAAAAATAAAAAGCCATATTTCGATGACCCAAAGTGTTAAACAACCATTTACCCCAAACAATTGACCTGTTAGGGAAAGGCGAAACAACTATGTATACCAATGCGTTGTCGGGCCAACACAATACGTGCGTTGGAACACATCATCCGCTAACACTCCCCTCGGCGGGAATACACTCCGCTGGAGACTTGAACCGGCGACCTCCTAGGCCTTAAGGCTAGAATACCATGTTAAACAACCATTTACCCCAAAAGATTGACCTGTTAGGGAAAGGCGAAACAACTATGTATATCAACGGGTTGTCGGGCCAACATAATACGTGCGCGGGAACACATCATTCGCTAATAGACAGAACATTAATTTTATTTATTTATTTATTAGTTGGCAATGGTAGAGAATGATATGTGTGTGTCTGTCAAGAGAATTAAACCATTTTTATTGTGTAATTAGGCTAAAAATTTATTGTATGAGTTTTAAAAGACACATATACTATTGAAAATAAACTTTAAAACTAAATAGCTTACCTGTTCCAGAGTAGTGTAATTGTCTGGGATGTAAGCATACTTCTTATGAGGATTCTTCTGAGAAGGAGCATGAGCCTGAGCCTGAGGTTGAGCTTGAGGTCGAGGTTGAGGTTGAGATTGAGGTTGAGGTTGAGGTTGAGATTGAGCCTGAGCTTGAGGTTGAGGTTGAGATTGAGCCTGAGCTTGAGGTTGAGGTTGAGATTGAGCCTGAGCTTGAGGTCGAGGTTGAGGTTGAGATTGAGGTTGAGGTTGAGGTTGAGGTTGAGATTGAGCCTGAGCCTGAGCTTCAGTTTGAGACTGAGTTTGTGATGAGTTACTGCGTAACGTCCTACGCCCATATAGAAATCTGGCAATGAAGATAGGACAGTGTTCCCGTCCAAACTGATTCCCCATAGTGCCTGGAGACTTGAGAAGAAGATCGGCAGATGTTCTATCTGAAGGCATCTTCGTTTGAGTGGGTGGGTGGTATTTCGCTATATAAGACAGAATCGGATCCTTTCTTACGCTGGACTGAGAAACATCAGAAAAGGTGGTGCGAACAAATGTAGGGATCAACCTTCCGGGTGTTTTCTCTCATCACTATATTGGGAATCATGTACTTTACTATTGTATACCACGGTCACATGGACCCTGCAAGTTCTTCGCCACCGTCCTTTCATGCCCAGCTTCACACTCTCCATTCTTCATGATGTCATCTCTCAACTTTATCACTTTCTCTTTTCCACAAGGAGATCTAGAACACTGCTCATTGGCCTCAATTTGAGTTAATAAAGACAATTTATCTAGTGATAGAAGCGAGAAGTCTGTGTTTCTTGGAGTTCAAGCAAATGTAGAGATTTAATATTGAGTGTTTGAGTCATCAAACAATCGTATTAATATTTTAGAACCTTAAATAGTAATACGTGCCTTTGTTTAGTTGGACCCTATGTTCTAAAACTTGGAACTCGGACTCGGCTCGGAACTCCATTGGGCCGAGTCACCTCGATGACTCGGGAGTCGACTCGGCGAGTCATTAAGTTGATTATTGTTTATTTAAATATATAAAAAATAAAATTTATTAAGAAAAACTTTGAAAATAGGAAACAAATACGAAAAAAACATTTAGAAAATCAGGAAAAAAAATTTGAATTTTGATTGGACTCGGCCTTTAAACGTGTGACTCAGCTGAATTGCGTGTCAACTCGGACGATTGTCCGAGTCAACTCGCCGGACTATGCAAATCCGAGTTTGTATGCCGAGTTGACTCGAAATATGATCGAGTCGAGTAGACTCGGCCGAGTCCCGAGTCGACTCGGCGAGTTTTAAAACATAGGTTGGACCAACTTTGTGTAGATTTGTTTGTCAAAGTTGCATGGTTAGTGAATATTACCTTAAATAGTAATATTGAGTGTTTGGTATGCATCTTTATCTCCTATACTCCAGTCTCTTTTTGGTTTAACAGCAATAGTAGTTGATTCTTCAACAGTCGTTGCTACGGTAGGGGATGTCTATCCCATTTCTACTGTTTCCCAAATCCGTTCATCCAAGGATTTTAAGAAAATTCTCATTCTAGCCTTCCAGTAGGCGTAATTAGTACCATTGAATAGAGGAGGTCTAGACACAGAGTAACCCTCTTGACTCATGGTTATTCTAAGGGAACTAAGGATCATACTTGAGTTGTTTAAGCCCTTCACAAAGTGACCTTGCTCTGATACCAATTGAAATGCCCTTTTAATTACCAGGTTAAGTCTTAGAGGGGGGTGAATAGGACAATTTTTAATTCCTCTACGAATTCTTCATGGATTAAAAAATTATCGATCACATAAGGCGGAAAAGGATCAAACAATTAATATATCAATCATCCACAGAAGCATAGAATGAGAAACAATTATGCAAACATTCACAATCACTCGAGACTTAGGTTTATAGTAGTTCGGTGACTCCACACCTACATCCATTGTCAAATACTCACCATGAGTAGTATTATATTATTTCAATCGTGCATTACAATACTTTCAATCGAAATAAATAATCAATCAACTAAGATCACACTTAGTCTTAATCTAACGAGAATCGTTTCTCGCTCACCTAGAGAGTCAGCCTAGGCCAGTAGTCTATTTAGAAAAATCATTTTCTCTTAGATCTACAATCCACAACTCAGTTAGATGAGTCCACACTCATCCACCAATCACAAAATAACAGTATTCACAAATATCGAATTCTATCAACAAGGTATTGGTTCATAGAAACGCTTACCTCTCGATGAATACGATCGAATGAAAATCCTTTGGAGAAGAATTTGCCCAAGAGACGCTTTGCCAAGAGTAATCCTCTTCTTGGAAGAAGATTCTTACAGACTAACAATACCAAATAGTCTTTTCCAAACACTTAGAGACTTCACAATGAATTCTCAGCTTTGCTCTGGTGAAGCTCTCACAAATTTCGGATCTCTAGACTTAAAAAATAATAATCAAGTAAAGTAAAGTAGAGATCTCTTGATTGGGTTAATTCTATCAAAATGAGAGGGCTATTATTTATATGCAAGCCTCCCTTTGCTAGAACCGTATCAAATATAGCCGTTTGAAGGACCAAAATGTGCTTCTAATCGCATAAAAGATTTCGTTAAACGAGATCCAAAACTGGCGGGGTCGACTGCATTATTGGCCGATCGACCGGACCTCGGTCGACTGAGCCTTTAGTCAGTTGCCCGCTCAGGCATTAAGCCAACTTTCTCAAACCCGAGAGTTAGGGTCGACCGGACCATTTTGGCCGGTCTTGGTCGTCCGCACAAATGAACTAGTCGGCTGGACAGTTTTGTTCATAGCCGAATGCTACTAAATTTCTGAGAATTTCTCTTCTCATCACACGCACAAACCCTAACCAAAATTTAACTATCTACGGTACAACAATATCCGCTGACAACGCGCGATTTTACCCTCAAATTTGCGTAAGTAACCGCAACACGAGTTTCTTCATAGTTGAACGTTCATTGAGTGAGAACGTACTGGAGCTTTTGACTTTGTCTTTAGTTGAGCTTGATTATTTGACTTTATCTTCAGTTGTACTTGATAATCTTGACTTTGTCTTCAGTTGATCTTGAACACTTGGGTTGCCTTTTCTTCAACTTTAATCCTTCTTTTGTTTTGTTGAAGTCCACTTGATTTTTGATGCTTTAGTTTTCAGGGGATTCAGACACAACAATACACATATTTACCGAAGAACTAAATATTCCTGGGATTTGACAACCGAGACTTTTCAATTATTTACTTATGCTTGGGCTTCGAATGAATGAAAAGATCTTTTGCCCCAGCACATTTTTACTTTATTCTCGTTAAGCTACTTTGGGTTTCCATTTGGATAGGATGTTAACTCGGGCTAACTTGCTCTCACCTCATAACATTAGTTCTTGCATGTTAAAATAGATGAGGAGTAAATGCACATCAAGGTCAAGTAAATCCAATAAGATTGGAGCAATCTAGGTTGTTTGCCTAGATGTAAACTCAACTAGCTGAGCTAGAGTATCCTTATTAACCTTACAAAAAATAGGTTATGGGTCCTATTGTGTTTTGTGTAACTTGATGGTGTTAGAGTACTATACATGAAGCTAGAACACCGTGGCCCAGCTCTGCGCTTTTGTACTTTTACATATAGATACAGAAACCCTAGTTTCTATTTTGAGTATATATATCTCGATTTTCATGAGGCGATTATTCATTGTATTGTAAGTATTTCTTTTGCCTCAAAGCATAGTGGAATTGGCGTGAGTCCGTGTACGTACCTTGATCTTGAGGGAACCACGTAAATTTGTGTTTGCATCTTCGTGCATGTTTATTGTTCTTTTCTTCTAACAGGTCCTGTATAGATGAGCTGGGGCAACCCTATGAGCTTAAAGCTATTGAGGCTAAGGGACCTAGCTAGTTGGATGAGCTGAGGTGACCATGAGGACCTTAAAAGGAATTTAGACTAAGGAACCTAGATAGATGAGATGAGGTGACCCTGGGAACCAAGGATTTTAGGATAAGGAACCTAGCAGCTGGATGAGCTGAGGTGATACCCTAAGAACCTCAAAGGAATTTAGGCTAAGGGACCTAGCTAGACGAGTTGAAGTGAGCCTGAGAACTTTAAAGGAATATAGGCTAAGGTACCTAGCTGGATGAGCTGATGTCCCGAGTACCTATGTGGTCACACCTAAGTTTATCTAGGAGAATGTTAATCTAGTCATGGTTTTGATAGAACAAGACCAAGTTATGTTCTTCTTGATCCCAAGGGTATGAGGGAACCTAGTATAAGGGTGGGCCATAGAGGGCCCTCTAAGAGAAGATAAAGACATTTTGCATTAATGATGATCCAAACGACCTTTTTAAGAAAAAATGTATTTTCAGAAAAAAAAATATTTTTTGAAAAATGGCAATCCAAACGGGCTCTTAGTCATTACATCCTTATCTTTAGTCTTGAGGCAGTAAACACCAGCATGTACAAAGATGCTTCATATAATCATAACATTATCAAAGATGTTATCAACACAAAATATTAAAAACAAGAAAACCTAAAAACATTTACAGACTGATTTGAACACTCAGCAAGTGACCCGTATCAACCGGTATATACCCTAAGCCGGGACCTAATCGGCGCACGGCATATGGGACAATTGGTCAAGTTCTGTCCGCATTCTCGACAAGTCTGCAGAAAATTGTTTCTTGAAGTGATTACAGGAATAATTGAAAAAGAAAGTGAGAAACCAGTTTTCTTAGAACCAAAATAGCTTACCAAATGGCCACACCCAAAGGCCAAATCCTTTGGATTAGTCAAGCAAATTGGACATACCTAGATCCACCAAAAAGAACTTGTAAAAATGATGATTTAGTACTCAAAATCTACAGAAATTGCAAATATAATAATCCTTACTTGGGTCCGCTCATCTATGGAAGATTCTAGAAGGTTGCTCGGTTCCCGTGATGGTTGTGGCCGGGGAGTGTAAGGAACAGGAGGAGGGCGTGGAACTACCTTCTTTACTTTACCTGTTACATGACTTTTATCCAATACAATGCACATAAATTAGTATAGATACCGAAAGCGAGCATCAAGTATTAGAAAAAGTGTCGGGTTCCTGTGACCGGCCTTTTATGACAGGCTCACGGGACAGGCCTTCTCGGGTGTGGATTCCGAGTATCCAACTGTGGTTTCCTTTGGCAAAAAGTGAATGTCAGCTCACCTCTATCACAACAGTTGGGTTCTCATAATGCATGCCCGACAAGGCCTGTCCCGTGAGCCTGTCATAAAAGGCCAGTCAAAAAAACTAACACTACAATGTAGTTTACCCCAGGGTTTAAGAGGGCTGTTTTAACGGTATAGCGGACTGGGGCATTATCGTCTTTTCCATTATAATGTAGTGTAACGCACTGGGGCAAAAACCATATAAATGGGAAAACAACGAAAAAAAACAACACCACTAAAGATCCAAAATTCAAAATTTGAATTTCAAATTTTCAATAAAATTTATAACGGAAAATGATGGAAGTAACAGTTGTTATAACGAAAATAACGGCCGTTATTTTTGAGTGTAGTTAAAATGGTACATAACGTAAGGGGAAGGTCCGAATCCATGTTATAACGGCCGAGTTATTTTCGTTATAATGGCTGTATTTTAAAGCATGGTTTAGGCTACCTACCCAAGGATGCCAATTTCCCTGGTTGCTATATATTGGATAGGAATCTCCATCAATGCAGCAAGAGCAAATGCTACTTCTTTCTCAGATTGGCTCACATCTTTAGACATGATGGCGGTAAAGTTAACAAACTGAACAAGAAAACATAAGGCTGTTCATCAATAGATATTTGCAATAGTGCCTACAACAAAACTTTCCTCACGCAGTGCTTGACCATAATGCGTCACGCAAATCAAGGGCTATTTATCAATACATGGACAAGTGGAGCCCACATGATTTGAATGCTTGATTTGCTTCACATCCTTAGGATCAAGCAGTGAGTGAGGCAAAAAAATTTCCTTTAATTCATAAGCATAACTTGGAGTTAGTGATGTAATACTTGAAAATTGTCGAATACACGTGTAGGGATCCTGTCATCAAATTTCTTCATGTCTTCCCAAGGTCCATCACCAACTCCAACAAGCACAATTGAGAGTGGATAGGAACTATTACAACAAAAATAGAAATGTTATTAGTTCTGAATTCTCAGATTTTCTGAATTCAAGATCAGGGGACACAAGTTCTTACACAAAATTTCACACCAATTTTTGCATACCCACATGGAAGATGAATCAATGGCTGATTTTTGGTTAGGTGATCTCCTCACCATATAGATCACCCCTACAAAAAATCAGCCCAGATGAGATTTTTGTTATGTACGTCTACCTAGGGAAGAGCGCCAAACATTAATATGGTCAGTGGCTTCTAATAGTGTGCCACGTGGCTCACACTATGGTCCGTGAGGAATGTTAATGATGTACGTACGTACGCCCGTAATCAATTTTTTTCTCGTGGAGAGGAATTCACGCACCACAGATAGTTTCAATTTCAAATTCATTAAATGCATTCAAGATCCAATAGAGAGAGAGAGAGAGAGAGAGATCCAATTATATACAAGGTTCTACCTCGCGGTAACTATTGAGTTGATTGTTTTCTCTTCCTGTGGGCTGAGATCTCCATCCTTTGTATCAACGCTTCTCGTGACCTTCACGATACAAGAAAAAAAATAAACATAGTAATTTTTGGTAAGGATGATAGAAGAGGCAAGTAGCAGGAAAAAAAGGTTTCAGTCATGACCTGGCCATCTGCGATGATAACCAAAACATGGTATTGTCCACCAGTTTTCTCCACAATGTCTATTGCAGCCTCAACTATTGGTGCAAAAGAAGTCGGCCCTTACAAACACAATCACTTATATAAGACATAAAGCGCACAGTGAATCAATGGGCACTACAATTGGATGATGTTGAAACTAGGAAGTATACAAATTAAAGAATGGGTCAAGTACAAGCACTAAATGGGCTTAGTAGAACTGGATTAAAAAAAATAACACCAAATGTGTCCACCCATTTTGGTAGATGAAACTGCATTTATGTTAAAGAACCCGTTGCACCAGCCTGAGGCAGTTGATTCAGCCTAATATGCATGCAGGTCATCCATATCGTGGGTCCCACATCAATGCTCAATGAAGTTGATATATAAACTAGTACCGGATAATCGGATAAGCGTTTGAGGTTTTTTCTTTCTAGTTGTGTCAATATGTGTTCAATAGGCGTGTGAAAAGATCAAAGAGGGGTGGGAATATTATATAAAGAATAGTGAAAGACCATGAGTGATCTTCAAGAAGAAACTATATGGTATTAGAGCCAAACTCAAGGAATGGAATTAAGCCAAATTTGCTACGGTCGAGAGTAGAAAGGATGCTATTTTAGAGAGTATTTTAGTGAGGAAGAGAGATGTAGGAGGAATAATTTGAAATAGGAGAAGTATTTGAGGTTAGGAGAGGGATAGAGAAAAATGTTGGAAAGAAATATTATCAAGGAGGAGATGATTCAGGCTTTGAGGAAGATGGAGGGTGATAAGGCTAGACGGTTTTACAATGGCAATTTATAAGTTATGCTGGGAAACGGTTGGTAAGGACTATGAGTTAGTCAGGGATTTTCCAGATAATTATTTTTTGGATTTTGAATCCAATTTTACCTTTATATCCATTCTCCTGTAAAAGCAAAGGGCAGAGAATATTAGGGATTTCAGACCTATCAGCCTAGTGGGTAGTGTTTATAAAATGTTGACAAAGGTTCTCGTTCTCAAGATTTATAGTGTGATTGCTGAGGTGGTTTCTGAGGAACAAGGTGCGTTTGCACTAGAGACGCAAATTTTGCATGGATAGCATGTTAATAGCCAACAAATGCATTGATTATAGAATTAAGGAGGATAGGCCTAGATTGCGTTTAAGTTGGATATGAAAAAACTTACGATCACATCAGTTGGGATTTCCTAGATTATGTCTTAGGGCGCATGGGTAGGGGGCTCAAATGGAGAGGGTGCATTAGGAAGTGTATTGATACGACTTCTTTTTCAATGATGGCCAATGGTTTTCCAACAATTTATTTTAGGAGCTCAAGGGGTCTTAGGCAAGGGTATCCGTTATCGCCCTTTCTTTTTGTGTTGATAGTGTAAGTTTTTAGCTGTATGATGAAAAGAACTAAGGAGATAGGATTGTTATAGGGCTTTAAGATGGGAAGGAGTGGGTTGTCGATATCTCACCTTCAGTTATCTGACGATACTATTCTTTTTTCTCGAAGGAGGGAGGGTTGAATCTCTATTTCCTAAGGGTGTCCTATGTTGTTTTGAGACAGTTTCAGGGTTGTATATTAATCTTGTGAAGTTGGAGGTTTTTGGGATCGGAGAGCCAGATGGTCTTAGTGATGCTGTAAACATTTTAGGATCAAGTTGGACAATTTTCCAATAAAATATCTAGGATTGCATCTTGGGACAAGTTAAAGGAGTATGTCGATTTGGGATATATCCTGTGATTGAGCGTCAAGAGAGCTGACTAACTAGATGGAAAACTGGTTTTTTGTCAAAAAGGCGCAGATTGGTGCTAATCAAAAGCACATTATTGAGTATGTCACTTTATTATATCTCTCTTTAGTCGATGCTAGTGAGTGCGGAGAAGCGAGTGATAAGACTAATGAGGAACTTTTTATGGAGTGGTAGTAGTGTTGGCATGAGTAGAAATTAACTTAATTAAATGGAGAGTGGTTACGAGATCAAGAGAGAGAGAGGTGGTTTAGGTATAAGGGATTTACGTAGAATGAATGAAGCGTTGAAAGGTAAATAGTTGTGGAGGTTTGGGGTTGAGAGGGAGAATTTATGGCAAAAAGTGATAGTGGGTAATGAGGAAGGTGTTATGGGGTGAGTATTGGTAAGTCGAGGGGAGTTTATGGTTGTGGGATGTGGGGGGAGTTTATGGTTGTGGGGGTGTGGAGGGTATCATGAATGATTTACTTAATTTGAAGGAGTATTTTTCAAAGTGGGTAGGGGAAACAAGGTTTTATTCTGAGAGGACAAATGGTGTCCGGAGACTAATTTCAAATCTGAATTTTATTATCTTTTTCTTATTTTAGATAAGAAGTCTACTTCAGTTAGTGAGATGCATGTTACTATTGATGCTCAACCAATGCAGAAGCTAGGCTTTCATCATCCACTCTACGATTGAGAGGTGCCACAGTTGGATTCTCTTATGAACAAGGTGGGGGAGACTACTTCGCTTAGTTCAAGGAATAGCTTGAAGTGGTAGACTTTTGATAGTAAATGTATTTTTCTGTTCATTCATTTTATGGTGCCATTCGACATGGGGAGATAGAGGAATTTCAAATGGCTAGAGTATGACGTTGTAAAACTCCATCCAAAGTACGATTTCTAACATGGTGCACAATTAGACTTAGACTCCAAACTATGCAATGTCTGCGGAGGAGACGAGTAAGAGTTTTGGACCATTGTACGTCCACTTTGCTTACAAAGTGGGGAGTCAATTGATCATTTGTTGTTACATTGTTGATTTGCATGGCTCATTTTGTTAGGGTTACTAAGGGAGTTTGACATGTTCTAGGCTTCTCCCAAGTTGATAAACGAGTTATATGTCGCTTGGGGAGGGAAGGGTCTTGACAAACTTGGGAGGAGAATGTGGACCTTGACACCATTAGCGGTTATATGAGGATTGTGGAGGGAGAGGAATAATAGGGTGTTTAAGAGTAAATGTCTTATGTTGGAGCAGGTTATAGTTGGAGATTAAATCTTTGGTTTATTTTTGGGTAAAGTTGTACAACGAATGGAAAGGTCTATCCTTTGAGGATATCGTATTCAAATGGCCTAGGTTGGTTAGCGTGGGAAGAGATTAGGGATGGATTTTTGAAGGCTTGGGGTTGTTCTTTTTGTATGTTGTTTTGCTTTTTATTGCTTTTGTATTCTTTATGCTTTAAGGTAGCTTCCTTAGCCTGAAATTTCCCAGTTCGAATAAAATTTTATACTTATAAAAAAAAAGCCGTGTGAAAGCAAAGCACTAAGATGCAAACCTGACAGTTGCACATTTGGAACAATTCGTTTATAGCAGGCCAAAACTTCTTCGAAGACATGACAAGGTGAATGATCACTGTGAAAGCTAAACACGTCTTGATCATGGGTGGCGACTGTCATGATAAAAAAATCAAGCGATTAGTGTGCAGCAAACGGTATGATATGAGTACTTATTATCCGATAAAAATGAAGAATCATGACTAACCATCACCAAACCCGAAACAAGGAATTAAGTTGTCTTCGTCGAAGGGAGCCAAAGTCTTTCCAATAATGGAAATGGCTTGCTCGTATGGATTGGATATATTACCAATTGCATGCAGACTCCGATTATTGAATGAGTGTTTGCCTTCAATAACAACATAAAAACCTCAGCCTCTATGAAATTATGATAAAACAAGAACTATTTAATACATATACAGTTGCGATTAATATACGTCGTCATACGACAATATTGTTGTGGAAAGGCATTTTTTGTTGATTGCACAAGCTAGCCAGAAGGTAATGTAGCTTGCTTCTAGAAGATTCTACAGTAATCTACTGGAATCGGCATCGAGTGAAGCATTGCAAGATTTGCCACTATTCGGTTAAGACCCAAACCAATACACCAAAAGCACCTAGGTGATAGAGGTGCAGAAAGCTTAAGTCTTAACCTTTAGGATCCTAAGATTCCACTCCAATGCTGATGTCACTGTTGCGCCCACTTTGGAGAGGGCTTAAGCTTTCACTCTGGTACCCCTATTTTCTTACTTTTTTTTAGCGGGTCCAGCATTTTATTTTTTTGATACCCCTATTTTCTCTTTTTGAACGAGCCCCCAAGTAGCCCCTTGATATTCGCTTAAAAGTGCGTATTTTCCACTGTTATCTTCTAAGTGTTTTCACACTCTCCTACGTTAAAATGCTCTATTTATCTACTTTTCTACATAAGAGTATCTTTTGTTGCGTAGAACACACTTTTCTGGACGAAATGGTATATTTGCATGCATTAAACATATTTTTGGAAGTCTAGACATTGAGTCGTTCTGATAAAGTCTCATTACGAGCTTCTTCTGTCGCAGAAAACCCCGATGGGACAATTCTCGAGACTTGCGAGCCCACATCGATCAGGAAAGCCCATTATCAAAGCTTAAAGAGCCCACATGCTATGACTAGAAGATATGGGCCAAATATGGGCTGAATAAGAGGACCAAAAAGTCGGCCCAAAGAACGAAAAGAGTAGGAGAGCCAATGACCAAGAGACGGACCAAAGCGTTTAAAGCCACATGAGTCAGCAAAGAATGATAGTCTACTCTACTGGAGAAGCGTGAGGATGGTCACAATGAAGACCAGGGTTCCAGACCCTCTACCAATATTTTTATCTCCATTTTTTGATATTTTCTCTCTCATCTCTCCTTATTCTCTCTCTCTTCATCTGTCGGTCTTCGAATCTACTGAACTAACCCCAGAACTCCTACCCATTGGCTCTATCTCATCTCCCTTAGCTTTCTGACCGTTGGATCTTCAATCGGACTGTTGGATTTTCCACCAGACCATTGGATCTCTCTAGATCTGTCGATCTACCAATCTAGGTCCCAATCAAGTCACCATCCATCCGATCGCCATCAGACTGTCTGTCACATCATCTTGTGAGACGATAGACATCATCAATCCATGTGGGCCAGTAGCCGGGCCCATCATCATCGACCCGCTGTCCGACCAATTAGTGGACCCCGTGAATTTCAAAATAATTTTAATTAAATTTTAAAAAAATGGGGGGTCCACTAAATGGGGAAATTCCCCAAAGAAAAGTAGTGTTTTACTTTAAAAAAAAAAAAATTTATTTAAAAAATTCCCTAATTTCCATTAATGGAAACTAGGGAGCTTTAAAAGGGAAAGGAGAAGGGTTCTTTGGAACCCTAATCCCCCTCTAATCCCTCTCCCATCTCCTCCTCTCCTTCCCCTAAAACTCCCCCCACGTTTTCCCCTTCTTCTCCTTCTTTTTTCTCCTTTTCTTCTTGTTCTTCTTCATCTTCTCCGGCGGACTGAACCAGTCCGTCGAGCACGCCAACAGCACCTCCAACACTGCTTGTGCATCTCCTCCTTTTCCCACACGATCTACCAACCCACGGGCAGCAACCAGATCTCGACGGTGCCACCTGCTGGACCTCCAACATCCCACCACAGTCCGCCATTCACACCGTCCGGCCACTCCCCACCTCTACCACCGTCTCCTTTAAAACTGTGCGCCTCCTTCTTCTCTCCTTCCTCCTCTTCCATCTTCTTCGTCCCTTTTTGCCCTTCCTTCTCCTCCTGCTTCTTCTTCTTCTTCCTTTCTTCTTCTTCTTCGTCTTCTTCAATCCTTTTCCGCCGGAGTTGCAGGCTGCAACTCCGGCCGCTTCTATTCCGTCGGAAAGCTTCTGCTCCTCCGCCTGAACGTCGCACAACTCTTCTACATGCTGCACGTCCTCCACCTGTTCTTGAAGGATCAGTCGGTGGCTCCTTACCAGAAGCAACCAAACCAGTGCTACCCTGTTCTTCATCACGGGTTTAAAGGCTGTTCTCTTCTATACGCTGGTGCACCACCACCATCACTTCGTCTTGGAACCCTACCAGTCTGCCCTGTTTTCTTCATCAAGATCGTCGGTAAGCACTCCTCCATTGGGTACCCCTGAAACCTCATCATTCTCCTCTCCAACACCAGCGCCTCCATCCATCTTACCGCGTGCATCCCCTCCTACATCGCCTCACTGCTCGGCTTTCCATTGTCGGAGTTGCATACCTACAACTCCGGTCGGCAACACAGCTCCTCCCACACCGGCCAACCATCAAGTTCTCCTCCGTGGTGGTGAATGTCTTCTCCACACCAGCAAGAGAAGGAGCAAGAATGAAAAAAAAAATTAGTAAAAAAAAAAAAAAGAGGAGAAGAAAAAGAGAAGAAACCCCTTCATTCCTTGGGTTTCTTCCTTGCACTTTCGGGCAGCCACTACCATTCAACTTGGTCGGATCACATCTTCATCATTGGCCAATCATTGGCTGATGCAACTCCCGCTAAACCCCCAAGGTAACCATTATCTTCCTCTCTCTAGCTTCCCCAACTTTTTCTCTCTAGGTCTCTCTCTAGTTTTCTCTATCTTCTCTGTATTCTCTCTCTAGATTCTTAATTCTCTCTCTCTCTCTCTCTTTCACTTTCTCTCTCTAGATCTCTCTAATTTGTTTTAGTATTTTCTCTCTCTATCTCTTCTTTCTCTCTCTATATTTTAGTGTTTTCTAGTTCTTTTATTATTTAAAAAATAATTTGATTATTGTAGAGAAACTTTGATCATTAATAAGATTGTTATTTTGCAATTTTTAGTTTATTGTTATTTTACATTCTTGTTGTGTGGCAAATTCTCTCTCTAGTTTCATTATCTTTTGTGTTCTTATTCGCGCTAATCCGACTAATCCCGAGTGGGGATCGACATCCGATACGAGCCACTGTGTAAAAGTGCCCATTTTACAGGTTAAATGTCTCGGATCAATTAAAAATGTGTTAAAGTTAGGGTTTCCACAACCAACGACGCGTAAAAATCCTAGTTTCACCCCTTCCCCAAATGTTAAGACCCAAACCAATACACCAAAAGCACCTAGGTGATAGAGGTGGAGAAAGCTTAAGTCTTAACCTTTAGGATCCTAAGATTTCACCATGCTTCCAAGGCCGACGTCACTGTTGCCCGCTCTGGAGGGGCTTAAGCTTTCACTCTGGTACCCCTATTTTCTCACTTTTTTTGAGCAGGTCCGACATTTTTTTTTTGGTACCCCTATTTTGTCTTTTTGAGCTAGCCCCCAGGTAGCCCCTTCCCCAAATGTTAAGACCCAAACCAATACACCAAAAGCACCTAGGTGATAGAGGTGCGGAAAGCTTAAGTCTTAACCTTTAGGATCCTAACATGTTCCGACTTAATTAGCCGCCAGGGTAACCAAACTGAACGCCTGAATTGTAGTAATACTGCTATTATGATGGCCACAGCTCTTGTTTCAATCTAATAGAGTTTATGTTGTGAGATGTTTGGTTTTCTCTGTAACACAAACCTGACCATTCGTTGCTTTTTGTGAAATCAATTCCAAGTATAAGGTTTGATGACTCTAGACCTGCTTCCTTCAAGGCAAGTGAAACCTGTAAAAGGCGAAAAACCAACTCAGGATTCCGCTATGAATATAACAACAAAAATTGTGCGATCGATCAGGCCGGCTTCAAAAATGACACGTAGCACTCTTTCAGGCACTGACCCCCCATGAATGTGGTGGATCTACACTGAAAATATCAGCCTGATCAGTGATCTCTAGCCGTTGGATTTGAGCATTTTTACTATGGGCTTCATGAACAGGCTCATCGGATAATTCCAAGCCCATGATGGAAAATGCTCAAATCCGGCCAATTGCTAGAAATTACCAATCAGGATGATTATTTGTGCGTAAGTCCACCACCCATGGCCTAAATTTCATAGGGTCAGTAGACCAAAATGTGTGCCACATGGCTTCTCCTGGACATGGGTTTCGTGGCTCATTCAGTGGGTTTGTCAAGCCCAGTCTGTCTAGAATGAAGACCCAACCGGAACTGGTAAAACAAGTTTAGTCAGGTAAGCTACTATGTTGACCCTGACCCATTGCATCCCCAGTCAAACTTCAGTATCCAGCCTCCGAACTGGGCTTTGGCCGGCTTATATGTTATGCTCTCCCTTACAAAAATATATAGGTTGGGTTGATTCCTTCAAAGAGTAAAACTTGCCTGACCACCTACGGTCAGGGAAGCCCAGACCACCCATAATATGAGCCATGTGGTACACTCTTAGAGGACGCTGACCGTATGGATGTTTGGCCAATCCCTAAGTGGACCTACAAACCAAAAATCAGCCTGATTAGTGATTTCAAACCTTTGGATATTTGTACCCAAATAATGGTAAATAATGCTCAAATTCATAAGGTTAAAATCAACCTATGAAAATGACTTCAACTAACGCTTAGAAATCACTACTGATCAGGTTGATTTTGGGTTTATAGGTCCACATAGGGTTTGGCCAAACATATATACAGTCAATGTCCTCTAAGAAATTGCCACGTGGCTTATATTGTCGGTGGTCAGGTAATATTTGTCCTAACTCTGTATTTCAACATTCTGCTATTGTATTGCGCCAACTTATGAGATTTCCTATAAAAAAAATGAACCTATGAGATAATCTTGACCATCCAATCCATGCTATATTTGTATATTTTCTTAAAAAGTAAAAAATAAAAACCATATTTCCATGACCCAAAAAATGTGACAAGAACATTAATTTTATTTATTTATTTATTTATTAGTTGGTAATGGTATAGATGTTCTAAAACTCGGAATTCGGACTCAGAAGTCCATCGGGACGAGTTACACCTCAATGACTAGGTAAGTCATTAAATTAATTATTAAATATTTAAATATATAAAAATAAATTATTAAATATTTAAATATATTTAAAATAATATTTATTTAAAAATTTTGAAAATTCATAAAATCTAGAAAAAATACTAAAAAAAAATTTAAAAAAAAAGCATTGAGTTTCGAGTCGACTCAGCTTAGTTTCCAAATCAACTCAGCGAGGCTTGCAAATCCGAGTTTGTATGCCAAGTCGACTCAAAATAAGATCGAGTTGAGTCGACTCAGCCGAGTCCCAAATCGACTCAACAAGTTTTAAAACATACGGGTTAAAGAAACCATTTGATTTTTTTTTTTTTTTGATAACACAAGTATCCCCACACACAACACGGTACACAACACGGTTTACACAAGTATTCCGAGTTTGTGCGCGCTTACCCAAGCCTTCCCGTATACACAACGCGGTTTACACAAGGGGGCGCAGTCTCGAACTCACGACCTTGGGGAGCAGACCCATGTAGATAAACCAACCAAGATATATATGTGTGTGAAGAGGATTAAACTATTTTTATTGTTTAATTAGGCTACAAATTTATTGTATGAGTTATAAAAAACACATACTATTGAAAATAAACTTTAAAACCAATTTCAATGCTTAAATTAGACTTTTGGCAGAAGAAGACGATACATTTTGGGTCCACTACCAAAACGAGATATCTCGGCCAAGAGGGAACGAGATTTTGAACCAAAAATGAGATTTTAAATTATTTGGTAAGTTTGGCCCACATACTCTTACATATATTAGTTCGTTGTAAGTGTGTGTGAGAGAGAGAATTCAGAAACAAGTTTCCATCCATTTAAGAAATGTTTGTCGGAAGAAGTTTCCCAAGAAAGAGGAGCGATTTTCCTAACAAACACCAATTTAAATGGGAAACGAGTTTCACTATTGTTGAGAATAATAATAAACGAGTTTCCCACATTTATATATACTATTATAAAGCGACAACAGGGGTTGGGGCATGCAACGCGCCACACGCCCCTCTCTACTAGGTCTGTCAATAGATTGTCGAAAATTCGAATTCAATTCGAATCCGTATTCGAAAAATCGAATATTATCCGAAAATTTAGGATTTCAGATTCGGATATCTTTTTAATATTCGAATATTTTCGGATATTGATATTTTTGATTTGATAATATCCGATCCGATATATTATTTAGTAATTATATTTATAATAAATAGATTATATTATATTTATCATATTAAATAATATTTATTCTAAAAAAAATAATAATAATATTTATTATACATAAATATAATATTTATAATTATTTTACATATATATTTATTATTATGTAAATATAATAAGGGTCGTGATGTAACAAGGTATACCCGAGATCTTTTCATTTGCGGAAGTGGCATTTTTGGTAGTCACCTGCTGCTATTTGGGCCCACTGACCGCATGGATGTGTAGTCCACCCCCTAATAGACATTTATACCAAAAATCAGCTTGTTTAATGATTTTTATCCGTTGGATTTAGTACTTAAAAAATGGTTACATTCAACGGCTATAAGAACGCCTTAAAAAGTACTAAAAAGTGTTAAAATCTAATGGTTATAGATTACCAATCAAGGTGATTTTTGGTCTGTAAATCCACCAAGAGTTGGGATAAACATCCATGCGGTCAATTGGCCCAGATGGCAGCAGTGACTACCAAAAATACCGCTTCCGCAAAGGAAACAGTTTCAGGCATACCTTGTTACATCTTTTTCCATATAATAATATCTATATAACTAAGCACAGTGGTTGTCTCCTCCTCTTATAGGCTTCAAATATCCAAGGGCCCATATCAACCCTTACATAAAATAAAATTTAGACGGTTGGATTAATTTAACAGGGAAATTGTCTCCCAACTTATACCCCGGCCCTCTTATCGGATTCACAAAGGATGGCTGAGATCTTATCCCCCAAATGGACAGTGGATCTCAACCACTCACACCCGATTTTGCGAAATGCTTTGTAGGGGAGTGCCGAGGGCACGGGTCACCCACTGTACAGCTATATAACAAAACAGATCTAGAAGTCACTTATCCCCCCTCTTATCGGCTTTACAAAGGATGGCCGAGATCTTATCACACCAAATGGATGGTGGATCTAAGCCACCCACACCAGATTTTGGCAAACGCTTTGTCGGAGAGTGCCATGGGCACAGGCCACGTACTAGTATTATACATATCCAGGTTTTATCGGATCGGATATTATCGATATCCGATAAGTTAATGGAATTCGAATATTGAATTAGAATATCTTTCGGATATCGAATCAGATTCAGATATCGTATTTTTTTTTCTGATTCGGATATGTTTGTATTCGATCCGAATAGTATCCGTTGACAGCCCTACTCTCTACTTTAACGCTTGAGATCACTAACCATATGGATGTTAATTTGTCCCATCCCAAATAATGATAATTAGCTGTTTCAAACCTTTGGATCTGAGTACCCCAAATAATGCTAGAAATCTACATTAAAAAATAACTCATGAAAAGGACTCCAATCAAGTCCTTAAACATTATCAGGATGATTTTTTGCATGTACGTCAACCTAGGGATGGCCAAACATCCATATGGTCAGTGATCTCTAAGTGTGTGCCACTTGTAAGGTGATCACGTGGCGTTCCCCTAGTTGCATTTAAATGGGAAATGAGTTTTTGGGGGAAGTATAGGAAGAACTAAATAGCTTACCTGTTCCAGAGAAGTGTAATTGTCTGGGATGTAAGCATACTTCTTATAAGGATTCTTCTCAGAAGGAGCTTGAGGTTTAGCTTGAGGTTGAGATTGAGCCTGAGGTTGAGGTTGAGATTGAGATTGAGATTGAGACTCGGCTTGTATGTCTGTGACGGAGGATGAGGTGCGAGACTTCCTCCACCGAGATAGCAATCTGGGTATGAATTTATGAGGACATTGTTCCCGTCCAAAATGATTTCCCATAATGCCTCGAGACTTGAGAAGGAGATCGGCAGAGGTTCTTATCTGAAGGTATCATCGTTTGAGTGTGCGGGTGGTAGTACGCTGTATAAGACAGAATCGGATCCTTTCTTACGCTGGACTGAGAAACATCAGAAAAGGTGGAGCGAATGTAGGGATGAACCTTTCGGATGTTTTCTCACTTTATTGGGAATCATGACTTTACCACCGTCCTTTCACGCTCAGCTTCACACTCTCCATTCATGATGTCATCCCTCCATTTTTTTTATTTTTTCATTGGCTAGCTAGTGATTAGTAGTCTCTGGGTGAAGGCGGGTTTCAAACCTTACACCATGCTCAGTTCTATGGTTTTTATTTTATTTTATAATATTCTATATATTCTGATGATTCGGAAAAAAAATATTATAATGATTTTAAAAGAAATATTGCAAGTTTTGTAGTATTATAATGACCAGGGGAACGCCACCTCGATAGTGTACCTTACACGTGGCACACTGTAAGAGATCACTGACCGTATCGATGTTTGGCCCATCCCTAGGTGGATCTACATGCGAAAAATCAGCCTGATTAGTGATTGGAGTCGTTTTCACTGTTTAATTTTAACAGTAGATTTGGGGCATTATTTGGGGGTACTCAGATCCAAAGGTCTGAAATCACTAATCAGGCTGATAATTTATTTATAGGTCCACTTAGGGATGGGACAAATATCCATACAGTCAGTGGTCTCTAAGAATACGCCATGTGGCTTATACTATACTAGAGGGTGGCCCGTGCCATCGGCACTCCTCGACAAAGAATTTATCAAAATCAAGTGAGTGGCTGAGATCCACCGTCCATTTGGAGGATTAGATCTCGGCCCTTCTTTGCTGAAGCCTATAAGAGGAGGTATAAGTGGGGAGACAACCACTATGTTTTGTTATATAGAATAGTAAATGGCCCATGCCCACGGCACTCCCAAAAGAACGCATTGGCAAAAATTAGGTGCCTTTGGCACTCCAACGGTATAATATATTGGGGGCGTTACCGTTATTTCCGTTTAATGGACCGTAACGCACATGGGCAAAAAAACGGAAAATAATGGAAAGGAACGGAAATAACGGTGCTAAAATTTAAAATTTTGATATTCAAATATTCACTAAAATTTATAACTGAAAAATAACAGAAATAACGGATTTTTTTAACAATTTTTTTTCAAAAAATAACGGTCATTTTTTTGTTATAATAGAAAATAATGGCTGTTATTTTCTCAACGTTAAAACAGTACATAACATAATGAGGGAGGTCCAAACCCGTTATAAAAGCCGCTAATCATAGCGTACACCAAATCTCTTTACTTTTGGGCCCATGAACCCTATTTATGTTCGGCACATATTTGGCGGACGTACACCAAATCCAAGTATGTATAGTGAAGTTTCAGATTTCTCCGAAAGTCATAGCATGAGGCGAATAAATGAGTGGGAGTGAGTGGTTGAGATCCGACCGTTCAACATTAGATCGATGTATTTGATCTCAACCACTCTTTATCTTATGAAGCCGGATAAGATAAGGGATAAGACAACTTCCCTGTTTTGTTATATAGATAGTGGGTGGCTCGTGCCCACGGCACTATCTGACAAAGTGTTTGCCAAAATCGAGTGTGAGTGGCTGAAGCCAGATAAGATAAGATAAGAGATAAGACAATTATCCTGTTTTGTTATATAGAAGGTCTTTCATCATCATTGATGAGGAACGTAGGTGTGCTAAACAACTTGAACCAAGCCGGTGAGAAGGGCCATATACATAAAGCTAGATTTTGTCTTTAAAATAGAGGAATGTAATGAGGCAAGGTTTTGCATTTAAAGTCGAGAGGCATTTAATTGAACCCCGCGTACGGATGTCAATCCCGGCTTGGTTCTTGCTTTATAATAGTATAGATTGTATCTCTTGTAGGGAATATTTTCATATTTAATTTGACAAAGATTCCATTTGACATAAAAATATTTTTGTAACCGTTCCTACGAGCACTAGTGTAGTGTGGAGATATCGTGGTACGCATACTTCACTGACTACTTGAAGACTAGAAGACAGAGACAACAAGAATCAGATGGTTGACGATAGGAGTCATCTGAGTAATTGCCCATTTGTTAGGTAAAGATCGTGTATGCTCGATTAGAAAAGTAAGTGACTTAGTGGCCATAGAAATTGGTTAAAATGGATAAAATATAATGGTCAAACCTAGTCATATATTGGACAGACTCGAGTCTGAGTCAAAGATATTGACTATTGGGATAGTCCAATCGATTGGACACTTATACCCAATCGATTGGACATGGCCCAATCAATTGGAGGACTCTATGTTATCGATTGGAAGCTACGATGCAGAAACTTATTTCAGTCCAATCGATTAGAGACTCTGTGAAATCGATTGGAGTCTTCGGGACAGAAACTTATTTGAATCAAATCGATTGGAGACTCTGTGAAATCGATTGGAGCATTCGAGACAGAAACTTATTTGAATCAAATCGATTGGAGACCTCTGTGTAATCGATTGGAGCTTTCGAAACAGAAAACTTATTGAGCCCAATCGATTAGACACTTATCCCCAATCGATTGGATAAGACCCAGAGTACAATCGATTGGACCATGCACATAATCAGTCTTTCTCAGATCTAAAATTCTTGGTTCCATTATCCCACGTTCTACACGACTCAAGGGTCTTGGAATTCTATAAATACAACTCTTTTATACATTCTCTAAATACACACCGATACATAGAGTGACTCAATCTTCAAGAGAGAGAAGAAAATGTTTTATTTATTAGAATGTCCATTTGAAGAGCAATAAGCTTGTTTCCCATTCACATCTTGTGAGCTTATTCTCTTCTTGATCAAAGCCAAGTGCTTAATCCATTTCTCAGCTTAGGTCTTCCACTTATATATTTGACCTAGTAGCCTGAGTGTACTAGTGTGACTCAACACCATTTGAGCAACCTAAGGTTCAGGGTGTACTGAATCCTTCACCTTCTGCAAAGGCGGGAGTGTTGAGAATTAAGATCGTAGGAGCCGATCGACGGTATGTTTGAGGTGTACCAAACTGAATAAGCGGACAAGGCTTCTTAGCTGGAAGGGCGCGCGTGGATTCGTAGCGTTGATTCAGAGGATGTGGACGCATCGACAGTTGGCCTTGGCTAAGGTTGAAAGTTGTATTTACAACGGTGCTGCGTAGGTAACATTTGTTTCGTTTAACTTTTCAGTTAGTGATACTTTCCGTCTAGACGTGGTCCCGTGGTTTTTCTTTGGCTAAGGTTTCCACGTAAAAATCTCTTGTCTTGTGTGATTGTTTGTTTGTATTCCACAATCTATCTTGATTAGATCAAACGACAAAAAGAAAATATACCATGAAAGTATATTCGATTTGAGTCGGTTGTGATAATCTTTTATCAAACAACTAAGGCATGCGATTTTGTTCCCCTACCATAGACCAGTAAAACTGTGTAGGTATAATTAATTTTAAATACCTAATCAACCCCCCCCCTTCGAGGTATATTGGATTAAAGAGAACGGACTGGTGAAATTTCAATTGGTATCAGAGTAAGGTTATTTTATTTAAGGTTTAATCACCTAAATTTAGATTATTAAAGAGAACGGACTGGTGAAATTTTAATTGGTATCAGAACAAGGTTATTTTATTTAAGGTTTAATCACCTGAATTTAGATTCTTGAGAAATCTGTCAATTTTCATTAATTTGTCAAAATGCAAAGAGAATGTGGAAACACATCAAGACCTCCATTGTTTGATGGAGAAGACTATGCCTATTAGAAGGCTAAGATGAGGGCTTTTCTAAAGTCTATTGATGAAAGAGTCTGGATGTCTGTAGTGGATGGTTGGTTACCACCCATAATGGCTGTAGGAGATAAAACCATTCTTAAACCTAAAGCCGACTGGACCAAAGAGGACATAGATTGTTGTTGTCTAAATAGCAAATGGCTAAATGCTATTTTCAATGCAGTTGATAAGAATGAGTTTCGAAGAATCTCTATTTGTTTTTTGGCTAAAGAAGCATGGGACATTCTTAGAGTCACACATGAAGGAAAGTTAGCTGTTAAAATCTCTAAACTTCAAATGCTAACTTCTAATTTCGAATCCATGAGAATGGAGGAGAATGATACATTCACTGAGTTCTATGCCCAACTTAGTGATATTGAGAACTCTGCACACAACTTGGGTGAAATCATTCCTAAATCCAAAGTTCGAAAAATTTTGAGATCCTTACTTCATAGATTTCAGGCTAAGATCACTGCTATTTATGAGAGCAAGGATGTTGACTCTCTCAAAATTGATGAGCTGGTTAGGTCTCTACAAACTTATGAGATGAATTTGAGACAACCAAAGAAATCAACAGGTATTGCCCTTAAAGTTTCTGAAGCTCAAGATTCAAAGTCAGATGTTGATTCTGAAGTTGAAATGGCACTATTTGTGAAAAAGTTCAAAAAGTTTTTTCGTTCTAAAAACGATAGAGTTAAGAACAATAAAACGTTGAACATGCCAGATCTCATGAGAGAGGTAACAGAAGTGATAGGAACCCTAGAGAAAGCCGTTCAAGCGAACCCCAATGTTTCAAATGTAAGGGTTTTGGGTACTTTGCTAATGTGTGCCCAAACAAAGAAGAATATAAGGGTAAGGCAAAAGCTTTCAATGCCACATGGGATGAAGAATCAGAAGATCATTCTGATGATTCAGATAGTAATGAAAAGACTAATAAGTATACAGCTTTTGTTGCTCATTTTAATAGTCCCTATGGATCTCATGGAGATTCCAAAAAAAGTGATGATGAGAGCTCGGAAGACTTACAATAGGGACTCGGATGATTCGGTAGTTGGTGTTAAAAAATTGTACGAGGAATCGATAAAATTCATTATGGCTAATAAATTTTTATCTGACAGTTAAATGTCTTGACTCTGAAAATGCTGCCTTATTAATTGACACTGAAAAATTAAAAGTGTTGATTACTAATTTAGAGCAAGAGAATGATCTCTACTAAAAATGAACAAGTCACTAGAATGTGAATTCCAAACTTGCTTGACACATAAGGAATCCCTGAAAAATGAGCTTCTTAAATCTATGAGGGATATGTTAGGATTCTCATCTAGCTCTGTAAAGTTTGATGAGATTCTTCATGTGGAAAAAGTCTATGGAGACAAACAAGGTTTGGGTTACAAAAATAATCAAGAAAAGGGGTATTCTTCTAAGACGATTTTTGTTAAGGCTCAAGCTATTCCCACTCAGATCAATGACCAAATCAAAATTATCAAAAGCAATCATCAGTGCACGTACTACAAAAATTTGGGTCATGTGATTAGAAACTATCATACGTTGAGAAGAAGACATCAAAATTCTCTAGAGAAAGTAGTGAATTCAACTCAGAATGTGAAGAGTTAAAGATTTCCTATGAAAACACATTATGAGATAAACTATTTGGATGTGCTGTCTAGGAAGATGAAAGACCTATTAGAAAGGTCTAGCGAATTAATCAAGGAGATTGAGTCTCTTGAGAAATTTAAACATCATCAGAGTTCTGCAACTCAAAAGATGAGAGATCCTAAGAGAATGAATATATCCACCAAAATCACATCTGTGTGGGTTAGAAAAGATTCTCTGAAGGAGAAATGTTCAACAATGTCTTATCTCTGAGCATGGTGCTATCTATCCCCTCGTGTTTTCCATTCTTATTTTTTTGAGGGATATTTCTTTTGCTTTTTATTTTTTTTCTCTTCTTGATTTTGCTTCATTTTGAAGAATAAAAATTGAAAATTTTTCTCAGAAAATCAAAAGATCGATTGTTCAGAAGAATATTAAAATTATTATTTAAATATACGATTTCGATGAGCAGTCATTTTTGAAAACATTCAAAAAATAAGAACTTAACTATGTTAGTAAAATTTTGCTAATCTATGTATTATATCTTTTAATTATTAGGATTGATCAATTTTTACTAGTGTGCATTAGAAGATTATTGAAACAGTATATCTCATATTTTTCACATGCGCACTGATTATTTCTGTGGGAATGGATTTGATAGAGGTGTCAGATCTTGTATTATTGGAATTAGGAATAAACCTCTACTGATTATAACTTCAAATTAGTAGTGTTCCTGCCTTCAGTTGATTTTGAAACTGCACTATAGTCGACTGTTGGCTTCCCAATGAGAGTTATTATTCTAAGGAAACAGCTACCTCCACAAAAATTAGAGTGAAAGTCATCTGTATGGCCCTGTTTGAAATTGAAATCTGATTCTCATTGCTGAAGAAAATGACTCCGTACATGGAGAGTGAAAGATACCTATATTCATAGTGAATAAAAGGGTACAAAAGAAAGCCAATTTGCTAGAAAAATTCTTATCCATTAGTAAATACCCGTATACATGAGTATATGTGAGAACCCTTAATAACTCTAATGAGATTTTATGATCGGATACAGGATACCTCAAGATTTCGATCTTTATGAGAAATTATTGCTGAAATCTTATTCGGTACCACAGATGGAATCAGATCACTTACACTTGATGATATTACTGTTGATATTTGAATCTATGATTACTAGTGATTTGTGACTTGCGCTAATATCTAAAAGAGTTAATATTTCTGATGAAGCAAAAGATTGAACTAAGTGTTAGTTATTTTTCTTCAATTAGAATCAGTGTTTAGTGCTTATCAAGATTGACTTCACGAATTGAATTCTAACATTTTTCTAAATTTTATCTTGGTGAATTATCTTTTCGTGAGTAGTTTAAAAATAATTTTTTGCTTGAAAAGATTTATTTGGGGGTCCAGGAGAATGAGCCTACTGGTTTTTAAAAATTAAAATTTTTTTTCTAAACCAGTCCAATCGATTGGACATTACAGACCAATTGATCGGACATCTCCAATCGATTGGCCAGTTAGCCCAATCGATTGGACAGTGCGATGTTCAGTTTTATAAAACCCAAAATGGGTCATTTTCAACCCCAATCGATCCAATCGCCTCCCAGATTTCTCCCAATCGATCGCAGGTGCTCGATCTACTATTCCCATATTGTTTTGAAGAGCGATTCTCTCGATTTCTTCGATTTTCTACTTCATTTTCTTCATTGGATTTTAGAGAGTTTTTGGGTGAAAATGGAGTTGTTTTGGTATTTTCTTCCATTTTTGGTGCATATGGCGACAAATCCTCATCATAGAAGAACTATTGTGGTATCAGAAGAGGAGAGTGCCGATGATGAACCTATTGCACAATGGACCCAATCTCCCGTAAAATGAGGTGGTCGACTTAGTGGTTCGCGGTATTCCGAGCGGGGTGAATCATCTAGAGGCTCTAGGAGAGCTCGCTCCAAGGGTCGTTCCAGTCATACCGAGATTCCTTCGGTGAGTGCTCCCATTTTCCCATTTATTTTCGATTCAGCTAGAATTAGATTTGAGCATTTCTCTAGTCGCAAATTCTGTATTGAGAGAGTAATTGAATTTAGCACTATTTTGGGTACTATGGTTCGTTCTATGTTCGTATCTCGTGAGTGGATTCCTGCTAAACATCCTCTCCTGACTCTCCTCTAAACAGTTATTTTATTGGAGTACTTTTATTCCACTTACCTCTCTTCTCCCTGAGTATCGGTTGTTGTACCTCATCTGTGGGTACAACATTGATCCACTTGGGCATGGGCACATGTGAACATTGATCATCTCCAGCTTCTTTATTATCTTGGTACTGGTTTTGTCATTGACCTTCCGAGGTTTATGTTTAGAGCCATGGTTAGAGCAGGTAGCCAGTTGGCTAACCATTCATGTCTTCCATTTCTTTGCTGGTGAGCTCTATTCTACTTCACCTGGATGTACCGATTCTAGCTTCCGAGGAGGTTTGCTCTCCCATGGGGCCCATTGGACCCTCCACTATAAGGAAGAGCATGTCTTAGGTTCAGAGAGTGACAGATGTTCCTCCACACTTTGATTATAGTTTTGATGAGGACTTCGGAGATGATACTGAGCCAGGCGTCAAGCCGACAGATACTGAGATGCATCCTCCAGAGCTACATCCATCCTTTGTCCAGCCTCCAGAGATGCCTGCACCTTACTCTTTTGAGTCTCTTCATCATTAGATGGTAGGATTCGACCAGCGTCTCACATCTCATGAGGAGCGGATGGCTCAGAGCTTTCACTATTTAGAAGAGAGTCAGGAGAGGATGACGGGCTCCCTGTCGGATATGCAGTGTTATATGGAGTATCAGTTTGCTATGATGGGCTTTGGACAGTATCCACCATATCATGGTCCAGATCAGCAGGATGGTACTGGTCCATCGACCTTGTCTCCTAGAGAGAGACTTCTTGAGAGTTATCTGGTGTTTGTTTTATTTTGTTATTATTGTACACCGATAAACTTAAATTTTGTATGGTTACACTCTGGTTGTGTTACTTATCTGTTTCAGGGTATAGACCAATTTGTATTTTGGTTGGATATGTATATATGCACTTGTTCTTCATGATAACATTCATTGCATGCTTATTATTTGCTTATAATTCTATACCTTTGTCAATCTGTGATAAAAAGGGGGAGAGAAAATCATAGAGGTAAAATAAGTTGATGCATGAGATAGGAGAAGAGAAATTTAAGGGGAGAAAAATTTTGCATTATTTCTAAATTTCTCTACTTGTGATGAGCATAATTAACTCACTGCATTTTAATGATTTATTGATTGCCGATGATATTACATGGTATGTATTATTGGTAGAATGTGCAGAGAACAGATCAAAAGACATTCCATTATCTATTCGATTATCTCCGAGAGAGTGTGAGATAGTGAGTGAATCATGTAAGAGGGTGGGATTGTATTTTTTATTTTTACCTTCTACATGATTAAATGTTTTTTGTCACGGAATTGCTAAAGGGGGAGATTGTAAAGAATATTTTCATATTCAATTTGGCAAAGATTCTGTTTGACATAAAAATATTCTTGTAACCATTCCTATGAGCACTAGTGTAGTGTGGAGATGTCATGGTATGCATACTTCGCCGACTACTTGAAGACTAGAAGAAAGAGACAGCAAGAATCAGACGGTTGACGATAAGAGTCATCTGAGTAACTGCCCATTTGTCAGTTAAAGATCGTACATGCTTGATTAGGAATGTAAGTGACTTAGAGGCCATAGGAATTAGTTAAAATTGATAAAATATAATGGTCAAACCTAGTCATTGGACAGACTCGAGTCGGAGTCAAAGATATTGACTATTGGGATAGTCCAATCGATTGGACACTTATACCCAATCGATTGGAGGACTTTGTGTAATCGATTGGAAGCTACGAGGCAGAAACTTATTTCAGCCCAATCGATTGGAGACTCTGTGTAATCGATTGGAAGCTACGAGGCGAAAACTTATTTCAGCTCAATCGATTGGAAACTCTGTGAAATCAATTGGAGTCTTTGGGACAAAAACTTATTTTAGTCAAATCGATTGGAGACTCTGTGAAATCGATTGGAGCCTTCGAGACAGAAACTTATTTGAGTTAAATTGATTGGAGACCTCTGTGTAATCGATTAGAGCCTTCGAAACAAGAAACTTATTGAGCCCAATCGATTGGACACTTATCCCCAATCGATTGGACCCAAAGTACAATCGATTGGACCATGTATAGAATCAGTCTTTCTCAGATCTGAAATTCTTGGTTTCATAATCCCACGTTCTACACGACTCAAGGTCTTGAAATTCTATAAATACAACCCTTCTATACCTTCTCTAAATACACACAGAGATACAGAGTGACTCAATTTTCAAGAGAGAGAAGAAAATATTTTATTTATTAGAGTGTCCATTTGAAGAGTAATAAGCTTATTTCCCATTCACATCTTGTGAGATTGTTCTCTTCTTGATCAAAGCCAAGTGCTTGATCCATTCCTCAGCTTAGGTCTTTCACTTTTATATTCGACCTAGTAGCCTGAGTGTACCAGTGTGACTCAACACCATTTGAGCAACTTAAGGTTAAGGGTTTACTGAATCCTTCACCTTCTGCAAAGGTGGGAGTATTGAGAATTAAGATCGGAGGAGCCGATCGACGGTATGTTTGGGGTGTACCAAACTGAACAAGTAGATAAGGTTTTTTAGCTGGAAGGGTGCGCGTGGATTCAGAGGACTTGGGCGCATCAGCAGTAGGCCTTGGCTAAGGTTGGAAGTTGTATTTACAATGGTGCTGCGTAGGTAACCTTTGTTTCGTTTAACTTTTCAGTTAGTGATACTTTCCGTTTGGACGTAGTCCCATGGTTTTTCCTTGGCTAAGGTTTGCACGTAAAAATCTCTTATCTTGTGTGATTTATTGTTTGTATTCCGCAATTTATCTTGATTAGATCAAATGACAAAAAGAAAATATACCACAGAGGTATATTCGATTTGAGTCGGTTGTGATAATCTTTTATCAAACAACTAAGGCATACGATTTTATTCCCTTACCATAAACTAGTAAAATCGTGTAGGTATAATTAATTTTAAATACCTAATCAACCACCCTTCTAGGTATATTGGATTAACGAGAACGGACCGGTGAAATTTCATCTCTGTCTTCATTGGTGATGGTTTTTGTATTAAGGATCAGTCCACAAGGAGAACACTGCTCATTGACCTCAATTTGAGTTAATAAAGAAAATTGGACGACCGACTTTATGTACATTTGCTTGTCTAAGTTGCATGGTTTAGTAGAAATAGTAGTAAACCATTTGGAGTTTGTACGTTCACCGACCATTTGTTTTCCTTTCTATTATTTAATAGACATTTACTGGTCATCAAACTTATTTTTGGTACAAAACTTAGGTTTTTCAATCAAATAATAGAGGTAAATACAAAAGTAAACCACTTGGCAAGATTTTTAAAGATACTTGAAACTACCAACCAATCTCGAGAGTATGTTTAACGAGTAATCGAGACATGTAGGCTCACATGGTGAAAGACCTAAAACACCTTTAGATTCTCGTGGTGGAGTTTGAGAGCTTGGTTAGCTGTTAGGAAATATGACATCGTGTTTGTCTTGTCATGCATCTTCATATTTATTTTTTATTCATCGTGATTCTGAAATTTTTTGTTGGATACAGATGATATTATTGTTGTATTCATTTTTGCATGCATGTTCCATTGTATTGATTTATCATGGTTTGCCGCTCAACTCCATAGGAGTATGGGTGGTGAAGTGAGCCTATTGAGTTTCATAGCTTATTCATATTTAACCTTGTGCAGATATACTGGATGTGCCAGTGATTTAGCTTGATCGAGCCAGGGTTTATTTACATTTATTACATTTTAAATTCCTGAGAACCATGTATATGTAAAGTTTATAATTTTGAGTACTCGTTAATTTCGTATTTCAAAATGTTTATGGTCTATACGAGTGTGTTTGGTAGGTTGTGTGAGTGTTTAATGCTTATATCACTCAAGCCAATCAGCTAGAAGATTCCGATGCAGTAAAGATTCAACCAAAGACACGATGCTCCCCTTGATCACACTTAAGATGGAATCTAAATGAAAACATGATGATCATTAAATTCTAAGTGACCTTAGACATTGATTTTTGTACCCAATCAGAGTATTGATCACTCGAGAAAATAAAAAAAAATTGGTGAATATTCTAAAAAATTGGCAGTCTCAGATCAATCAGAGGTTAAATCCGATTGATCAGAAAACAAAAGTTTGAGAAACATGTTCTCTAGAATTTTTTGATGTGGTTACATTCAATTAATCGAAGAACAAAATAGTCTTCTATTTCATAATCATATTTTTGCCTTCGATCGATCGAGGTGTTGCATCCAATCGATCGGACATAATTCCTATTTTTGTTAGGACTCCATTTTGGACTCAAATAATTTCCTATTTTTGTGGTTGGCTTGTGACTATTATATATATCTTGGCTTATTTCGAAAATGAAACACCAAGAACTCCTAAGAAAATTTTTAAACCCTATTTTTGATCTTTTGAGCTTGTTATTCAATCTTAGTTAGATATTCTCTTCCAAGCCTGAGATCACTCTAAAGAATGCTATAGTCTACTATTATTCTTAGAGAGAGTTCATAACCACCCTTAAGAATTATGTCTTGATCTTACTCGTGTGATTTGAGTGGTGGGATTCAGGGCTATACTACACCAAAAAAGGTATTAATGTGTACAAAGGTGTAATGCCTTACTTTTTAATTATATTAATTATTAGTTAATAATTAATTATGTATATTTATTATTAACCTATTTATCATTGATTTGGTGTCATGTTTGTTAAGTGGCCTTTTGGGGCCATTTTAGTGACATTTTAGGCCTTTTATTGTCTAATTGGAGCCCACTTGATGCCCATTCCCTTTTGAGCCATTAGTGGACCTAAATTAAGAATTTTGACCATTCCCTTTTAAGCCTAAGTGAAAGTGACGAAAATAACTTTTTACAAATCTTAAAACTTAATCTCTTTTTCTCTTATCTTCTCATCTTCACTCTTTAAAACCAAGGGTATGGAATAACCCATTGATTGTGGTCGAAACTCTCTCGTAACTTTGGATTAGCGATCATAGGCAAGTGAAAACTTCATTAATCCCCTAGGTTCTTGTATGTTAATTGCTATTATATGTATTTTTTTCATAGTGAGCATGATTAAGATTTTGATTGATTAATGGTGTTTAGATTTATTTCTTCTTAGCTTTAATCTTTTATAAATTCATCATATTTAATCTTTTATTTGATTATTAAAGATTCATGTAGAAATTTTGTTGTAAATCTATGAAAAAGCATGCTAAAATTTTTAATTATCTTTAAATTCTCACGAAATTATTAAAAAGTGTTTTTTTGTCATAATTTTATCTCATTCGTTTCTCTACCTTTTTGAGCTCTTTTTTTTAAATTGTGTGTTTCAAAGGTTAAAATAAGGTGGTAATTTTCTAAAATTTAATCGAAATCACAGAATTCTCAAAATTTGAAATATTGATTTTCTCGTTATTATTAAAAATACATGTTTTGTCAAAATTTTATTTTACTCATTTCTTAACATTTTTTAGCTCTTTTTTTTTAAATTGCGTGTCTCGAAGAGTGGAATAAGGTGATATTTTTTTAGAATTTAATATAAATCACAGAATTCTCCAAATTCAAAATATCATTCCTTTAATTCTTAAGTCTTGATTTTTGATTCTCGATTCTCGATTCTTGATTCTTACAATTCTTGAGTCTTTTTTACGATTCTTGATTAGGGTTTTCTTATGATCTCTTCGAATTTAGGTTTTCCTATATTTTTGTTAAGCATGTTCATTTTTATATTAACCGCGAAGCATGTGATAATTGTTACAAGAATGAAAGTATGAGTATTGTTTTAGATAACTATTGTTGCATTATTTATCATAAATATTATGATCTATGAATTATGTTAAGCACACCTATATTTTAGGGTTTATCCGATGTGTTGGTTGTGTTCAAGCACGCCGGATAAGTCATTGTGTGGTTATATTCGACCCTAAAAATTAAGCAAGCAGGGAAGTAGGAGAAGCCCTTGGGTGCAAAATCCTGAATCATTAATGATAACGTGAGTATCCGTCTGTCGGATTTATTGACTTAACTCCAAGACATCGGAATTAATTTACATCAATGCATTAGTAGCATATCATGTATCGAGATAAGTATGTTTCCTTATATCTGTATCCATGATTAGTTTGAAATTCCACTAGTCCGTTCTCTTTAACTTAATATACCTAGAAGGGGGGGGGTTGATTAGGTATTTAAATTTAAATAAACCAATATAGTTTTACTGTCTATGGTATGGGGATAAAATCTCATGCCTTGGTTGTTTGAAAAGGATTATCACAACCGACTCAAATCAAATATACCTCCGTGGTATATTGTCTTTTTGTCGTTTGATCTAATTAGGATATAATGCAAAACACAATCAAACAATCACACAAGACAAGATATTTTTACGTGGAAACCTTAGCCAAGGAAAAACCATGGGACCACGTCCAGACGGAAAGTATCACTAACTGAAAAGTTAAACGAAACAAAGGTTACTTACGCAGTACCGTTGCAAATATAGCATACAACCTTAGCCAAGGCCCACTACCGATGCATCCACGTCCTCTGAATCAACGCCATGAATCCACGCGCGCCTTTTCAGTTAAGAAGCCTTATCCGCTTGTTCAGTTTGGTATACCCCAAACCTACCTTCGACCGGCTCCTCCGATCTTAATTCTCAACACTCCCACCTTTGCAGAAGGTGAAGGATTCAGTACACCCTGAATCCCAGCTTGTGAATGGAAAAACTAGCTTCTTGCTCTTCGAAATGGACACTCTAATAAATATAGCATTTGCTTCTCCCTCTTGAAGATTGAGTCACTCTGTGTCTCTGTGTGTGTTTAGAGAAGGCATAGAAGGGTTCTATTTATAGAATTTCAAGACCCTGAGTCGAGTGGAACGTGGGATGATGGAATCATGAATTTCAGATCTGATGAAACCGATTCTATTCAAGGTCCAATCGATTGTACACTTGGTCCAATCGATTGGGCCATGTCCAATCGATTGGGGACAAGTGTCCAATCGATTGGGCTCAATAAGTTTTCTGTTTCGAAGGCACCAATCGATTGCACAGGGTTCTCCAATCGATTTGACATTTATAACTTTCTGTTTCGAAGGCTCCAATCGATTAATCAGAGTCTCCAATCGATTTGACATTTATAACTTTCTGTCTCGAAGTCTCCAATCGATTAATCAGAGTCTCCAATCGATTGTACTCAGAAAGATTTTTGTCCCATAGTCTCCCATCGATTACATAGTATTTCCAATCGATTGGGCTCAATTATGTTTCTGTCTCAAAGTGTCCAATCGATTATACAGTGTCTCCAATCGATTAGGCTATGTCCAATCGATTAGACTTTCCCACTAGTCAATAAAATTGACTTTGACTTGGGTCTGTCCAATGACTAAGTCTGACCATTATATTTTATTCATTTTAATTAATTCCTATGGCCACTAAGTCACTTACCTTCCTAATCAAACGTACACGATCGTTAACTGACAAATCAGCAGTTACTCAGATGACTCCTATCGTCAACCGTCTGATTCTTGCTGTCTCTGTCTTTTAGTCTTCATGTAGTTGGCGAAGTATGCGTACCACGACATCTTCACACTACACTTGTGCTCGTAGGAACGGTTACAAGAATATTTTTATGTCAAATAGAATTTTGCCAAATTGAATATGAAAATATTCCTTACAATTTCCCCCTTTGTCAATTCCGTGACAAAAAACATTTAATCATAAATAAGGTAAAAAATAGAAAATACAATCACACCCTCTTACATGATTCACTCACTATCTCACACTCTCTTGGAGATAATCGAACAGATATAGTGTAATGGCTTTTGATCTATTCCCTGCACATTCTACCAACAATATATACTATGTAATATCATCGGCAATCAATAGATCATATAAAATGCAGTGAGTATAGTTATGCACATCACAAGTAGAGAAATTAAAAAAATAATCAAACATTTTTCTCCCCTTAAATTTCTCTCCCCTTATCTCATCCAACATCAACTTATTTTTACCGCTATAATTTTTTCTCCCCCTTTTTGTTATAGATTGACAAAGGTACAGAAATATAAACAAATAATAAGCATGCAATGAATAATATCATGAGAAACAAATGCAATATATACATCCATAACCAATCAATTAACATTTAAGCAACAAATTATAGTAGATCTTGAAGTAAATACTGAGCTTTGGAGAGTCGTGACTGGAATATGAATTGGTTGGGATAAGATTTTTAAGAAGCAAGCAAACAAAATTTTATTGAAACATGTTTGATTAATACTGATAAAGATTATCATGAAATACAGAACTTGTGAAAGTTAAAATTTCAACTAGATCAGGATATGTATATAGAAATTCTTATTCGTCAGTTCAATAAAAAATACTTAGTCACAAAAAGTAATAAAATCATTGCTCTTGAGAATCAGTATAAAATACAATGCTGAAATCAAAATCGACACAAGATAGGATAATTAATTTCAGTAATATTTCAGATATAAAATTTTAGAAATCCCAGAGGTATCCTGTATCCAGATACGAAATCCTCATTAGAGCTATTAAGGTTCTCTCATATGCTCATGTATATGGGTATTTGTTGATGGATAAAAATTTTCTAGCAAATTGGCTGTCTTTTACACCATTTTTATTCACTATGAATATAAGTACCTTTCACTCTCTAGGTAGGTAGCCTTTTTCTGCAGCAATGAGAATCAGATTTCAATTTCGAACAGGGTTATACAGATGGCATACACTCTAATTTGAATGGAGGTAGCTGTTTTCTTAATATAATAACTCTCATTGGGAAGCCAACAGTCGACTATAGTACAGTTTCAAAATCAATTGAAAGTAGGAACACTACCAATTTGAAGTCATATCTAGTAGAGGTTTATTCCTTATTCCTGGAATAAGATCTAAAAATAATACTAAAATCATATCTATTCATGAAAAAAAATCAGTTAGTGTATAGTGTGTGAAATCCATGACTGCAAGAGATAATTTTAACCACTGACACAGACAAGATATAAATGAGTAATCATTACAAACATAGAAAATATATATATATATATATCACCATGATATGATTTTGATGAACTCCAAACAAGTTTGTAATTTGAGTATTCAAAATCAGTTATAATCAAACAGATTATTGTGAAAGCAAAAAAATACAAACTACAAAATCAATCAATCAAGCTAATACTGATAGACTTACGAAGAAATTGGAATCTAACGACATCAAGAGGTTTTGTAAAAATATCCGCTAATTGATTTTCAGTTGCGACGTGCTCCAAAGTGATAATTTTTTCTTCAACTAGATCTCTTATAAAATGATGACGAATGTCAATATGTTTAGTTCTAGAGTGTTGAACAAGATTTTTTGATATATTTATCGCACTTGTATTATCACAATATATAGTCATCAATCCTTAATTGATCCCATAATAAGTCAACATCTGCTTCATCCATAGCAGTTGAGTACAAGAGCTCCCAGCTGCAATATACTCGACTTCAGCAGTAGATAATGAAATATAGTTCTGTTTCTTGCTTTGCCAACTAACTAGGCTGTTCCTAACATAAAAACACCCACCACTGGTACTTTTTCTATCATCAACATTTCCAGCCCAGTCAGCATCAGAATACCCTGCAAGTTCTGCAGTAGTATCAAACGAATACCAGAGACCATATCCCACAGTTCCACTAACATACCTGATGATACATTTGACTGCAAGAATATGAGATTCTTTGGGATTAGCTTGAAACCTAGCACATGCACTCACACTGAAGGAGATATCAGGATGACTAGCGGTGAGATAGAGTAAACTTCCTATCATGCTTCTGTATAAGGTCTGGTCAACATCCTTTCCTTCAGTGTTTTTGCTCAGCTTTGTAGTAGTACTCATGGGAGTACGATGATGTTTAGCTAATTCCATACCAAATTTCTTAACTAGGTCTTTGCTATATTTGGATTGAGAATAAAAATTTCATCATCCAACTGTTTCACTTTAAGACCCAGAAATAACTTAGTTCTCCAACCATACTCATTTTAAATTCTTTCTTCATTTGTTCTGAAAACATGTGAGCATGATCGACAGATGTAGACCCAAAAACAATATCATCAACATAGATTTGAGCAATCACATAAATTCCCTGAATAGTTTTAACAAATAAGGTCTTGTCCACTTCTCCTCTGATGAAACCTTGATGAAACAGAAAAGTGGTCAATCTCTCATACCAAGCCCTGGGGGCTTGTTTTAAACCATACAAGGCCTTTTTGAGATGATAAACTTGATCAGGAAATTTTGGATCCTCAAACCCTTTGGGTTGTTCCACATAAACTTCTTCTCGAAGAACACCATTCAAGAATACACTTTTGACATCCATCTGAAAAAGTTTAAATTTAAGATGACATGCAACAGCAAGCAGTATACGAATGGATTTCAATCTAACAACAGAAGCAAAAGTTTCATCAAAATCAATGACTAGTCAATAAAATTGACTTTGACTCAGGTCTGTCCAATGACTAAGTCTGACCATTATATTTTGTTCATTTTAACCAACTCTTATGGCCACTAAGTCACTTACCTTCCTAATCGAGCGTACACGATCATTAACTAACAAATCGACAGTTACTCAGATGACTCCTGTCGTCAACCGTCTGATTCTTGCTGTCTCTGTCTTTTAATTTTCACATAGTTGGCGAAGTATGTGTACCACGACATCTTCACGCTACACTTGTGCTCATAGGAACGGTTACAAGAATATTTTTATGTCAAACAGAATCTTTGTCAAATTGAATATGAAAATATTCCTTACATAGTCTGGACACTTACATATTTGAATATAGAAATATTTAGAGACATTACTACAATTGTGATTGATCTTGTTAATTGTTGTTTGACATAGTGCACACACATTATCATGGTATGCGCACGTGGTTAGTGAGTGTCTAGCTTGCGAGTCTGATGAACTCATCCTTGTATTCGATATCTTTTTATAGGACGTGACAAGTAGATCTAGTGAGGATCTAGATCGATCTATTAGCAGTAGCTAGGAGTTCGGGGATTAATAAAGTAGTTTTTTTGTTAGTGGCCTCACGGGAGGTTCAGGAGTTGTTGTTTTTTTAATTATTTTGGGTTCTTGTTTAAACTCAGTTTAGTTGTTTTCTGCTTTTGGTTTAGTTGGACCCGTTTTATTTATATTTCAGATATTATATTTTGAGTCAACTTTTATATTGATCTGCATTTTTTGGGGCCGATATTGTGAATCAAGCGATGTATTGGGACTCGTTCCCAACTCGCGCATCGGGATTCATGCACGTACGGATAGAGATATTCTGACGTACAAGTTTCGGGGCATGACAAAAGGGGTGGACTAACATTCATGTTGTCAATGGGCCTAGACGACAATGGTGAGTAACAAAATTATTAACGTGGCCCCACAAAACTTGTTATACCATGACCCACTGTAACATTACCTCAAGAAAAATTTGACCTACTGTAACATAAGTAAGTCGGTCATTTTATTTACACAAAAAATATTATGGACTACATCCGTTGTAATAGGAAACAACAGTCAACATCAGTTGTTTTTTTGCCCTTTTGAAAGAATGGACTTAGTCAATATTTTTGTGCCTCGTGGTGTAAAAGCTTGTTTGATGATCTTTAGTCAATGGTTGTAATACTCAAACAAGTGTCTAGATCAAAAGACTAGAATCACGCCTTCATAAGTACTAAAATTTAATCGTACCATGCAGGAACCTCCTTTTCACTCTTTTTTTTTCTATATTTTCCTTCATTTTTTCTCCCCTTTCTCCACTTCTTCCATTCCTTCATCCATTGCCGTTCATCGATCGCCAATCGCTAGTCATCGTTCATTGATCTCCGCTCGCCGATCTCCACTTGCTCGTCGCCATCTCTACTCATCCATCGCTGCTTGCCTTTCAGTCCATGCCCAACGCTACTCATTGCTTTCCATCTGCACTTTCTTGCGGATGATATAGTACACAGACTACTTGCTGCAGCTTTAGGGATCTACAAGCTTCCACCAATATTCCTAAATAGATCACAAAAATGGTTGTCATTACAAAGTATATCAAGTTCTCTATAAACCTTCTCTTTGACTCTTTTTTTCTTTTTTGTTTCCCCTTTCTACTACTTTTCTTTAACTCGGATTGAATTAGAAATAACTTGCTTTAGACTAACTTTAATAATTTGATTTTTGCTTCATTCAATGCTGGAAGCAAAGCTAACATTGGGCATTCCAATGGCCTGCTTTTGCATTGATCCATGGACATTATACAATTCTACACTTCTATTATTATTTAAGTTAGATGCTTCTTGAAACATGTCAGTGAAAAGGGAGACCCTCAAGCTCATGGAAACATTCTGGGACAAGGCTGAAGATCAACCACAAATTGGAAAGTAGTTTGTGCCACCACTGATGGATCATGTTCTTGGCGACTAGGCTAGGAATTTGCCTTATGCCAAGGAGTCTGAAGTTTGTCACTTTTTGCCACAATTATAAACAGATAAGTTTGCAACCAACTTTGTAGAATGCCTATTCTTTTTCCAACCTTTTCGTTTGTGTATATTAATGATGTAGGAGGAAAATGTACTAATATTATTGTATAAGGCATAACTTCTGTTTTAGTGGAGTTGCATTATCTTGAATATAGGTTTATAAATAGTTTTTCAATATTTAACAACTAACGTGCTTTCCACTTTGTGTTATTATGTTAAACATATTACTATAGTACTTGTATAGCTTTGCTAGATTAATCTAGTTGCCACGCCCCAAATTCGGGCACCCTGACGCGACTCGAATGCTTGTGGATCAACCAGTTTACCCAAGACCTAGGGTGTGATCTATAAAATTAAATATTCTAAAATAATTTTTGAAAATTTTGATAAATTTTCACAAATAAAATTCAAGTTTAATACATAATTCAAACCACATAAAAAAAAACAAAAAGTAATGACTATAAATCTATTCTTCGAATTTATCAACATCCTTCGGTGTTTCTTCCTCCATAGTGAATTCATCGAGTCCGTCCTCATCTGAAATAATTTGGTTGAAACCGTGAGCTTGAGAAAGTCTAGTGATCTAAAGGATATTTGCAAGTTCATATTTCATTTAATTTAAACATATGACTACAACTATGACATGATAAGCATAATAAGTAGAGAATCAATATAAATGTGAAAAATATTAATCATGATATTTAACTAATTTCCCAACCCATTGACCATTATAGTTCTCTAAAAACAAAACCCATAAGTTCTTCTGCAGGGAGTCTTTGGTCTTTCCACTTAGGGCTCCAAGACCTTCATATATAATTATTTTTAACATTAGGGCCTTCAATAAAAGTACTCACTCTAAAACTTCCATTAGGGCCTTCAGTAGAAGCACACCCTATAAAACCTTTATTAGGGTCTTCAGTAGAAGCACACCCTCTAAAGCCTCCCTTAGGGCCTTCACATATTGAAATTAAAAGAAACTAGAGCAAAGGAGTATATGTACCTTCTTTAGAACTAGAACTTCAAGAACTAGATGCTAGAGAGCAAGGGTGAGCTCTTGGGGGAATTTAGAGAGAGCTTGAGCAATAGGGGTGACGATTAGGGTTTGTAGGAGTCTTCTCACTACTACAAAAAAAAACCTTTAGACTATGGTTAAAAATCGTAGTCTTTTGTTTGAGATTATGTTTAAAAGGTACATCTAACCCCGTGGTTTAGACTTTTTACTAGATTACGGTTGTTCGAAAAGCCGTAGCCTTTAAACTTGTTAATTGTAGTCTAAATGAGTTAAACTGAGGTTAAACATCCTAAAGACAACGATTTTTGTCCAAATTTGTCATCTTAAGTCTATACAAAATATTAAAAATTTTCGAGAAACAGTAGTTTTATTTTAAACTATCCCTTTTTTGAAGACTACAATTTTGCACAAAACCGTAGTCTTTTCTCTTACTTTTTTTTAATTTATTATTGACCATTCCACATAAGAACAAAGCATGTTATATTCTAAGGTAAGCTATAGTAAGCATGCAGCCTCAGGTGACTAACCAATTAAATTTTAATATCTAACCAAGTGATGGGCTTATTGGAGGAAAACTGATATTCGCTCAAAAGTTCTTATTTTAAGCAATTATCCTTTTAGCGTTATTGCATTCTCCTACGTTAAAATGCTCTATTTATCTACTTTTCTACGTAAGAGTCTCTTGTGTTGCGTAGAACACACTTTTCTGGACGAAATGGTATATTTGCCTGATTTAAACACATTTTCGGAAGTCTAGATATGAAGCAGTTCTAATTATGCGCTTCTTCTGTTGCAGGAAACCCAAATTGAATGATTCTCGAGACTTGCGGGCCCACATAGCGTAAAGTGCCAGCAGGCTATTACAAGAAGATACAAGCCAAGTGCGAAGCCAGGCCAAAAACCAAGAAACCAACTGGTTTGTTAATCAAGATAAAAATGACCACAAGGGATCAACTTACAAAAAAAAAAAAAAGAAAATCAAGTTGATGATCCTATCAGGAAATTTCCTAAGATCTAGGTAGCATTGGTCGAGTCGGTGGACCATGGACCAAATGTCGACCAAGTCAACGATTAGCCAGAGCATGCAGAGGTAGACATTGAGGCAAATATGATCGACGACATTGATAGGTTATCTACATGGCTGGATGTTTGCCCAAACTATCAAAAAGGTGGACCGTTCGATCAAGAAGCCAACGGTCAGATTACAAAGAATGAGGTTTGATCTTGATGGATGGGTGTGATTTGCAAAGAAGGACCACCACAATGTTTGACCAAGATGTAGACTGCGAGGGGTTTGCCATTTTCGACTTAAATAAATCAAGGCAAAGATATGAGGCTTGCATATTCATAGAGTGGTGATCAAAAAAATTGAAAGGCGTGGATTGTAAGAAAATAGAGGACCCGTGCGTTTGGATCCGAAGTGAGAGATACGTATACGTGACCAAGACGTATACCAAGTTTGTGGGCCGGGATTTTACGTACAAGGTCGCTACATGCAAGGATGAGGTTGCAGGTGCTTAATTTGATTGAGCTTCTAAAACAATTGCATAAGTCACTAAAGGAAGATTGAAGGGGCTGGATAGTGTCACGTGTTAATTGGTTTGGCAAAATGAATATGAGTTGGACGGTGGGTGATAGGGACAAGATGCTGGATGGTATGGGCAAGAGAAGTGTGGCTAAGATGCATGGAATCAGTCACCTAGTTTTGAGAAGATAAAGACAAGTCAGCAAGGACTTTGGGCTAGCTGTTGGATGATTGAGAGTTCACTCTCTCTCTCACCATCCATCATCCAACGGCTGTAACAGCCACCCCTCACCATATATAAGAGTGTTAATGTAATTAGAAAGGGCTCCCACTTTCTAATCTCTCCCGTTCCAACACTCTCTCTCTCCCTCACTTTCTAATTGCAGCCCAAACTGTTACCCCCTTCCACGTTCTCCTCGAGAAACCCTAAAGAGGGCATCACGTTGAGAGAGGAAGGGAGAGCCCAGCCATCACATACCACTTCCTTCCTCCTCCAAGGCCAGTCCGTCTCCACTCCTTGCCATCGTTGTCACCATTGGCTAGACAACACCATTCCACCTGCTTGCACCGCTCCTGAAGCGCCTCCACCTACTTTCGCCTCCAGCAAGTGGTTGTGAACCACCATCTCCGCCTCTACCAGGGGAAACCACTCAATGGACCACCATTCAGCATCTCCTCTTCACGGTTCATCACGAACCCAGCAATCATCAACACCCCCACACGGTAAGCTCCTTCTCCAACCCCCTTCCCTTCTTCTTCTATTCTTCTTCCTCCCACCGGAGTTGCAGGCCTGCAACTCCGGCAGGCACCATTAAAACCGGTGGTGAAGTTTCACCACAACGATCACGAAGTGCTGCCCACGGTTCTTCTCTCATCTTCCATTGCTGCCCTAAACTCCCTCTCAGCCCTCTCTTCTCTGAAAGCCATCTTCTTCTAGCCAAGAAAGAAACAAAAAAAAAAAAAAAAAAATTTTAGATCACCGGAGTTGCACCTGCAACTCCGGCGAGCACCATGAAAACCGGTGCTGCCTCTCTCCTTTGTTGCAACATGCAACACAGCACCAAAAAGAACAGAGGAGCTGTGAGCTCCTCATCCTACATCATGCCTACGGCACACCTGCATCTCTCCTTAATGGGCAGCCATTCTCTATGGCTTCATAGCCGTTGAACACCTTAGAACAGCAAGCATGCGCCCAGATCCTTTGACTGGGTGTGTCTCACCATGGCTGCTCTTCACCTTCTTCAAGCTTCACCAAATCCACCTTCCTCCATTGGCCAAACAACAAGCTTTCCTCCTCTCATGTTGCAGGCCGTCATGCTCCTTTCATCACCACAGACCCTTGCATCTTCTCACTTACGGCTTCACCACCGATCCATGTAACCTTGTTGGCCAGCACCTCCCAAGCACTCTTTGTGTTGTGTTCATCCTCTCGGGCTCCTCCATTGTGCACACGTGCACAACCAGCAACTCAAGTGCATTCTCCTCTTCTCCAAGAGCACGGGCTCTCCTATTTTTCCACTAAGGTTCAACCACTCATGGCCTCCATGTGTTCTTCTCCTTCATCGAGCACCACCACAACCGATCTCATGCATGACCAATCCAATCCCGATCTCCTACTCCAATAAGTCCGAGATAACTTTTTCTCTCTAGATTCTCTCTCTAGAGTCCCCAGGCTGATCGCCTTTTTCCACCACTGATTCCGTTCGGTGAATGCAAGAGGGTGAGTTTTTCTCTCACCTCTACCTTGTCGGCCGGTAAACGACCGAGGTGTGAAAAATCTCTCTCTCCAAAATCTCTTTTTACATGCTTTCTTACATGCTTTCTAGAATAGATTTACCGCTTTATTTATTTCTGTCATTTATTTCATGTAAGCAACAGTTTAATTAATGCAATTTGAGTTTGATGATTTTAGTCTTCTCTGGATCTCTTGGATGTGTTTTTAATCTCGACTCGCCATTCTCATCTTTCCACGTTTCTCTTGTATATTATCTATCATTTTATGTTCTTATTTGCGCTAATCCGACTAATCTCGAGTGCGGATCGACATCCGACACGAGCCACTATGCAAAACTGCTCATTTTACAGGTTAAATGTCTCGGATCAATTAAAAATGTGTTGAAGTTAGGGTCGTTCTCTCAACGACGGAAAAACCCTACTTTCAAAAACCACATCCAAATCCTAGGGAATATGATTAAGGATTTGCAATAGCACCTTTGGATTTAACTGGCTAATCAAATTACAAAAAAATTTAAAACTAGAAAGATAACGTTATGGTGTTGCAGGGTGATCAACAAAAAATTTATAGAAAGTTGTACAAAAATCATTTCTAGAAAACTTATTCAGGGAAACCATACAGATCCGTAGAGAAAAATATTTTTGAAGAAAGCATGTCACCTGATGTCTTCCTTTGAATCCTTAGACAAGCTCTGAATACCCCATAGATGATTACATGCCGTAGTAGCCATATCTAGAGTGTGGAACACAGCTTAGAGGCTTTGAGCATAGATATACATGCATGTATAAACACATGCCATATGGCAAGCACATGCACCTAAAACAAATATAGCCGCACCCACTTTAATGTTGCAGAGCCTTACAAGTGTTCATCTTATTCATGAATTGGACAAAAAGGTCCTCGAAAAATGCACGTCTTACTACACAATGAACAACAACTGTAGCCCATTGGTTCTCAACCCCCAACATGACAAGATGGTCCAAAACTGTTTTCTACAATTGATACAAAATGATAACGGGTGAGACATTTTTCAGGATCAAGGACTACAAAATATCAATTGTGGCCACAAAGCTACTAATTGTCTCCACATGTTGTACGAAAACTTTTTTGGACTTCTATTTCTCTAAGACTGAAATGAGCACATCAAAGAACATTTTCTTATCACTTAAATTCAACTGATTTAAAAACAAAATCCAAAGCATGCCTAAGAACATCATCTTTTTTTTACCTTCTCTAGGTGATTTAGAGATCGAAAGTTTTCCAAAATCCAATAACGGCCTCTTTAAAGGCCTCTCATTGATTTCAAGCCCTAGAATCCACGAATCACATCATCAAAGAATAATGTGATCAATTGACAATCGTGATCCTCCAATGTTCCAGGTCTATTACTTCGAAACACGATTTGAACAACACAAAAATTTAAATTTCCATTCAATAAATGAAATTAATGTTTTGGAAAAGAGGAAATGAATCACTCAGCATGAGATGGTGGAGAGGTTTATTCGTGTTCTTCTCTGGCATAAGACCCCTTCGCTGAATCACGATTGGTGTTCTGCAATAGAACATTCAACTCGAGATCCCCAATGATGAGAGTAGAAAATAGAGAGTTGTAGAGGTGAACGAAAAGTTGCAGAGAGAGAGCGAGAGTGGGAGAGGGAGAGAGGAGATCAAAGCTGGATTGAAGCTTGTTTTAAGATGGATCTGAGCCGAGCGATGAGAGAAAAATTATATTAAGAGAGAGAGAGAGAGAGAGTAAAAGAAAATACCTTGTTGGGGGTAGAGAGAGCTAAACTCTAGAATTCCAACTGAAATTCAGTCTGTTCTCTTTATTCAGAATACCTAGAAGGGGGGTTGATTAGGTATTAAAATTTGCTTTAACCTAAACAGTTTTACTGGTCTCGTAGGGCTATTAACTCACATGCCACAATGAAATAGCTGATTGATGAATGAAAGATTATCTCAACCGACTTGAATCAAATATATCTCCGTGATATATTCTCTTCTTTGTCGTTTGGGTTAATCAAAACAATTAGCGGAACAAACAATCAAATAATCCACAACACAAAGGGTTTTTACCTAGAAACCTTAGCCAAGGAAAAATCATGTGACCATGTCCAGACGGAAAGTATCACTAACTAGAAAGTTATGAGTTACAGAAGTTACCTATGCAGCACCACTGCAAATTTAGCTTTCGACTTTAGCCAAGCCTACTACCGGTGTGTCCACGACCTCTAGCTCTATGCTACGAGTCCACGTGCTCCCTCCCAATCACCAAGCCTTTGTCGCTTTTTCAGTTTGGTACACCCAAACCTACATTCGATCAGTACACCCTGATCTTAATTCTCAACACTCAAGTTTCAACTAAAGGTGAAGGATTTAGTACACCCTGAACCCCAAGTTGCTCAAATGGTGTTGAGTCACACTGGTACTCTCTAACTAACTAGGTTAAGGTTCTAAATAGAAAACCTAGGCATCGTGAGGATCAAGCTCTAAGATTTGATCTTAAGGAAGAGAAAAACCTCACAAGGTTAATAGTGAAAACTAGGGCTTCTTCTCTTCAAACAATGACTATTCTTGATATAGAAAGCTAACTCTTTTCTCTTGTTGTGTAATTTGTTTAGTTCAAGAGTGCTATATTTATAAGAATATGGAACCCTTAGATCGTGCAAGTAGTGGGATAGAGGGAATAAAAAAATTGGATCTAAAATTTAGCAATTTTTGTGAGGTCTAATTGATTAGACTCCAGTCTAATCGATTATACTTTTGGTCCAATCGATTGTACTGTACAGATGGGTTTTTGTTCGTAATGCAATCGATTATCCTCAGGGTCCAATCGATTGGGTACTTTGAAAGTTCTGTCCCGGATGGTCCAATCGATTGGTTCTCATAGTCCAATCGATTGGAATGGTCCAATCGATTGTAGAGTAAACTCCAATCGATTTTACTAGGAAGTTTCTGTCCCGTAGAGTCTAATCGATTGGTTTTCATAGTCCAATCGATTAGACTTCCCATAGTCAATAAAATTACTTCTTTTAGCACGAATTAGTCTTGGGTTTGTCCTTTTACTTAGTTCAACTATCAATCAGATTTTAATATCTTATTCTTATGGTCGCTAAGTCTCTCACCTTCTTATGTGAGTGGACCTGATCTTTAACGGGCGAATAGCAATTTCTCAAATGACTCAAGTTGTTAACCGTCTGATTTTTACGATCTTCATCTTTTAGTCTTCATGTAATCGGTGAAGAATGTGTACCACGACAACTTTGAAGCTACACTGGTGTTCGTAGGAATGATTACAAGAATATTTATGTTACACTGAATCTTTGCCAAAACTAAAATAAGAATTTATTCTTTACACCAACATCTTAGATCTTAAGATTTTGAACTTTGTGCCTCCATTGAAACCCTAAAAATAGATGACCACATAGGAACTTGGCCATATGGTGGCAGGTAGCAGTGGAACTTTGCCGGGAGTAGTAGTGGTAGAGCAACAAAAGAGGCAGCGATTTGAGAAAGAATGAGAGAGAGAGAGAGAGAGATAGAGAAGGGAAGAGAATTAGATCGCACGAGAGTGAATAGTGTTACTCATATTGATGGTTATAAGCCACTGTTTTTGTGAAAGGCGTGACCTAAACATGTGGTTATAGGCCACAATGTTTTTGAACACCATGGCCTAAATATGTGGTTATAAGCCACGATGTTCAAAAAAATCATGGCCTAAATTCTCGAAGCTTTTAAGGCTACGGTATTAGTAAAAACTGTGGTCATTGTGTACCACTATGGATTTTATTAAAATCGTAGCCTTTTGTTTTTTTAAATTAATATTTTTATAAATAAACATTTAGGCTTCATTTTTTTTTAATAAAATCGTAGTCTATCTATTATTTAATAGTGTAAGTCTAAACATTATTATGTAGTAGTGCCCCTTGGTCCAACTATTTTGGGTGTGAGGAATCCTTTTGCATACTCCTCTTTATATATATATGAGGGAGCTTAGGGTTTGTTGAAGTCAGGGCTCGGCCGTTCGAACTGAAATTAGTGAAGGATTAGGATTTCGTAGAGATATATTTAACTAAAATTAGGGTTTTCAAATAGTGAAATAATTTTGATAATGTGGGGTCCACTCCACATCATTCCTACATCTAGGTTCAATGAATGGGAGAAAATATATCTCTCATTCCTTAATTAATTTAATCACTTAAATCTATTAAAAAAATAACATAATAAATTTTAAAATTTATATTCAATTAAGATTTAATTTTTAAGTACTTCCTTTAATTAGTAGGATTTTAGGATTTTGAATGAGAGATTTTCTCAATCTCTTCTTATTAGTAGTAATTTGAAATGTTTCCTATTAAATTTTAATCTCTCAAAAGGTTTCATATTTTTCCTCAATTTAAAAGTGATTTCATCACTTTAACGTGGGTGTATTTAACAACCCACCAAATTATTTTAGGTTAGTTATGGACTAGAAATGAGCCTAAAGCCCATAGGTATCAACTAGGCTTCAATAAGGTCATTCTCAAGCCCAAAAGGTCTTTAAACTAGCTTTAAAAGCCTACCTTGAAGAAATTTAACTGAACCAACATGCAACCCTATATTAATGTTTAAATAAAAATTATTAAATTAATAACAAAAGATAATTAAACTTTTAAAAATATCCTGAAAAGTTTAAAGTATTACAAATTATTCCCTTTAAACAGAATTGTCATTGAAATCACTTCAATACGCTATCGCTACACACTCTGATCATAGGTTTCATAATTAATTTAATGATTCAAGTATATAATAGTTCATCCATATCACTATATTTTGATCCTATGGTTCACTAATCACAATACATGGACTCATTACACACAAATCCCTAGGTGTTTGAAGACTATGCTCTGATACCATTCTGTCACACCCCAGATCCGGGCACATTGATCCAACCCGAACACTTGTGGATCTATTTGTTTACTCAAGATTCAAAGTGTAATAAAATTAAATATTCTAAAATAATTATTAAAAATTCTTACAAATTATTATAGATCAATATTTAAGTTTAATATGATTCAAACCAAATAAAATAACAAGTAATGATTATAAATCTCTTGAGTCCGCCCGATGTGTCATGCTCTATCATGAAACCTTCATTGAGTCCGTCCTCATTTAAAATATTTTGGTCAAAACCATAAGCCTGTGAAAATCTGGTACATTCTAGATGATATTTGCATGTTCATATTTTATTTAATTCAAACATATGACTACGACTAGACATATGGAGCATAATAAGGAGATGATCATTATAAATGTGAAAAATTCGACTCATGATAATTAACCAATTTATCAATCCATTGACCATTATACTCCTCTCAAAATATAATTTATAGGTTATTCTATAGGAAGTCTTAAGTCTTTCACCATAGGACTCCAAACCCATCTTAATTATTTTTAACATTAGAGCCTTTATTAGAAGCACACCCTCTAAAACCTCTATTCGGGCTTTTACTATAAGCACACCCTCTAACAACTCAATTAGGGTGTTCAGTAGAAATACACCTTCTAAAACTTCCATTTGGGCCTTTAGGAGCACACTCGTTAATTCCCAACCCAACAATATGCACCATGATGATAATACAAGATAATCACATGGTAAAAAGAATGAACATATAAAAATAAAGATGATCATAATATATCATGTATTATATATTGAAATTAAAAGAAATTAGAACTAAGGAGTATCTGTACCTTCTATAGAACTAGAATTTTAAGAACTAGAAGCTAGAGAACAAATGTGACTTTTCGAGGAAATTTAAAGAGAGTTGCTAGAGAGCTAAAGAGATAGGTTGAAGACTAGGATTTGTAGAGCTCTCTCCTTGCTCCAATGATTTTGGGCATGAGGAATCCTTTCCACACTCCTATTTATATAGATATGGAGAGCTTATAGTTTATGAAGGTCAAGTCTCTACCGTTGGATATGAAGTTAGTGAAGGGTTAGGATTTTATAGAGATTTAATTTAACTAAAATTAGGGTTTCTAAAATAGTGAGATAATTTTGGTAATGTGGGGTCCATTCCACATCGCTTCTATGTTTAAGTTAAATGAATGGGATAAAAAGATCTCTCATTCTTTAATTAATTTAATCGCTTAAATTTATTAAAAAATGAAATAATAAATTTTAAAAGTTTTATTCAATTAAGATTTGATTTTTAAGTACTTTTAATTAGTAAGAATTTAGAATTTTGATTAAGAGATTCTCTCAATCTCTCATTATTATTACCAACTACTTGAAAGGTTTCTTATTAAAGTTCAATCTCTTAAAATGTTTTCTACTTTGTCATAATTTAAATGTGATTTTTATCACTTTAAAAGGAATGTATTTAATAACCCACCAAAATTTGTATTTTAGGTTAATTATGGGCTAGAAATGGGCATAAGGCCCAAAAGTATCAACTAGGCTTTAAATAAGGTCTTCTCAAGCCCAAAAAGTCTCTAAACAGGCCCTAAAGGCCCACCCAAAAAATATTAATTCAACCAATATGCTATCATGCATTAGTGCTTAAATAAAAATTATTGAATTAATAAAAAAGGATAATTAAAATTTCTAAAATACCTTGAAAAATTTCAGAGTATTACACTAGTCCTCATATATTTATACATACAGAGTATTACACTAGTAGCTTCAAAACTCTTTGAAATGTCAAATAGGAGGTGGAGCACTAATTTTGAGTTGTCTGGATAACATGCATTAGAGAACACTTACATGAGCTTTATTCTTCACTTCATGGTGTATTGTATTAGAGAATATGCTTTAGGGGATGATTATTTTATTTTTCTTGATCAATTACTTGATTAGTATATCTAAGATCGATGTTGGTGTTAGCAATGATACCAGTTTTTATGTTATTCTATAGCAATGTCATGTTTTACACGTTATCCATGACTCATAACACTATCCATATTCACGAAAAAATAAGAAGAGAAGATAAAAATTTCAAATCATGGTTGAACAAACCACATAATATGGTCCAACAAGACTCACAAATAGTATTGCCTTTATTTTTTAGCACCCATGTGTTTTATAGATAATTAGTTGGTGGTTCGGGCCTTATAGATAGTAACTATGAACAAACCACATAATATGGTCCAACAAGACTCATAGATAGTACTGTCTTTATTTTCTAGCGCCCGTGTGTTTTATAGATAAGATGGTGGTTTTGGCCTTATAAATAATAACTATGTTATGTAATTTGCATAGGAATACAAGTGAAACAATGGCCTTAATCTGTCACTTTTACTTTCGGATGGGAAAAAAACCAACGAACCAAGTTTGTCAATTTCCACAAAAAACAATGGACTTGGTCCGTTGTTTTTTCTACTTTTTGGTATAGTGCTAGACTGAATCGGTATTTGTGATCATGATCATGCGACGAATGCGCTCGTGGACTCATGCGTGGTGAGTGGACAAGAAGGCGTGAATGCAACGGATGAAAAATCCCAATATCTAGAAGATGTAACTTAGAAGGGGGTGATCAAGTCATTTAAAAATTTAATCTAAATGATATTAACCTAAAAACATTTTACTTATCTAGTCTAAGGTAATTTTATTGCATGCTCAACAATCGTAGTATGGTTGATTTTATTAAAGTGATTAATATACTAACTTAGTTCACGATAGTCCGATCGAGTGGCCTGAAGGTCCGATCAATTAGTCTAGTCCAATCAATCGGCTTTTTGGTCTAATCAATTGGGAAAACCATTAGAGTCCTAGAATTGAGTTTGATCAAAGCATAGGCAAAAAATTATTTTTGCCATTTGATTAGGGTATTGATTAGACTAATCTAATCAATTGGCCAGTAAGCCCAATTGATTGGACTAAAAATAATTTGTATATGAAAACCTCTGTTTTGCCTGTACTCATATACATGCCTAACACTTAGAAAATTCATCAATTAGATTTAATCACCTATGTTCTAAGGTATCTAAGGCACTTACCAACTTAATACTATGTGATTGATTGAAGCTCTCTCTTCAGATGTATCAATTTTCTTATCTGATTGGTTTCAGGCAGTACTTAAGTGATGCAACTTCAAATTGACACTCTCACTGATCTAACTACCCATACAACACAGTAGGATGGTATGCACATAGATTTTTTCATATGAAATTTGCCAACAAAAAAATATAGACCTTATAATCTCCCCCTGTAGCAATTTGTGACAAAACCTACAGAACATATAAAGGAAATGTATAGCAAATACAACCCACCCTTTACATGTTTCACCCACACTCTCTTAACCTAACATAAAAGACAGATAAATACTTGTTATTCTTCTTGTAAATGTTAGCTTTGCACATGTTGTCTGCACCAAAAAAATAATACATACTCAGTAGTACTGTGAAATAAATTATAAATCAATGAAGTGCTTGTGCAGTGAGTGTGATAATCAATTGACAATGCATGCTTAATAAACTTAGTAAAATTAAAATGTATAATTAGTTTCATGGCACACACATACTCTCTCCCTAAACATATACCATAGTGATAGAGAGTGAGCTACTATTCTCTCTTCTCCCCCTTTTTATCATAGTTGACAAAGGAAGTTTAAGCAAATATGCATTAACATTAGGTAGAATAAGCAAAGTAAATAAGAACAAGTACTGTAGACAACAAAATAATTAATCTAAGTTAAAAATGTTATTACAAGTCATCTGATGCCTTTACACACAAATGAAAACCAATTATGATGGATCTAAAATTCCTTTTCAATTATTATGATAAGTCCTAAAGGGAAGATGAATAGGGTAATAAAAATTTCTAAACAGATTATAATGCAGATATAAAAATCAATGATCATGTTAGGCTAAAATAAATCAAACATTCAATACAATATCATTCATCCACCGATATTGAAATCAATATGAGTCAAATACACAAGATTCACAATCACACAAGATATGAATTTATAGTGGTTCGGTGAACTTGCACCTACATCCACTCTCAAATGCTCAACATGAGCAATTTATTATTCTTTCAATCATGTTTTACAATATTTTCAATTGAACAAAATAAAACAACTAAGTATCTACTTAGTCTAAACTCACGAGAATCTCTCTCGTAGCACCTAGAGAGTCAACTACGACAGTAGAATTAGAAGAATGCCTCTTCCTCACAGATCTATGATCTACAACTTAATATCAATTAGTAAACACTCATCAACCAACCAAGAGTTCAAGTTTTTTTTTTTTTTATAAAAATAATTCAACTTAGGGTTTTTTCATAGAGATTGTTACCTTCAGATGAATCCAAACCAATGGTTGAATCTTCGAGAGAAGTTCCACCATGAATGCAACTCCCACAAAGATGATCCTCCACTTGGTAGAAGAGGAACCTATGTGATTAATAGAGTGTAGCCTATCAAATAATTAGAACCTTCACAGAATGATGGAGCTAGAGTTGCTCAACTGAAGCTCTCAATGAACCAATCGTCATTAAACTCAGAAGATGTCAATGTGGGTTTTAGAGTAAAAGAGCATTGTCTTGTTATCTTAGCTAGGGTTTAAGTCCTTTTATATAAGAGGCTCTCAAAGAAGAGAAACATACTCAAATATGCCATTTGGGATGAACCCAACAAGCTAAAAATCGCAAGACATAAAGTCAAGCCGAGATCCAATTTTTACAAAAGTTCTACCATTCATTTTGGCCGGTCGACCACTTAGTGACAGAACTCTGTCTGAGGGTAGTTTAGCCACAGAAACTAGCTGGTCATTCCAACAAGCCTATATATAAAAAATGTATAACAAGGGGGTGGTCGACTGTACTTATTGGTTGGTCGGCCGCTCAAGTTCAGACATAGGTAGTCGATTGCACCAATTAGGTGGTCGACCGGTTAGCCAATCTGCAAATAATGCCAAGTCTAAAATGCTAGAGTCCGGTCGACTGCTGGTTTTGCACAGTCAACCCCCTGATAAACACCCAAAGTAATCACACGAATGATTTCGCTAAAAATGTCCGTTGAGTGAGAACATTTGTTGAACTAAGTTCCGTGTGTCCAAGTTGATATGAATTTATATCTCATTCAAATGCATCCATTGAGTTGATCTTCATTGTATCGCTTTGATCTTCTATGAATAGTTGGTGAAGTCCACATGTTGTTCACGCTTCGACTCTTCAAATGTCAATACATAAATGCAATTATTTACTAACTAAATATGTATTATTGGGATTGACAATAGAGACTTTTCAGCATCCAGATAACTAAAATTATGAGTTTATATGTCTACAAATAAGACACAAAAAGATAACTCAAAAAAAAAACCTACAACAACAGGAGAGTTTATCAACTACCGATAACTCTCAAACAACTACATTAACATTAGAGTAAAAAACCCTAAAAACTACTGAGGGTCAATCAGGGGGAATTTATCAACATGAGGAACATCATCCGAAGACTGTGGAGGAGTGTGTTCCAACAAGATCATCGAATCAGTGTAGAATCCCAACATGAGAATCATGAAGTACTTGAAACTCAAACTCCACTCTCTATTGCAGAGCATTGATACAATGCTGAAGCTCCTCCTGCCTTACTATGATAGACACTAAAGTCATATTGGGTCCACTGGGTCCAATCGATTATACACTGGGTTCAATCGATTGTACTCCAATTCAATCGATTGTACTCTAGGTCCAATCGATTGTTCACTTTGGAAGTTGTCCTGAATGGTCCAATCGATTGTAGAGTAAACTCCAATCAATTGTACTCAGGGATTATTCTATCTCATAGTCTAATCGATTGTTGAATAAACTCCAATCTATTGGACTTCCCCTTAGTCAATATTTTACTTCTTTTGCACTGAATTGATATGGGTCTGTCCTTTAACTAGGTTCAACTATTATATTAAAATCTTTTAATATCCTATTCATATGGTCACTAAATCACTTACCTAGCTTCTTATACGAGCAGACACGATCTTTAATGGACATATTGCAATTACTCAGATGACTCAAGTCGTTAACCGTCTGATTCTTGCGATCTTCGTCTTTTAGTCTTCACATAATCGGCGAAGGATGCGTACCATGACATCTTCAAAGCTACACTAGTGCTCGTAGGAACAGTTATAAGAATGTTTTATGTCAAACGCAATCTTTGCCAAACTTAAAATATGAATTTATTCTTTACACATTGCACATTAACCTTCAATAATTAATAAGGTAAGATATTAATGGAGCACTACCTACTTTCTCTTCATCCTCTAACCAAATCCCACATGTCACGATGATCAGGTGTTACTTAATTTGGTCCATCGAGGGAGGAACAAGCAAGACAAAGTGAGTAGGCGTGCTTTGGGTGGGTCTTCCTGGGTTCATCCAAGGTAGAAAAATAGCAAAGAACCCAAAAGTGTTTTCTTTAGCCTCTCAAGAAACTAACCTAAATTTGAGTTTAGTAGTTAATCCCTATGCATGTAAAGAACATTGCATGTAACAACCCATTAAAATGAAAAGAAAGGGATACAAAATCAAATGAAAGTGATGGTCACATGGTCACATGATTTGTGCAGCATTCTACATATTTCACCCATTTACACCCATTAACAAACCCAAAGGAAAAAAGAAATACAAGAGAAGATGAGAAACCGAAGCTAGGAAGGCACAAAATGAAAAGAAAGAGATAATATACATCTCCATATAAACTTGATAACAGAGCTCATGCATATCCATCACACCACCCATCGCCTTCATACAACTATTCCTCCACCTGAAAAAAAATAACCAATAAGGACATGAGTAAAAAAGAATAAAACCATTAAAGAGAACATGATAAATATCCACACACTCAAATTATACTATAACATACAAAGTAACCAAACCTACCTAATATTACATAAAAATCAAAAGAGAAGAGAATGCCAAAAGGACCACAACAATGTCATCTTTGTTATCAGTTTTCTTTTTGTCACACTTTTTACGACGACAATATTTTGAAATATGTCATTTCTTGTCATAGACACAACAAATATAATTACTATAATTCTTTTCTTCATTATCCTTAAAAATCTTCTCCTTCTTGATGTCAATTTCTTGATAGGCTTCAAAGATTTCTTAAAATCTTTCTATTTTGAGAAGAAGTTCTTTTGACCTTTTGCTTCAACAATATATGCATTAATAACACCAATGCATCAGATAAAATATCCCTATTACATGATTCTTCTTCTATTCTCAAAAGGTAGAGAAATTCTCATCCAATGGTATGTTATCTTTCTAGTGCATAAGGTTGTTATATTCTTTCTTTGATGGAGGTATTTTGGAGAAAATAACACTTCCATGAAAGTTTTCATTTATAAGTATACCAATAGACACAATTGAGTCTGCAATAGTTTGCATATCTTGAACTTGATCTAATATTGGTTTCTCATCAACCATCTTGAATTCATTACAGTTATTGACTTGGAACTTTTTTGTCCTAGTTTCATCAATCGCATAAACTATACGAATAGCATCCCAAAGGTCTTTTGTATTATTTGTCTTCTTAAATTGGTTAAATAAAACATCAGACAATAAATTCAATATATGATGTCAACACATATTATCTTTATAAATCTATTTATGCAGAGCATTATTAGCTTAAAGCATATCAACTAAAATTTTAGTTGGATCCGTAGGGAGTGTTGGACATACCTCACAAAAACACATAATACACCTTCAATTGTTTAAGAGAAATTCTATCTTGTCCTCCCAATGATGGAGATTCTTTCCATCAAACCGAAAAAAAACTCAGTAGTAATAATTTCCATTGAGCTCGCGATGAGAAACCAATACCTAATTTTATAACAATAAATAAAAATTATAGAATCGATAACTAAAATTCAGTCCGTTCCCTTTTATTCGAATACCTAGAAGGGGGATTGATTAGGTATTTAAATTTCTCTATTTAAATTAACAGCCTAATGAGATTACTAGTCCGGTAGGGGTAATCTCTACAATCGTAAATAGTTGATTGATTAAAGATGATTATCATAATTAACTCAGATCGAATATATCTTCGTGATATATTGTTTGTGTCACTTGAGTTAATCTAACAAATATGTAGAATACAAACAATCAACAGAACCACAACACATGCAAGTTTTTACGTGAAAACCTTAGTCAAGAAAAACCACAGGACCACGTCCAGACGGAAAGTATCACTAACTGGGAAAATTCAATTTTATAGAAGTTACCTATGCAACACGGTTTCCATACAGCATCTAACCTTAGCCATGGCCAACTGCCGGCATGTCTATGTCTTCTGGTTCCACGCTATGAGTCACACGCGCGTCCTCCCAATTACGAAGTCTTTGTCGCTTATTCAGTTTGGTACTCCCCAAACCTTCCTTCAATCAGTATACCCTGATCTTAATTCTCATGCACCGATCTCTATCGATGGTGAAGGATTCAGTACACCCTGAGCCCCAACATTGCTAAAATAGTGTTGAGACACACGTGGTACTCTCTAGCTTACTAGGTTAAAATACTAGTTGAAAAACCTAAGTAAACTGATGATCAAGCTCTAAGCTATGATCTAAAAGAAGAGAAACATTTCAAGAATAGAAATAGAAACTAGGATTTTTGCTCTTCGAAATAGACAACTCTAATTCAATTACTCTATCTTGTAATCTATCAATGTGTGTATAATAAAGCTTACAAGAGGCTTTACTTATAAGAGTATTGAAGCCCAAGGTCGTGCAAGTGATGGGGTGGTGGGAGCTTGAAAACTAGATCTAGAATTTGACTATTTCTGAATAGTCCAATCGATTGCACTCTAGGACCAATCCATCGTACTATCTGGATGGGTTTCCTATTCGATGGTCCAATCGATTGTACACTTATGAAGTTCTATCCCGTATGGTCCAATCGATTGTACTCCTTAAAAAATTCTGTCCGTAGGGTCCAACCGATTGTACTCCTTAGACAGTTCAGTCCGTATGGTCCAATTGATTGTATTAGAAGGTCCAATTGATTGGACTTTCCCTTAGTCATTTTTTTGGCTCTTGCATTGCCTTGACCTAGGTCTGTCCTTTGACCAGTTTTAACCATTATATTTTATCCCTAAAATACTATTCCTATGGCACTAATTCACTTATCTTCCTAAGCGAGCGGACATGATCTTTAGCAGACAAAATGCAGTTACTAAGATGACTCATGTCATCAACCGCCTGATCTTTGCAATCTTCGTCTTTTAGTCTTCACGTAATCAGAGAAGTATGCATACCACGACATCACAACGCCACACTAGTGCTCGTAGGAATGGTTACAATTATATGTTATGTCAAATGGAATATTCGTCAAACTAGAATATGAAAATATTCTTTACAATAAAAATTGATGACAAAATGTTAAAAATTTGATGGCGAAAAATACTAAATATGAATTAAGGCTTAGAATTGTGTAAACGCTTCTTAAAGATAGTCGAAGTCTCCCAAAAGGTGCACGAGAATTTAAAAGCATAGCCCTATCTCCAAGATTCAAGCAAGCCTAGACCCTTTCCAAGTTTTTTCTAGTGCTTACATGACACACAAAGACCTGAGAATGTAATCTCTTTTACCTTGTATTGTTAATTCTAAAACAACCATGTGTATTTATGTTATCTCTATTTAGTCAACCGCGAGGACTTAGAGAGCATGACTCGATGATTCTGAGATTAGCTATGAGGCAATCCCTGATGCGCAGCGAGGACTTGAGTTCGTGGACAGAGGAAAACCATCAAAAGTTATAATTGAAACCCCCCATCCTATCATGAGAAACCCCCAGAAGCCCTAAAAGTGTAAAAACATCAGAGGGGTTGACCGGGCTCTAAGACAGGGTGACCGATGGGAAATGAACCCTCGATCGACCGGTCTAGGGTTTCCTCGAATAACGACCGCGCAACCCCCTCCCCTTTCAAATATAAATAACCCTCCCATCTACCTTCATTACTTACCAATTCACTCAAGCTTCTCTTGAGCTATTCAACTCCAAGAGAATTGTTCTTACTCCCTTGCTTGCTTCAGCGGTTCTTGTGTTGCCCTTTGTGAGAGATCAACTTTGATGGTCTAGGCTTTTCGGTTGTAGAGCGATTCAGTGATTGACTTGCATTGCGATTCTGAGTCGCAGCCTTGGTTGAGCTTCAACATCATCGAAGCTTCATTTATCTCCGATCTCGATTGGGAGATAACTTTGGTTGTTAGTTGAGAACTTTTCTAATATCATCTTTTATACTGTTGTGTTGTTCAAGTCAAGTATAATCTTGACTGAGCAGGAGTTAGGTTGCGACCTTACTCCATTAATATCGATTGTGATCAAGACTGGATTCCTAACCCTATTTAATATTGTAAGGTTCTTAGATATTGAATTAAAAAGGTGTCAAGCTCATAAGAGAAGATTGGAAAGTGGACGTAGGTGTTGATTCACCGAACCACTATAAACTCTTAGTGTTGTGGATTGTTGTCTCTTTACTTTATTTACTTTAAGTTGATTAATCTGTTATTGTTTTAAACATATTAGTAATCAACTTAAGATATAATTTAAATAGACCTATTCACTCCCGCTCTTGGTCTTCTCATATAAATATCAAGAGAACTTCAATTGGTATCACAGCCTAACACTTGTGCAAAAGGATTAATCACCTAAGTGAGATCCTTTTTCCTTGATATGACTACGAGAGAAAAGGGTAAGTCTGTTTCTCGAACACCCTTATTTGATGGCTCAAACTATACCTACTGGAAGGCTAAGATGAGCATCTTCCTAAAATCTCTTTGATGTAAGAGTTTGGGAGACTGTTGAAGTGGGCTAGAATTGGCCCACGAAAACTATCATTATTGATAAAGTCACCACATTGAATTTGAAAAATAAATCTGCTTGGTCTGTTTTAGATAAAGATTCATGTAATGTTAACAATAGGGTTTTGAATGCCTTTTATTGCTCTTTATCTCACGATGATTTAAAAAAGTAATTGCTTGTAAAATTGCTAAACAAGCCTAGGATATTTTAGAAACTACTCATGAAAGAACCAACTCTGTAAAACCCTATAAACTACAAATGCTCACTACACAATTCGAATTAATTAGAATGGATGACAATGGAACTTTCACTTATTTTTACACCAAACTTAGTAATATTGTCAACTCCATGCGGGGTTTAGGTGAAGTTATCCCTGAATCCAAAATTGTTAGAAAAATCATAAGATCTCTTCCTGATAGATTTCATCCTAAGAGAGCTGCAATAGAAGAAAGTAAGGATGTTGTATTATAAAACTATAAGAACTAGTAGATCCGTTCAAACCTTCGAACTAAAAACTTTAACCTATAAAGAAAAAGATAATTTCCTTAAAAACTTCTAAAAATCAAAATAGAAATAATGACTCAAAAGAATATTACGGACCTAGATGAAGAAGTAGCCCTAGTTCCCAAAAGATTTAGAAAATTCTTTAAGAGTAGAAACTTCGATCATAAGGCAAAGAAATTCTTTGAAAAATCTAAAAATAATAAAAACCCTAATGATGAAATACAATATTACAAATGTAGGGTTATGGTCAGATAGCAAATGAATGTGCAGCAAAATCTAAGAAAGATAAAAGTAAGGCTATGACAGCCACTTGGGATAATGAAACTGATAATGAATCCGACACCTCTAGTAACAATGATGAAACTGAAAACACTAAACTTTAATGGTTTTTGCTAACACTAAAGAAGAGAAAATAAATTCATAAAGCTTATGATTATTTACTTAAAGATAGAGTTAGTCTAGCCAAAATCAATTATGCACAACACTTTAGCATAATTAATATTAAAGATGAAAATATTATTTTAGGACTCAAAAATAATAAATTAAATATCGAAAATGAAAAAATAGAAGTAGAAAATCTTAGATAATCTCAAGAAAATTACAAACTCAAAAAATTATTAAAAACTGATCTCAAAGACACCCTAAAAGCCTCAACTTCTAAATATATATCTCCAACAAACAAAACCTTCACCAACAAACAAATTGTTGAAATTTGTCTCTATTGCACAAAATTCTAAATTTAAATATAAAACACTTAAAAGAAAAAATGTAGATTAGTATAAAACATAAAACTGAATTAATAATTAAATTGAACAAAGAAAAAGAACTATTCAAATAAATAGCCACTTTAAATGCTAAAGCGAAAAACATTCACAAACAAATAAAATCCTTCGATTCTTAAAAGATAAGAAAAGAAAACATAAATTGTTTTGTTATACAAACTACCTTAAAAGTTAATGACAATACCAGATGGTATCTGGACAATGGGTGTTCTAGACACATTACTGGCGATAGGAGTCAATTTCGCACATTTCATGAATGTAATGATGGTAGTGTTACTTTTGATGATAGTAGCTCTGTTAATATTATTGGAAAAATAACCATTCAAGGACCTAGATTGCCTAAAATAAAAAATGTTTGTAATGTGTTACTTAAACATAATTTTCTCAGCATTAGTCAAATCTATGATAAAAATCATATATGCAAATTCTCTGTACATGCTTGTGAAATTATTGACACTAAAACTAAAAAAATTATTATTAAAGGATTTAGAACTGATAACTATTATATCATTGAAAACAAGCTATCCATAACATGTAATATCTCTCAACTTATTGAAACTGAAATCTGGCATTAAAGACTAGGTCACATGAACTACAAGATTTAACAAAAATCAATAATAAAGAACTTGTGAAATGAATACCTAAACTTAATAAAAATCATCAAATTATTTGTAGTGACTATCTTAAAGGTAAACATGTTAGAGCTACCCATAAGAAGGTTAGAAATATTGTAACCTCTATGATCCTAGAACTTCTCTACATAGACCTTGTAGGACGTCCTAACAGAATAGAAAGCCTTGGAGGAAAGAGATACTTTTTTATCCTAGTTGATGACTATTCTAGATTTATCAAGGTAGCTTTCATTAGGAAGAAATTAGAAGCTTTTGAAAAATTTAAAAAAATTTGTAAGAGAGTTCAAAATGAGAAAAGTCTTACCATCATTAGAATTAGAAGTGACCATGGAGGAGAATTTGAAAACATCAAGTACACTTAGGGCCTGTTTGGTAACGCACCGCGGCGGGAAAATAAAATATTTAGCCGCGCTAATATTCGCCCGGGTGCGTTTGGCAGCCACTCGCCCTTGGCGAATATTTAGCCAGGCCCACATATTTGCCCTCCACGGCGGGAAAACATTTGATCACCTCCCCCCTGTGTAAATATTTTCACGGCGATTATGCCTTGGTGAGAAAATTTTATTTTCTCGCCGGAAAATCACTATTTTCAATAAAAATTAATTTTTTAATATATAAAAAAGATAAAAATGAATTCTTTTTTATCCTTTGACATAATATGTGGTTCCCGCACTCGTCCAACCTATTTCTGACTTACTTTGATATGTGGGACCCACTCAAATTGAAAGAAAATGAAGTAAGCTGAAGTGAGCTAGCTCAGACACGTACCAAACATTGTTAAATATTGATATGAGCAAATATTTAGCCAAGATAATATTCGCCTGGCTAAATATTCACCGTCAGAACTCTTTTTCTCACGTACCAAACAGACCCTTAACTTCAAATTATTCCAAATAGATTTCAAGAGTACTTTTTTTAATTGTGTTATAGAATAAGTGTATGTCCAACAACTTGAGGGTTTTGAAGACCTTAACTTTCCCAACCATGTGTTGTAGACTTAAAAAAGCTCTATATGGCCTAAAACAAGCCCCTAGAGCCTAGTAGGAAAGACTCACTTTTCCTATTAGAAAATAACTTCACTAAAGAGAATGTTAATAAAAACCCTCTTTGTTAAGAAACAAGGGAAAGCCCTGTTAATCGCTCAGATTTGATGGCATAGCTGTCAACACACATCCGCCAACTACCATCCTTCTTGGGAGTAAGTAAAGTAGGAAGTGCACACGGACTAAGGCTCTCCCTTATATAACCCCTTAGCCAATAATTCTTCAACTTGACGTCAAAGTTCTTCGTGTTCTTTTGGGCTCATACAATAATTTTGTTTATTGGGGAGATTGGAACTCGGCACTAAATCAATTTGGCATTGGATGTCCCTCAATGGCAGCAACCCATCTGGTAGGTCCCCAGAAAACATATCCTGATACTCCTCAATTAAAAGTCGAATAAGGTTGGGAATGGCAGGATTGATCTGTTATTCCTTCCCAACTAATACATACAAGATTTCGGATTCTTCCATTTCATCAACAAACTATTTTTGAGATAGAAGATTAGTACCCTCCCGCGCTAGTAACTTAGGCACAACCTCCTTGGTAGGAACTAGCTAGGATAATCTGGGTATCATCCCAAACAAAGCTATAAGTATTATGCTGCCCATCATGTGTGACACTCCTATCGTATGTAACAAGCAACCATGATCACAACATCGTTATCCTAATATTTAGAGCCAATAGACAAATGAACCAAGCATCACTTAGATACTTTTACCTCATTGCCCTTCTTGAGCCATGACAACTTGTATGCATGGATTAAGATGTGGCTTGGTGTCCAATTTGAGCTTTTGAACAGCTTCCTTCGCAACCACATTCTCACAACTCCTGGAGTCGATAATAAGCCGGCAAATTTTCTCCTACGGTGTAGGTGGAGTGAAAAATATTGTTACAAAGCCATCCATCGCCTTCTTCTCCTCTTGGAGCAAAACAAGACTGGCTCACCACTAATGCTTCCCCACGATTTCCCGTGACAACCTCTTCTTGAAGCTGTTCATTACCGTCATCAATGAATATGAGGGGTTGTGTGAAATCGCCGAAAGACTCATTATCCACATCATCACCCTCCACGAACAGGTTCTTGCCTGAACGATCACCTTTTCAACCTTCAGAAGCTTGATGCCCTGGTTCGCCGCACTTGAAACACTTCAACCCAGTACCCGTGTTTGGTCTTCTAGTTGACTGCACGCCCATGGTGGGTCTATCGGTGTTGGCCTGGTGGGCGAACCCGGTTTACAGGTTGTGGCGTGGGATTGTTTTGACCACCAAAAGTACCTATCATTTGTGTATGATTACTACCCCATCGATTTCCTTGTTTCTCCAAGTGTAGTGCCTATTGGTGCGCTTCGGCCGGATACGGATTAAGGGTCAAATAAATTTAGGGTATCCTAAAAATGTTGTCACATGCCACCAATATAATGAGACACCATTTGCTCTTCTGTTTCGACTAAGTCGTTGCGAACCACCGAGTGATAAAACTCCTTGGTGTACTCATCAAATGTCTTTGTGCCTTGTCAAAGATTACGGGGATGTTGGTACAATGACCAAGTGTAATTGTGAGATAGAAATGCCTCACACATATGATTCCAAATTCGGCTTACCCTGTTGCATACGAGTAAGTTTAGTTTGTTCCCACCAAGCGGCGGCCCTTCCTCAGAATCTAGTCACCACCAAAAGTACTCGCTTGTTCTCCAGAACCTTCTTGAAATCCAATACTTCAACCACGGTACTCACCCAATCGAGAAAATCTTCCGACTGTAGAATCCCTTAGAACTCCAGAACATCGATCTTCAAACTGACCGGCCTCCACAATCTCTTAAAGGGGTTTCAGCCATAGACCTTCTCCTTTGTAGAACATATCCTACAAATGGATTACCAAAATCGTTATCATCAATATCTTCCTCCTCTTCTGAATGATGTAGACTTGGAGGGTCGACGTTGTTGTTGGAACTCGATCCTTAAAGCGGCAAACTCCTAGAGTAGCACTTCAAATCAAGCATCCTATTGGGTTAATGGTTGCGAGATTCGTGTTATTTCATCCCGCTCATGCACATCTTCTAGCGAAACTTCGCGTTGTCTGGGACATCTCCTTGGAGGCACGTCGGTAAGATAGACGCAAGCTCTGATACAAATTGATGCAACGAGAAATTGGGCGAATGAATCCGACTAACCAAATACTAACCTTCCACTGTGTCTTGTTGATCTTCCTTAGAAAAAAATACCAAAAATAATGGACATCTAAAGCTTGTTGATCCTTCAAGAGAAGAATGCCAAACAATATGGAAGAAAAGAAAATTAAAAACTCAATTATATTAACAAAATCAATTAAAAAGGTCCATAGAACTATAAATAAAGGTCAGTTTATACCCTAAACATCAAAATACAACCTAATAAAGAATTGCGCAAGAAAAAGAAATTTTCTACTATGAACTAGTGCGAAAAAAGGAAATAATCAGATGAAAAATTGCAACATTGGTCGACCCAAGTTGCTCCTTGTTCGATCCAACAGTTCCTAGGAAAATACCAACTTTTGACCACAGTTCGGTCAACCCAACCTGCACTTCGGTCGAACAGAATCGATGTATTTTGACTAAAAAATGACGTCATTCGAACAAAACCAGATCCACGTCATACGACCAAGTAACACCGTTGGAATAACTTTAACCCAAACCCAATTTCTTCTAAGCTTGATCTAATTTCTCAAGATAATTCGATTTCTTCTGAGCTAGATCTAGTTTCTCAAGATAGTCAATGGCCATCTATTCTGCATCACAATGTTGATGGTGCAGGTCCGAGATGCTTAACCCACCCAAGTGACAGGACTTAGATACGGTTTCCCAGTCAACGATATGTTGCTTCTTTTCATTAGGGTTCTGGGACCAAACAAACCGTCTAATTTATTGATTTAGAGCCTGGGCAGTGCATCGTATACGAGGGTATGTAGGAAAGAGTGCTTTTAAGGAGGAATAAACAGCCAGCATGGGGTAAAATTCTCCCTTGCCACCCTTGAATTCTGGAGAGCTTTTCTAAAAGATATGCAAAGGTGGATTTGGAGATCCAGACCCAACTTTGCACAATGGGAGCCCCAGATACATATCCTGCTTACAAGATAAAGGAACTTGGATTGCTCAGGCAAGCAGACACCGAAACCGAGATGTGACATTGGGACTAATAAGAATAGATGACTTGTGAAGATTGAACTTTCGTCCCGAGGCTTGGCAAATAAGGGACAATCATCGGCGAAATGAAGGTGGGAAATGATGAGCCCGCACCAATAGGTTTTCAACACCAATAAGGCCGTAAGACTCCTTTGGTGTTCTATCTCTAGGGTGAAACCTTCCATGCCGATGACAAACAAGTAGGATGATAAGGGATCACCATGTCAGAGGCCGCCCCGGGATGAGGACAACGAGGGAGAAGGGTTGCAATTTACTCAAGCCAATTATCATTACAGGTATGGCCAACTGAGGTGTTTCTCAAATGAATCATACTTTCTACATTTGTGTAAAGACATGAATCATATTTGGTGGCAATGACATAGCTTCAGAATATTATCTAAGCTAGCAGGGTTCTAGAAGTGGAAGCATTGTTTGGGGAGGAATTAAGTTTAACTTGGGCTCTACTAAATGAATTCAACCAGTACTAAGGTCCTGTTTGTAATGGTTTTGCTAGTATCAGTCACGGCATGTTATGTGATGGGCTGCATTGGGCCCGAACTAGACTTTTTAAGCTTATCCTAAGCCAAGACAAAGAGCAGGCTTAACATCTAAAAGCACAGCCCAAACCGACTCATTGACAGTCTTGTTGAGAATGGTGTGAAAAAACTTAGGCGGCGTTTGGTAAAAATTTTATTCAGACCTTAAATTTGAGTGGCCTTTTTAAAATTTAAATTTTATTCAGACCTTAAATCTGAATAAAAGTGAAATTCAGACATAATGCCCTTTTCTTAAAGCTTTCTCTTTTAAAAACTTAAGAAAGTGTCCTAATAAATAATTCAAAATACCCACAATGCCCTTGACTTAATTTTAAGACTTAAGACCTTTAATAAACAATCCAATTCAGACATAAGTCATTAAGCTATCAGACCTTAAGCACTTTAAGCTTTTAGATCTGATAACTTTAATACCCTATTCACATGGAGATCATGTTGAGCAATCCAAAGACACAACGAATTAGTCCATTCCAACATTCCTAACCTAATGAAACCTTGACTTGAATTTGAAAAATCCAAACTATTAGGTCACCTTTTATATAGTTAATAGTATCATTAATGGACTGATTTTTGGTGATGATAATCATCATGATGAGGACACCTCAGGTATGGTTAGATTGTCCAACAGGTGGCCCCACCACCTGATGTAAGAATAGGGTGTAATATAGGACTGTAGCTCTATAGGCACTCTCAATGTTATAAACATAAGAGAAGTTGGGAGGTCTAATTTCTAAAAGAACTGTTAGCAATTAAGGAACCTAAGTACTTTGTTGATGGGTGTGCTGTATGTAAAACAATTACTTTTTATTTGTTATATTTTTAAATTTTTACATTTTTTTGCACCTTTTAAATAATTTAAAATGTAAATTATCCGAGTCGACGTAGATTGCAGTTGATCCCATACTCATATCCATGTTCCATTGGGTCAGCTCCAAAGGATCTCGGTTGAATAGGGCCAACAACCATAGGGTCTTTAAAAGGGTTCAAGTTATTACAAACGTAGAAACTTTTACTATTGTACAATCTAACTATTTTGCAATGTATGTGCAGAACAAATTATAAACAAGAAACCTAAGAACATTAAGAAGGGAAGGAATAATTTACAAACCTATTTGAACAGTGAGAGCTAGAAACCAAAGAACATTGAGAAGGGAAGGAATAATTTACAAACCTATTGAACACTGAGCTAGTTACCCCATTCAATTGTTAAACACCCTGAGACGGGAAGTAATCGGTGCACGACATATGGGACAATTCCTCAAGTTCTGGTTCTGTCCACATACTCGGCAAGTCTGCAATAAGATAATCATTGCTTAAAGTCATTATCAGAATAATTGAAGAAGAAAGTGAGAAGCTTTTCTTAAAAACCAAAGTTAATGGTATTGGTAGTAGCTTACCATATGCCCACACCCAAAGGCCATATCCTTTGGATTAGTCAAGCAAATTGGACATACCTACATCCACAAAAAACAACTCATAAACATGATCTAGTACTAGAAATCTACAGAAATTACAAATATAATCATCTTTACTTGGTTCCGCTCATCTGTGGTAGGTTCTGAAATGTTGCTCAGTTCCTGTGTTAGTTGACGGAGAGTGAAAGGAATTGGAGGAGAGCGTGGAACTACCTTCTTCGCTATCCCTGTTACCTGACTTTTGCCCAATACAATGCACATAATAACTATAGATACAGAGCCAACGTCAAGCATTTGAACAACACTAAGAAATGTAGTTTACACTCCTTACCCAAGGAGGCCAAGTTCCATGGTTGCTTTGTATTGGATAGGAATCTCCATTAATGCAGCAAGAGCAAATGCTGTTTCTTTCTCAGATTGGCTTGAATCTTTAGACATGATATCCGTAAAGTTAACAAACTGCACAAGGAAACATATGGCCAGAGACCTAATAAATATTTACAATAGTGCCTACAAAATCAAATCATATGATTGATTTCCATTCCAACTTTGATATCTTATCGTTCGTAAGGGAAATTCCGCCTCGTGCAATGCTTGACCCAAAGGGCATCACCAAAACCAAGGTTTGTTCAACAACACATTGGGAGGTGCAGCCTACATGATTTGACAGGAAAACCCACATCTCCATGCATTGTAGGATGGTCCTTGATTTGCTTGACGTCCTTTGGATCAACTGTTGTATGAGGAAAAAATATCCATTTCATAAGCATCACTTGGAAGTTACTGATGTAATACCTGAAAATTGTCGAATACTCGTGTAGGAAGCCTGTCATCAAACTTCTTCATGTCGTCCCAGGGTCCGTCACCAACTCCAACAAGAACAATTGAGAGTGGATACGAACTGATTGCAATGAATATAGAAATGTTATTAGTTTTGAATTCTTTAATGACTGCGGATTGCAGTGAATTTTTTTTTTTTTAATTTGGCTAATTCTTACAAGGTAAAAGATCAAGGGATAATTAGATTGTTATTAGATTACCTTTCTCTGTTGTGAAGGCAACGCATTTACATCGGCAAATCCATTTTTTATGCGTGCTTATTGATAATACAAAGTGTACATAAGAAGGGTAATTTAAAATTTTGATCACAATGATTCTTACAAGAAATTAAAGATTGAATTTTTTCCACATTATTGTACAGAATCAATGGTTAAGTATTTTACCAATTTACTCAATTTGTTAGATTCTTTCAATTAGCAATACCATTCTTTCTCTTTTTTATTCTTTAAGACTTCATTCATATTCAAATAATATTGATCAATAAATTTCCTTGTGAAAGTTCATCGTGGTGTACCGTGTATGCGGCTTGGGAGTCTCCAATTTTATTATTATTATATGCGGGCCCGCGGAAGGTCCTGACGCAACTAGGGGTCAACCCCATTCGTCTGGACCTTGCATCCCGGCAGGGGTCGGAGGGGGGTGTCTCCCCTGACATTAGAGTGTTCAAGGGCAACACCCACAGCATGAATTTTTTTAGTAAGATTTCTTTGGGGAAATTGCATAGTTCCTGTTTTTGGCGAATTTCCTTATTGGTTTAGGACTCGTATATAGCCATAAGTTTAAGTCAATTTTGTATATTTTCAACCTGTGGACGTATCCCTTAGTAGTGAACCACATAATTTGAGTGTTCATTTGAAAGTGATGGTTTATCTTCTCTGCCATTGTTGGTATGGTCATTCCTAAATTTCTGCAACCAATTGGTATCAAAGCTCAGGATTATAGTTTAGAGATGGATGCAAATGTCCAAGATATCCTAATTTAATAGGGATTCGCACAAAGCATTGAAAGGTTTCAAGAGAAAGCCTAAAGACATGATTGAGAATGATTAGGAGGAATACAATTTCAAGACCGCGAGAATGATTCGTCTCTCATAAAGTAGGTGCTCTGTAATGCCATGCATGAGAATTCAGCAATGACACTACGAGCTAAGTCTGAAAGCCTATGTATGACGAAGTCTCTCATTAATAGGTTGTACCTTCAACAACAATTATATACACTACATACGAAGGAAGGTACGCATATCTCTAGTTATCTCAATAATTTTAATCTTACTATATTTGAGTTGATGAGTATTGAAATAAGATGGAGGATTAAGATAAAGCCCCAATCCAATTGTCTTCTATCCCCTTGTCATACGAGCATCACATACTATGGGAACACCGTTGAGTTGTATGATGTTATAGCAGCCCTACACTTAACAATTTATGAAAAAAGGCGGCCCTTCATAACAATTCTCAAGCAAAAGGCATGGTGGCTAGAGAGAGGACAAACGAGAAAGGTTTTGGTGTTGGGAAAAATAGATTCTAACAAGTTTTGAAAAAGGGGCATGCGAAGAGGGATTGTCCTAAATTCAAAACAACAGAAAAGAAAAAACTTAAATCCTCTAACGCAATGAGTGGGGTGGAAGCTATGTAACAAGGACACTGACATGGGTGTCGGTGTTCGACACGGCAACCTAAAAAAATCCGATACGAAGACACGCCCGTACATATATTTATTAAAATATATTAAATTATATGAATGTTTAAAATTATTAATAAAATAACAAAAAATAGAAAACGAAGCAGAAAATATTTATTAGTTTATTATTGTATGGATGATGGAACACACCAACCTGCTTTTAGAAATCAAATTTATATTAAAAATTACTAAAACAAGGGGTGACACGGCCATAAGTGTCCAGATGTGTGTCGGGAAGTGCCGACACGTGTGTCCGGGTGTCCAGGTGTCTGACACGGCAAAAAACCCTAAAAGTGGAGTGTCCTTGTTACGTTGGGTGGAAGAAAAGACAGTACAAAAACAATTCTTTTAGTGACAGTACATGATGATCACTCATGGGATGTGGGTTCTTGATACAGGTTGCTCTTATCATGTGTCCCAATAGAAATTGGTTTCACCACATAGATTTATTAATGTGGTACTGTCTTAAGGGGAATAGCATACTCTACTAGATTGTTCAGATAGGACAATTAGAATTAAGATGGATGATGGGATTGTGAGGATGTTGACAGACATGAGGTATGTTTTAGAGTTAAAGAAAAACTTAATCTCTTCGGGTACCTTAGACTCCAACTCTAGCAAGTATCTACATAAAAGTGAAGTTTTGGTAAAGGGTGCTTTAGTTGTGATGAAAGGTAGCCAGGTTGGAAATTTATACTTCCCTTTAGGGAGCACAGTTGTTGGTGGAGCAGTTGTGTATACATTAGATGATCATGATTAAGACTCGACACGTTTGTGGCATATACATATGGGTCATATAAGTGAGCAAGGTTTGAAAAAAATTGAGCAAATGGGATTTGGTTTGTGGGTTGAAGACAAGTAACTTAGAATTTTGTGAGCATTGTGTATTTGGGAAGTAGTGTATGGTGAAGTTTAACGACACTTTATCACATGGAAGCCGCTCTGGATTATACCAACTCAAATGTTTGATGTTTTGCAAAGTTACTTCAAAAGGGGGATCTAGATACTTTGTTTTGTTTATAAATGACTTCGCGAAGGTTTGGTTTTTTATGGTGAAAAATAAGGATGAAGTGTTTGAAACGTTTAAACAATGGAAATCCATGGTCGAGAGGTAGACAAGGAAGAAAGTGAAGCATTGAAAGTCTGACAATGGTGGGAAGTATAATTATACCAATTTTTGAAGGACTATAAGGTTGAAGGCATTGTTCGGCACTTCACTACAACAGGTACTCCACAGCAAAATAGGGCTGTAGAAAGAATGAATAGGATGATACTTGAGAAAGACCATATCATGTTGTCCAACGCAGACTTGCCAAGAGAATTTTGGGCAGACGCAATCAACACAACATGCTTTTTAATCAACGTATCAACTTTTACGACAATTGAATGTAAAACCTCTGAAAAGGCATGATTTGGTACACCTACTAATTATTTTACATTGAAAATATTTTCTTGCCTTCTTATGTTCATGTGAAGGATGTAAAATTGATCCTAAAACAAAGAAATGAATTTTTTTTTCTTATGCACAGGGAGTAACAGAATGTAACATAAGGCATCAAATCACAAAAAATTATAATTAATAGGGATGTGACGTTTAATGAGTCTACTAACTGCGAACAAGCAAAATGATATTTATGTGGATGGTAGAACGGGTGATTCTGTGTAGGTGGAGTTAAATACTCCTAGGTTGTCAACACAAGAAAAGGATGTGCTTAATTATTTTCTAGTTGTAGTTGAAGAGAAAATTGATGTATAGTAACAGCAATTCCAAGTAGGTGCTAAACCCAAAAGAACGATAAAGGCGCTAGTGAGATATGGCTACAAATACATGGTTGCATATCCATTCACTATTGAGAATGTAAAACCATTCACGTTCCAACAAGCAGTGAATGACAACAGCAGTAAGGAGTGGAAGGTTGTGATAAGTGAGGAGATGAAGTCTCTTCAAAAAATCAAACCTGGGATCCCGTTGAGTTACCTAAGAGAAAAAAGGCAATTGGTTGTAAATGAGTTCACAAGAAGGAAGGAGCTCCAGTGGCTGGTGGTGACAGTTACAAGGTACGGTTGAGGACTAAAGGCTACACTCAAAAGGAAGTTGTGAACTTTAATAAAGTATTTTGTTAATTATAAAGTACACTTTGATCCATATTTTGTTGACAAAAGTGGCGTTGTTTGACTTAGAGTTTGAGCAGCTCGATGTGAAGACAACTTTCTTGCATGGTGAGTTAAAGGAGCAGATATACGCATCGGCCAAGGGGTTTAAGGATGCTGCAAAAGAAAACTGTTCCCAAGCTGAAAAGTCGTTGTATGGCCTAAAATAAGCTCATAGGCATTGGTATAAGTGATTGATTAATACATTATAATAGAACAAGGCTAAACCTGTTGAGAGTTTGACTAAAGGCTAAACTCAAAAATGCTTGAAGATCCAATCTTTAATTGAAGAGAGAGAAAGAGAGAGACAAAGAGAGATATCCAATTATTTTCAAGGCTCTACCTCGCAGTGACTATTGAGTGGATTGTATGCTCTTCCTGGGAGCTGAGATCCCCATGGCTGGTATTTACGCTTCTCGTGACCTTTAAAATATAAGAAAACACGATAGTTAATGTTGGAAAGGATGATAGAAGAAGAGGTGAGAAGGAAAAAAATTGGACTTCAGTCATAACCTGGCCATCTGCAATGATAACCAAAACATGGTATTGTCCACCACTTCTCTCCACAATGTCTACTGCAGCTTCAACTACCGGTCCGAAAGAAGTCGGCCCTTAGAAACACAATCACTTATATAAGAAAATTTCATAGTTGCAACGCGTTCGATCAAGCAAGATATAAAGCACAATGAATGAAGGGGTGCTACAGTTGGATGATGCTGAAACCAAAAGTATACAATAGAACAAGTGAAGTACAAACAATAAATGCACTTAATTATATGAAAAAATAAATTATGAATTGGAACTGAATACGAAAGTGGCACCAAATGTGTCCACCCATTTTGGTATATGAAACTCCACGAGGCATATTGACCCCAATATGCACGCAGGTCATTTATATCATGGATCCCACAGCGATGCTCTATGATGGTCAGAAATTAAATGGTGGATGATCAGCATGTCTATTGATTGAAGAGCTTTTTCATAGAGTGAAATCTTATAAAAAATAGTCTTGTCGAAGTAACCAAAAAATCCCTAAAACTAAAAAGTTGATGCATAAACTCTTACCAAATAATGGGATAAACAATAAAGGTTTTTTTCTTAATAGTTGTGTCAACAAGTGTTCAACACTACGATACCAACCTGACAGTCGCAAGTTTGGAACAATCTGTTTATAGCAGGCCAAAACTTCTTCGAAGCCATGACAAGGTGAATGATCAGTGTGAAAGCTGAACACCTCTTGATCATGAGTGGTGGCTGTCACGATTAAAACAATCAAATGATTAGTGTGCAGCAACATGTCATCCGATCAAGAAAAAATAAATGGCAAATCTTCAAACATATGAGGATCATGACTAACCGTCACCAAACCCGAAACAAGGAATTAAATTGTCTTCATCGAATGGAGCCAAAGTCTTTCCAATAATAGAAATTGCCTGCTCATATGGATTAGGTGTATCACCAATTGCATGCAAGCTCTTATTCTTGAATGAGTGTTTGCCTTCAATAACAACATAAACATAAAAACATCAACCTCCAAGAAATTAAGAAAAAACAAGAACCATGTTCAAGAACATTGTGCCAAGCTATTTTACCCAGATACGACAAGGATACAGGATTGACACAACGTGGAAACGACATTTACACTTAAAATGGAAGTATCCGATACGGGTACTACATGGATACGGCACCCATTCTGAAGTGTCCGGTATCATAGCTGCCAAGAGCAATGATAACATGGCCAGGTCATTGGCTTGGGCTCCATGATGACATGATCAAAGGTATATGACAACTTTGTCAACCAAGCCGAATGATCCATTTGTAGCCTACACATGGCACAAATGGAGATGCATTGGCAGTTAATGCCATCCATTCAATGGGTTTCCACCTCGAAAATATCCTATGCTAAAAAACAATCTGATCAGAAGATACAAACCATACCATAAAAGAGCATTCTTTTAGATGTGCAGAAAACAACATAACCAACAGTGCATAAAAGTCAACCAATCAAATGTAAAGATCATCAAATTAGGTTGAGTTTCAGCAGAGAGATCTCTTAAGAATGTGTTTGGAATTGCGGTAACCTAGGCTTATAGCTTATTGCTGTAAGCGGTGAGTAAAAACTAGGGGTTTGGGTATTTTAGGACGATTTTGTCATTTAGAAAATAAGGTATTAAAGACTAGAAAAGTTATTTTAGGCTTAGAAGCGATTGTCATTTAATAAAGCTATAAAAGGCTAGAAGGGCAATTTCTGTATTTAAATGTTTCACTTAAGTATAGAAACTGCAGTCCACAAAAGTAATAAGCTAAAAGCAATTGAAAAATTGTTTCTCCTTAACCTATGAAAAACAATTGTTTTAACCAATTTTAAACTGCAAAAACTTATAAAATAAGCCAAAAAGCAGTTTTAAGTTATTTTCCACAATACCAAGCACAACCTTAGGTGGAACTAAGGTGGCGTTTGGTAAATTAAGTTATCAAATCTAAAAGCTTAAAGTCTGATAGCTTAATGACTTATGTCTGAAATGGATTGTTTGTGTATTTTGAAATGTTCATTAGGACACTTTCGTAAGTTTTTAAAAGAGAAAGCTTTAACAAAAGGGCATTATCAATATTAAATGAGAATATTAGAATCTTTTGAAAAGATGCTTCACTTACCGTAATAAGTGAAGGGAGGGTGACTTTTTGACTTTTCACTTAATTTCAGTGGTTTTAATGATAAGTGCTGAAATTAAGTTGTTTACCAAATGCCACTTAATCACGAAAATCACTTAATTTCAATTCATTCAGACTTAAGGGAAAATTTTTACCAATTGCTACCTTACTTGTAGAAAAGTCCCAACTCCTCTGAATGTATAACCCAAGAAGTAAGGACAACTTAAAATTCTGATGCTAACTTTGGTTTTCATAGTAACATATACCTGTCCACTCATTGCTTTTTGTGAAATCAATTCCAAGTATAAGATTTGATGACTCTAGACCCGATTCCTTCAGTGCAGCTGTAACCTGTAAAAGGCGACAAACCAACTCAAGCCTATGCAAAAAAAGAAGAAATAATGATTTACTCATGTTCTGCAAATAAGAAAAATCCCAAAGGACCCAAATGGGACTTTTATAACTATTATAACGGTTCAAAAGTTTGTATTTTATTTTTGTTGAAAATCGACCTTTCAGGAACTAGCAAAAATAGAGAGAATCGAAAAATAATCTGTTACGATCCTAAAGGTTAACGCTTAAACTTTCCGCGCCTCTATCACCAAGGTGCTTTTGGTGTATTGGTTTGGGTCTTAGCATTTGGTATCAGAGTCAACCCCACGTCATGGGTTCAAGTCACAAGAGGGGGGACCTGAAGAAAGGCTACCTGGGGGCTCGCTCAAAAAAGAGAAAATAGGTGTACCAGAAAAAATTTGCCAAGTGCTCGCTCACAAAAAAGTGAGAAAAAGGGGGTACCAGAGTGAAAGCCGCCTTAGAGTGGTCCACCGTGGACGTTGGCTTTGGAAGCATGGCGGAATGTTACGATCCCAAAGGTTAACGCTTAAAACTTTTTGCACCTCTATAACCTAGGTGCTTTTGGTGTATTGGTTTGGGCCTTAACACAATTACACAGACATGACAAATTTACATGGTTAAGTAGTGTGCCTACGTCCATGGGTGAGGAGCATTTTCAGGTCGACCCACCCAATGCCAGACCTTCAATGAAATTAGAATGTGATTCAGTAATCCCATGAGTTCCTCCTAGAAATGGGTTGGGCCAAATCAACTCGAGTTTTTACTTTCAAGACAATACAATCCGGCTTTGAATAAAACTTGAGCCTCTCCAGTTCCAACTAGAATCAGATTTGAGGCCCATCATGAGCTGGGCTTAGGCCTAGTCTTAGGTCTAGCCCAAAGTTAATGATGGGCCGGGTCTCGGCTTGTAAAAATTGTTCAGCCCGCAAATTTAAAATCGTTCATAAAGAGTACGTAGTAATCAATCAATCAGTCTAGTCCACGTCGTCTAATGAACTGTGGTCCGTGATGGGCCCCTTCCGTGATGGGCCCCTTCCCTTACTCGTTTTCCAACCGTGTTGACGTCACAACATTGATCAGATTGTGAAACGTGAGACTCCCACCGAGTTCAGTTTCTGTCAATTGCTTTAGTGACTCACCAAAGCCTGCTAAGTACCCACGAGGCCATGACAACCCTAAACGAGATAAGGGGACCAACAAAAGTGAACCAACAAGTTCTCGTTTCTTCTCCGCAGTGGATCCTGAGAATCCACGATTGTTACTATTGCTGAGGCGTTAATTTTACAAAAGCAAAACCACCGTTGGATTCTCGGGATCTACAGCCCAGAAGAAACTTGAGGGAAAAAACAGATAAAATGGAGTTGAAATTCAAAATTTCAAAATCGAAAAAAAAGGAAAATAACTTATAAGCAACGGCCATTTTTTTTCAAACGGTCGTTATTTTCGTTTTAATGGCCGTTGGCGTTACCGCTCATGACCAATCCAAAGATGACACCATGCACCATGACAACGTCCATGGACCCTGGACCATGTGCTCAGTACTCTAAACAAAATGTCTCGTCACAGAGCCAAATTGCTTTCAAAACGTGACTCACGAGCTACCCACCACCAACTAACCCTCGTTAACGACCGCAAGTAAAGACTGGACTTCATCCGTACCCAAGCTAACCCTTTGGGTTGAGTTATTCAAAAGCTTGGGTCCAAACAAAAATTAATGATGGGCCAGGCTTGTAATATCCTTTGTAGTACAACTTCAATGACAGATGCTTCTGTCAACACAGGCCACGTGGCACAATATTAGTGGACGCTGACCTGTGGATGTTTGGACAGTCCCTTAGTGGTCCTTAAACCAAAATTCAGCCTGATTAGTTATTTCTAAGCGATGGATTGAAGTTATTTTCATGGGTTGATTTTGACGGTAAGAATTCAAGCATTATTGAGCGTTATTTGGGTGTAAAGATCCAAAGGTTGTAAATCACTAATCAGGCTGATTTTTGGTTTATAGGTCCACCGAGGAACTGGCCAAACATCCATTCGGTCAGCGTCCAGTAATAGTGTGCCGCGTGACCTGTGTTTTGCATTGTGACAAAGCATCTGTCAGAACGCTGTGATAGAAGTTTCTCTAAACTTTGCACCAAAACTCTGTAGTCTAGCAGGAAATGATAATTTACTTGATAGTGATGTAGCGGAGATGAGTCAGTCTTGAGGTACTACCTCATTGATTAAAGCTGTAATGGATTCCATTAACCACTCGTACCAGTTCTCTTTCTAAGGGCCCGTTTGGCAAATCAGTCAAAGCAAAAAAGTCGATTCTCAATTAAGTTGATGACTTGAAAGTTTGTTATTTGGGAACAAAGTTGGTAAAGCATCCATGTGTGGATCAAAGTTTAAAAGGGCCGTTGTAACGGTATAACAGACTGGGGGCGTTAACGTTGTAATGCACTAGCAAAAACAGAAAATAACGGGCAAAAACAGAAAATAACCGAAAATAACTGCGCCAAAATTCAAATTTTAAAATTTGAATTTCAAATTTTCAATAAACGTTATCAAGGAAAATAACAAATGTTTTTAACCAATTTTCTTCCAGAAAATAATGGTCCTTAGGAAAATATAACAAAAATAACAGTCATTATTTTCTGAGCATTAAAACGGTACATAACATAACGGGGAGGTCCAAATCCATTACAGTTATTTTCGTTACAACGGCTGTTTTTTAAACCATGGTGTGGATGCACCATGAGGCATGGCTGGAAAACAGGTTGTAACGGCCATTACTTCATAACGTCCCGACTCCCGAGCCTGTTACTTAATTTAGAAAATAACGTCCAAAACCACAAAAAAGGGGGATTAGCATTATTGTACCCATTAGATATACCCAACTCACCAGTTTTCCAAACCATGGTTTAAAAGATGGCCGATATGGCGGATTCAGACCTCCCCTGTTATGTTATGTAGCAATAACTGCCGATATTTTTGTTATAACTGCCGTTATTTTCCGTTACAACGAAAATAACGATCATATTTTCTGGCAAATTTTATGGAAAAAAAATGGCCTTCATTTCCGTTATTTTCCATTTTTCTGTTATTTTCTATTTTAAAAAATTTGAAATTTAAATTTCGAATTAGAAAATTTGAATTCCGGCGCCATATTTTTTGTTATTTTTCCGTTTTTTGTCCCAGAGCGTAACAATTCATTATAACGGCCGGTGACGCCCCCAGTCCATTATACCGTTATAAGGGCCCGTATTAAAAACTTGCTCCAAACATCGTTGGACACTACAATTATCCAACATGGGTTATGCACAGGGGATTTTGTCGAAACCAATAGGACATTCTGAACTGGAAACTGAGAAAATCCTGTTGGTCAAATCGGGTTTCCGGGTCAACCCACCCATTGCCCAGCCCTTAGTGTTTGCTTTTTCACGCGTTCCAGACTTCCAGTAGTCCAATGCAAGGTTTAAAATAGGCTGTTTTAACAGAATAACGGACCGGGGGTGCATTACCGTTAAAATCAATTATAACGGACAGGAGCAAAAAACGGAATTACGGGGAAAAATGGAAAAAATGGCGCTGAAATTCAAAATTTAAATTTTGAATTTCAAATTTTCAAAATGAAAAAAGGAAAATAACGGAAATAACGGCCTTTTCACAGTTTATTTCAGAAAATAACAACCGTTATTTTCTAAGCGTCAAAACGATTATTAAATTAACAGGCTAGGGGCGTTACGGTTTTAACGGCCGTTAAAACCCCAATCCGGCTATGAATCAGATTGAGGCTTGAGCATCTCCAGAGTCCAGTCTCCAACTAGAATGCGATACGTAACAACCAAAACCCGTCTAACCATGGTTAAATTGAGTTAACATTGGGTTTGATTGTTACGTGTCAACTTCTGGCTACATTGGCACATTGTAAAAGTACGAGACCATCTATACACTAATATATCCCATGACCTAGACCTATTCAAATTATTGATCATACTGCAAGTGCAATGTATCATATCATCCACTCAACCGTGTTGACGTATGCAATGTACCGTGTTGACGCACGACATTGATCAGTGGATGTGATGGGTACGTGTCACAAAACGTATAAGCTTTAGTTATTGAGATGTGTGACTAAAGCAAGTGACCAATAATTCGATACACGGCTCGCTCACCACGGCATCCGAGGAAGCCACGAAGCCGGAGCAATTCTTGACCGGCTCAAGAATTGTTGTAATTTAGAGAGGAGAAGCAGAGGGAAGCTGCTCACCTGTTCGAGAGTAGAGAAATTGTCTGGGATGAAAGCATACGACCTAGAAAGTTTCCTCTGCGGAGGAACCTCAGCTTTGAAGGAAGATGAGGCGTCGGCCATCTTGGAGCGAGAGAGAGATCTGGTTTCCAGTTTAGATCGGTGTTGCCGTCGAAATAGAAATTCCATCACTGGTTCTAGATTTAAGAAAGCGATCGGAAGAAGAGATGTGCAGAGGTTTGCTGAGGTTGTTCGCTGAAGGCATAATCGTTTGATACTTTGAGTGAGTCCATGGGGATAGGATTTGAATTCTTGGTTATTTTTTTGTATCAGAATCAGCAGAGAATCACGGATAGTGGTTAGGTGATGATGAACCTCACTTTGTCTATCTGTTTTGGAGGCTTTATTCCAACAAGTGCTCAGTGGGCCCAGCTAGTATTTAGATCACTTATCTTGTGGGGGTAAAACTTTCGTGATAAGACCCTGTCATCGACGCCTATGACAGCGCCTAATATGAGCCACGTGGTACACTTTTATAGGACTCTGACCGTATGGATGTTTTTTTTCCAATCGTAATGTGGACTTACAAATCAAATGTTTGACTCTCATATCTAGATGGACCTAGGTACCAAAAATCAGCCTGATTAGTGATTTCAAACCTTAGGATCTTTGTACCCCCAATAATGCTAAAATTGCACGGTTCAAAATCAAACCATAAAAACGACTCCAATCCAACGCTTAGAAATCACTAATCAGGCTGATTTTTGGTATGTAGTAGGGAGGCCAAACATCGGTTAGTGGTCTCTAAGAGTACATCACGTGGCTCAGATCCGTCATCAACTTTCTAGTCTCGTTCATCTGATCGATCTGATTTTGGGGTTGTGAGGACTGTTCGATCAGGTATCAATATTTTGGTGGATCATGTTATACACGTGCAGGGTAGGGTCCGTACCATCATATAAATGTCTCTTTCTTGCGTTACGTGCGGTTCAAGTTGCAAGATCTGTTCCGTTTGGTTCAAGTTTTATGTGGCGTCCTATTTAAGGCTGTTGGTTGGGAGTAAAACTTTGATGACAGGCCCTGTCATCAAAATTTTATCCCTCGAGGTGCTATGTGGCGCACTTTGCACTTTTCAGAGAGTAAGACTTGCCTGACCACTCGTGGCACCACCAACAATATAAGCCACGTGGAAATTTAATAGAGGACACTGACCGTATAGATGTTTGACCAATCTGTAAGTGGACTTACGAACCAAAACTCAGCCTGATTAGTGATTTCAAATCTTTGGATCTCTTTATGGGAATAATGGTAAATAATGCTCAAATTACTACGGTTAAAATCAACCAACGAAAATAACTTCAGCTAACGCTTAGAAATCACTGATCAGGTTGATGTTGGGTTTATAGATCCACCAAGGGATTAAACATTTATACGGTCACTGACCTCTAATAAATTGCCACGTGGCTTATATTGTGGGTGGTCAGGCAAGTCTTACTCCTTTTCAGGCTCACTGACCCATCAATGGTTAATAAGAGGATCTACACTAAAAATCAATATGAATAGTGATTTCTAGCCGTCTGATTTGAGCACTTTTTCATCATGGGCTTCTTGAGCAGCCATATGGGTTGGATCCAAGCCCATGATGAAAATTGCTAAAATGCAACTGCTTGAAAGCACAACCACACTAATTTTGGGTGAGTAGGTCCGCCAAAATGTGTACCAACCAACGAGTAAAACTTTGATGACAGGCCTTGTCATCAAGGCCGATGACAGGGTCACAATATGAGCCACGTGACACACTCTTAGAAGACTGACGGTATGGATGTTTGGCCAATCCCTTGATGGGCCGGCCCACAGACCAAAAATGAGTCCGATTTGTGATGTCTAGGCGTGGATTGGAATTATTTTCATGGATTGATTTTAATTGTGCGAATTTAAACATTATTGACCAAAGATTCAAAGGTTTGAAATCATTAATCAAGCTCATTTTTGGTTTGCAAGTCCATCTAGGGATTTGAAAAATATCCATACGATCAGAGTCCACTAAGAGTGTGATCAAGAATTCTGTACCATAGATAGGCTCGTGATTGGGGGAAAATTGGATGGCCCTGGAGGACTTCAAAGTTTAAGGCAAGGTTTAAAGGAGACCGTTTTAACTGTTAAACGGACTGGGGGCATTACCGTTTAAACGGCCGTTAACGGATTGAAACGGTCAGGGGCAAAAATGGAAAAAAATAGAAAAAACGGAATTAAACAGATTTTAACAGATTTAACGGAAAAAGTAGTGCTGAAATTCAAATTTTGAAATTTGAAAATTAAAAAAAAAAAAAAAAATTAACGGATTTAAACAGATTTTAACGGCCGTTTTTTCACAAAATTTTTCGAAATTGAACAACTGTTTAAACGATTTTAACGGCCGTTAAAACAAAAAAACGGCCGTTTTTTTCAAAACCGATAAAATGGGTTTAAACGGTTTAAACGGAAATGGGCTTAGGGCGTTACCATTTAAACGGCCGTTTTTAAAACCATGGTTTAAAGTTCCTCTCCCAAAATGTCTGACAAGTACCTTTGTTAACCACTAACTAAGGGTTTAACGTGGGTTGGGTCAAGGACTTTGTGCAAGTGTCAGACATTTTGGGTGGGGAGACTTCAAAGTTTGAAATTACCCAGAGCCAGCGAATCTTTTCTAGGTCCGAGATCTGGAAAATGGTGTATCACGTGCTTCATGTGAGCCTCACTTTAATAATACAAAATACTTTTATTAGCCCAATCTACCTTTGTTCAAAAAAAGCGAAACACGAGTCACGATAATGGCAACTGGTCCCACACTGGTTCAGAGGTCCATTTGAAAAAGGAAAAAGATGTTTCTCGCTGCTACCTGCTCGGCCAGTTAGCCCATGGTTTGAAATTTGAATTTTGAATTTTGTATTTTTTATTTTTTATTTTTGGCGGCGTTAATTTCCGTTATTTTCATTTATTTTCATTTATGCCCCTAAGCGTTACAATCCGTTAAACCTTAGTTTAGCCCACCCCTTGGTAGATCTGGATGGACGTTTGATCATGACATTCTTGAAAAATGAAAAAAGACGTAAGGGTGTGTTTGGTACCCAAGAAAAAGAATTCCAAGGCAAATATTCTGCCAGGCAGATATTTGTCTGGCTAAATATTCGTCTAGCTAAATGATGTATTTGGCGTTTGGCAATGATGGAAAATTCACCCTCCTTAAAATGTTGTTTGGTTGGCAATGGCAAATTTTTAGAATCTATCCCCTACATTGCATATGTATCATAGTTATACTTGCCCCATCCCCCTAATATGACCTACGTAGCACACTCTTATCACTCAAACCGTATGATGTTTTACCACTTCTTAGGTTGACCTAAAAACTAAAAATCATCTTGATTAATGATTTCAAACCTTTGGATCTTTGTACCCCAAATAAGGCCAATAATAATGCTCAAATTTCAACGGTTATAATCAACCCATTAAGGCAAATATTCTTGATTAATGATTTCAAACCTTTGGATCTTTGTACCCCAAATAAGGCCAATAATAATGCTCAAATTTGTATGGTTATAATCAACCCATTAAAATGATTCCAATCATACGCCTAGAAATCACTAATCATGTAGAATTTTAGTTTGTAGGTTCACCTAAGGATTGGCCAAATATCCATAAGGTCATCATCAAAGAATGTGCCACGTGTATCATTTTGAGGGCTATGATCAGCTGTGATGATTTGATGATTTATATTTTCTTATATGCTTCCAAAAAGTGTTCCGAACATTTATGGCCCCACCCCTTTGATGGGCCATAGCACATTCATGACCCCACGACACACTTACGGGTGATGTTACAACATGGATTACTGTATTCATGGCTTGGCTACCTGAATATAATTTCTATGATCACAACAGATTGCAATGTTGGATAAATAAACATTCATACCATTAAGAAGCATAAAGTTGATATCTAAAGAATACATCTTTACAAAATATTGGTTCCAAATCCCAAAAAAGTAGTTATAAACTATCGTGCATATTTATCAATTAATCCCCCAATTATAAAATGGAAATGCCCTCCGTTGATACATGGATAAGCGCGGTTCCATCCGTGAAAAGATAATACTATATGAAAATTTGATTCTTGCAAGTAAAGACACCAATATGAAAAGAAAGTTGTTAATATCCAAATTGGTACTCCAATACCTGTTCAAGTGTAAGCCACGCATCTTCGTCTGCGACCACTAGTTTAGTTGTATCATCACATTCGAATTCAGGGCGACTCAAAAGATGGTTTATGTCATTTTGCATTTTAACCAACACTTTGAATCAATAATGTAAATTCACAAATTGCACTTGCATATTAAAATGCTCATTGATGACTGTTACCGCTCGATTGAATACATGAGATTGAATACCATTCTCAGGGACAAGTTGCACAAGCGTGTCAATTAAAACTTGATCCATGTCATGAATCCAACGGATGCACTGACGACCCATCTCTATCATGGAGCAAAAAATAAAATATATCATATGCAGGAAAAATTTGAGTACTTTTTAGGATTTTTAGTGTGATTATCCTAATGCTTTAGATGTGCTATGTTTTTATAGACCTTTCGTTTTAAAAAAAATTCGGCAGAGTTTCCTCTATTTTTATGACTTTTAAAAAATTTCAAAACCTGTCATAAACCTGTGAAAGAGCAAATATGATTCATATTATAAATCTAAAACAAACATCCTTATCACATTCATTGCCTAATAACCGTAGAATACACGAAAGACAAAAATTCAAAAAACTTCTAGCTAATTAATTCGGCAGAGTTTATCATGGAGCAAAAAAAATAAAATATATCATATGCAGGAAAAGATTTGAGTACTTTTTAGGATTTTTAGTGTGATTATCCTAATGCTTTAATGTGCTCTGTTTTTATAGACCTTTCGTTTTAGAAAAAATTCGGCAGAGTTTCCTCTGTTTTTATGACTTTTGAAAAATTTCAAAACCTATCATAAACCTGTGAAATAGCAAATATGATTCATATTATAAATCTAAAACAAACATCCTTATTACATTTATTGCCTAATAACCGTAGAATAAACAAAAGACAAAAATTCAAAAAACTTCTAGCTAATTAAGAGAAAGTTTTAACAAAACTACACATAACATTTCTAAAATCTCCAATTAAGTCATAAAATTGTCATAGACATGAGTAGTGTTTAAACCTATCATTATCTAATACTTAAAATGAACAATTCATATAAATAGGTACGATTATAACAAAAGGTAATATCTATGATTCACTAACTACATTCACTGTCTTCACGACATCCTCATCTTCAGTCTCTGTCTTATTGATCATCATATCAGCAATAAGAGACTTGAGCTGCTCCACCTCCTTGCGTACAGCAATAATTGGATCTTTGGATCCGTCAACACCACACTCATGACAATCATCGATGTCTACTACAGTAGAGGTTGATCCATCACAAGCATTTACGTTTTTTTTTTAATACTGTTGATCTACTCTTATAATGATTTATAATACATGCATAAACCACATAGATAAATACATTCATATTTCATATATATAGGCAATTTCTAGGGATGAAAAGAAATGGAAGACTCCTTTTAATAAAGAAACTAAAATAGATGTGCTAGTAAAGCACAAGGGTTGGCATCTTAGGAACTAGAAGTTACTGAAGTATATAGCAACTTTGCTTGATCCATTTGCCAGAACCAACCTCACATCCATGTTGTAAAGATAAAAATTAGATAGTAGATCAATTTTTAATAAGTAGATCAGTTTCTATGATGAATAAGATTCACATTGTTCTGAAAAATTAACACACAAAATTCACGTTGTTCCACACATTACTGGACCTACATACCATTGATTGGTTGGTGATTTCTAGCCTTCGTCATGGGTAGTTTTCCCCCATAGACAACAGTACGATGAATCAAATAGCTAGATATCACCATTGATGAAGTCAATGGGATGGAAACAGTGTGCCTCATGACATTTTAAGGGATTTCGGTAGGGAAGCAGTGTGCATCGTCCAATCTAAAACATCTACTAAAACAGTCGTAAGTATGAAAAACATATTAATTATAAGAGGATCATAGAAGTAATATTCTCATTCTCATTCTCGAACCGCTTGAGGGCAGACCCATTACAAATCAAAAACAAAATCTGAAAAAGAAATCTCATTTTCTTTTAGAAATGAAGATCTTGTATTTGTATATTTGGGACAGTTTTAATTTGTGTCTGGACTGGAGCTACACTCCAAACTTCCATTGGAGTGTCCTACAAGAAAACGAAGCTGAAGCACAAAAAGCAAGTGGAGACATATCTATTGAAGAAAATGTGAACAGTCAAAAGGAAATGAGACTAGAAACAAGGAAGGAAAGAAGGGTCGGGTTCCGGTGACCAACTTTTTTCACCAACATTTCTGACCAACACTGCATTTTCATGTTTTCTAAGGGGGTGCTGAAAGTAGGATTTTTCCGCGTCGTTGGTTACGGAAACCCTAATCTCAACACATTTTTAAATTATCCGAGACTTTAATCCTGCAAAATTAAACAGTTCTTGCACAGTGGAAAGTCAGAGTCGTATCCGCACTCGGGATTAGTCAGATTAACGCGAATAAGAACAAAAATTGACGGACTATCACAAGAAATAATAGATAAAAACAAACTTCATCATTCATTAATCAAAATGTCCTTACAATATCTGAATAAAAATGAGCAATAATCAAAACTAGACTACAAAGCATTCTAGAGAGAGAAAAATAGAAAGAGAATAGGTAGAGAGAAGATGAGAGGAGATGCATTTTAGAGAGAAAAAGAAGAAATCTAGAGAGAGAAAGAGAGATAGAGAGAGAAAGAGTGAAAAATAGAGAAAAGTAGAGAAGTGGAGATTAAGAGAGAGAACGTGAAAGTTTTAGAGCGAGAAAATAGAAATATAGAGAGAAGGAGAGGAGGAGAGAGAAAAGGGATTTTTAGAGAGAGAGAGAGAACTAGAAAGATAAAAATAAAGAAGAAGAAATTACCATGAAACTTACCCTTGGAGGATAAGCTGGTGAACGAAGATCGGTCTATGAGAATGGCCATTGCAGGCCGTAGGATTGACTGTGTGCATGTTGCTTAGTTGCAGCCCGGCGTTTGGAGAGGAACTCATGGAAGGATGAAGGTATGAGGTGGTTCAAGCCATGTGGCTGTTAGTGCACCGAACTTGGCAGCAAGTGAAAGCTTACCTGCTAGTACGCTGGAGGTGGGGCTGTGGAGTCATGGAGAAGATTAAGCCGGTTGCTAGGCTGAAGACGTCAACACCATTAACGCCGGAGTTGCAGGTCTGCAACTCCAGCGACAAAGGAGAGAAGCGTGGCTCTTTGCAGCGTGTGGCGGAGCTTGATGACGATGATGAGGAGAGTTGCAAGGCGATTTTCGGTTGAGAGAGGATGAGAGTGACGGTGGCAAAGACGGTTTCAGGTTGTCTTCCAGTCGAGGTACAGACCCGAACCCGTTGGCACTTGCAGGCGTGGTGGCTGAGGTAGGAACGTGAGGTGAAGTAGAGAAGAGCGTTGCCGGAGTTGCTGTTGATGAGGGAGGAGGCGGAGCAAGGTGAAACTGTGGAGGAGCTGTGCGGTGGTGGTGTTGCCGGCGCTGGACGGTGGAGCAACGTGAAGGAGGAGTTGGGCGGAGCAGCAACGGTGCTGCACGAGCAGCAGCAAGCGTCCTAGCAGGTGGAGGCGAAACTAAGTCGTTCAGCGTGGCAGGCGAGGGGGTAAGCCATGGGGGAGCCTTCGGGTATTGAAGGAAGGAGATGGCGGTGAAGGAAGAGGTGATCGGAGTTGCAGGCTGCAACTCCGGTAATCAAAACTTGAATCAGAAACGGTGCTGCCCGTGGCAGCAAGCTCTGCTACGCACAGGCGGAGGGTGGAAAGTTTCAGATGAAGGAGAAAGAGAAGGAGACGACAGAAGAAGAAGAGAAGAAGGAGGCGGCCGGAGTTCTGCAACTCCGGCCGGAATGACGAAGAAGAAGAAGAAGAAGAAGAAGAAGAAGAAGAAGAAGAAGAAGAAGAAGAAGAGGAGGAAAGAAGGAGAGGGGGAATGACGGAGGAGAAGGGGGGAAGAAGAGGAGGAGATGGGGAAAGGGATTAGAGGGGGATTAGGGTTCCAAAGAACCCTTCTCCTTCCCCTTTTAAAGCTCCCTAGTTTCCATTAATGGAAATTAGGGAATTTTTGAAATAAAAAAATAATTTATTATTTTTTTTTTTTTAAGTAAAACACAACTTTTCTTTGGGGAATGTCCCCATTTAGTGGACCCCCCATTTTTTAAAATTTAATTAAAATTATTTTGAAATTCACGGGGTCCACTAACTAGTCGGACAGCGGGTCGATGATGATGGGCCCGGCTACTGGCCCACATGGATTGATGATGTCCATCATCTCACAAGATGATGTGACAGACAGTCTGATGGCGATCGGATGGATGGTGACTTGATCGGGACCCAGATTGGTAGATCGACGGATCTAGAGAGATCCAACGGTCTGATTGAAGATCCAACGGTCCGATGGAAGATCCAACGGTCAAAAAGCTAAGGGAGATGAGATAGAGCCGATGGGCAGGAGTTCTGGGGTTAGGTCAGTAGATTCGAGGACCGAGAGATGAAGAGAGAGAGAGAATAAGGAGAGATGAGAGAGAAAATATCAAAAAATGGAGATAAAAGTATTGACAGAGGGTCTGGAACCCTGGTCTTCACTGTGACCATCCTCACGCTTCTCCAGTAGAGTAGACTATCATTCCTTGCTGACTCATGTGGCTTTAAATACTTTGGTCCGTCTTTTGGTCATTGGCTCTCCTACTCTCTTCGTTCTTTGGGCTGGCCTTTTGGTCCTCTTATTCAGCCCATATTCGGCCCATATCTTCTAGTCACAGCATGTGGGCTCTTTAAGCTTTGATAATGGGCTTTCCTGATCGATGTGGGCTCGCAAGTCTCGAGAATTGTCCCATCGGGGTTTTCTGCGACAGAAGCAGCGCGTAATGAGACTCTATCAGAATGACTACATGTCTAGACTTCCGAAAATGTGTTTAATGCATGCAAATATACTATTTCGTCCAAAAAAATGTGTTCTACGCAACAGAGAGACTCTTACGTAGAAAAGTAGATAAATAGAGCCTTTTAACGTAGGAGAGTGTGAAAACGCTTAGAAGATAACAGTGAAAATACGCACTTATAAGCGAATATCAGGTGCCACTAATTTTCATTGTTTTTATTGGGTGAGTTTTTATTACTTGGGTCACTCGAGGTAAGTAAAGGGACCTTGGGAGTGTGCATGGTTTGACCTGGGTGGTGGCCTTCCTTTCTGGTCCTCATGCCTACATATATATATATATATACTTTTGACTGACTTGAACCAACCCAGTTCAGGTTATTTATAGTTTTATACTATTATAGTTCTCTCCAAGCTCCGAAGTGGGTTTGAGGCTTTGAGCTTCTTGGGAGAATCAATGGCGGTCTTGGTGGTTTTTGGGGTGGTTTTGGGGCTCTATATTTGCACTTCCATTTTGAGATGGAATGAGGTGAGATATAGAAAGAAAGGCTTGCCTCCTGGGACAATGGGGTGGCCATTGTTTGCGGAGACCACACAGTTTCTAAAGAAAGGACCCAACTTCATGAAGAACCAGAGAGCAAGGTGAGATTTTGGTAGTTTTTTGGCCTCTGGGTTTGTTGTTTCTCTTCTTGTGTAGATGGTTTTCAGCCTTGATAATGCAGTGCTTAAGGTTATGGGTTCTTCTCTTATTATATGTAAGACAAGAAGCTGTTGCTATTTTAAGGGTATTTTTTTCTTCTGGTTATAGTGGTTTGGGTGTAACGTGTGCTAATTGCTACAAAGTGTTTGTCTTTTTTAAGCAGTTTGAACTCTATTTTCCAAGTTAATTGACTTGTAAAATGTGTTTCTCTTCGGTGTTCTAAGTGGTTTCTTGGCTCATCTAGTTTAGATCTACTTAAGTGTAGCAAGAAGCAGAGTACTTTAGCTTCAAAATCTTGTATGGGAAATAGCCTTTCCTTCTCCATAGAAGGTGGCCTTTTTCTTGATTCAAGATGTTTTAGATGCTTGAAAGCATGAAATATTTAGTGGTTGTATGTATTTGTGCTTTACTTTGCATAAATTTCACCTACATGACAACCCCATATAAGTCTGGAAAACAAACTGATCTTCTCATTAGCTTTATCTTTTACTAAAAGACAGTTCTGTTGGGTCTTCTAGTTGTGTTAAACTTTAAATTTATCAGACAAAATGACTACTATCTTTTGAATTTTCCTGTTATAATTCAATTCTCATTTATTTAGGTAGTATTTTTTCCATAATAGGTATGGGAATCTTTTCAAATCCCACATATTGGGCTGTCCCACAATTGTTTCCATGGATCCAGAGCTCAACAGATACATCCTCTTGAATGAAGGAAAAGGCTTTCTTCGTAGCTACCCACAGTCCATGTAGGATATATTAGGGAAATGCAACATTGCAGCGGTACACAGTTCAGCTCACAAGTCCATGAGAGGGTCCTTGCTTGCTCTTATCAGCCCCACCATGATCAGAGACCAATTGTGGTGTACCCTCATAGACGATGAATCAATGGCTGATTTTTCATGAAGATGGTCTATGGTGAGGAGATCATCCTCACAAAAATTCAAATCATTCTGATATTCTATGGGCTGATTTTTTGTTGGGGTTATCTATATGGTGTGGAGATCATCCTCACCAAAAATCAGCCATTGATTCATCCTTTATGAGGGTAGGGTACACCAAGGTGTTGGTAAAAAGATGTTGGTCATCAGAACCCGACCCAGAAAAGAAAAGAAGGATAAAAAAGAGAGGGATTTGGAGGGAGAAACCATGGGAAGGAGAGAGGAGATGGAGGGAGAAAGAGAGAGAAGACGCAGCAGCAGCAACCGAAAAATCAACCGAAGAGAAGAGAGAAGACGCACCTGCTTTGGGGGATTTGGAGATCGCAGCAGCAGCAACCGAAGAGAAGAGAGAAGATGCACCTATCTTTAGGGGATTTCGAGATTGCAGCAGCAACCGATCGAAGAGAAGACGAACCCACCGACGAGAAGAGGAAGCGGCGTAAGCTGGTTCCAAAAGAAACCCTAGAAACCCTAGAAACCCCTCTTTTCTACCGGGCAAATTTTATTTGCTCGAAGAGGCATAAAACAATGAGAAAATATTCACACGGGGGTGGGGGGTGATAAAATATTTTGCCGTAAACGACGACGAATTTGTGGCCCAGATGAATATTTGTCCACGAAAGTTCTGCGCCAAACACGAGTTAAAATTGCAATTGTCGGGTAAATATTTTATTTTTCCACCATTTATGCCTACCAAACACGCTCTAATTGTAATCTTAGTTGGTTAATTATTTATTTCGATTGGAAATGTTGTAATGCATGATTGAAATAATATAATACTACTCGTGGTGAGTATTGGACAGTGGAAGTAGGTGCAGAGTCATCGAACCACTATAAACCTGAGTCTCGTGTGATTATGAATGTTTGCATAATTGTTTATCATTTTTTTCATATCTATGCTTCTGTGGATGATTGATATATTAATTGTTTGATCCTTTTCCGCCTTGTCTGATCAATAATTTTTTAATCCATAAAGAATTCGTAGAGGAATTAAAAATTGTCATATTCACCCCCCTCTAGGACTTAACCTGGTAATTAAAAGGGAATTTCAATTGGTATCAGAGCCAGGTCACTTTGTAAAGGGCTTAACAACCCAAGTGTGATCCTTAGTTTCCTTAGAATAACTGTGGGTGCCGTATTTTCCAGTAAGTTAAATATTGACGCGTGTCACTAGCTTAGCACGTGCGGTCTTTAAAAGATGACGCGTGTTAATAGATAGCACGCGAGAGTAAATGCGCCGGACGCATCATCAAGAGCCATAAACTGCCCATCGTGTCACACGATTTCCATTAATTGGAAATGCCACGTGTTAGGATGGAATGATCGACACATGGAAGTGATGCTAACAGAATATATTAACGTCTTAGCCTTTAATATGTCGGCAAGTATTCAATCTTGCCCGACATATTTATTGTTGAATCTCATCCCGCCAAGATCAACTGGATTGACGGGATCTATTACAGTCTCATCGGTCAACAGGATTGACGGGATCTGTTTTAATCTCATCCCGCCAAGGTCAACTGGCTTGACGGGATCTTTACAATCTTATCCCGGCAAGGTCACCAGACTTACTTGACGGGATCTATTACAATATCATCCCGGCAAGGTCACATGACTGGCTGGATGCCTATATCCCGACAAGGTCATCAGACTTACTTGACGGGATCTATTTCAATCTCATCCCGACAAAGTCAGATGAGGTCAAACGACTTACGTGACAGGATCTCTTACGTACAAGGTAAGTATTCTGAACACAATTGATTGCTTGACTAATGAATATTGGCCACGTGGCAGCTAGTTGAACTATCACGAATTCGACATCCCCTTATCCGAATACCTGACACGAAGGATGCCACCTCAATGTCGCTTCAGTTATTTCAAGTATAACCGATTCAAGGAAGTCAAGATATAACCATAAGATTCTGTTTTATAACAGAATCCATCTGAGTCATCGTTGACTGATGATGACTAGACACGTGGAAGGTGAGTCACGCTAGTTCTAAGGTTATAAATATGAGACCCTCAGAACTGAGAAGAGGATCTTGCTCTCCAGATCCAAATAGCCTAAAACTCTGAAACCTTTTTACTATTTTCCTGAAACTTGTTACATTTCCTAAGCTGACTTGAGCGTCGGAGCCTTGCCAACAGGTACAACCAAATCTCATCTAGAGATCATCATATCCTTCGCAGAGGAGAAAGCAGTTTCATCCTGGAGCATCAGAGTAGTCCGATCAATACCAAAGTCTGAATCATCTGACCTCGAAGATTGTGTGGGTTAGATCGATTATTTTTCCCCCACAATAACCATGAGTCAAGAGGGTTACTCTGTGTCTAGACCTCCTCTATTCAATGATACTAAGTACGCCTACTAGAAGGCTAGAATGAGGATTTTCTTAAAATCCCTAGATGAACGGATTTGGGAAATAGTAGAAATGGGATGGACATCCCCTACTGTAGCAACAACTGTTGGAGAATCAACTATTATTGCTGTTAAACCAAAAAGAGACTGGAGTATAGGAGATAAAGATACATACCAATATAATAATCGTGCATTGAATGCAATACATTGTGCTTTATCTCCTGATGAATTCAAAAGGATAATTGTTTGTGAAACCTCAAAACAAGCATGGGACATTTTGAAAATGATCCATGAAGAAACAAATTCTGTCAAAGTGTCAAAACTTCAAATGTTCACAACTCAATTTAAAATTATTAGAATGAATGAGGATGAAAGGTTCACAGACTACTACACCAAATTAAGTGAAATAGTTAACTCCATGTGGGGTCTTGGTGAAGCCATTATTGAGCCTAAAAATGTCAGAAAAATTCTGAGGTCATTACCTGATAGGTTTCATCCTAAAATTACAGCTATTGAAGAAAGTAAGAATGTTGATCTGATAAGATTAAAAGAACTGATAGGATCAATTCAAACATTTGAACTGAAACTTCATACACCCAAAAAGAAAGGATTAGCTCTAAAAACCTCTAAAAAATAGTTGAGAGAAGAAAGTGACTCTGATGAGTCTAATAACATTGATGATGAAGTTGCCTTCTTTGCTAAAAAATTCAGAAAGTTTTTCAGAAACAAGGACGAGAAAAATTTTACACAAAAGAATAGAAAACCTTTTGAAAAAATTAAAAAATTTGAAAAATACAAAAAGGGAGAAAACAACAAAGATGAAATACAATGCTATAAATGCATGGGGGTTTGGTCATATCTCTACTGACTGTCCTAATAATATTAAGAAAGGAAAAACTAAAGCTATGAAGGCTACTGCTTGGGACATAAATAGTGATGATTCAGCTAATGAAACGAACACATCAAGTGATAGTAGAGAATCATCTAATATTAGAGCACTAATGACTACAGCTAATCTGAATGAAAATTGTAATTCTCAAAATAATATAGTAGAAAATGAAACCGATTTAAGTGATGATGAAAGTGAAGAAGACATTCAGGTTGCTTTTGATAATTTGTATAAGAAAGCTTAATTCTAGCAAAATCCTGTGATAATCTAAAGAAAGAGAAAATTGTTGTGTGTTGCAAAAATGCTTCACTAAAAATTAAGTTAAGAGATCTATATCACACCGTAATGAACAAGGAAGATGAAATAACTCAAATCTTAAACAGAGAAAATGAACTTGAAAAAGAAATTGAGAAATTAAGTCTTGAAAGAAATAATTTTGAAATGAAAAATACAACTTTAATTAGAAACATCACTCAAGAAAATTCTAGACTGAAAAATTTATTAACCATGGGGAAAGCAAACCATAATAGGAGAGGACTTGGTTACATTAGAAAATCAGCTAAAAATTCAAATTCCAAAACTATTTTTGTAAAAGCTACTCTGGATTCAACTCAAGATGAACAAATTAAACAAAATATTATTTGGCATTATTGTAGTACAAAATACAATTGTCATATTCTTAAAAAGAAATTAGAATTCCAAAAGAAAAAGAAAGAGAATGATTTAAAAAATTTAGAAAAAACTAGAAAACTAAACAAAGAAAAAGAATTATTTAAAAAGATAGCAGACTTAAATGCTAAAGCTAAAAATAAAAAAGAAAATCTTAATAACTATCAGATCAATCAGTCTAGTAATGCTTCTATGAAAATTTGGAACAAGAAAAATATTGAAAAATGTTTAGTCATCCATACTGCTCTTATTGCTAATGAAACTTCTAAATGGTATTTAGATAGTATATGCTCCAGAGATATGACTGGAGAAAAATCTCATTTCTGTTTTCTTAATAAATGCCATGATGGGGAGGTTATATTTGGAGATGGCAATAGTGCTAAAATAATTGGTAAATGGACTATCTAAGGTCCAGGAATACCTAAGATTGAAAATGTCTTGTGTGTGAATGGTCTAAATCATAATGTTCTAAGCATTAGTCAAATTTGTGACAAAGATCATATCTGCAAATTTTCAAAAAATTAGTGTGAAATCATAAAAAATCTTCCAACAAAGTTATTATTCAAGGAAGAAGGAATACTGATAATTGCTATGTCATTGAGACTGGTGGTTTGATTAAGTGCAACATGGCACTATCAAATGAGATCGAACTATGGCACCAATGTCTGGGACACTTTAAGTTTAAAGACTTTGCCAAAATTAATAGGAAAAAATTAATAAGAGGTGTTCCTAAACTTAATAAGAACTATCAAACTATTTGTGGGTCGTGCCTAAAAGGAAAACAAATTAGAAACCCTCACAAGAAGATAAAGCATATTGGTACCTCTAGAATTCTAGAATTGTTGCATATGGACTTAGTTTGACTTAATAGAATTGAAAGTCTTAGAGGAAAAAGATATTTCTTAACTGTTGTTGATGATTTCTCAAGATTTACTTGGGTAGTTTTTCTTAGAGAAAAATCTGAAGCATTTGATGAACTCATGAAGATTTGTAAAAAGATCCAAAATGAGAAAGGTTTGTCTATTATCAGAATTAGAAGTGATAATGGGAGAGAATTTGATAATAACAAATTTGATGAATATTGTAGTGAAAATGGGATTAAACATGAATTCTCTACAGCCAAAACACCTCAGCAGAATGGTGTGGCTGAAAGAAAAAATAGGACTCTTGAGGAAATGGGCAGAGTTATGCTTATTAGCAAAAATCTAACAGGAAATTTGAGGGCTAAAGTAGTCAATACTGCATGCTATACAATCAATCGTGTTTATTTGAGAACAGGAACTCTGCAGACAACCTATGAAATTTAGAATTGAGTTAAACCAAATGTGAAGTATATTAGAATCTTTGGGAGTACGTGCTATATGCTAAGAGATAGAGAAAATCTTGGAAAGTTTGAATCCAAAAGCGATGAAAGTATTTTTCTAGGATATTCTATCAGAAGCAGAGCTTATAGGATCTTTAACAAGAGAACCTTAACCATAAAAGAATCAGTCAATGTGGTCATTAATGATGAATCTCCAAAAATTTGTGATAATACAGATGAGATGGTAGAACCTACGAATACTGAGAAAGGTGAAACTAATATTCATAATCCAGAAAAATCCAATGAATGAAAATACATTAAAGATCATCCTAGTTCAAAAATTATTGGAGACAAAAATAGTGGTGTACGTACAAGACGTTAATTGGAAAATATATCTAGTCATTTATGCTTTACCTCTAAGATTGAACCAGGAAACATTAAAGAAGCTCTCTTAGATGAACGTTGGATAAATGCTATGCAAGAAGAGTTGAATCAATTTAAGAGAAATGATGTTTGGTTTCTAACCCCTATACCCTTGGATAAAAATGTGATAGGAACTAAATGGATATATAAGAATAAACTTGATGAGAATGGAGTTATAACTAAAAAAAAAGCCAAATTAGTGGCTCAAGGATACTCTCAAGTTGAAGGGATTGATTTTGATCAGACGTTCGCCCCAGTGGCTAGACTAGAATCAATTAGGATTCTTTAACATTAGCCTGTATCCTAAAATCTAAACTCTATCAAATGGATGTTAAGAGTGCTTTTCTGAATGTGATTTTGGAAGAAGAAGTCTATGTAGAACAACCTAAAGGTTTTGAAGATCCTCATAAAATAATTATGTCTACAGACTTAAGAAAGCATTGTATGGGTTGAAACAAGCACCAAGAGCGTGGTATGAAAGATTAACTCAATTTCTATTAGAGAATGGATTCACAAGAGAAACGGTTGATAAAACATTGTTCATTAAGAAAAGTGATATTCGCTCAAAAGTGCTTATTTTAAGCAATTATCCTTTTAGCGTTATTGCATTCTCCTACGTAAAATACTCTATTTACCTACTTTTCTACGTAAGAGTCTCTTCTGTTGCGTAGAACACACTTTTCTGGACGAAATGGTATATTTGCATGCATTAAACATATTTTTGGAAGTCTAAATATTAAGCCGTTCTGATAAAGTCTCATTACGCGCTTCTTCTGTCGCAGGAAACCCCGATGGGACGATTCTCGAGACTTGTGGGCCCAAATCGATCATGAAAGCCCATTATCAAAGCTTAAAGAGCCCACATGATATGACTAGAAGATATGGGCCAAATATGAGCTGAATAAGAGGACCAAAAAGCCGGCCCAAAGAACGAAGAGAGCAGGAGAGCCAATGACTAAGAGACGGACCAAAGCGTTTAAAGCCACATGAGTCAGCAAAGAATGATAGTCGACTCTACTGGAGAAGCGTGAGGATGGTCACAGTGAAGACCAGGGTTCCAGACCCTCCGCCAGTGTTTTTTTCTATTTTTTTTGATACTTTTTCTCTCATCTCTCCTTATTCTCTCTCTCTCTTCATCTCTCGGTCCTCGAATCTACTGACCTAACCCCAGAACTTTTGTCCATCGGCTCTATCTCATCTCCCTTAGCTTTCTGACCGTTGGATCTTCCTTCGGACCGTTGGATCTTCAATCGGACCGTTGGATCTCTCTAAATCCATCGATCTACTAATCTGGGTCCCAATCAAGTCACCATCCATCCGATCGCCATCAAACTGTCTGTCACATCATCTTGTGAGACGATGGACATCATCAATCCATGAGGGCCAATAGCCGGGCCCATCTTCATCGACCCGCTGTCCGACCAGTTAGTGGACCCCGCGAATTTCAAAATAATTTTTATTAAATGGGGGGTCCACTAATTGGGGAGATTCCCCATAAAAAAGTAGTGTTTTACTTAAAAAAAAAAAAATTATTTTTCTTATTTTTTTATTTTCAAAAATCCCCTATTTCCATTAAAGGAAATAGGGAAGCTTTAAAAAGGGAGAAGAGAGGGTTCGAAACCCTAATCTCTAAACCCCTCTCCTCCTCTCCTTCCCCCAACGGCTTCTCCTTCTTCCCCTTCTCCTTCTTTCCCTCTCTTTTTGGCCCGAGTATCACATTCTTCTTCATCTTCTTCACCGTCTTCATCTTCACGTTTTCACCGGAGTTGCAGGCTGCAACTCCGGCCGACAATGCTAGAAGCTCCTGGCCTTCTTCCTCGCAGCAACCAGCCACCACAACTCCGTTGCTCATCAACGCAGCACTCACCTGCGTGCTGCGACGCAACCCCGCCTGCAAAACTTGCAACACCACCACCGTTTCTCCACCGGACTGGTTCGCCTCCGCCTCCTCCACTGCCGTCCTCCCTTTCCGGGCACCAACAGCGCCTCCATCCACTAGCGAACCACCCCTATACGTCCTCCACTTGCAGACCGAGTTGCAGGTCTACCATTCAACCCTTGGCCGAACCTGCAACTCCGTTAGAAACAGCACCGCCTGTGTTTCTAACGGACTGGTTCGCCTCCGCCCCCCTCCGCCTGCTCCTCCGTCATCTCCAACAGAATAGCCCCGTAGCACCACCAGCCACTATTTTCTCTCTTCCCAAGCGCCTCCACCCTGCTGTTGTTGCTGCCTCGACTCACGTCCCCACGTTTTTACCCAGTTTCCGATCTCCTACGGGCTGCAACTTTGCATTCCAGCAACCCCCCAACTTGCTGCCATGAAAGCACCACCACTTGCTGCCATGAAAGGACCACCACCAGCCAATAGCAGGTGTGCCTCCACCCGAACCAGCAAGGAGCTGCCCACGGTTGCAGCAACTTCACATCACCAATCTGCTGTCCATCACAACCGCCCTTTGCTCCTTCATCAACGGTGGATGACACAGCTCGTGCACAACTTGCAGCTCTAGATCTGCACGTCCTCATCTTTGCAGGTCATGTTCGACCCATGCCTTGACCTAAAACGCCTCTCCAACCTGTGCATCCTTTGGCTCGAACACTTGCTACACAGCATCGTTGATCATCTCCTCTACCGCAAAGAGGAACCGCTCTCTATCCATTGGCTGTGCACCATCACCTTGACCATCCATCATCTCCATAGCAACTCCAGCCAATATCTTATCCTCCATTGCAATCATGGCTGCATCCCTACTCATGGCGCACCCTCATGTGCACTTTATCGCATGGTCGATCAACCGGGCCGAACCACTCACCGGGCGATCCGAGCACTCAATGTGAGTTCTCCAAGGTTACTTCCACTTTCTCTCTCTAGAAACATGTTATCTCTCTAGAGTTCATGTTTTCTCTCTTTAAGCTCCCCAGGCTGATCGCCTTTTTGCACCACTGACTCCGTTCGGTGAATGCAAGAGGGTGAGTTTTTCTCTCACCTCTACCTTGTCGGCCGGTAAACGACCGAGGTGTGAAAATCTCTCTCTACCTTCTTCCCCTCTCTCTAAAATCTCTTTTTACATGCTTTCTTACATGCTTTCTAGAATAGATTTACCGCTTTATTTATTTCCGTCATTTATTTCATGTAAGCAACAGTTTAATTAATGTAATTTGAGTTTGATGATTTTAGTCTTCTCTGGATCTCTTGGATGTGTTTTTAATCTCGACTCGCCATTCTCATCTTTCCACATTTCTCTTGTATATTATCTGTCATTTTATGTTCTTATTCGCGCTAATCCGACTAATCCCGAGTGCGGATCGACATCCGACACGAATCCCTATACAAAAGTTCATATTTTACAGGTTAAAAGTCTCGGATAATTACAAATATTGTTGAAGTTAGGGTTTCCGTAACCAACGACGCGGAAAAAACCCTACTTTCAAAAAGAGATAATGATATTTTGATATCCCAAATATATGTTGATGATATTGTTTTTGGTTCAACCACTGAGATACATGCTTTAGAATTTGCTCAAGCCATGAAATCTGAATTTGAAATTAGCATAGAAGGTGAACTGAATTTCTTTCTAGGTCTTCAAGTTAAACAATTAGAAAATAGTTTTTTTCTTTCTCAATCTAAATATTCTAAAGAATTACTTAAAAAATTTGGCCTAGAATCATCTAAATCTGCTCACACTCCTATGAGCACTAGTATTAAACTCACCAAGGATTTGAGTGGTAAATCAGTTGATCAGACCCTGTACAGGAGTATGATTAGTAGTCTTCTATATCTCACAGCTAGCAGACCTGATATTGTTTTTAGTGTAGGAGCCTATGCTAGATATCAATCTGATCTAAAAGAATCTCATCTCTCGGCTGTTAAAAGAATTATTAAATATGTCAGTGGTACTATCGAATATGGTCTCTGGTATCCTCTTGAGACTAATAGTGAAATTACTGGTTATTCAAATGCCGATTGGACAGGAAATGCTAATGATCGTAAGAGCACCAGTGGTGGGTGTTTCTATATTGAAAATTATTTCGTCGCTTAGCACAGCAAGAAACAGAATGCTATATCTTTGTCTACTGCTGAAGCAGAATATATTGCTGCAGGCAGTTGTTGTGCCCAATTGATTTCGATGAAACAAATGTTGTTGGATTATGGAATCAATCAAGAATCTATGAATTTATTCTGTGATAATACGAGTGCGATCTGTATTTCTAAAAATCCTGTACAGCACTTGAAATTCACCGGTCCGTTCTCTTTAACTCAATATACCTAGAAGGGGGGTTGATTAGGTATTTAAAATTAATTATACCTACACAGTTTTACTGATCGATGGTAAGGGAATAAAATCGCATGTCTTGGTTGTTTGATAAAAGATTATCACAACCAACTCAAATCAAATATACCTCGGTGGTATATTGTCTTTTTGTCGTTTGACCTAATCAAGATAGATTGCGGAATACAAATAAATAATCACATAAGACGAGATTTTTACGTGGAAACCTTAGCCAAGGAAAAACTACGGGACCACGTCCAGACGGAAAGTATCACTAACTGAAAAGTTAAACAAAACAAAGGTTACATACGCAGCACCAAATACAGCTTCCAACCCTAGCTAAGGCCTACTGCCGATGTGTCCACGTCCTCTGAATCAATGCCACGAATCCATGCGCTCCTTTCTAGCCAAGAAGCCTTATCTGCTTGTTCAGTTTGGTACACCCCAAACCTATCATCGATCGGCTCCTCCGATCTTAATTCTCAACACTCTCGCCTTTGCAGAAGGTGAAGGATTCAGTACACCTTGAACACCAAGTTGCTCAAAAGGTGTTGAGTCACACTGGTACTCTCAGGCTTACTAGGTTGAATATAGAAGTAGAAAATCTAAGCTGAGTAAATGATCAAGCGCTTGGCTTTGATCAAGAAGAGAACAAGCTCACAAGATGTGAATGGAAAACAAGCTTCTTGCTTTTTGAATGGACACTCTAATAAATAAGCATTTGCTTCTCTCTCTTGAAGATTGAGTCACTCTGTGTCTCTGTGTATGTTTAGAGAAGGCATAGAAGGGTTCTATTTATAGAATTCCAAGATCCTGAGTCATGTGGAACGTGGGATGATGGAACCTAAAATTTTGGATCTAAGAAAGACCAATTCTGTTCAAGGTCCAATTGATTGTACACTTGGTCTAATCGATTGGGAATAAGTGTCCAATCGATTGGGCTCAATAAGTTTTCTATTCCGAAGGCATCAATCGATTCCACAGGGTTCTCTAATCGATTTGACTAATAAAACTTTCTATCCTGAAGGCTCTAATCGATTCCATAGAGTCTCCAATCGATTGTGCTCAAATAAGTTTTTGCCTCATAGTCTCCAATTGATTACACAATGTCTCCAATCGATTGGGAATACATGTCCAATCGATTGGACTATCCCACTAGTCAATATAATTGACTTTGACTTTGATCTGTCTAATGACTAAGTTTGACCATTATATTTTATTCATTTTAATCAACTCCTATGGCCACTAAGTCACTTACCTTCCCAATCGAGCGTACACAATCGTTAACTGACAAATTGACAGTTACTCAGATGACTCCTATCGTCAACCGTCTGATTCTTGCTGTCTCTGTCTTTTAGTCTTCACGTAGTTGGCGAAGTATGCGTACCACGACATCTTCACACTGCACTAGTGCTCGTAAGAACGGTTACAAGAATGTTTTTATGTCAAACGAAATCTTTGCCAAATTAAATATGAAAATATTTCTTACAGCACTCTAGAACCAAACACATAGATATTAGATATCATTTTATTCGAGAGTTGGTTGAAGAACAGATAATTTCATTAGAGTATGTAAATACTGAAATTCAACTGACTGATACTTTGACTAAACTTTTGGATTCGCTCATATATGAATATCTGAGAAAATCTATCGAAATCTGTCCCATTGATTGATTTGTGTTGATATTGACTGAAATATTTAATTATTATTGAAAATCATAGTATAAATATTTCAGTTAATTCTTGAGTCGACTCATTTGAAATAATGATTGGCTAATATTGTTTAGAAATTTATTTGGTATTCTTTGAAAATCTTGATTGTTTGGGAAAATTTATTTTATTTTGGGATGATTTTGTGTTTAAAATGATATTCACAAAAGTTAGGCCATTGGAGTACATTTTGAGGCGTTTGGGTTTGCGAATTTATAATTTGTGATGCTGGGCCGACCGAACAAAAGGTCCGGTCGACCAGAAAAATTTGTTATTTTTTGCGATTTGATTGGTTGGGGGACGGGCCGACCGACCATTATGATCGGTCAACCGCGCCTCGCACCCGAACGACTTATACTATTCGCGGGCGGGTCGACCTATGCCCGGTCCGCCGCCCTTGTTTAAATATAGTTTCTAATCGATTTTGGGTAATTTGATACTCTATTTGAAACACTAGAAATTGTCTTTGGAGTCTCCCATCCTCTTTGAGAAATCCTTAGCTTTCTACTCTAATCTCCTTCTAGAGATTCTTATTTTTATCATTTTCTGTGGTGAAATTTTCTTTGTGATTTCTAAATGACTTCAAAGAGGAAAAGAGCAAGAGGGGAATCATCTTCTAGTGATCCCTATCCCCTTAGCTTGTTCATCAATCCTATGGCTAGGGCTAGCTTCATGAAGAACTATATCAAAAGAGCCATTGTCATTGAACGTGGGGTCATCGAGAAAGAGTTGACAATTACTGGATTTCCAACCTTCTTAATTCGGTAGGTTGGTCTAAACTTTTGTCAATTTCTGGTGTTGCATATCTTGAGTTAGTCAGGATGTTCTATTGTAATTTGAATAATCATGATCCAGATGGTCCTTTTCTTTATTCTGAGGTTCGAGGTGTTTGTTTTAAAATTACATTATCTTTGATCTCAAAGATAACAGGTCTTCCTCGAGTGCCTAATGGAGGAACTTTTCCACCTTCCCTACCTCTCAAAAACAAAAAGGCTATTTCAAGAGCCATTTGTGGGAAGGTAGTTCATTGGTCATCTGATTTGGCTACAAGGGAATTACTTTCCATGTATCATTTGCTAGGTTTGATTTTCTCCTAAAACTTGGTCCCTAAGGCAGGACATCGGAGTGAAATTGGACCCTATATCCAGTATCTTCTGTATTGTGTCTCTCAAGGCACAAAAATTTGTGCTCCATCAATAATTTTTCATCTCATGGTTGAGAATTTGGCAATTGAGACTCGCAAGCGGTCTTTGTCTTTTGGCATTTTAGTTTCAAAAATTTTGAGTCATTACAAAGTTCCTATTTTAGACTCTGATGAAACTATGCATCCCATCTTACCTATCAATCAAGCTACTTTTAGCAAGATGTTGGTTGGTGAATCGTCTATGTCTGCTCATGTTTCTATTTCTACTTCGAGTTTTGGATCCCGTCGTTCCTCTATATCTGCATTTATAACAAGTCTCTCATCCAAGTTGGACAATCTTTGTGCGTCGATTGACAAATTTTCTTGACATCAGCAGTGTATGACTTCATTCCTTAGGTCTCAGCATCCTAACTATCCAGAGTCTTCACCTAAGGAGACGACTGTGCCTTCAGTAGCTGGCGATGATGAAGAAGAAGATGAAGACGAAGATGAAGATGAGGACGAAGATGAAGAAGGAGATGATGCAGATGACGATGATGGTGATGACGATGACGATGAGATTGATTATGACTAGAGCACGCTTTGCTATTTCTCTCTTTATAGATTAGTAGTACATGTTGTGTTGATGTATTATTTGATACTATTGGTCTGTACTATTTGATACTGATGTACTTTGGCTACTTTGTGTGGATGTTGGATATTGGTCACTATGTTGACCGATTTATTTTATGATATATTTTGATATATTTGGTATAATTTGGTATGATTTTTCTTTCCTGTATGATTGATTAGCATTGTCTTATATTCTTTATCATTACAGGCTGGAGTTCTTCTCTTTGTCAATGTATGACAAAAAGGGGGAGAAATAGATTATAAAGTGGATTAGGATAATGTGGATTATAATGTAGATTACATTGATAACACTTGTTGCTTTTACTATCTTATTGAACTGCTTGTCATAAAATATCTGTGATTCTTATTTAGTTCTATTTGACTAAATGTACTGAGAAGATGTTTTTGGTATGTTTTTGACTAATATACTAATGAGAAGCTATTGTCAAAGATTTTTTCTGTCAAGTTGATTATTTTGTGGCAACAGATTGTTTGCAATAAGTGTGGTACCAATCACGATACTAATCACGAGCTACAGCGTTGCCTCATTGTATCTTCATCATTCTAAGAAAAGCTATTTGGACAATTAACTTAGGAGGAGCATTATTGATTTATTTTGTAATGGGCAAAAAGTGTAATATAATTGGGTAAGTATTTATTTTTGTCCTAACATTGACAAAGGGGGAGATTGAAAAGTCTCGGTTGTCAAATCCTAGGAATACTTAGTTCTTCGGTAAATATATGTATTGTTGTGCCTCGAATCCCCTGAAGACTGAAGCATCAAAAATCAAGTGGATTTTGACAAAACAAAAGAAGGATTAAAGCTGAAGAAAAGATAACCCAAGTGTTCAAGATCAACTAAAGACAAAGTAAAGATTATCAAGTACAACTGAAGACAAAGAATAAAACTGTGTGTTGCCAGCGGATATTGTTGTACCCTAGATGGTTAAATTTTGGTTAGGGATTGTACGTGTGATGAAAAGAGAAATTCTCAAAAATTTGGTAGCATTCGGTTATGGACAAAACTGTCCGACCGACCGACACATTTGTGCGGGCGACCGGCCAAAATGGTCCGGTCGACCCTAACTCTCGAGTTCGAGAAATTTGGCTTAATGCCTGAGCCGGCGACCGATTAAAGGCTCGGACAACCGAGGTCCGATCGACCGGCCAATAATGCGGTCGACCCCGCCAGTTTCGAATCTCGTTTGACAAAATCTTTTATGCGATTGGAAGCGCATTTTGGCTCTTCAAATGGTTATATTCGATACGGTTCTAGCAAATAGAGGCCTGCTTATAAATAAGAGCCCTCTCCCTCTAATAGAATCAATCCAATCAAGAGATCTCTACTTTACCTTACTTGATTATCATTCTTTAAGTCCAGAGAATTGGAATTTGTGAGAGCTTCACCAGAGCAAAGCTAAGAATTCGTTGTGAAGTCTCTAAGTGTTTGGAAGAGACTATTTGGTATTGTTAGTCTGCAAGAATCTTCTTCCAAGAAGTGGATTACTCTTGGCAGAGCGTTTCTTGGGCAAATTCTTCTCCAAAGGATTTTCCATTTGATCGTATTCATCAAGAGGTAAGCATTTCTATGAACCAATACCTTGTTGATAGAATTCGATATTTGTGAACACTGTTATTTTGTGATTGGTGGATGAGTGTGGACTCATCTAACTGAGTTGTAGATTGTAGATCCAAGAGAAAAGAATTTCTCTAAATAGACTACTAGCTTAGGCTGACTCTCTAGGTGAGTGAGAAGCGATTCTCGTTAGATTGAGACTAAGTGTAATCTTAGTTGGTTGATTATTTATTTTGATTGGAAATGTTGTAATGCATGATTGAAATAATATAATACTACTCGTGGTGAGTATTGGACAGTGGACATAGGTGCGGAGTCACCGAACATCTATAAAACTGAGTCTCGTGTGACTGTGAATGTTTGCATAATTGTTTCTCATTTTTTTCATATCTATGCTTCTGTGGATGATTGATATATTAATCGCTTGATCCTTTTCCGCCTTATGTGATCAATAATTTTTTAATCCATAAAGAATTCGCAGATGAATTAAAAATTGTCCTATTCACCCCCCTCTAGGACTTAACCTGGTAATTAAAAGGGAATTTCAGGTCAAATGTCTAAGTGGAGACGTAAGCTGAGTAATTGATCAAGCACTTGGCTTTGATCAAAAAGAAGAACAAGCTCACAAAATATTAATGAGAAACAAGCTTCTTGCTCTTCGAATGGACACTCTAATAAATAAAATATTTTTTTCTCTCTTGAAGTATTGTGTCACTCTGTGTGTGTTTAGAAAAGGTATAGAAAGGTTGTATTTATAGAATTCGTGACCCTGAGTCTTATAGAACGTGGGAGAGTAAAACCTAGAATTTTAGATCTGAAAAAGACTCAATCCGTGTTAAGTCCAATCGATTGTACTCTAGGTCCAATCAATTGGGCTATGTCCAATCGATTGGGTTTAGGGTCCAATCGATTGGCCTCAAATAAGTTTCTATCCCGAAGGCTCCAATTGATTTTACAGAGGTCTCCAATCGATTGGGCTATGATCATGTTTTATCTCATAGACTCCAATCGATTTTACAGATGTGTCCAATCGATTGAGCTTTGATCATGTTCTGCCTCGTAGCCTCCAATCGATTTTACAGAGTCCTCCAATCGATTGGGCTATGTCAATCGATTGGAACTTATCCAATCGGTTGGACTCTCCCAAAAGTCAATAACTTTGACTAAGACTCGGGTCTGTCCAATGACTAGGTTTGACCATTATATTTTATTCATTTTAAACATATTCCCATGGCCACTAAGTCACTTACCTTCCTAAGCGAGCGTACACAATCTATAACTGATAAATGGGCAGTTACTCAGATGACTCCTGTCGTCAACCATCTGATTCTTGTTATCACTGTCTTCTAGTCTTCACGTATTTGGCGAAGTATGCGTACCACGACATCTTCACACTACACTGGTGCTCGTAGGAACAGCTACAAGAATATTTTTATGTCAAACGAAATCTTTGCCAAATTGAATATAAAAATATTTATTACACTTCGTACCTACGTCCACTGTCTAAACACGAGTAATATTATATTATCTCAATCATGCATTACAACATATCCAATTGAAATAAATAATCCACTAACTAAGATATCACTTAGTTTTAATCTAACGAGAATCACTTCTCGCTCACCTAGAGAGTCAGCCTAGGCCAGTAGTCGATTTAGAGAAATTCTTTTCTCATGGATCTACAATCCTCAACTCAGTTAGATGAGTCCTCACTCATCCACCAATCACAAAATATCCAGTGTTAATAAATTTTGAATTCTATCAAAAATGTATTTGATCATAGAAATATTTACCTTTCGATGAATACGATCAAATAGAAAATCATTTGGAGAAGAATTCGCCTAAGAGACACTCTGCCAAGAGTAACCCTCTTATTGGAAGAAGAAGCTTACAAAATAATAATATATAATAGTCTCTTCCAAATACTTAGAGCCTTCACAGTGAATACACAGCTTTGCTATGGTGAAGCTCTCACAAATTCCCAATCTTTGGACTCAAAGAATGATAATCAAAGAATGTAAAATTAGAGATCTCTTTATTGGGTTGATTCTTATAAGGGAGAGAACTCTTATTTATAAACAAGTCTCCCATCAATATAACCGAACTGAATATAGCCATTTGAAGGGCCAAAATGCGCTTAAAATCGCAGAAGAGATTGAGTCAAAATGAGATCCCGAAGGGGCGGGGTCAACTACACTTTTGGCCGGTCAACCGAACCTTTTAGTCGGTCTCCCACCCAAATCAGCAATAGTTTTTCTCGAACACGAGAGTTTGGGTCGACCACACCTTTTTGGCCATCCAGTCGCCTGCTCAAAAAGGTCGGTCGGTCGGACCTCTTAGTCCAGCACCAAATAATCTTAATCTTTTTAGGAATTTCTCTTTTTCACATGCACAGGATACCTAATTATCACTGAACCATCTAGGGTAAATCTTGATCCGCTGGTAATGTGCGGTGTACCCTTAGATTTACATAAGTAACCGCAACACGAGATTCTTTATAGTTGAACGTTCGTTGAGTGAGAACGTACTCTGATCTTTTAAATCTTCATGCTTGAGCTTGACATTGTTTTCAGTTGAGCTTGATTATTTGACTTTGTCTTCAGTTTATCTTGAACACTTGGGTTGATTTTCTTCAGCTTTAATTCTTCTTTGATTTGTTTTGTCGAAGTCCACTTGATCTTTGACACTTCAATCTTCAACGGATTCGTGACACAGCGATATATATTTCTGAAGAACTAAGTATTCTTAGGATTGACAACCGAGACTTTTCAATTATAAATAGGAATATCTTATTTTTGCTTTAGGAATAGAAACATATTCTGCCATGAGTAATTTACAGGACTTAATTTCTATCTGGTTTGGTTTGAATTTGTGATATAGATTCCACAAAATATCACAGTTTGATGATACCAAAGGGAGTTGCCGAAAACGGCTGGCTAGCTACAATGAACGCCGGAGGACCAGACCTACAAGGAGAGACTTTAAAACAAAAACCAACAGCACCAAGGATCGGAGGAGAAGATGGGACATTTTTGGGTTTTTGAGGGTATTTGGATCATGATGTAAGGGGTGTTGGGGTATTTTTTTTCCCTCTCATTAAAGGGTAATTTTTCTCTCCTACCATTGTGTGGGGGCCTTGCCCATGATCTTGCTAACTCCCTGTTGAACCATGAACCTCTATAGTCAAATCTAATAGATAAAAAAGGTTTTAATTCCTCTCCTTCACTGAAACTTAACCAAGCTACCAAAGATCAGAACGATGACCCCATTCCACTTGAAAAAAAGTTCAATGTAAATTAAAAAACTGACCAAAAATAAGAAAAGTAGCATCACTAACAAAAATCACCAAAAGAACGCCAACCCCTATACCATGTTTGAATTGTCATTTTGGGCAACATAAAAAAAAGGATATTCATAAGAGTATTCTTTTGCCAAAAATAAAAGATATTTTTAGCCCAAAAATGACGGTCCAAACAACCCTAATAAGAATTGAAATAAATGGAGAAAAAATAAAGAGAAAGAGAGGAAGAAAGAAGAAGCTGGGACTTGAGAGGAGAGAAGAAAGAAAAATACAAAGAGTTTTTTCTTTTCTTTTTTGGTAAGTTAATCTTTTAGATTTGTTTAGAAAATAGTTAAAATTTTGTATTTCAGCGCGCAGCCCAAGGTGTGTAGGCACCATAGACACGTCCATGAACCCCAGCCCATGTGATCATCAATACTCTTTTATTATTAAGGCCAAGTAGGGGTCTGCCTAACCCTAGCTTATCAAAAAAAAAACCCTTATTTTTTTTAGTTGCATATATTAAATTATGAAAGATTTTTTTTGAAAAAGTCAAAAAAGATTGGGAGGAAGCCACGTGGACGAGAAAGAAAGGATTTTCCATGTGTCCACTTTAGTATAAACTATCGCCCGTGCTTAGCACATGCACTTTTTAATGAATTAAAAAATGTGACAAATATTCTTTATTAATGCATTAAAAAAATGCTAAAATAGAAGAAAGGATAAAAAATTAATAAATTAGTTTTTAGCCACATGGACTGATAGGTCATCCAACTCTAAGGATTTCAATGATCTTAGAGAATGTTAGTTCAATGTCCCTAGTTTGATCTCCAAAAAACAACTGTTCTAATTCAATCATTGATCGAAATGATCATAATCTCGAGAGGTGGCCTTTTGTCATAGTTGCAACTTTCTCTCTATTTGGGTTGTTAATTTGTGTTAGTTACAACTTTCTCTCTATTTGGGTTTTTATGTGTAATAATGAATAAGAGAATGTTAACAACCTGTTCATTCAATGCTTAAATGGAAAAACAAAACAAAATTGTGGAATATCTTTTCATCCCCTTTGTGATCTCTTGAGTTTCATCTGAGATATGTGATCATGCGATCATTCGCTTCTCTAGATGGTCAAATTTTGGCAATTGTAAGGTATTATAGAAAGCCCTCCATATGCAGTTTCTAATTTGGAGAGGGAGACTTTAAGAGCAATTTCTAATTTAATGATGGCATTGGAAAAAAAACCCTTTGTAGAGATATTAATGTTAAAGATGTTTTGGTAGGAGATAAAACCCCATTATGGATGTCATAAACACAATAGTTTCAAAAACCCTTTTGAAAACCTCCTCAATAGCTACTAAAGAAAAGGAAAATTAAACTAAAAACATACATTTTGAACTACTCTTAATAGAGGGAGAAAAAGATAACCCAGAGAGAGACCATGCAAAAATATTCCTTTGGAACTCCCTGTGCTTAAGGGTGGCAATTTGGCCCGCTAGGCTAGGCTCAGGCTGGGCCTGCCTCGGGTTGGGCCTAAGTTGGGCCGGGCTGTAGGTTGGGCCTCAATCTAAAACTCAAACCCAGGCCTAGCATGTGGCCTGATCCATAGTCAGGTCGACGGGCTTCGTAACGGGCCGGGCCGCGGGCTTGGTAATGGGCTATAGGCTGGCCACATGAAAATGACCCTAATCCAATGCTTAGAAATCACTAATCAGGTTGGTTTTTGGTTTCTAGATCCACATAAGCATTGACAAACATCCATACAATCAGTATACTCTAAAAATGTGCCATGTGGCTCATATTGGACCACCTCTTGGTTGATTTTTGGTTTAGAATCACAAAAATTCATCCTCACAAAAATTCAAATCATTCTAATATTTGTAAACTGGTTTAGAAGTTGAAGAATTATGGACTGTCTATTTTTTCCGTGTAACTTGAAAACCACATTTAATGGGGTTAGAAATTTCAGAATGGGCTGATTTTTTGTTGGAGTGATCTATATGGTGAGGAGATTGTCCCCACCAAAAAATGGCCATTGATTCATCTTCTATGTGGGTCCGCCCAAATGGTTGTCAAAAATAGTTGTAAAAAATGGTTGTCCCCCCGATCCAGACCCTATAGTTAATATCAAAATATATTAATCATTTGATTTGCTAAAATTTAGTCGTGTACAAAAGTAAGCGATGGAAAAGGCAAAATATTTCCTAAAGTATTTTTTTCCACCAACTCGTGTTAAGATGAACTTTAATACAAAAAAATAGCCATCAAACATGTGCTCAACTAGCGGGCTAAGCTCGGGCTGGGCCGCGGGCTTTGTTTTCAAAGTCGACCCAACATATTCATGGGCTAGGCCAACCTGGCTCAACTTCGGGCTGGGTCGGGCTTGGGTCGAGATAAACGGGCCGAGCTGCGGACAAAATTGCCACCCCTACCCGTGCTAAACCTCGGAAGAGGGAGAAACATATTGGGAAATATTTTAGAGATGGAGAGAAGAAGAGCTGTTTTGGAAGGAGGAGAGATTTTTGCAGATCATTAAATGGTATTTAATAGAAGTGACATTTTAGGGAGAGAATGTCAAGACATTATGGAATGAGATATTTTAGGGATGATGGAAAGAAGAATAGCCATTTTGGAAGTAGTAGAGGGGGAGGAGAGATTTTAGAAATTAAATGGTGTTGTAAACGTAACGGTTGTAACCGATGGTTGACTGTCGCTTATGTGGCGTTAGTTACATTACCGGCATTTACTTTGTAACGTCCCGATCAAAGGCTATATATATGTGTGTTGATCAATGGAAAGATCATCAGATTCACAACACGTTATCAGCACGATTAGTTCTATTCTCTCATCTTCTATCAACGACGGTAGGCGTGAATCAGTTGTGAGTGTGGAACCTCTTCAAACAGGTATTTACCCGAATCTTGATCTATTGTAGAACGTCAAGATCTATTAGGATGATCCACCTGTATTCACTATGTGGTTTGAGACCCAAATGTGTACAGATATTTGTTTTGAGAATCCTGATAACAATCTACCTTTTTAAGATTTTCAATTAAATTCATGTATGGAATATTCTAACTTACCTTATTCTTGGTGATTGCTATTTCCATGTACATGTTGGCAAGGGCATACTATTCCCTATTAGGGTAGTTTCTAATTTACTAAGTTTTCATTGTAGGAATGAGTCTATAAGTAACTATCTTGGAAATAGTTTCTTAGACTCTTAAATCCAGTTTAAACATATTCCTTGATATCTTCTTATTTGAAATCCTATATATGGAATCCTAATTGAATTCCAAGATTCCTATTATGAGATTCATTCTATTAGATTTCTTAGTAGGGCCCACCATACATTGGTCCAGTTGTTTTTCAATACACATCAGAATCATTACATAAAATGAACATGTTTGTTAGGCTATATTTGATAAATATTACTTCATGCCTTCGCTTCATTCAAACAGCTATGGGTTTTTTTTCATGGGACCTACATAACAAGAAAACAGTATAAAACAACCAAACATCAAATAATCATTGAAATTATAAAAGTTTGATTGTATACACCATATATATATATAATGGGACCATACACACTAATCGAAATTGTTTTTTGCTATTTTAACCGATCCAAATGTTGGCTCAATATCTTTTGTTTAGTTTGATTGCTATTTTCTTGGTAACTCAGAATAGTATATCAACTTTTGAAATCTAGAGAATCTTTACTTAATAAGTTCTCATTCAATTCCCCACAATTTTATACATTGATGGTTTGTTAGTGTAATTGTAGTAAGTATATTTAAAATTTGAATTTGTTTCTTAATTGATTATTCCATCATATTTGTTGAAAGGTATGGTAATTAAATATGTCCTGCATCCACATATAACATCAATCTGGACCATTCAAATTGGCATATGCTATCTCCGGATGAGCCATTTTAGGTGTCCAATTGAATTGAAACCAAGGTTTAAAAGATAGTTCATTCTAGATATTTTCTTATAAGGAACCTATTGGCACATTGACCAGCACTTCGATTCTTTAAAAAATAAAAAAAAAAAAATTGAACATACTAATTACTGATTTGAACTTCAAACGTCGGAACATTATTGCAAGTTTTGAAAGTTCATTCAATAACATTTTATTATTGTTGTTTTATCCAAATGTTAGACCTGTGTTTTTTTTTTTTGAGATTATCATGGGCACATCATAATAGTCATGCTTTAAATTTTCCATTGTGATTCTAATTTCTATTAGGCATGAAGTAATGTTTACCATTCACATGTATGAGGGCCACTAGTGCTCCGACTTGGCTTACCATTGACGATTTTTTTTAGAAATTTGATTTAGTGTTTATACCTAGAAGATATTGATTTTGTTCAACTTATGTTAGAAATATAGATGTGTTATACATTAGTACATCAAATGCAGTGAAATAAGTACCACATGTACTTTTAGTTGTGGTTTATATATTCACTTAATCTGTTCATATTTCACAAGCACACTATTCCACATTATTTACACATCACTGCTGAAAGACTAGACTGGAAGCATAAGACCTCGGTCTAGTCCACATGACGACCGTAGGCGCATCCCTGTCAACCCTGGTTATCAGTAAGCATTGCACTTTTTCAAAAATGACTCTTATTTCTTTATAGTGCATTAAAGTATTGGGATATTTGAATATCAGACTACATAATAAATTATTATATTACATACGTACCTCATCGTAACAAGGGCATGAACTTTGCTAATATTACATTATTTCTCTTCTTTGACATCTCTATGAAAAGCATGTCAAACATTACCGAACTCGATTTTGCCGCCCTCCATATAACGGACAATAATTACCTCTCTTGGATCTTAGATGCTGAGGTCCACCTTGATGCTAAGAACCTTGGATCAACGATCAAGGTTGACAATGCCGCATCTCTACAGGACAAAGCAAATGCGATGATTTTTCTATGCCACCACCTACATGAAGGCCTGAAGACTGAATACCTTACTGACAAAGATCCACTTATCCTTTGAAATGACCTGAAGGAATGATACGATCATCAAAAGACTGTCATTCTCCCAAAAGCAAGCTACGATTGGATGCACTTACGTCTGCAAGATTTTAAAACAATCACAGACTATAATTTCGTGATGTTCAAAATTATCTCACAGCTGAAATTGTGTGGCGAAAAAATCACTGATGCAGACATGTTGGAGCAAACTTACTCAATATTTCATGCTTCGAATGTGCTCCTGCAACAGCAATATCGAGAACGTGGGTTCCAGAAGTACTCGGCATTAATATCATGTCTCCTCGTTGCCGAACAGAACAATGAGCTTCTAATGAAGAACCATGGCACACGTCTGACTGGTACTAAACCTGTACCTGAACCTAAGGTCATGACATTCCGTGGTCGTAGTCGTGGACGTGGTCGTGCTCGTGCTCGTGGAGGTCATGGGCACAGTCAGGGACGAAGTAGTTTTCATGGTCATGGTGGTCAAAGGCAAAATCGGGGACGAGGAAAGGTTCATGGTCATGGTGGTCACAATGGTCACGGCCATTACAATTATCCGAATAAAAAATATACTGACGGGGCAAACGATGCCAAAGGAACAATTTTACAGAACAAACGTCCTCATAACTATGAGAACATTTGTTATAAATGTGGCATGAAATGTCATTGGTCACGTACTTGTCGCACGCCAAAACATTTAATTGACTTATATCAAGCCTCCTTTAAGGTAGAGGGGAAGAAGGTTGAAATGAATTACGATGACCACTCCACCCTGAAGATGGACACCACTCACATGGAAGCTTCGGATTTTTTTGAAGATTTCAATGTTGGCGGTCAAAAGAGTTGATGATGGGAATAACCTACCATGCCACGTTAACAACTATTTAGCATATATTAGTATCTTTAACTTTATCCTAGTTGTTGTTATTTTGTTAAGCACTTTATTAATTGATATTTTGAATTTGAAAGCTTAATATTATCTTTTATCCCTTTATATGAATAACATGCAACTCTCGATGCACTGTGGATATGACTTGGAAATAGATAGTTGATATTCGCTTAAAAGTGTGTATTTTCCACTATTATCTTCTAAGCGTTTTCACACTCCTACGTTAAAATGCTCTATTTATCTACTTTTCTACGTAAGAGTCTCTTTTATTGCGTAGAACACACTTTTCTGGATGAAATGGTATATTTGCATGCATTAAACACATTTTCGAAAGTCTAAACATTGAGTCGTTCTGATAAAGTCTCATTACGCGCTTCTTCTATCGCAGGAAACCCCGATGGGACAATTTTCGAGACTTGCGAGCCCACATCGATTAGGAAAGCCCATTATCAAAGCTTAAAGAGCCCACATGCTATGACTAGAAGATATGGGCCAAATATGGGCTGAATAAGAGGACCAAAAAGCCAGCCCAAAGAACGAAGAGAGCAGGAGAGCCAATGACCAAGAGACGGACCAAAACGTTTAAAGCCACATGAGTCAGCAAGGAATGATAGTCTACTCTACTGGAGAAGCGTGAGGATGGTCACAGTGAAGACCAGGGTTCTAGACCCTCTGCCAATACTTTTATCTCCATTTTCTGATATTTTCTCTCTTATCTCTCCTTATTCTCTCTCTCTTCATCTCTCAGTCCTCGAATCTACTGACCTAACCCCAGAACTCCTGCCCATTGGCTCTGTCTCATCTCCCTTAGCTTTCTGACCATTGGATCTTCAATCGGACCGTTGGATCTTCCACCGGACCGTTGGATCTCTCTAGATCTGTCGATCTACCAATCTAGGTCCCAATCAAGTCACCATCCATCCGATCGCCATCAGACTGTCTGTCACATCATCTTGTGAGACGATGGACATCATCAATCCATGTGGGCCAGTAACTGGACCCATCATCATCGACCCGCTGTCCGACCAGTTAGTGGACCCCGTGAATTTCAAAATAATTTTAATTAAATTTTAAAAAATGGGGGGTCCACTAAATGGAGAAATTCCCCAAAGAAAAGTAGTGTTTTACTTAAAATATATATATATATATATTTTTATTTAAAAAATTCCCTAATTTCCATTAATGGAAACTAGGGAGCTTTAAAAAGGGGAAGGGGAAGGAGAAGGGTTCTTTGGAACCCTAATCCCTCTCCCATCTCCTCCTCTCCTCCCCCTATCAATCCCCCACGTTCTCCCTTCTCCTTCTGGCCGCTTCTTCTTCTTCTTCTTCTTCTTCTTCTTCCTATTCTCCATTGATTCCAGCGAGAAGCTCATCGGATCTGCCACCATCCACAAGCCTGCACTCCTTAATAGGTTGCTGTTGCTACCAAAGAACAACAACTTTCTCTCACTTGCTGCAAGAGAACCTACAACGTCTTCTAGGCGATCCTCCATCTTCAGCCGGTCTTCACCATTGAAAAAGAAAAAAAAAAAACAGCAAGATCTTCCACAGGCTCCACGAGTTGCAGGCTCGCCTGAAAAGCTCCAGGCGGAGCACCACCATCCTCTCCAAATCTGGTAAGGTCTTCACCCTTCTTTTTCTTCTTCTTCTTTATCTTCTTCTTCTTCTTTTTCTTTACCTTTACCGGAGTTGCAGACCTGCAACTCCGGCTGTTTTTTTCCAACTCATGCAGCCCTACCACCATTCTAGTGAGGCTGTGTGCCTCAACCTTTACCGTTGCACCACTGTGCAACTCTACCATAGTCATTGCAGCCTTCCTGCACTTCGTCTTCTCCAACCATCACCGTTTCCACCACCTTCCACCATTAAAACCAGTACCCAGTTCTCTCCTCTCTCCTCCACATCACCCTCTTGTGTCCTCACGAACTAGAGATCACATCTCTATCGTGGGAACCACTAAAATCCCCAGCAGATATACTCTCCACAGTCCAAAAACGGACTGGTTGTGCACACCTCCAACCACCGACCGAAACTTGCAACTTCGAATCTGTTGGTGTGTCTCGCCTCCACGACCAGCAACCGTGATGTCTTCCTAACCTACAACCAACCATATTGCAGAATCGCTCCACCTTGCACCTACTCACTTGTTGTCCACGTGCCAAGATTTGCAAGTCCATAGACCTCCAACACAACACCATCGTGTAACCAAAGGATTCTGGACGTTCAGCACTTCTGCATCTCCTCCATGCCTTCCCAATCTCCATAAAAGCCATTAGGAATCCTCTCCCATCACCAGAGTGTCATCTCTCCACTACCAGAGCACCACCATTGCTGGCCCTTAAAGGAACGGCCAGCAGAACCTCTTGCAACATCTCCATTCACGGATACACATCGCCTTCAAACCAACAACCATCCTCCTTTTACACCACCGTCTGGCTCCAGCACTATTGCTACCACCAGGCCGTTGGATCTCCTCCATTCCTTCACACCATTCTCACGAGCTGGTAAGTGAGAGGTAATTTTGTCTCTCTTCTTTTTACTTTCTTCTCTTCTATTCTCATGTTTCTCTCTCTACAAATTCTATTTCTCTCGCTTTCTAGATTAATGTTTTTTTTTTTATTTTTGTTAGAAAGTTATTTGATTAACAAATTTTGTAAGTTACAATATTATTGAATGATGATGGATTTTTAATAAGTTGGATTTTGTTCTAATTGTTCTATTTCTTTATGTTTAATGATTATGTGACATTGGTCTTTTTGAGAAGATTGTTTTAATCCCGATCCATCAATCGCCATCCTCATCCCACCATAATTTCTGAGAAAAAAAAATCTGTCATTTCGTGTTCTAATTTGCACAAACTAATCTCGAGTGCGGATCGACATCCGACACTTCCCACTATGCAAGAATTACCATTTTTGCAGGAATTAAATCGGAAAATATACAATTTTGTTGAAATTAGGGTTTCCGTAACCAACGACGCAGAAAAATCCTAGTTTCAATGGTGAAGATGTCTGTCTAGCAGACTGCGCGACAACACACACAATACTTCAAGATCGAAAGTATTTCTCACAATTAACATTAACCAAAGCTAATGTTCATACCATCTCAGGCACTGCTAACTTGATTGAAGGCTCTGGAAGGGCTGACATTGTACTACCTGGTGGCACAAAGTTTTGTATCAAAGATGCATTATATTCAGCTAGATCCAGAAGAAATCTACTTAGTTTTAAAGATATAAGATATAATGGATATCATATCGAGACTATAAATGAAAATAATGCAGAATATCTATGCATTACTTACACTATATCAGGCCAGAAGCATAGATTGGAACAACTTCCAGCTCTATCATCCGGGTTATATCAAACGACCATATGGAAAGTTAAAGTGTATGCCGTGATGACCCATAAGTTCTCTATTCCAAAGATTTTTATGCTTTGGCATGATCGTCTTGGTCACACTGGGTCTACCATGATGTATCGCATCATTGAGAACTCGCACGAACATCCATTGGCGTATCAAAAAATTTTACTCTCCCATGATCACCCATGTACTGCTTGTTTGCAAGGCAAATTGATCATTAGGCCGTCGCCAACCAAAATCACCGTAGAATCGCCTATCTTCTTACAAAGAATTCATGGTGATATATGTGGCCCCATCCACGCACCATGTGGACCATTCAGATACTTTATGGTGATACTCGATGCCTCTGTACAGTGGTCTCACGTTTGCTTACTATCGACTCGTAATGTTGCTTTTGCTAGACTCTTAGCTCAAGTCATCAGATTACGTGCTCACTTTCCAAATTACCCGATCAAATCAATTCGACTCGACGATGCTGGAGAATTTACATCACAAGCGTTTGATGATTATTGCATGTCAGTTGGGATCAACGTAAAACATCCTGTTCCTCACGTTCATACCCAAAATGGTTCAGTAGAATCTCTCATTAAATGCCTCTAGATGATAACGAGACCCCTACTGATGCGGACGAAATTACCTGTCACTGCATGGGGGCATGCCATATTGCATGCTGTAGCCTTAATCCGCATCCGACCGACTGCGTATCACAAATACTCGCCGCATCAACTTGTACTCGAACATCAACCAAATATTTCCCATTTGCGTACTTTTAATTGTGCTGTACAAGTCCCAATTTCACCCCTGCAACGCACAAAGATGGGTCCGCAGCATCGATTAGGAATTTACATTGGGTTTGACTCACCATCCATCATTAGATATCTTGAGCCCCTAACTGGTGATGTCTTTACTGCACGATTTGCGGATTGTCACTTTGATGAATCAGTCTTCCCGCCGTTAGGAGGAAGAAAGTCCTTGGTAGAAAAGCATGAAATTACTTGGGATGCATTAACCCATACTCATCTTGATCCCCGCATTGCCCAATGCGAAATAGAAGTGCAACGAATTGTTCATCTACAGAAAATTGCCAATTAATTACCCGATTCTTTTACTGACACGGCAAAAGTAATGAAATCATATATACCAGCTGCTAATACTCTAGCTAGGATTGACGTCCCTATAGGACAATCAGTCAACATAGCAACAAATGAATCATCAATTGCACGCTTGAAGCATGGCAGACCCCTCGATGCAAAAGATGTGACTCCTAGGAAGCGGAAGTTAAAAGAAAAAATACATACAACTCCTGTAGAAGTCAATACTCCTGAAAAAACCGTATCCATAATTTCCAAACAGACAGTCCCCGAAGATGCTCAGGTACCTGTAAATGAAGAGATCTCAATAAATTATGTCTGTACAGGAAAAAAATAGAATCGTGATAAAATAGTTGTCGATAATGTATTTGCATTCGCTATAGCTCTCACTATCATAGATAGTGATGAAGATCTTGAACCACGCACAGTCGAAGAATGTCGACATAGAAGCGACTGGTAAAAGTGGAAAGAAGCAATCCAGGCAGAGCTAGATTCACTAGCAAAATGTGAAGTATTTGGTCATGTGACCCTAACAGCCGAAGTTGTAAAACCACTAGGATACAAGTAGGTGTTCGTACGAAAACGAAACGAAAAAGATGAGATCATTAGATATAAAGCACGACTCGTAACGCAAGGTTTCTCGCAGAGATCGGGTATAGATTACGAGGAAACATATTCTCCAGTAATGGATGTAATTGCTTTTCGATTCTTAATTAGTCTAGTGGTCTCAGAAAGACTTGACATGCGCCTTAAGGATGTAGTGACTGCATATTTATATGGGCTTTTAGATACTGACATCTATATGAAAGTCCCTGAAGGATTTAAACTGCCTGAAGCAAATTCCCCGAAACAACGTAGCATGTACTCTATTAAACTTCAACGATCCCTATATGGATTGAAGCAATCTGGACGCATGTGGTATCACCGTCTAAGTGAGTACTTAGTAAAAGAAGGATATGTTAACGATTCCATATGCCCATGTGTTTTTATTAAGAAATCAGAAATGGGATTTGCCATAATTGTAGTGTATGTAGATGATCTGAATATCATCGGGACTCCTGAAGAGCTCACAAAAACTGCTGCATACTTAAAGAAAGAGTTTGAAATGAAAGACCTTGGAAAAATAAAATTTTGTCTCGGCCTGCAGATCGAACATTTCTCAAGTGGAATCCTTGTACACCAATCCATACACCGAAAAAGTCCTGAAGCGCTTTAACATGGATAAAGCTCACCGACTGAGTTCTCCAATGGTTGTCCGATCACTTGACATTAAAATGGACCATTTTCATCCTCGAGAAGACAACGAAGCACTCCTCGGTCCTGATGTACCATACCTCAGTGCGATTGGTGCATTGATGTACCTAACAAGTTGCACTCGACCTGACATCGCATTCTCTGTCAACTTATTGGCAAGATACAGTTCTGCACCAACTCTACGACACTGGAATGGCATCAAGCATATATTACGTTACCTCTATGGTACAATAGACATGGGCTTGTTATACTCAAGGGAATCAACCAACACTTCAAAATTGGTTGGATATGCAGACGCTGGATATCTTTCTAATCCTCATAAGGCTCGATCGCAAACAGGGTACGTATTCACTTGCGGCAACACAGTGATCTCATGACGATCTACCAAGCAGACTATGGTTGCAACGTCCTCGAACCACTCTGAGATACTTGCACTCCATGAAGCTAGCCACGAGTGCATATGGCTAAGATCTGTAATCCACCATATTCGGAACACATGCAGTTTTCATTCAATTACAAAAGCTTCGACGATGTTATATGAGGATAACGCTGCATGTATAGCACAAATTAAAGGCGGATATATCAAGGGTGATAGAACGAAGCATATTTCTCCAAAGTTTTTTTTCACTCATGAGCTTCAACAAAATGGCAATATTGACGTCCAGCAGATACGTTCAAATGACAATCTTGTAGATCTATTCACCAAGGTGTTACCTACATCTACATTCAAGAAACTGGTATACTGCATAGGTATGTGTCAGCTCCATAAACTTTCTCGTTTGACCATGCCAGTTCACATCAGGGGGAGCATACTTATAAGGAGATATTATTATCAATGATCTTTTGTGTATTGTACTATTTTTCCTTCGATCAGGTTTTATTCCACTCGGTTTTCCTGATAAGGTTTTAATGAGGTAGTATTAAGCTCGTTCATCATCACCACCTTGTTTCGCTGATACACTATACTCTTTTTCCTATGATCAGGTTTTATCCCACAGGGTTTTTCTGACAAAGTTTTAACGAGGCAGTTTCTATAAAGCGGCGGACATCCAAGGGAGAGTGCTGTAAACATAACGGTTGTAACTGATGGCTGACCGCCGCTTATGTGGCATTAGTTACACTACTGGCATTTACTTTGTAACATCCCAGCATTTACTTTGTAACGTCCCGGTCAAGGGCTATATATATGTGTGTTGATCAATAGAAAGATCATCAGATTCACAACAAATGGTATTTAATAGCCACATACTTGAAGTTTCAGGGGATTTATTGGAAAAAATAAAAAAGATGAGGAGATTGCCACGTGGATGAAAGATAAAGTTTTCTCTCTGCGTTAGCTTTAGTATAGGTCCTAGTTAGTAAACTAGTGATTTATGCCCATGCTTTCATCTAAAATATTAAGATAAAATTAATCAATGAATAAATTTAATAGTGAAGAGATTTTAGGGTTTTGTAAATATTTTATAGTTGTGGAAGTAGAAGTCGAGAGACGTTTTTAGGGATGGTGGGAAGATTTTAAAATCGTGTCAAGGTTTAAAGGAGACCGTTTTAACGGTATAATAGACTGGGGGCGTTACCGTTAAAATGGCCATTAAAACGGATTGTAATGGATAGGGCCAAAAATGGAAAAAATATAATTTAACGGATTTTAACGGGGAAAAATGGCCCTGAATTTCAAATTGAAAAAAAAAAGATTTTAACGAAAGAATAACAGAAATAATGCGGTTTTTTCCACAAAATTTTCCAGATTTTAACGGCCGTTAAAACGAAAAAAATGGCCGTTAATTTCTAAGGGTCAAAACCATGGTTTTAAAAACAGCCATTTAAACAGTTTTAACGGTCGTTTAAACGGTAATGCCCCAAGCCCATTTCCATTAAAACCGTTTAGACACGTTTTATTTGTTTTGAATAAAACGGCCCTTTTTTTGTTTTAACGACTGTTAAAATCGTTTAAACATCCGTTTAATTCTGAAAAAATTTGTGAAAAAAATGGCCGTTAAATCTATTTAATTCCGTTAAAATCGGTTTAATTTCTGTTAAAATCCCTTAAATTCTTTTTTTTTTTTTAATTTTCAAATTTCAAAATTTGAATTTCGGCGCCATTTTTTCTATTTTTCCGTTAAAAACCGTTTTTTTTTCCATTTTTTTCTATTTTTGCGCCTGGCCGTTTCAATCTGTTTTAACGGCCGTTTAAACGGTAACGCCCCCAGTCTGTTTAACCATTAAAACGGCCTCCTTTAAACCTTGGTCAAAACAGCTTTTAACACAACGGGCATGGGGTGTTACCGCTTAAACGGCGTTATATTTTAAACCACGAGTGGTGCAACTACAACCACATCAATGTTTGACCCACCCCTGGGTACCTACATACATTCTCATTGGTGCATGCTTTCTTGCCGTTGATTTCAAGCGGGCTTAATGAACAGACCAAGTGTGCTTTCTTATTAAACCCATCAATGATGAAAAATACTCGAATGTAGTGGAGAAAAAGCATCAATCAAGCCAATTTGTGGTGCACAGGTCGTAGGCCAAGTGGGCCCAAAAGAGTTAAAAAAAAATACAAACTTTTCATATTATTCATTGTTTGCGCTAATGTGTGTGCCCATGGTCCATCTATTGATGGGCACATGGCAGCCAAGGAAACCGAGACTGGAGCAATTCTTGACCAGCAGTTACCGGACCAAAGACTATATTTTTTTATATATTTTACGCCAAATTTATTTCTTATTATTCACACAATAGTAAATGGTAGAGTAAAACTTTTAGAGGATGCTGACCGTATAGATGTTTGGCCAATCCCTAAATGGGCCTCCAAACCACAAAATCAGCCTGATTAGTTATTTCAAACCTTTGGATCCTTGTACCCAAATAATGGTCAATAACGCTCAAATTCCCACGATTAAAATCAACCCATGAAAATAACTCCAGTCCAAAGCTTAGAAATCACTAATCAGATTGATTTTTGATTTGTAGGTCCACTTGAGGATTGGCCAAACATCCATATGGTCAGTGTCGTCTACAAATGTGGCACGTGGCTCATATTATGAGTTTCATTGAGGGCGGTCAGCGAAGTTTTACTGTAAATGGTGTAATTTAATAGAATAAACCACCAAAAACCAAAAAGATAAACCCATAATCTATGTAGAAAAAAAACATAACCTGTATATGCGATAAGTAAACAAACAAATTAAAAAATTAAAAAATATTGAGAGAGCACACAGATGAAGAAAAGCACATCAGCCTATCAGAAATTCGCAATTCTTAGTATTGAACCCAACAGGCAGATGAGACCCAAAGGAAGCTCTAAATCGTACTTCTAACAAATACATATATTTGCATATGTTGATGTACAATTGGTAAGACATTTGAATATCACTTCTGTGAGGAGATGGAGAGACATTTGAGTTATTTATAAACATCAGAGAAAAAAATGGAGAGAGACGGAGCGACGTAACGTTTGGGTTATTTAGAGGTGGTTTTGAAATCAAAACAGGACAACTCTTGGTTATCCCGTCTATATTAATGCTACATAGGTTAGTAATGTTTTGGAGGCATTTTCTAATAGAAGTTGTGCTACACTGGATCGAAGCCCATCTACAACTCATGAATCCTATAAGCCAAACTCATTCAAATCGTAAAAGAAGGAAACAGTTATGCAATAAAGATTCTGCACCACTAAAAGAAAGATATTTAAATCTAAGACCTAGTAATGGCTGTGCAAGGGAGAGGGAAAGACACAAAGAGGAGAGAGGAGAGACATTTTGGGAAGGTGAACAAACGTTTTAAGAAAAAAGGGACGTTTAAAAAATTGAAGAAACGGTTTTATTGGAACACCATGAAGCTATTATAAATAAAGATTTTAAAAAGTATAAATTACCCTTAATTTGTTTAGTTACATAAAACAAAGTGTGAAGGTTGTTTTTGTAAAATACATAAAAGTTGGAGAAGAAGCCACGTGGATGAGAGAGAATCGCCTCCTAGCAAAGCATATCCCTAAATTGGAGAAGAGAAAACGTCGGACATAGCAGATGAGAGAGGTTAAAAAAGGAGGAAGGATTTTTTTTTTAACGAAATAAATGGTGGGATAAAGATGGGGGTATTTTTGGAAAAACTATTGAAAAAAAGATGGGGAGAGCGGCACCTCAGCAGTGCCCAGCTTTAGTATAGATAATAGATAGATAGATAATAGATTTGCGTATTATACGCGTTTAATACCTGAATTTTTTATTTTTTTTAAGAAACGTTTAATACTTCCATATAAAATTAAAAATAAAAAAAAAATCGCGAATATTAAGACTATACGAATAAAACACGTATTATTCGCGTTTAATACACGGATTTATTTTATATATTTTAAAAATAAAAACATATTAAACGGCCGCATAAATGAAAATTTTGGTAAAATTTAATTTTGGTAAAATTTAGGCTTTTTAAGGCTAAACGAATATGACATTTCAACTATGACCGGATTTGTTTTTATCCCAAAACCAAATTAAATTCGAACTTTTCCCGTTTCGAATCTTTGCCGTGTACCGAATTGCTAACTATGGTATAGATACATAGAAGTATAGAGATATAAGTAAAATAGATGGAGAAAGTGTAATCACTACAAGAAATTTGGATTATAGCGACCGAATTTTAGCGACGGCCAGACAAATACGTCGCCATACGTATATTTAGCAAGGACCAAAGACCAACCCGTCGGTATAAGGAATGGCGCCAAAAAAATTCCACACCTATAGCGACGGCCAGAGGAAAACCGTTTCTATATATATGTATAGCGACGGCCAGGTCCATATCGTCGGTAAATATATGATATAACGACGGCTAAGACCGTCTCTATAAGAGCATATAGCGAGGGTCAGGAACCGGCCGTCGGTAAAACGCTATATATAAAAAAAAAAAAGGTTGGGTTTTCGCATTCCGCGCGAAAACCCCTTTCTCCTCTTCTTCTCAAAATCCCTCTCCTCCACCCCGAAACCCATTTCCCCTTGATTTCCACCTCTCCTCTTCTCCGTTCGCCACCGTCGACACCGCCTTCCTCCATTCAATCGACGTCCGTGCTTCCGGCGACTTCCCGGCCTTCGGACGCGTTATCAAGTAAGTTTTTTTTCCTTTTTTTTTTGGTATTTAATTATCTTCGTCTCCCCCACTTACCGCAGGGGTGTTTTTCCACTCCTTGGTGGAGATATACACCAAACAGCACCTTTGATTGGTAACGATTTAAGTATTTAGGGTTTATGATGGATATTTGGGATAAATCCCATGAAAATGACTACAATCCAACGTTAGAAATCTCTGATCAAGGTGATTTTTGGTTTGTAAGTCTACTTATGGTTCGGCCTAACATCCTTACAATCAGTGGTCTCTAAGAATGTGCCACTTGACTCATACCCACACAGATCGAGTAGAACTTGCTGACAGACCTCAATATGAGCTACTTGGCATATTCTTTGAGATTTCTAACAGGATGAATGTTTGACCTAAAACCCTAGATGGATACACAGACTAAAAATTTGCCTGATTAGTGATTTTTAAGCAATGGATTGGAGTTGTTTCCATGAATTTGAGCATTTAATTAAGGTTCAAAGGTTTGAAATCAGTAATCACTAATTTCTTATTGCCCATTTTAGGGTTACAAAGATTTAAAGGTTTGAAATCAGTAATCAAGCTGATTATTGATTTCTTGTTGCCCATTATTAGAGCAAAGGATAAAGGGTAGGGATCGAGGGCACCCATTTTTGACACCCATTTTGGTGTACCCACATAGAAGATGAATCAATGGCTGATTTTTGGTGAATAATGAGTAATGGGCAGCGAAGCCACGTGGCACATTTTTAATGGATACTAACCATATGGATGTGTGTGGCCAATCCCTAGGCAGACCTACAAACCAAAAATAACCCTGATTAGTGATTTATAAGTGTTGCATTTGTGTACCTCAAATTCCCACAGTTGAAATCAGCCCATGAAAATAAGTCCAATCCCATGGTCGACTTACAAACCACAAATCAGCCCGATTAGTGATTTAATAAGTGTTGCATCTTTGTACCTCAAATACTGCTCAAATTCCCACAGTTGAGATCAGCCCATGAAAATAAGTCCAATCCAAAGCCTATAAATCACTAATCAGGCTGATTTTTGGTTTGTAGGTCCACCATGGGATAGGACAAACATCCATATGGTCCGAGTCCTGTAACAGTGTGCCACGTGGCTTATATTGTGTCCCTGTCATTTTATCTGTCATTTTAGATCTGTCAATGGAGCCCGACCCATGCCTTAAATGGCTGACTGATTGCACCTGAGAACACATTTTTGACTCCCATTTTGGTGTACCCATTTTGGGGCATAAACTAAGGATTTTGGGGTTATTTGAGGTTGTGGCATGGGTTCCCTTCTAGCCAAGTGAAAAGGAAATTAGGAATCACAATCTCTTAATTTTCTCTTTTCAAACTTGTAATTTGTATATATTGATAACTATGCAAGATCCCATCTCTAAATTTGTACCTTCTAGGTATATAGATATTATTTATGTAGTATATGTCATTAATTTTAACACGGACATGAGGCTGGCCATGCATTTATGAAAAGATTATGAAACAACAAAGAAAGAAAAATTGGATCTTTGTTACTTTAATTACTGTTTAGATAGTTGGATTACTTCGATACTAGTATGTTTATATTCTTATGTGTCAAGTGCTAGAATCAATGAAACGACTAGATCAGAAGCATCGTTTAGCAATCATAATAGTTGTTTTACACTTACACACACACGCATGCGTGCGTACACACACATTATGTTTGCAATTAGACAATATCTTCATATTCCGTTGTTTTGCATTCGTATGAGTGTGATTGAGTTGGCTAGATCAAGAGATACATAATTTTTGAGTTTTGATTTCTCTACCCTATGGGTGAGAACTAGGGTGAGACATCCTAGATATACTAGTAAAATATTTAATAAGAATGATAGAGGGACCATCTTGGGTTCCAAGACAAAATGTCATTATAGCAGAACAACAATGTGACAAAAAAGTGGATTGGTGTAATATGTGATACTTGTTAATTACTCTTTCTTGATCTAAAATGCCATCCATGTCTAAATGTTCCTTCCTCAAAAATAATTAGGGGGTATGAGTGTATTATACACACCATTAATCCACTTGTATCCTATGTTCTTTAATAATTTAATTCCTTAAAACAATGCATTAATTATATCCATTTTATTTTTTTTGCAATTTATGAAAAAATAGACGGTTGACCAAGTCATCGTTTTGTCGCTACTGGTCCGTCATGTTGGACGCTACTCGAAAATGACACACCAAGTCCATCGTATTTGAGTAAAAAGGCAATTTTCATCATTAGCCTACTTATTTTGCGTTTCTTTTATTCTCGTGTATCTTGTTTATATTCATCATTGGATTTTATTCTCTTATTGTCATGTGTCTTTCCATTTGTTTTATTTTTATTTTGATAAGTATTTATCTTTCCATATTCATCGTTAGCCTAATGGAATAAATTTTGTAATGTATATATGTTGGTAGAAATACTTCATTATTAGACAAAGTAACTAATTCCAAATCCAGTGTTTCTCTCATATTTGATTTATATAGCACATCTTTTTCTTTAGATATTTGATTGAATTTTTGTCATTATTTATACTTGTTCTTAGTTAGTAATTGTTAATTTATCTTAAGTTTATGTTGTATATAAATGTGAATTGTGCACACATACACACATATGCATGCATATATATGCATTAAACCTTAGATCTCCCGTTCAAGAATCACTTTGTGACAATTATGTGGCTTATCACCTATTTATGATACATTAGTTGTAAACTATGACGTTTGGTTCTCATTTGAGACTAAATGCAAGTTAACAACTTATTTGTCTTTTTGGTGATAAGGAGTAATTGTCTGCTGTTGATTCTTGAATTGTCCCTTTGGACAGTTTGGGAATGCATAATCTCTAGTACAGTCAGTAGTTAAAGTGTTTATTTCCATTTGTAGGATAGTTTCGGCGAGCATTCCTTTTGTTCTCTGGGTACATATTTAGACAAGGTGACATGTTTGCCCCTAGTCTAAGTCGTGTACTTGGAGAACTATGGGGAAATGCTGCCGAAATTTTCCTTCAAAGAGAAATAATCACTTGGCTATTGAGTGTACTAGAGATTATGCATTCCTGAATGGGATAGGATCAACCCACCCTTTAGAGATGAGATAGGAAGCATGATGCATGTGCATTTGAGTTGTGTGTGACAACGTGCTTAATTTCAGTTGAAGGTGGCGTTATTTTGAAGGAGATATAACGATGGATAAAAGTTGGGTTGGGAAGCCAAAAAATAGCCCCGAGTATCTAAACGGAGTAGGACAATTCTTGGATTTTGCATTTTCTCGTTCAGAGTACGGAGACAAGATCAAGTGTCCATGTAAAAAATGTTGTCATGCATTCCTAAAGGATCGACTAGAAGTATATTGGGACCTAGTATTGATTGGGATAATTCCGGATTATACCGTCTGGTTGTACCATGGAGAGTATGATAATGAATATATGAGTGATGAGGCTGACGGGGGTGATGATATGCAAGGAATGTTACAAGATGCATATGGAATGACGAACTTTGATCGTGAAGAGGAGAATGTATTGAATGAGACTAGATCGAGTGAGCCAAATCCAGAAGCGAATAAATTTTATGAATTGTTAAAGGATGTCGAGACTGAATTGTACCCAGGTTGCACAAAATTTTCAAAATTATCTTTTATTGTACGGTTGTTACACTTGAAGTGTCTTAACGGATGGAGTAACAAATCATTCGACATGTTGCTTGAGTTGTTAAAGGAGGCATTTCCTGTTGGTGAAACGTTGCCTAAGAATCATTATGAATCCAAAAAGATCCTTCGGGATCTTGGGATGCATTATACGAAGATAGATGCATGCCCGAATGACTGCATGTTATACTGGAAGGAGCATGAGACCGCAAATGAATGTGTCGTATGTGGCGAGTCCAGGTGGAAACCGATTACACATCAATCTACTGAAGATGCTTCCACTTCGTCTACAGAGGCTAAGAAAATACCTGCGAAGATTTTGCGTTATTTTCCGTTGAGACCGAGACTTCAGAGGTTGTTTATGTGTTCAAAAACAGCCGAACATATGAGATGGCATGCCGAGGGTCGTACAAAAGATGGCGTGTTGAGGCATCCAGCAGATTCGAAGGCGTGGGAAGCTTTAGACGAGAAATACCCATCGTTCGCTTCTGAACAGAGGAATGTTAGAGTTGGGATAGGGAGCGATGGCTTCACTCCTTTTAGTTATACAAGTACTCCTCACAGTACATGGCCAGTAATTATTATTCCATATAATTTGCCGCCATGGATGTGTATGAAACAAACATCTTTCATGTTGACGTTGCTTATTCCTGGCCCTAAGGCTCCTGGGAACGACATCGATGTGTACCTGCAACCATTGATCGAAGAATTGAAGGAATTATGGACAGATGGATTTGAGACATACGATGCCTCTTTAAAACAAAATTTTCGGTGTCATGTAGGAGTCATATGGACTATTAATGACTTCCCTGCACTTGCAAACTTGTCAGGGTGGAGCACCAAGGGAAAACTTGCTTGTCCCTCATGCCACAAGGATACTTGTTCAGTCAGATTGCAAGAAGGACATAAAGAATGTTACTTGGGACATCGTCGATTCCTACCAACTGATCATAAATTCCGACATAATAAGAAGTCGTTTAATGGTAGAAAAGAATTAAAAAGTGCTCCAAAACCATTGACCGGTGGGGATGTGCTCGACCAGTTACGGGACTACGAGCAGATAACATTTGGGAAGTCAGATAAGGATAAAACTGGGAGGAAGAGAAAGAGGGATGATTGTAATTTACCTAAGAATTGGAAAAAGAAGAGCATTTTTTTTGAATTGCCGTATTGGAAAGATCTCTTGTTGCGGCACAATTTGGATGTCATGCACATTGAAAAGAATGTGTGTGATAATGTGATCGGGACATTGCTAAATATGGAGGGTTCTAAAGATAACCTGAAGGCTCGTTTGGATATGAAATTAATGGGTATAAGAAATGAACTTCACCCCATTCCAGATGGGAGGAAACTTTTACTTCCCGCTGCATGTCACACGATGTCTTTGGTTGAGAAAAGGAAATTCTGTCAAATCTTGAAAGATGTGAAGGTTCCAGATAGTTATTCGTCGAATTTCTCACGATGTGTTCAAGTGAAGCAATGCAAGATCTCGGGGCTCAAGAGTCACGATTGTCATGTTCTCATGCAACAATTTCTTCCGCTTGCAATACGTGGTAACTTACCAAAGAATGTGTGTTCAGTTTTGATTGAGTTGTCCACGTTCTTCAGGCAGTTATGTTCGAAGGTGTTGAATGTGAAAGAATTGGAGCAACTTGAATCGCAGATTATTGTAACACTTTGCAAATTAGAAATGATCTTTCCGCCGGCATTTTTTGATATAATGGTGCATTTGCCCATTCATCTAGCTGGTGAAGCCAAGGTGGCCGGACCCGTACAATATCGGTGGATGTATCCAATTGAGAGGTACCTGCATAGGCTCAAAACATATGTTCGAAACAAAAATTATCCGGAAGGGTCAATTGCCGAAGGGTATATTTGTGAAGAATCATTGATATTTTGCTCGAGATACTTGCATGACATTGAAACGAGGTTCAACCGGCCACAACGGAATAGCGATGCTATTGATGCTGAATCATGTGGGAAGTTATCCATTTTCACAGAAATTGGTCGTGCCATAGGGAAGGCTACAACATACATGCTAAGCAACCTTGACTGGGAACAAGCTCATCTCTATGTGCTAAACAACTGCCCCGAAGTCGCTCCATTTATTGAGTAAGATTAATTATTCCAAATCTACTTTCGGTATGTATTTCATATAAATTGGTTCTTATTGACGTGTTATTTATTGTACAGGCAACACAAATTAATAATCAATACCAATAATCGACGTATGGGACCTAGGGATGTTGAACTGAAACATATCAAGGAGTTTTCTTCATGGTTTAAACAACATGTACGATTTAGATATCATACAAATACTTTTATTTTTTAAGTGTAATTATATATAGTTTAAATGTATTAACCTTATTTTTTAAACATGCTTAGGTTTCGCAGATGCGATTAAATGGCGAGCAAATACATGAATCTCTCGAAATGTTATCTCTGGGTCCTTCTTGGACAGTGAAATCTTTTAAGGGTTTTATTGTAAAAGGGTTTAGATTTCACACAGAAGATAGAGAGAGAAAGAGAAAAACTCAAAATAGTGGAGTTTTTATAACTGCAGAGACTAATAGCTTTGCAAGCGCGAGAGACACAAATCCAACAACAGGCAATGTCGAATACTATGGCATTTTAAATGATATTCTGGAGCTACAGTATCCTGGCGAAAATCAGATCATGTTATTTAAATGTCATTGGTATGATGTCCTGACTCATGGAGGATTCCGACAAGATGAGTATGGGTTCAACTGTGTGAATGTCAAACGAACCTTAAATACCAATGAACCATTTATTCTCTCAAGTCAGGCACAACAAGTTTTTTATGTCCAAGACAACAACAATGCTGATTGGCGCGTTGTACTAAAGACACAACCACGAGACACATACAACATGGTGTCAACTGAGGACCTAGAAGAAGGGCCTTTCCAAGTAAATGAGCCCGGGTTGTACCAACAGGAACCCGACTCCAATGATGATGTCAGTTGGGTTAGGGATGATGTCGACGGAGTTGTTGTTGAAGGTTATGGAGTAGATCAAGCTTTCATCAATGATGAGGATCCATTGTAATTTTTAATATATGTTGTAATTTTCTTTTTGTAATATGTATGATTAATGAAATTGAGTTTATTCTGTGAATATTATTCGTGCATATATGGCCTAATATTAGTCGTGCAAGAATTTAGATATGCCTCGACAAAATAAAGTGTTTAGGAAGACTACATCGAGAGCCCCATTGCCAGTGTCGGCCCCATCGACAGTATCAGGCCCATCGTCAGCCCCATCCCCAATGGCAGCTCCATCGCCAGCACCATCCCCATCCCCATCGTCAGCCCCATCCCCAGTGGCAGCTCCATTGCCAGCCTCATCACCAGCCCTACAGTCGACGCCTGGTAGTGCTGGTATGATATAAGTTGCTGATATTATTGTTTGATGTTATAAATTTTGTATACTCATTGATGTGTTTTTGTTTAATTTTTGAAACAGCTTCTACCAGCGTCCGGAGGAGAGGGCCCACACGAGGAGTGGGTCATTTTGGCATTCCATTTGGCCAAAAAATGCAAATTGAATGGAATGAACTAGGCCAACCTGTAGGTGATGGGGCTCGTTCATTTGGACAAGTATTGGGGACGGTTGTTAGGCATTCTGGTCACGCATCATTGCAGTTAAAGAGATGGTCTAACATTCCTGATGATGCGAAGGAGAGGATGTGGCAAATAGTAAAGGTAGATGACATGATTTTTTAATACTATTTTTACTGATTTTGACTTAGTTATTATCCATTTTTACTTTTAGTAAATGATGTGATTTTTAATAGTATTGTTGCTTAACATTTCAGCAACAAGTTGATATCAGCGATGACCACAGACCGTGGGTCATGCAGTCAATGGGAACTAAATACAGCGATTGGAGGAATGATTTGAAGAAAAATTATGATGCCATGGACACGGATGAGCTTCGATTACAGAATAAACCCATAGGCATCTCAGATGCTGATTGGGCATCTCTAGTCGTGTACTGGAGTAGTGATGAGTTTCAGGTATTTCAAAAATAAAATTTCATTAACCGTCTGGTTCTATGTCATGACATTGAATTTGTTGCAGGCAATGTCAAAGCAAAATAAGGCGAACCGTAGTAAGCAGACCATGAAACATACTGGGGGCACGAAGAGTTTTGCGCGCCACAAAGATGAGGAGGTGCGTATATGATTTCAATATATCACTGCTTATTTTTTAAGTTACTTTGACCTATTATTGTTTAATAATATATATGTTTTTTCTTCAAGAATAGGCTCGGAGTAGGACAGACGGTACTACACCGAGTCGAGTTGACTTATTCTTCCGAACCCATCTTAGAAAAGACGGGTCGCCAGTTGATTCTACATCTGCTGATATCATGGTACGCAAGATGTCTATTTTAAATAAAAATATAATTGTCTTTTACTAACTAATTTGTTTTGAATCTAGTCCAAATTTAGGGAGCTTTCACAGAGTCGAGTGTCAGAGAGTGGTGAGAGTTCTACTCCCGCACTTACAGCTGATGAGATTTATACCAGCGTGATGCCCCCAGAGCGACATGGACGGGTACGCGGCTTTGGTCTAGGCCCGACACCGACTTCGGTCTTTGGCTCATCATCTAGCTCATCCAGTTCCAGTTATAAGGTTCTTCAAAATGAGTTCCAACAGATGCAAGAGCAAATGCAGAAGATGCAGGAGCAGATGCAAAAGCAGGAGGAGATGCATCAACAAGCCCAATCCCAGATGCAGGAGCAGATGCAGCAGCAAGTGAGTAGGATGGTGCAAGAGCAGATGGTTGCATTTTTTCGCTCCATGCAATCAACTAACATACCACCTCAGAGCCAAGACCAGCATCAGTCCAACGAAGCAAATGATGATCAGGTACATCTATATTTATGAGATATGATTGTTGTATTTAAGTACTCAACATGAGGTTTTAAGTTAGGTCAAATTTAGGACCTCGACGTCCAAATCGGGAAAACAATGTCCGAATCTCCCGAAACCGGTTACAACACTTATATTGCATTGAAACAAATATGTTGGAAAAGACGGGATAAAAAACAGATGTCCGATTAGGAATCTGTAGTCAGTTATAGGTTTAGGCATTTACAGGTTTTAAGTTAAGTCATATTTAGGACTCCGACGCCTAAATCGGGTAAATAAACTCCGAATCTCCTGAAACCTGTTACAACACTTCTATTGTGTTGAAACATATATGCTAGAAGAGACGGGATAAAAAACAGATGTCCGGTTAAGAATCTGTACTCAGTTATAGGTTTAAGTATTTATAGGTTTTAAGTTAGGTCAAATTTACGACATCGACGTCCAAATCGGGTAAACGAGGTCCGAATCTCCCGAAACTTGTTACAACACTTCTATTATGTTGAAACAAATATGCTGGAAAAGACGGGATAAAAAATAGATGTCCGGTTAGGAATCTGTAGTCAGTTATAGGTTTAGGCATTTACGGGTTTTAAGTTAAGTCATATTTAGGACTCCGACGCCCAAATCGGGTAAATGAACTCTGAATCTCTCGAAACTTGTTACAACACTTCTATTGTGTTGAAACAAATATGTTGGAAGAGACGGGATAAAAAACAGATGTCCGGTTAAGAATCTGTAGTCAGTTATAGGTTTAAGTATTTATAGGTTTTAAGTTAGGTCAAATTTACGACATCGACGTCCAAATTGGGTAAACGAGGTCCGAATCTCCCGAAACTTGTTACAACACTTCTATTGTGTTGAAACAAATATGTTGGAAAAGACGGGATAAAAAACAGATGTCCGGTTAAGAATCTGTAGTCAGTTATAGGTTTAAGTATTTATAGGTTTTAAGTTAGGTCAAATTTACAACATCGACGTCCAAATCGGGTAAACGAGGTCCGAATCTCCCAAAACTTGTTACAACACTTCTATTATGTTGAAACAAATATGCTGGAAAAGAATGGATAAAAAATAGATGTCCGGTTAAGAATCTGTAGTCAGTTATAGGTTTAGGCATTTACGGGTTTTAAGTTAAGTCATATTTAGGACTCCGACGCCCAAATCGGGTAAATGAACTCTGAATCTCTCGAAACTTGTTACAACACTTCTATTGTGTTGAAACAAATATGTTGGAAGAGACGGGATAAAAAACAGATGTCCGGTTAAGAATCTGTAGTCAGTTATAGGTTTAAGTATTTATAGGTTTTAAGTTAGGTCAAATTTACGACATCGACGTCCAAATCGGGTAAACGAGGTCCGAATCTCCCGAAACTTGTTACAACACTTCTATTGTATTGAAACAAATATGTTGGAAAAGACGGGATAAAAAACAGATGTCCGGTTAAGAATCTGTAGTCAGTTATAGGTTTAAGTATTTATAGGTTTTAAGTTAGGTCAAATTTACGACATCGACGTCCAAATCGGGTAAACGAGGTCCGAATCTTCCGAAACTTGTTACAACACTTCTATTATGTTGAAACAAATATACTGGAAAAGACGGGATAAAAAATAGATGTCCGGTTAGGAATCTGTAGTCAGTTATAGGTTTAGACATTTACGGGTTTTAAGTTAAGTCATATTTAGGACTCCGACGCCCAAATCGGGTAAATGAACTCTGAATCTCTCGAAACCTGTTACAACACTTCTATTGTGTTGAAACAAATATGTTGGAAGAGACGGGATAAAAAATAGATGTCCGGTTAAGAATCTGTAGTCAGTTATAGGTTTAAGTATTTATAGGTTTTAAGTTAGGTCAAATTTACGACATCGACGTCCAAATCGGGTAAACGAGGTCCGAATCTCCCGAAACTTGTTACAACACTTCTATTATGTTGAAACAAATATGCTGAAAAAGACGGGATAAAAAATAGATGTCCGATTAGGAATCTGTAGTCAGTTATAGGTTTCGGCATTTACGGGTTTTAAGTTAAGTCATATTTAGGACTCCGACGCCCAAATCGGGTAAATGAACTCTGAATCTCCCGAAACCTGTTACAACACTTCTATTGTATTGAAACAAATATGTTGGAAGAGATGGGATAAAAAACAGATGTCCGGTTACGATTCTGTAATCAGTTATAGGTTTAAGTATTTATAGGTTTTAAGGTAGGTCAAATTTACGACATCGACGTCCAAATCGGGTAAACGAGGTCCGAATCTCCCGAAACTTGTTACAACACTTCTATTGTGTTGAAACAAATATGTTGAAAAAGACGGGATAAAAAACAGATGTCCGGTTAAGAATCTGTAGTCAGTTATAGGTTTAAGTATTTATAGGTTTTAAGTTAGGTCAAATTTACGACATCGACGTCCAAATCGGGTAAACGAGGTCCGAATCTCCCGAAACTTGTTACAACACTTCTATTATGTTGAAACAAATATGCTGGAAAAGACGGGATAAAAAATAGATGTCCGGTTAAGAATCTGTAGTCAGTTATAGGTTTAGGCATTTACGGGTTTTAAGTTAAGTCATATTTAGGACTCCGACGCCCAAATCGGGTAAATGAACTCTGAATCTCCCGAAACCTATTACAACACTTCTATTGTATTGAAACAAATATGTTGGAAGAGACGGGATAAAAAACAGATGTCCAGTTAAGAATCTGTAATCAGTTATAGGTTTAAGTATTTATAGGTTTTAAGTTAGGTCAAATTTACGACATCGACGTCCAAATCGGGTAAACGAGGTCCGAATCTCCCGAAACTTGTTACAACACTTCTATTGTGTTGAAACAAATATGCTGGAAAAGACGGGGTAAAAAACAGATGTCCGGTTAGGAATCTGTAGTTAGTTATAGGTTTAGGCATTTACGGGTTTTAAGTTAAGTCATATTTAGGACTCCGACGCCCAAATCGGGTAAATGAACTCTGAATCTCCCGAAACCTGTTACAACACTTCTATTGTATTGAAACAAATATACTGAAAAAGACAGGGTAAAAAACAGATGTCCGGTTAGGAATCTGTAGTCAGTTATAGGTTTAGGCATTTACAGGTTTTAAGTTAAGTCATATTTAGGACTCCGACGCCCAAATTGGGTAAATGAACTCCGAATCTCCCGAAACCTGTTACAACACTTTTATTGTATTGAAACAAATATGTTGGAAGAGACGGGATAAAAAACAGATATCCGGTTAAGAATCTGTAGTCAGTTACAGGTTTAAGTATTTATAAGTTTTAAGTTAGGTCAAATTTACGACCTCGACGTCCAAATCGGGTAAACGAGGTCTGAATCCCCCGAAACCTGTTACAACACTTATATTGTATTGAAACAAATATGTTGGAAAAGACGGGATAAAAAACAGATGTCCGATTAGGAATCTGTAGTCAGTTATAGGTTTAGGCATCTACAGGTTTTAAGTTAAGTCATATTTAGGACTCTGACGCCCAAATATGGTAAACGAAGTCCGAATCTCCCGAAACCTGTTACAACACTTATATTGTATTGAAACAAATATGCTGGAAGAGATGGGGTAAAACACAGATGTCCGGATAGGAATCTGTAGTCAGTTAGACATTTAAAGGTTTTTAAGTTTAACTTTAATTCCTCATTTCGTTTACTTTAATTCTTCATTTCATTTACATTAAATCTTAACATTTTATATATTAATTATTTTACTTTTATTTGTTTTGCAGGACCTAGATGCTGATTGATCGTATCTTCTACTTTTCCAGATTTATTTTTGAAATTTTATAACATTGTTAAATTTAAAACAATCAATATTGTAGAAATTTAATTATTTAAGATATTGAATTTTTTATTTTTTTTAAATTCTGATTTTATTATATGGACATGGAATAGGAAAATGTGGTATTATATACATTGTACAGGTACAGGTACAATAAATTATGCAAAAAAATTAAAATTGGAATTAATACTATCAACCCTTTTAGCGACGGCCAATGACCGTCGCTAAAACATATATAGCGACGGCCAGAACTTTACCCGTCACTATATATATCATATAGCGACGGTCAATTTACATGCCCCTCGCCATATACATGTTTTAGCGACGGTCACAGGTCTATGACCGTCGCTATATACAGTTTTAGCGACGGTCATTCGCCGTCGCTAAAAGTGTTTCACAGATAATTACACTTTTTAGATATACCGACGGGGCTGACCGTCGCTGAAACATATATAGAGACGGCCAGAACATTAACCGTCGCTATATATGTCATATAGCGACGGTCGATATACATGCCCCTCGCTATACACATGTTGTAGCGACGGCCAGAGGCTTGTGGCCGTCGGTATATACATATTTAGAGACGGTCCTTGGCCGTCGCTAAAAGGTTTTGGCAGGTAACACACATTTAGATATACCGACGGGCGTTTTTGAGGTGACCGTCGGTAATACCTTTTACCGAGGAAATCTATAGCGACGGGTAGCGACGGTCGTTTTGGCCGTCGGTATAACATATAGCGACGAATTGTATCCCTATACCGACGGTCATCGGCCGTCGCTGAAAGTCTTTTTTCCTGTAGTGAATATAACAGTCATCACAATAACTTAACGATATACCTTACTTAATCCTAGGAGAAACATGGGCTAGCAATGGATTCTTCATCACGACAGTGAACTGTTGCGTCTCTGTTAAGTCCACGTTATCTCCTTTCATTGCCGTCCATTCAAACTCCCTCACCAAATTGGCCACGAAGTACTCTAGATGAAGCATTGCTAAATTAAGACCAGGGCAAATCCTCCTACCAACACCAAACGGCATCATCTTAATCTCTCTGCTCCCCGTTATATCAACTACTTCCACTTGATCACTACTCATGAACCTCTCTGGCTTGAACTCCATCGGATCTTCCCAAACTTTTGGATCCCACCCCATCTCCGCTACCATGAAATTCACCGTAGCGTTTTTCGGTATATCGTAGCCTTCTAAAGTGATATCCTCAGTGACTGCATGCGGCAGCACGAAGTGTCCCGGTGGGTGACGCCTCAGCCCTTCCAACACCACCGCCTTCAGGTACGGCATCTTCTGTAGGTCCTCCTCTTTGATCTCATCTTCTGATCTCACTACTCCTTGGATCTCTTCAAACACCTTTGCTTGTATGTCCTGGTTCTTCACGAGGTTGGCCATGATCCACTGCAACGCGGTGGACGTTGTGTCGGTACCCGCGTTTAGAAACTCCGAACACAAACTAACCATCTCATGTTCGTTCAGCTTCCTTCCTCCTCCATCTGGAACAGAGAGATTGAGAAGGGTATCGATGTAAGAGACGATGAAGTCGCCCTCGTTGTGCTTCTTCCTTTCTTGACGGGCTCTTATTAGAGGGACGAGGACATTTTCTTGATTACGTCGCAGCTCGAAGAGCTCTGACCACCGTTTTCGAAACACAATCTTCCCTAACCTGGGAAAGAAATTGAGGATGTTGAACCTACTGAAACTCACGAGGATAGACCGTTGTACATATTCGATTTCTCTAATGACTTTCTCATCGAATTTCTCTCCGAAACACATGAGGACGAGCAAGCAGAACATCGAGTATTGGAAGTGATCCATCACGGAAACAGGTTGACCCGATTCGGTTTGATCCTTCAGCTTGTTCTTTAATATCTCCAATACCCACTTGCGGCCATGAGAGTAGGACTTGATCCGAGAAGGGTGGAGGATCTCAGAGGTCAGGTTTCGTCGGAGAAGACGCCAAAGCGAGCCATAGGCAGCAGAACTGATGTTGTGTTGGTTGCTGCTCATGATGCGGCCTGTTTCAGGAGCTGAAGGGCGATCAGCGAAGTTGGCGCCGTTCTGGATGAGAGCTTGATGGGCGAGATTATGGGTGGCTATAAAGATGGCTGAACGATGGCCGATTTGGACAGTAACGATGGGGCCATACTTTGTGTGGAGACGTCGGAGTATCGGCTCGAGATCGGAGAAGGACCTGCGAAGCCATTGGAAATTGTCAAAGATGGGTATGGTGGGTGGACCTGGTGGTAATTTTCTTTGCTTGCTTGTGTTGTTCTGGAGGAAATTGAAGAGGGATTTGATGGCTAGGCAGAGTAGCAGAGAGACAAAGAGGACGAACCAGGAGATCTCCATGTAAGGTAGACCGATGGATGGATAGGAACCTGGAGGAGATTATTGTGTTTGTGGTGCTTAGTTTATCTTGGAGGAAAAAATTTATATGTCATAGGACTTTGGATGTAGCCGATGCAGGTGGCCTACGTAGATCAGTTTTTTGGCTCCACCAACCGTATCCGTATGGCCATGTTTGGCCCACGCCCTGGTGGATATAGATACAAAAAATCAGTCAGATTGGTCATTTCTAGCCATATATTTTGGAACTTTTGTAGGATTTATTTTTGCCGTTGGATTCAAGCATTTTATTTTCATAATTTTTGGGTACTTAATCCAACGGACTAAAGCTACGTCACAGATAGGACAAAAAAAAAATCAACACAATGGTAGGTGGTGTGACCTCATAGAGTATGACTTTGATGACAGTGCCCTGTCATCAAGGCCGATGACAGGGTGCAATAGGAGCCACGTGGCATAATATTATAGGACTCTGACTGTATGGATGTTTTTCCAATTCCTATATAGACCTACAAACAAAAAATCAGATTGATTTGTGATTTCAAACCTTTGGATCTTTGTACCTCAAATGATGGTCAATATTGCTCAAATTTCCCACTGTTAAAATCAACCCATGAAAACAATTCCAATCCAACGTCTAGAAATCATTAATCGAGCTGTTTTTTTGTTCGTAGGTCCACCTGATGATTGGCCAAACATCCATACGGTCAGAGTCCTCTAAGAGTGTTCCACATGGCTCATATTGTGCCCTGTCATCGGCCTTAATGACAGAGTCCCGTCATCAAAGTTTTATTCGACCTCATATATCCTTTTATTTATCATTAGGACTTTTTCTTCTGTGTGTGTGACCTCATAACTACTTTTATTTAGGGTCGTGATGTAACAAGGTATACCTGAGATCTTTTCAAATGCGGAAGCGCAATTTTTGGTAGTAACCTGTGTCCTCTGGGTCTACTGACCGTATGGATGTTTAACCCATCCCTTAATAGACATTCATACCAAAAATCAGCTTGTTTGATGATTTGTAGCCGTCCTTTTAGTACTCAAAAGAGTGGTTACATTCAACGGCTATAAGAACGACTTAAAAAGTGCTAAACTCTAATGGATATAGACTACCAATCAGGGTGATCTTTTATGTGTATATCCAACAAGGGGTAGGATAAACATCCATGCGGTCCGTGGGTCCAGATGACAGTGCTGAATAACAAAAATCGTGCTTCCGCATTTGAAAAAGTTTCAGGCATCGTTTACATCCTTTTCCTTTTATTTTATTTAATTTGTTAGGTGCGATTACTTTTCATTGTACTTTAATACTGAAACAGAGTAAATCTTTGATGACAGGACCGTGTCATCGAGGCCGATGACATGGCGCAATAGGAGCCACGTGGCACTCTTATCAATGTCACGTGAACCCGAGAAACTTTGTTTATCTTTTGGAACGTACTGAGGTGTAAGCGTAAGTAGGAAGATCACTTCTAGTATGGACAGTGATAAGTACGTGGCATACTCTTAGAGGACTCTGACCGTATGGATGTTTTTCCAATCTCTATATGGACCTACAAACAGATCAGCTTGATTTGTGATTTCAAACCTTTGGATCTTTGTACCTAACATAATGGTCAATAATGCAAATTTGCCAGGGTTAAAATCAACCCATGATTGGCCACCTAATGATTGGCCAAACATCCATACGGTCAGAATCCTCTAAGAGTGTTCCACGTGGCTCATTTTGTGCCCTGTCATCAAAGTTTTATTCGAGGTGAAATTCTTTTTAGATCAGTTTTATTGCCACACGGAAGGACCGTGATAAGTACGAGGAAAACTTCTGTTACATTGCGCGGTGTTCGACAATACGTGCCACGTGGCATATTATTAGTGGACATTCACCGTATTGATGTTTGGCCAATCACTAGGCGGACCTATAAACCAAAAATATACCTAATCATTGTTTTCTCTCCGTTGAATTGAAGGTATTTTCATTGATTTTAACGGTACGAATTTGAGCATTATTGAGCGTTATTTGGGTGCATAGATCAAAAGGTTGTAAATCACTAATCAGACTAAGTTTTGGTTTGCAGATCCACAAAGGGACTGGCCAAACATCCATACAGTCAGCGTCCACTAAGAGTGTGCCACATGAACTGTATTTTTGCGTTGTGACAGAAGCATCTGTCATAAAGCTATGACAGACATGGGGCTTGATCGAATTCGCAGGGCATGACAGAGGGGGCGCGTAGTACACAAGTGAACCTCCAGCCGCCTTGTGTACTACATTTACTATCTGAGGTAAGCTTTTTTGGTGTTTTCGTGCCGCGTGTACGGGAGCATCCGCGCCATTGATTGTGCGATCATGATGTTTATTTTTGGTTTATAGGTCCGACCTCTCCACCTCTCACAATCCTCTATCCCTCTCCACCTATGTCTCTCTGACCTGAAAAAAATCCAAAACAAGAAATAAAAAAAAAACAAACAAACAAAAAAGGAGGATGAAGACGGCGACGTCGTTGCCACCACAAGTACGTCTCTCTCTCTCCTTCTCCACCTCTCTCTCTCTAAAATAGGCCCCACGGTAGTTAGTGCCGGGGGGGCCTGTTAGAGAGAGAGAGAGAGAGAGAGAGAGAGTTGTGGCGAGGGAAAGAGGTGGAGAAGAAGAGAGAGTGGTGAGAGAGGGAGGGACGAAGAGACTCAAGAGAGGGGTTTTGGTTTTTTTTTTGTCAAAGGGCATTTTCGGCCAAAAAGCACTCAAATGGGGGTGCTTATGGAATTTGTGGGGTGCAAATAGAATTTCCCTACCAAAAATCAACTTGATTAGTGTTTTCTAGGCGCTGGATCTTAGAACCCCCCAAAAAATATTGAATAGCACGGTTGAAAACCCACGAAAAATATTTAAATCCAACCGTTACACACCATCAATAGGCTATTTTTGGAATGTATGTCTACCTTCAGGCCACTAAGGCAGTCGCCTAAGGCCCCCTAGTAATTGAAAGCCCCCAGTAACCACATGGATGTTTAGCCCATCGCCCGTTGGATATACAAATCAAAAATAAACCTGATTGGTTATCTCTAGCCATACATTTTAATACTTTTATAGGATTGATTCTAGTCGTAGGATTCGAATATGTTTTTTGGGTAGTAAATACAATGGTTAGAAATCATCAATCAAGTTGATTTTTAGAGTGTTTATCCACGAATATGTGGGCTAAACATCCAAACAATCATTTGGGCCCAAATAGTCCTCTGCAAAAGAAATTAAAACGAAAAGGCATGCACCCCAATAAATCATATCATCTAACAGGTTGCAAAAAAGTTAAAGTTAAACTAGTTATCACAAGTTATCGCAAATAAGTATAGGTTACAAACAATAACTCCTCACAAATTAAAGTTAAACATATTACCGGCCATGTCATGTCAGACAGATTTAGAAGAGCTTATAATTAAGGTTGAAGATATATACCTTTAATTTCCTAGAAAAATGGCTAATCGTTTGCAAAAAAAGAAATGATTATCGATCAAAAGAATATAATTAGATAGAACTAGAAAATGAACATGTATTAGTTCAGAGACAAAAAAAAAAAAGAAATGATCAGAAGAATATACCATAATTCTCTTGGAAGAGCATAATCCACTCAGCTCTACATTCTGTCAGCTCTTCAATTGTGTAGCTAGCTTTTGATTTAAAAAATTTGACCTAATTAATTAGAAAATAGGTAGAGACCTAATTAGTAAATTGATTTTAAGACGTACAAGTGGAATTATAATACGTATAACAAATCGCTCACCGACGATTGAATTATGTCATCATCATATTTGCTAACGAGGTCTCTCATATACCTCATTACAAAAAATCACAAGATTTCATGTCATCTTGCTTCGAGCACTACGTGAAAAAATATAATTCGTTAATTAACTAAAACATAAACTTTTGACCAATAAAAAACTACAGGTACTAGTTTATACATTTTAATTACCTTAACTACCCTCCATAATAGTTCTTTCTTCCTTAATTTGTGGTCGTAATTGATTTTGAATTGTTTAAAGTCACTGTAAGAATTAAAACAATCGCTTTCAATTAATCTTTGGATGCATGTATAAATATTACTTAATTTACTAATATTGTAAGATTAGCTTACTGTTTGACATTATTTTTCAAATTTAAGTCAATTGTATTATTGAAGGAGTCGAAACAATAAATTGTCATCGATAATAAGTCGATGACAATCAAAATCCAATGTGCCATATATGTGAACATCAAGTTATTAGCAAGACATTTAACAAGTTATTAATTATCTAATCTAATAACAACAGAAAAGAGAATTACCTAATATTTAAGAGAATAAACAAAGTCTTCCCATCAAGGTATGTAAATACAAATATATTGAAAAAGAAATCTACAAATTGATCATCCGAAAACTACACATCCCTTAAACATGAACTGATGGATTGAGCACTGATAATGCTATTTTTATTAACCAAATGTCTTTCAATTAACATTTGGTGGACGTGGCTGATAAATTAAAAAAAAATAAACTTAATTAGAATGTATGTACCATCATCGTATTCATGAAATTCAGATAGATAAAAAAAACTTCAAAGTATCTTACCATTGATATAGTGTCAAGCACTGTGACGACACATCTTGTACTTCACAAACCAAAGATACATTGAGAAAGTTAATTTGAATCATCTCTGGTGTGTTAAATACTTTCGACCCCATAGTAACACTAATGGATATAGAAGATGGGTCGTGTGCACGCAAATGATCATAAAATTCAGAAATGAAAGTGAAATTGTCAACTTCACTTCGATCATGTACCTATAATCAAAATTAGAATTATAATTAATATATAAATATATTAAATCAAGTAGATTATAAAAATTAACAGATGTTTACATAATGAGCGTTTGTGGACTCCACCTATACTGTAGGCCATGTCACGATGCTGCCAACTGCATCTCCCGCCGTAGTGAACACATCACGAATCGGTATCAAGAGTTCAGCTTCCGACACTATGGGTACTTTGATCGACACGCGTAAACTATCAAATTCCAATGGAGTAAAGTGCACCATTTGGTCAGGTGCACTATCCAAAATGACCCCCTCGGCAACAATGTTTTGAGGGGTATGTAGTGCCAGCCTGCATGGTTTTTCATATAACGAAAAAGATAAACTTGATAAGATAGTTAAAATGAATTGAATAAATTATATTATATTAAGGTTTACAAAATGTACCTTTTCACCCCTACAGTTGGGGTCCGGGCTTGGACGACAACATGAGGCTACCTTTTGCATACCCGGGCTTGGACAGCTATATGAGGCTGCCTTATCAGATCCCTACGAAGGCATATGTTGTGGTGGTATGTATTGCGATGGCGTGTGTTACGATTGTTCTAGTTGTTCAATTTGTGCCTGCATCGCCTTTATCATTTGGGCCTGACTCTGTATTTGTGATATCAAATTTACTTGGTTCATTTTCAGATGAGCCAAGTGCGCTTTATTCCCACGTTTACGGATCTTGAAGTATTTTAAAGGGGTGACGAAATGCCCCATGCTCCTAACCCTACCAGGATGTTCCTGTGTCCCTAATGCCATTGTCAATACATCATTACTTCCCTCAATGGATAGGGATCCCACTTCAACTTGTTTTCTTAAATTATCCTATAAAAATATATGTAAATCAAAATTAATAATCATGATAACTTATTATATGTAATTCACGAGGCAAATTATTATATGAGGCAACTTACAATTTAAACAGACGTTTCCCTGACGGCGTGGTCTACATATTGTCCATCATTAGTCTGACGAGCCATTTTCCATAGCTCGCTCCGATCCACCTCTTCGGAGTTACTTAATTGTTTCTGTTATAAAATAAACAATTTACATCAATGATTATATATTTAAAAATTTTATAATTATAATAATTTTATATTTACCACAATTCTATAATTACAACTACTAACTTACCAACTCCTCAACCAGATTGGCATAAGACTTTCTGCCCAGGCGATGATTGTATGTATTCATCGCTCGCATTTCCTTTTGGGCTTCACAATATGCCCTCCCCTCTTCTGATATTTTTAAAGCTACAAAAACTTCCCAATCTGCTTGGTGGAAAATATCACATTTCTTTCGCAGGCACCCCTTTATTTTTCTTCGTCCCATTCTTGTTTACCTTCCACATTGACGTTCCACAAATGGGACATACCGTTGAATCTTTGTACTCCTTTTTATAAAGTATGCAATCGTTTGGACATGCATGGATCTTCTCATATGACATTCCTAATGCAAATAATGTCTTATTTGCCTGATGAATGGGTAAAGGCAGTTCATTATCGTTTGGGAGCATGTCTCCCAATAATTGTAGTAGCTCTGAAAAACCTTTATCAGACCACCCATTCTTACATTTTAAGTTCCATAATCTGACCAATGTTGATAACTTTGTAAACTTTAAGCAACTTGAATATAGGGCTTCTCGGCAACTTCAAGCAATTTTTGAAATATTTCATGATCACACGTGACGTCATCGTATGCAACCTAAACCATTTCTACTGCATCGCCAGCATCATCTGGAGTTGTCCCTCCTATCTCTTGATAGATGAAATCTTGTACATTACTACTTGACTCTACTTCAGTACTCGGAACTTGTTCTCCATGCTAAACCCACGTCTTATAATTTTGATCAATACCATTAAAAAACAAATGTCCTTCTATATCTTTAAGAGTATGTTTAGCAAGATTCCCGCATTTTTACATTGACATCCTATAGAATCAAGGTAACTCGCATTGTCTCCGGCAAACTTCAAAAATTGATTAACCCCATAACTATATACTCCCATGATCTTCTATCCTTGATCATCTAAGATCAATCCATTATATTAGACTTAAATAAGTATTGCATGATTCCTGAAATATATCTTGCACATCGAAACAAATTGAGATAAAGAACAATATGCATGTGTTTGGATACTTATCCCTATTTTGTTTTTAGTTTCTATCTAACTTTGCTAACTCTAAAGTTTCCTAACCCATTCAAAAATTGATATTGCTTCTTATTGGTCATATATATGTAGTGTCCATATTAGTTTAAAATTCGACAGCATTTCCCCGCACTTCTCCCTATATACATTTATTTTATGTCAATCCAACTACCAAAGTAGTTGAGACATAAAAATCAAAAGAAAGTAATAAATAAGAAGAAGATTTAGAAAAATGGTATCGAATTTAAATTAATACGAAGACTACATATATATGATCAATAAGAAGCAATATCAATTCTCAAACTGTTCACATTGGATAATTCAAGAATCACGATTTGTATAAGAGCCACATTCATACAAATAATGATTCTTAAACAGACGCGCAATTCTATGTTAACCCATGTAAGAAATTAAAGAATGGATCTCAGATAAGATTATATGTGTGAAACCTCTTATCTTTGATGGAGTCTTCAAGATCTCATGCTTATTATGGTAGTGCATTGTGCAAATGTAAAATAATAACAAGCAACATTTTAACTTCATAAGCTAGCTACAGCTAAAACTTGGATAGGTACAAACACACCCAATGTACTCATCCAACATCAATCATACAAATTCAATATATATGCATAATTATGTAGCTAAAAAAGAAAATTAAAACAAAAAAAAATTGATTGAGAATATATACATGCATGTAAAGTTCAATATAGCTAAGATATTAAATTCATACATATACTAATGGTGTGTAGTTGAAGCCTATTTTAAGTTAAGTCATCCGTTGTTAAACAAAGATCCATTATTTGGATACAAAGATCAAATGGTTTGAAATCACCAATAATGCTCAAATTCACACAGCTTAAATCAGCCCGTGAAAAATGGCTCCAATCGAACACTTAGAAATCAATAATTAGGTTATTTTTTATTTGTAGGACCACTTGGAAATTTGACATATCTTTAGTGATTTCTAATTGTTGGATTTGAGTAATTTTTGTAAGAAATATTTTCATATTCAATTTGACAAAGATTCCGTTTGACAAAAAAACATTCTTGTAACTGTTCCAACGAGCACCATTGTAGTGTAGAGATGCCATGGTACGCATACTTCGCCGACTACTCGAAGACCAGAAGACAGAGACAGCAAGAATCAGACGGTTGACGATATGAGTCATTTGAGTAACTGCCCATTTGTCAGTTAAAGATCGTGTTCGCTCGATTAGGAAGGTAAGTGACTTAGTGGCCATATAGGTTTAAAATGAATAAAATATAATGGTCAAACCAAGTCATTGGACAGACCCGAGTCTGAGTAACAAATATTGACTAATGGGAGAGTTTGATTGATTAAAGCTTGTCCAATCGATTGGGCTACCAATGGATTGGAGGACTCTGTGTAATCAATTGGAAGCTACGAGACAGAAATTTATTTCAGCCCAATCGATTGGAGTCTTCGGGATATAAACTTTTTTGAGTCCAATCAATTGGAGACCTCTGTGAAATCGATTGGAGTCCTCGGGACAGAAATTTATTTGAGTCCAATCATTTGCAGACCTCTGTGTAATCGATTGGAGCCTACGGAATAGGAAACTTATTGAGGTCAATCGATTGGACACTTATACCCAATTGATTGGACATGGCCCAACCGGTTGGACCCAAAGTACTATCAAATTGGACCTTGCACGAACTCAGTCTTCCTCAGATCCAAAATTCTTGGTTCCATTATCCCACGTTCTACACGACTCAGGATCATGAATTCTATAAATACAACCCTTCTATACCTTCTCTAAACACATACAGAGACATAGAGTGACTCAATATTTCAAGAGAGAGAAGAAAATATTTATTTATTAGAGTGTCCATTTGAAGAGCAATAAGCTTGTTTCTCATTCACATCTTGTGAGCTTGTTCTTCTTCTTAATTAAAGCCAAGTGCTTGATCCATCCCTCAGCTTAGATCTTCCACTCATATATTCGACCTAGTAGCCTAAGTGTACTAGTGTAACTCAACACCTTTTGAGCAACCTAGGGTTCAGGGTGTATTGAATTATTCACCTTCTACAAAGGCGGGAGTGTTGAGAATTAAGATCGGAGGAGCCGATCGACGGTAGGTTTGGGGTGTACCAAACTGAACAAGCGGACAAGGCTTCTTGGCTGGAAGGGCGCGCGTGGATTCATAGCATTGATTCAGGGGACATGGATGCATCGGTAGTAATCCTTGGCTAAGGTTGAAAGTTGTATTTGCAATGGTGCTGCGTAGGTAACCTTTATTTCGTTTAACTTTTTAGTTAGTGATACTTTCCGTCTAGACGTGGTCCCGTAGTTTTTTCTTGGCTAAGGTTTTCATGTAAAAATCTCTTGTCTTGTGTGATTGTTTGTTTGTATTCTGCGATCTATCTTGATTAGACCGAACGACAAAAAAAAAATATACCACAGAGGTATATTCGACTTGAGTCGGTTGTGAGAATCTTTTGTCAAACAACTAAGGCATGTGATTTTGTTCCCCTACCATTGACCAGTAAAATTATGTAGGTATAATTAATTTTAAATACCTAATCAACCCCCATTCTAGGTATATTGGATTAAAGAGAATGGACCGGTGTAATTTCATTTGATATCAGAGCGGGTTATTCTATAAAAGGTTTAATCACATGAATTTAGATTCCTGCAAAACCAGTTCGTTCTTTTCATTTAAAAGATGCCTAAAGAATGGTTCACTGTCAATAGCCGTAGTGACTCAGACAGTGAAGATCAAGGCGATCTTTATACTGCTTATCAGGAGCTATATAAAGAAAGCTTTAGACTAGCCAAAGCAAATATGAAATTGACTAATAGAGTTGAATTTCTTGACTCTGAAAATTCTGCTTGTAACTAGACAATAATGAATTATCTGTACTAGTTGGTCAGCTTAGGAAAGAGAAGAAATCTCTTCAAGAGAGAAACAAGTTCTTGAAATACGAGTTCCAAACTTGTACGGATGGTAAAATATCTTTCGAAAGTGAGCATGAAAAATACGAAACTATTTTTAGACAACATGAAGAAGAAAAAGCTAGCCTTCAAGACAAAGTTAAATTTCTTGAATCTGATTATCATGAATGTTTAGAGAAGAGGAAGTCACTTGAACTTGATCTAGTTCAACTGAAAAAGGACTTGCCTTATATTTCTCAAAGCATTGAGAAATTAAATGAGATTCTAAGTGTGAGACAAAGATGTGGAGACAGGCGGGGACTTCGATATGTTGATAATACTGATACCCATCGTCTTCAGGAACTAAATTTGTAAAAGCCAAAGTTCCTTCCACACCACAGGTTGATCAACCTAGACCCAGACCAGTTATATATGTGCATGTTTATAATTACTGTAGGGGTAAAGGTCACCTGAGCAAGAATTATTTTCAAAAGAGGAGAGATACCATGGTTCCTCCCAAGAGAAAATCATATGGGAACCAAGGAGATCTACTCCATAAAATGACAGTCTTGCATCAAAAGTTGGATGCCTTGATAAGAGAGATTGCAAACCTAATGAAACTCAAGGGCACCCAAACTCAAAGGGCTCAGAATAAGATGACAAATAAAAAGAAAAATGTCAATCCTCCTTCACCGCCTAAATAAATGGCAAAGAAAAAGAACTCACCTACAAGGTATAAGACCATGTGGGTGAGAAAAGAAGAACCGATAAATCAATATTCTATTTGGAGTAAATTCCTTATGAAGTCTAGTGGCACTTGTCCCATTGATTGAATTAATATGATTCTTTACACTCTTCTCTATTTTATGATTGTATATCTTTTGTGAATTGGGTGTGTAATTTTATTTTAAAATTTTGTTTTCTTCATAGTTTTTTATTTATTTTAGATCTTTGCTTATTTGCATTATTTTTTAGCTCATCTATCAAAAACAAAAATAAAAAATTTAAAAATCAAAAATTATTTTGTCTTGTTTAAAATTTTGTTTTAGAATTGTGCATTGCATAATTATTCTTAATATGATGGGCATTGACTCTAGAAAATTCTAGAACTATGACTTGACACAAGGTAAATTGAAACTAGATCATTGTAGAAAACTCTAGAATATTTAGAAGATTAGTCTATTTTACTAATTCTCAGTTAGTGGATGTTCATAAGTTTTAACTTATTATTCACATGCACACTGACTGGCACTAGTTGGGACTGGATTTGATTGATGTAATAAATCTAGTACTCTACGGGGATTAGAAATAACTTCTACTTTCATGACTTCAAATTAGTTGTGTTCATTCTTTCGGTTGATTTTAAAATTGCAATATAATCAACTGTTGGCCTCCCTGTGTGATAGTTCTCCATGGAAAGAGCTACCTCAAGTGGATGTGGTAAAATTTGTATGACCCCGATCTATATAAAAATCTAATTACTTAATGCTGCAGAGGATACCATACCGACCGAGTGTGAAAGCTATCAAACCGACCAAGTGTCAAAAGATGAAAACTTGAAAATTGAAATTCTGGTAAAATAAATGAGTAAAAAATAGTCATGTTTGCTACAAAAGTAATGTGAAATCACATTGACAAATACACTTGAAAATAGAGAGCTAAGTGAGAACCTATTAGCTCTAATGAGGATTTTATGATTGGATATAGAATACCTCCAGATTTTGAGTAAAGTATTTAGATTTTTACTAACATTTGTCTTGTACCTTAAGAAGTAGAAAGTCAGATCACAGTACACCCAAGTTAAAGAAATTGAAAATTCAACTAAAGTGTATTAGTTTGATTGACTGGCTCTGATAAATGGCATATATTGACTGCATCCGAACTATTCAAGATTAAACTGAGTAGTTAAGTCTAAAATCCTAAGTTTGATATTTGTTAGTGCCAATCACATTGAAACTCTTTATGCATTGCGTTTAATTTGAATTTTTATTCGAATTAATCCGGATTGATCTGTTTTGAGTTCTGTGAGTTGTAAATCTTTTCAGAGATGATTTAAAATTTTAAAATTCATTTGAAAAATATTTATGATTGGTTAAATAGTTTCACCAAAATTTAAACCATTGATGTATTTAAACTATGTGTCATTCCTATCTTTTAGTTTTTATACTTGTTATCATGTTGTACTGATGCACTTGTTCTTCATGATGACATTCATTGCCTGATTATTATTTGCTTATATTTCTGTACCTTGTCAATCTGTGACAAAAAGGATGAGAGAAAATCATAGAGGTAAAAATAAGTAGATGCATGAGATAGGGGAGAGAAATTTAGGACGATAAATTCAATTTCTCTACTTGTGATGTGCATAATTATCTCACTGCACTTTAATGATTTATTAATTGCCAGTGATATTACATGGTATATGTTGTTGGTAGATTGTGCACGGAACAAATCAAAAGCTATTCCATTATCTGTTCGATTATCTCCGAGAGAGTGTGAGATAGTGAGTGAATCATGTAAGAGGGTGGAATTGTATTTTTATTGTTTACCTTATATATGATTAAATATTTTTTGTCACGAAATTGCAAAAGTGGGAGATTGTAAGGAATATTTTCATATTCAATTTGACAAAGATTTCGTTTGACGTAAAAATATTCTTGTAACCGTTCCTACGAGCACCAGTATAGTGTGGAGATGTCGTGGTACGCATACTTCGCCCACTACTTGAAGACGAAGACAGAGACAACAAGAATCAAATAGTTGACAACTGGAGTCATCTGAGTTACTGCCCATTTGTCGTTAAAGATCGTGTTCGCTCGATTAGGAAGGTAAGTGACTTAATAGTCATAGGAATAGGTTTAAAATGAATAAAATATAATGGTCAAACCTAATCATTGGATAGACCCGAGTCTAAGTCAAAAATATTAACTAATGGGAGAGTCCGATCGATTGGAACTTGTCCGATCGATTGGAGGACTCTGTGTAATCGATTGGAAGCTACGAGGCAGAAACTTATTTCAGCCCAATCGATTAGAGACTCTGTGAAATCGATTAGAGTCTTCAGGACAGAAATTTTTTTGAGTCCAATCGATTGGAGACCTCTGTGAAATCGATTGGAGTCTTCGGGACAGAAACTTATTTGAGTCCAATCGATTGGATACCTCTTTGTAATCGATTGGAGCCTACGAAACAAGAAACTTATTGAAGCCAATCGATTGGACACTTATACCCAATCGATTGGACATGGCCCAATCGATCGGACCCAGAGTACAATCGATTGGACCTTGCACGAACTCAGTCTTCCTCAGATCCGAAATTCTTAGTTCCATTATCCCACGTTCTACACGACTCAAGGTTATGAATTCTATAAATACATCCCTTCTATACCTTCTCTAAACACACACAAAGACATAGAGTAACTCAATCTTTCAAGAGAGAGAAGAAAATGTTTATTTATTAGAGTGTCCATTTGAAAAGCAAAAAGCTTATTTTCCATTCACATCTTGTGAGCTTATTCTTTTTCTTGATCAAAGTGAAGTGTTTGATCCATCCCTCATCTGAGGTCTTCCACTCATATATTCAACCTAGTAGGCTGAGTGTACTAGTGTGACTCAACACCTTTTGAGCAACCTAGGGTTCAGGGTGTACTGAATCATTCACCTTCTGCAAAGATTGGAGTGTTGAGAATTAAGATCAGAGGAGCCGATCGACGGGGATTGCATTAGTACCGCAAGAACCCCATTCATCCATTAATAAGTAGAATAGATGGACATAGTTTAACTTAAAAAATCTCTCGATAGAATTAATTAAATAAAAAGTGAAGCAAACTAGAGACATTTTGGGAATAACGAGTGTCATTACCCCGTGCTAAAGCATAGGCGAAGAAATAAAAAACAAAAAATAGTAATAGTAATTAAGCAAAAAAAATACTATATTAATATATTTCATTCATAAATAAATAAAATAAAAAATATGACGAACTACATTTACTAATATTTCATGGGATTGAGAATTTAAAAAGCAAAAAAAAAAAATATTCCAAACCAATTATGTAGCAGCAATATATAAAAAAATGAATTGAAGAATTTAGATTATTTTAAAATATAGTGCTTTTTTGCTTGCCCCCCTTAATTTATTGATGCAATTTGCATCTCACCCAATGTTTCTAAAATATTTGTGTCTCACCCTTTGACCATGGTCAACGTCATTGACCATAGACACCCATTGATGGTCTCCGGATGGACATCCCAATATTTTTTAAATTACTATAATGACCTTGAGTGAGACACAAATATTTTAAAAAAACATTGGGTGCGATGCAAATTGCATAAAGGGTACACGCAAAAAATTCTTTTTTTGAGGTTTTTTTTTTTTATTGTCAGCTCAAAACCTTTCTTTATTTACTTTGGAACTGCAAATTTGATGGTTAAGATTTGATTGCACTTTAGTGATTATAGGGGCTTCATCGATGGTGATGACAGACCGCAATATGAGCTCCGTGGCACACTCTTAGAGACCCCTGACCCAATGGATGTTTGGCCCAACTGTAGGTGGACCTACAGACCAAAAATTAGTCTGATTGTTAATTTTTAAGCATTGGATTAGAGTCATTTTCTGGGTTGATTTTATCTGTAGAATTTGAACATTATTTGGGGTACAAAGATCCAATGGTTTGAAATCACTAATCAGGCTGATATTTGGTATGTAGCTCCACCTAGCGATGGGCGCAACATCCGTAAGGTTAGTTACCTCTAAGAGTGTGTGCCACATGGCTTATATTGTGGTTCCTCGTCATCATTGATGAATGACATCAGCATGCTTAACAACCTGTGAAGGTGAGTGCCGTGTTCCGAGATTTTATCTCGATATATGATAATACACCAGGTTCCAATTTTGCTAATCAATTTTGCTAAACCATCAAATTTACAGTTCCAAAGTAAATGAGGGAAGGTTTTGAGCTGGCAATCCTAATATATATATATATATATATATAGAATTTTTTGCTTGTCCCCCTTACTTTATTGATGCAATTTACATCGTACCCAATGTTTTTAAAATATTTGTGTCTCACCCAAGGTCATTATAGTCATTTAAAAAATATTGGGATGTCCATCTGGAGACCGTTAATGGGCGTCTATGGTCAATGATCAAAGGTTGAGATACAAATATTTTAGAAACATTGGGTGAGATGCAAATTGCATCAATAAAGTAAGGGGACAAGCAAAAAAAAAAAGCCCTAATTAAATATAAGAAAAAACTTCCAAACTATAGATTACCTTTTATGAGACCAATGGAGAATTGCATACAATAGAGCGAATGAAAGAGATGGAATTTGAGAAAAAAGAGTCACGGAGAGTTTTAAGGAATAAACGTTTAGGAAAAATGAAGAGACGTTTTAGGAAGGAGGAGACGTTATGGTTAGAAAAATTTTTACAAAGATTTTCACACTGAGTTGAGAGATATGCTACATAAGGATGCCAATGGTAGTGTATTTCAGAATGCAACCATTTTTATTATGAGTGGTGATCACATGGGCCGAGGACACTTCCATGGTGTCTATTGATGGTAACTTTTGATTAGTTGCCAACACACCTAGGGCTACGTAGTAGCCTTCTATATTTAATACCAAAACACAATATTTTAACTATTTTCCAAATTAATCTAAAAGATTAACTTACGAAAAAGGTTGTTCTTTCTTCTCTCCTCTCCCCACAACGTCTTCTTCTTTAATTTCTTCTCCACACTCTTCCGTGTGGTGTTTTCTTTTTATTTTTTGATACATTTTTTCTTCGTTATTTATTATAAATAGGATTATCTTATTTTTGCTTTAGGAATAGAAACATATTCTGCCATGCGTGATTCATAGGACTTAATTTTTATCTGGTTTGGTTTGAATTTGTGATGTAGATTCCACGAAATATCAGTCTGATGATACCAAAGGGAGTTGCCGAAAATGGCTGGGCAGCTACCATGAACGCCGGAGGAAGACCCATCCAAACCTACAAGAAGAGACTGCAAAACAAAATCCAGCAGCACCAAGGTTCGGAGGAGAGAAGATGGGACATTTTTATGTTTTTGAGGGTATTTGGATCATGATGTAAGGGGTGTTGGGGTAATTTTGTTCATCTCATTAAAGGGTATTTTTTCTCTTCTGCCAGTGTGTGGGGGCCTTGCCCATGATCTTGCTAACTCCCTGTTGAACCGCGGACCTATATAGTCAAATCTAATAGATAAAAAGGGTTTTAATTCCTCCCCTTCACTGAAACTTAACCAAGCTACCAAAGATCAAAACGATGACCCCATCCCACTTGAAAAAAAGTTCTTTGTAAATTAAAAAATCGACCAAAAGAACTCAAAAACTAATGAACATAATACCGTGTTTCAATTGTCATTTTAGGCAACATAAAGAAAAAAGATATTTACAGGAGTATTTTTTAGCAAAAAAAAAGATATTTTTAGCCCAAAAATGACGATTCAAACACGGTATTATGTTCCGTGTTTGAATTGAAATAAATGGAGAAAAAATAAAAGAAAGAGAGGAAGAAAGCAGGAGCTGGGACTTGGGAGGAGAGAAGAAAGAAAAAATACAAAGAGTTTTTTCTTTTCTTTTTTGGTAAGTTAATCTTTTAGATTTATTTAGAAAATAGTTAAAATTTTGTATTTCAGTGTTAAATAAAAAAGCTATTGCGCAGCCCAAGGTGTGTGGCAACTAATCAAAAGTTGCCAACAATAGGCACCATAGACGTGTCCATGGACCCCGGCCCATGTGATCATCACTCTTTTATTATTAAGGTCAAGTAGGGGTAGTCTACCTAACCCTAGCTTATCGCAAAAAAAAACCACCCTTATTTTTTTTTAGTTGCATATATTAAATTATGAAAATTTTGTTTTTGGAAAAGTCAAAAAAAGATTGGAAGGAAGCTACATGGTGGACGAGAAAGAAAGGCTTTTCCACGCGTCCACTTTAGTATAAACTAGGGTTATTCGCCCGTTCTTAGCACAGGCACTTTTTAATGAATTAAAAAATGTCACAAATATTCTTTATTAATGCATTAAAAAAATGATAAAATAGAAGAAAGGATAAAAAAATTAATAAATTAGTTTTTAGCCACATGGACTGATAGGTCATCCAACTCTAAGGATTTCAATGATCTTAGAGAATGTTAGTTCAATGTCCCTAGTTTGATCTCCAAAAAACAATTGTTCTAATTCAATCATTGATCGAAATGATCATAATCCCGAGAGGTGGCCTTTTGTCATAGTTACAACTTTCTCTCTATTTGGGTTGTTAATTTGTCATAGTTACAACTTTCTCTCTATTTGGGTTGTTATGTGTAATAATGAATAAGAGAATGTTAACAACATGTTCATTCAATGCTTAAATGGAAAAACAAAACACCTTTTCATCCCCTTTGTGATCTCTTGAGTTTCATCTCAGAGATGTGATCATGCCATATGATCATTAAAGATGGAGAGAAGAAGAGCTGTTTTGGAAAGAGAAGAGATTTGTGCAGATCATTAAATGGTATTTAATAGAAGTGAGAGAATGTCAAGACGTTATGGAACGAGATATTTTAAGGATCGATGATGGAAAGAAGAATAGCCGTTTTGGAAGTAGTAGATGGGGAGGAGAGATTTTAGAAATTAAATGGTATTTAATAGCCACGAACTTGAAGTTTCGGGGGTTTTATTGGAAAAAATAAAAAAGATGATGAGATTGCTACGTGGACGAGAGAGAAAGTTTTCTCTCTCCGTTGGCTTTAGTATAGAATCATAGATACGTAGAAGTATAGAGATATAAGTAAAATAGATGGAGAAAGTGTAATATAACAGTCATCACAATAATTTAACCATATACCTTACTTAATCCTAGGAGAAACAAGGGCTTGCAATGGATTCTTCATCACGACAGTGAACTGTTGCTTCTCTGTTAAGTCCACGTTATCTCCTTTCATAGCCGTCCATTCAAACTCCCTCACCAAATTGGCCAGGAAGTACTCTAGATGAAGCATTGCTAAACCAAGACCTGGACAAATTCTCCTACCAACACCAAACGGCATCATCTTAATCTCCCTGCTCCCCGTTATATCAACTACTTCCACTTGATCACTACTCACGAACCTCTCTGGCTTGAACTCCATCGGATCTTTCCAAACTTTTGGGTCCCACCCCATCTCTGCTACCATGAAATTCACCGTAGTGTTTTTCGGTATGTCGTAGCCTTCTAAAGTGATATCCTCAGTGACCGCATGTGGCAGCACGAAGTGCCCAGGTGGGTGACGCCTCAGCCCTTCCAACACCACCGCCTTCAGATACGGCATCTTCTGTAGATCCTCCTCTTTGATCTCATCTTCTGATCTCACTACTCCTTTGATCTCTTCAAACAGCTTTGCTTGTATGTCCTGGTGCTTGACGAGGTTGGCCATGATCCACTGCAACGCGGTGGACGTTGTGTCGGTACCTGCGTTTAGAAATTCCGAACACAAAGTCACCATCTCATGTTCGTTCAGCTTCCTTCCTCCTCCATCTGGAATTGAGAGATTGAGAAGGGTATCGATGTAAGAGACGATGAAGTCGCCCTCGTTGTGCTTCTTCCTTTCTTGACGGGCTCTTATGAGAGGGACGAGGACATTTTCTTGATTACGTCGCAGCTCGAAGAGCTCTGACCACCGCTTTCGAAACACAATCTTCCCTAACCTAGGAAAGAAATTGAGGATGTTGAACCTACTGAAACTCACGAGGATAGACCGTTGTACATCTTCGATTTCTCTAATGACTTTCTCGTCGAATTTCTCTCCGAAACACATGAGGACGAGCAAGCAGAACATCGCATATTGGAAGTGATCCATCACGGAGACGGGTTGACCAGATTCGGCTTGATCCTTCAGCTTGTTCTTTAATATCTCCAATACCCACTTGCGGCCATGAGAGTAGGACTTGATCCGAGAAGGGTGGAGGATCTCAGAGGTGAGGTTTCGTCGGAGAAGACGCCAAAGCGAGCCATAGGCAGCAGAACTGATGTTGTGTTGGTTGCTGCTCATGATGCGGCCTGTTTCAGGAGCTGAAGGGCGATCAGCGAAGTTGGCGCCGTTCTGGATGAGAGCTTGATGGGCGAGATTATGGGTGGCTATAAAGATGGCTGAACGATGGCCGATTTGGACAGTAACGATGGGGCCATACTTTGTGTGGAGACGTCGGAGTATCGGCTCGAGATCGGAGAAGGACCTGCGAAGCCATTGGAAATTGTCAAAGATGGGTATGGTGGGTGGACCTGGTGGTAATTTTCTTTGCTTGCTTGTGTTGTTCTGGAGGAAATTGAAGAGGGATTTGATGGCTAGGCAGAGGAACAGAGAGACAAAGAGGATGAACCAGGAGATCTCCATGTAAGGTAGACCGATGGATGGATTGGAAGCTGGAGGAGATTAGTGCGTTTGTGGTGTTTATTATATCTTAGATGCAGAGGACTTTGGATGCACTTGCAGCCAATGCTGGGGGCTCTTGTGGCCCTACATAGATCATATTTAGGATCCACCAACGGCAGGGATGTTAGGTTGATTGGTTATTTCTAGACATATATTTTAGAACTTTTTTACGATTTATTTTTGCCGTTGGATTCAAACATTTTATTTTTATAATTTTTGGATACTTAATCCAACGGACTAAAGCTACGTGAGAGATACGACAAAAAATTAATCAACAAAATGGTAGGTGCTGTGGACCTCGTATATCCTTTTATTTATTATTAGGGTCTTAGTTTAGATTAGGGAATTTTAGACATAAACCCCCATGTTTTAAATGATATTTGACATACCCCCCACAAGTTGAAAAAGCTAACATACCCCCCACAACTCACTCTACCGTCAACTACAAACGCAAAAACATGATTTGCTCACATGTTCAGCGTCAAAATGACGAAAGTGCCCACAGCTTTGAAAATTCCCGAAACACCCAATCTCATGACCCAACACTGAATTTGGGGAAACACCATTCTCCACTTACACGTGGTGGCTATAAATCGAGATGTACGGCTGATATCAATTTGCAAAATAGTATGTTCTAAAAAGCATCAATCATATCATTCCCTGAGTAAACCGATCACAACATACATTATGAGCCACGTGGCACACTCTTAGTGATTGCTGTTCGTATGGATGTTTGGCCAGTCCCTCGGTGGACCTGCAAACCAAAAATCGGCCCAATTAATGATTTACAACCTTCGGATCTTTACTCCCAAAAAATGCTCAATAATGCTAAAATTCCTACGGTTTAAATCAACCCATGAAAATAACTTCAATCCAACGTTTAGAGATCACTGATCAGGTTTATTTTTGGTTTGTAGGTCCACCTAGTGATTTGCCAAATATCCTTACGGTCAGCGCTTTCTAAGAGTGTGCCACATCCAATGGTGGGGGGCTTTAAACTTTCCGTTGAGAAAGTCTTCTTCACCTTCCCGCTGCAAGAGAACCTCTGTTTCATCTCCCCCTTGTTTTTTTGTCAACTACTCAAAACCATTGGGCAGCGAAAGATGGTGAGAGTTATGAGAACCGAGAAAAAGACGAGAACTGAAATGATTTACAACCTTTGGATCTTTGCACCCAAATAACGCTCAATAATACTCGAATTCTTACCGTTAAAATCAACCCATGAAAATAACTTCAATCGAATCGCTTAGAAATCACTAATCAGGCTGATTTTTGGTTTAGAGGTCCACTGAGAGACTGACCAAACATCCATATGGTCAGCGTCCACTAAGAGTGAGCCATGTGGCCTGTGATTTTCATTGCGACAGCAGCATTTGTCATAACGTTGTGATAGAAGTTTTACTCTGTTTTGTGTATAGCACAGGGGTGTGAAGGACAGCCTATACATCCTCTCTAAACAAAAATCTAGATTGATGTGCAGGTGAACGATGTGGCACTGGAAGTGGTGGAAGGTGATCCTGGAATGTCATCCTAAGACCAAATGTTAGTCTTGCTTAACCAAATGTTGAGCCAGCCCTTGGACAAGATGGAAAGACAGAACAGTGCACTGCACATGGCAAGAAAATTCAAGGTTCAAACTTGTTAGTCTTGATTGACCAAATTTGAGTCATCCCTTGGACATGATGGAAACAAAAACTTGCTTTTTTTACAATAGTCTGTTGCATTGAAGATTCTAAACATCCATTTCAATAGTCTGTTGCATTGATTATCTTTCTTTTGTTAAGAATAAATCGACAAGTATTATAAAATGCAAATGACAATCTACTAGCACAATATTAGGCATAGTAAACGTATACTTGCTTAAAAATCATCATGATCAACTCAGCCTTCAGATTCATTCCATTCTTATGAGGTTCAGAAAAATCTGCAAACAATCAACAAGATTGTCTAAATGTTAATGACCATCCACATTATGGTGTTGTTAGACATTATGTGGGGAGTCCTGAACCTACATTTGCTCATCTATAATGTTTAGATTATACTTTGCCCTCTCTAGAATCCATATCCCACTCTAAAAGTTCAATGAAAACTCAGCCCAAACTACTTGTTACATTCTAAGAACACCATTACAAATGAAATAAAAATGTGGAAGGGTAGCTATAGTGAAACACCACTCATTCAAATATTACAGAAATAAAACAATTGTGTTCTGATTGTAATCTGGAGATATTCCAGATCATAACAACGTAAACACTGATTGTGATCCCATTTAACTAAAACACAACAAAGCTATATTATTTTCCTTTTGTAAGAAATAACCAACGTGCTGTAAATAGAACATCCAATCCCAATTCCCTCATCTCCAGACAGTTTTTTCTCCTCTAAGTTGCTGGTTTTCCAAATTCAAGGCTCTGCAACAGCCTAATAATTCAACTACCCTCTTACTTGATTCTTGCTTGACTAAGCTAACGAAGTTCACTTTTGATCCATGAGTTTGCTGGAGGTGTCCACCTGATGAGAATCTATCTTCTTCATAGACTGAAACCTTTATGAAGCCTCTAAGTATTATAGAGTGAACCTGTGAGTTCCAAGCACTCTGTATGTCCCATCTCTTTTGGATCTTTCACTGGGGTTGCGACGAATGGTAGAGCAGGTGCGTCTTCGTGTTTTGCTGCATCTAAATTTTGAAGGTGGACCCAATAGAAAAAATTGGGTAGAAGGAATTGCCTCATGGCATATAAAATATTTATTTGGAAAGATGCATACCTGTTTGCCATATCAATATCCATATTTGTATCTGTATCTGAATTTCTTTTACCAACAATGCATTTGTAATGGGAAGGAAAACAGAGCAATTCCTTGAGGCAAACACAGCCCATATTAGTAATTACAGTGAACTTGATAATGTTCCTTGGCCTACATATGAAACAGAAGTTGTAGGTGGCCACTGGCACAACCCCAAAGTTAGATTGTTGATTAGTAATTAGAGGTTCTTAACCTGAAAATTAAAGGAAGAAGTTGGATAATTAGAAAAGAAAAGGTTGGTGTTTGTAAATTCAATGTTTGAAGTGTTAAATTCATCTACTTTAGGGTATGCTCCATCCAAGGCCCGTTGAATTGTTTGAAATGATGAATTGCAGGCATACATCATAAGCTACAACTTGCTTTTTGAAACAATAAAGAATGTTGATTTCTCTATAACTGATGCTCAAAAAATAAATAAGCAAGAGAATTTTTATCAACAAACTTGGCAATTTCATGAGGAAAATATGGCCCACAACTACAGTGAGCTTGTCAATGTTCCGTGGCCTACATATGGAACATCATAGTGTGTTTTCATCCATTTACAACTTGTTTAATGATTCCATTGCAAAAGCAACAATGAGTTCATGGTTTACTAACCAATAGTAAAATAAATATCAAGTGCAATATGTAAATTTGCAATTAACCAACATCATGAGGTATCTATCAACAATAGAAGTCAAACTTTGTAGAAATATTTCACGAGAAAAGCACCAATACCCTCCTCGCACCGTCCTCCTAGCAGGTAATTTTTTAGCAGGTGCTCCCTTACATGTCCTACTGTTGTGCCCATACGCGCCACATTTCCCGCACTTGTGTTGATTCCTATGTTGAGAAGGGGCAACCTCATCTTCATCTCTACGTCTCGATGTCTTAGGGCGACCCCGTGGTCGTTTCTTTGGAGGTGGCAAGACAAGAGTTGTAACCTATACATTTATGAAGACTCATTTCCAAATATAATCGGAATACTAAAAATACGTTTGTCATCGAGATGAGAAAGTTTTGCTAACCTGATCCCAATCCTTCCGATCAGCTATCGGGTGTATATAGTCCTCATATGTGGCTCTATAGGATTTTACTATATAATAAGAAGTGCAATACCTTCACATTTTTAAACAAATAAAAAGTTAGCAACAAACAATAATATTAACAAATGAAAAGATTTAATAGATAAGGGTTAATAGATTATACTCGATCCAAGACAATCTTCTTGGAAGAATCACTGCAACAGCATGTTCGCAGGGCAACCCACTTACTTGCCATGCGTTGCATGAGCATGTCTTCTCCACAAGATTAACCTCCCATCTACAAACGAGAGATTCCACAGACCATAAATTGTCAGTTGATCCTCTTACTATGTAATCTTTTCTTTTCTCTTTCATCTTATCAATGTGCTTCTTGGCTTTGGGAAGTAAATCATTTATGTTCCACTCATTAGCTCGCTTTCTCCGATCACTAAGTAGAATCAATATCTTCAAATGCAGTCTCTCAATAACCAATGCCACCGACAAATCACGTAGCTCTGTTATCCAACTATTAAATGCCTCTGAAAAATTATTGGTCAAGTGCTCACAAGATGACGTATGATCAAAGTGTGAGCGAGACCAATGACAAGGATTTATGAACTCCATCCATTCATCTGCCGGTGTTGACACCTTCTTAAGAGATTCCATATTTGTTGTGAAGTCACTCATCTTATAGGACCTAGTTGCCCCCCAAACAAGATTTTCTAATTCTGTCCTCCTATGCTTAGATTTAAAATTTTTGTATATATGCCTCATACAAAATCTATGATTTGACCATGGGAAAACACTATTAAACTCGCCATTTTCAAAATGTGAAACCCACAGCCATTTTCAAAACCTTTTATGAAGAAAAATCGTCTTCTCAGCATCAAAAAAATTGATGGAAGAGGAGAAGATGGGTGAGGGTAACTGACCGTTAAATTCGCCGGAGATGGGTCAACAATACTTGAATCCAAAGCTCAACCCGTGAAATAAAATCTAATTTTTTTTGCAAAATGAAAACTATGGTTTAGCACTTTACTGAAACATGTTCTTCACAAATTAGAAAATAAAACAAAAACAGAGTATGCACTTACCGAACTGAAAATGGAATAAAAAATCCTTATTTAAATGGAGAAGTGTTGTGATTTACAACCCAAAAACATGAGAGATATGCTTGGATGGTTGCGTTTCCTTCTCTTGGGGACTGTTGCCCAAAAAACATGTTCTTCACCTCCGATGATTTCAGGAATAGAAGACGACGGGATTTTCCTGTGGTTTGCGTAGTTGATGGAAATAAAGAAGAGGAAGATGAATAAAATAACTAGGGTTTGAGAAGTTTTAGTAGATTTAGAAGGATGTAGTGAAGAAAAAAAGATTTTGGTTAGAAACAAAGCTTCTGTCGTGGCGGGAAGGTGAAGAGAAAGACGTGCTCGATGGAAAGTTTTAAGCCCCACCGTTGGATGAGATCCAGTGCGGGTGGAGAATGGAGTTTTCCCAAATTCAGTTTTAGGTCATAAGATTGGGTGTTTTGGGAATTTTTAAAGTTGTGGGCACTTTCGTCATTTTGACGCTGAACATGTGAGTAAATCACGTTTTTGCGTTTGTAGTTGACAGTAGAGTGAGTTGTGGGGGGTATGTCAGCTTTTTCAACTTGTGGGGGGTATGTCAAATATCATTTAAACACATGGTGGGTATGTCAAAAATTCCCTTTAGATTATGTTGTGAGTCCGTGTGACCGCATAACCACTTTTATTTATTTAATGCGTTGGGTTCGATTACTTTTCCTTGTACTTTAAATTTTTAATCGAGTAAATCTTTGATGACAGGACCCTGTCATCGAGGCCGATGACACGGCGAAATATGGGCCACGTGGCACTTTTAATGGATTCTGATCGTATGGATGTTTGGCCAATCCCCAGGTGGACCTACAAACCAAAAATCGGCTTGATTAGTGTCCCAATAAAACCTCTAAGATTGTGCCACGTGGCTCATATTGCGACAGGACCCTGCCATCAAAGTTTAAAGTGAGTAAAACTTCTCTAACAGCGTCTCACATATCCTTCTGTGACAATGAAAATCACATGCCACGTGGCACATTCTTATTGGATGCTAACCGTATGGATGTATGGCCAGTCCCTCAGTGGACCTCTAGACCAAAAATCAGCCTGAATAGTGATTTGTACGCGATTCGATTGAAGTTATTTTTATGGGTTGATTTTAACAATAAGAATTCGAGCATTATTGAGCATTATTTGGGTGCAAAGATCCAAAGGTTGTAAATAACTAATCAGATTGATTTTTGGTCTAGAGTTCCACTGAGGGACTGGCCAAACATCCATACGGTCATCATCGACTAAGAGTGTATCACGTGGCCTGTGATTTCATTGTGACAGAAGCATCTGTCGGAACGCTGTGATAGAAGTTTTAATCCACTTTGATCAATGTCACGTGAACCCGATAAACTTTGTTTGTTATCTTTTGGAATGTAGTGAGGTGTAATAGTTTTTAGATCAGTTTTACTGTCACAGGGGAAGGACCGTGGTAAGTACGAGGAAAACTTCTGTCACATTGCGTGGTGATCGACAATAAGTGCAATGTGGCACACTATTAGTGGACATTGACCGTATTGATGTTTGGCCAATCACTAGGCGGACCTATAAACCAAAAATAAACATAATGAGTATTATTTTTGCATTGATTGAAGGTATTTTCATTGGTTGATTCTAACGGTAGGATTTTGAGCATTATTTGGGTGCAAAGATCAAAAGGTTGTAAATCACTAATCAGGCTGATTTTTGGTTTGCAGGTCCACCGAGGGACTGGTCAAACATCCATACATTCAGCGCCCTCTAATAGTGTGCCACGTGGTACGTATTGTGCGTGATGATGGACTTCGGTCAGAACGCAAGATGACAGAAGTTTTACTCCGTGAGTGCAACGATCACAGGACATGACAGGGGGGGCACGTAGTACGCAAGTGAACCTCTACCTGGCGAGTAAGACTTTGATGATAGGGCCCTGTCATCGAGGCCAATGACAGGGTGCAATAGGAGCCACGTGGAATACTCTTAGAGGGTACTCTGACCGTATGGATGTTTTTCCAATCCCTATATGGACCTACCAAAAAAAAATCAGCTTGATTTGTGATTTCAAACCTTTGGATCTTTTACCTCAAATAATGGTCGATAATGCACAAATTTCACACGATTAAAATCAACCCATGAAAACAATTCCAATCCAATGCCTAAAAATCACTAGTCGGGCTGATATTTGGTTTGTAGGCCCACCTAATGATTGGCCAAACATCCATACGGTCAGAGTCCTCTAAGAGTGTTCCACATGGCTCATATTGGGCCCTCTCATCGGCCTTGATGACAGGGCACTATCATCAAAGTTTTATTCCTACCTGGCTAGTGCTGTCTGGAAGACTACTATATGATCCAAGATCTAGAACCTTAAAGCTTGATCAAACCATATTGATCGAGTCGTAATCATCAGATAGTTAACATACCTGTGAATCGCTTCTTGTACGCTTGATGGACGACTTTGATCGCTTATTGTTGATCCAACAGTTGATGTGGAACTGATGAGCAAGATTTCCTTCTACGGAGATGTGGAACATCTTCTCTCTCTTTTGCTTTAGCTATGGATGGGGCTGGAACGCATAAGCTAGAGAGAGGGACGTCCCCTCCTATACGTATATATACACTCTTTATTTCCCACATTAGAACCTTTCCCATCATGGTAACTAACGAAGGAGGGGATTGCACTTTCCTTCTTCGTCAGGTAACCACCACACCTAATTAGCAATTATTCTTAGACATTTATAAACCCTAGATCACATAATAAATGAGGGTTTATTTCCTAATCTCAATAGGTCTCCTAAATTGCAACATTGGACCGGTTTGTGAAAATCGTATAAGAAAATATCTTATAATCTCCTACTTGGCACACCTCATACTAGTAATTAGTTTTAAAAAATTGACTCTCTAGTCCAATGACTCATTTGAAAAGATCGAGTAGCCATTCTTTAGTTTGAAAACTGTTGCCAGAGAGATTGATGAGCCTAAGTCCTTTATCCTTTACCCAAAAACAAAAACCCCGCTAGTAGTGGATCATGGATACACAAAATGCTCTCCGAAGCCGACATAAAGGCAGTTCCATAGTCTCAGTGCTAGTACTACTAATGTTCTTGAGTCATCCTTATTCTTTATGGTAGTTTTAATTGAAGTGCAATATGGACAGTACACCCTTGTGTGATTTTTATTATACTTGTGTCCTTCCAAATGTCATTGCTTCATGTATTTTCAAAACATGTCCCGATAGATTATAGCAACTGCTTGTGAAAATCGTCACCAGCTATCAAGATGAAGGCCTTAGACGTGAGAGCCCACTCACGTTCGGCCCAAGTAAAACTTGAGAGTCTATGCAAAACTCTCTAGGGCTATTCTTTAATGGGTAACTTTAATTATCCTTAGTTGCACAAACAAAATAATTGTATGATGCATCAATAACAGTATAATAAACACAACATCTGCGTGTGCATTCAACAAAAAATATCAAAATGGATGTTGTCACAAAGGGAAGACTCCCACTCAAGAAACATAAAATAAGAATGCTAAACACATCTATACGAGCATCATGCTCTTGAAAATTCTAGGCATGCGTTCTTCTGTCAACAGGTCAGTACTTACTAAAAGATTCGAAAATGCGGAATAATTGTCAACTCTTACTTAAGTTTATCTCAAACATAGAGATACTTGATATTAATTTGCTTCTACTCTTAATTTTCTTCTGCTCCCACTGAATTTGAGGTATATACAATGATCCATTGGATTCTCTTGGAAAACTAAACTAATCACAACCTGATCAAACTTTAGGTGCTACGGTTAGAAACCTACTAAGGCCTATAAAATGATCTCTTGAGTTGAAAACCTTCTATGACTAACTTCGTCATGATCGCTCTGGCCACAATATTCTCCACCTCGATCAGAGCGAACTGTCTTCTATGCCAAAGAATCAATGATCTCTCATTGGTACAAGTATGTTTGAAAACCAATGAAGAGGGAACATATATATACAACAAAAATATATAGAAGGAGTAAGGCAAAGTTGAATTAAGATTCAATCTATAAAAGGTTACCAATCAAAATGCCACTACCAAGAGTTTGCATGTGATGCCTCAATAAAACTAGGGTTCTCAAAATAAAACTTTAACCAAAAAACAAAACCAATATCTAAAACAAATAAGAAGTAAGATTGCCCCTTAATAGCTACAAAAGAAATTATGCTAAAGTGCAGAATAAAATAGTATAAAAAATGAGACAATAGGTTTCAATAGCCTCGACCCTCGTCCGCTCTAGCTCATCCTCATCCTTGGCTTCCTAGCTGTTGCTGAAATCCTCTATTTTTCTTCAACCATTCTTTGTATTTTATACAATTCTTCTTCAAGTGCCCATTCTTCTTGCAAAAGAAGCATTCTAGTTCATTAGGCTTAAATGTCCTATCGTTATTCTATTGTGGCTGACGAACAGTTCCTAAACTTTCTCCTAGTCCAGGTTTCATCAAATTAGGCTTCTGAAAAGCTTTCTTCTTGAAGGGCTTCTTGCTGTATGAATGTACTGTAAGATTAGCCATCTCAGCCTTTCCTTTCTTCAACCTGTCTTCTTCAGATACGCAAAGAGCTATAAGCTCATGAAGATCCAATTTCCTATCCTGAGCGCTGTAATTCATCTTAAAGGTGTCAAAGATCCTAGGGAGGGACACTACTGCAAGATGAACCATCAGGTCAACTTCAAGGGTAAGACCCAGTTCCCTAAGATTAATGACCAATTAGGATAACTTGAGAATGTGCTGTCGCACGTCCCCACTACCATCATACTTTAACGAAATCAACTATACGAGATTGGTGTATTGACGAGCTCTAACAGATCCCTCAAACTGCTTCTTTATGACCTCTAGCAGTTCCTTAGCGGTTTTCGCATGAGGAATACCACCCCGTATGGTCTCGTGTATCGAAGCTCGAATGATCAACATGGTCAGCTTGTTTGCATTCTCCTACTTTGCATTAGCCACTTTGGCAGATGCGGTGGACTCAGCGATAAGAGTCGCTAGCTTGTCCTCTATGAGGACAAAGTCATAGTACCCTAAAGTAATCTGGATTTGCATCATCCAAGATGAGTAATTTGAACCAGACAATAGCTCGATCCCAGTTACGTGCCTCTGAATGACAGATCTGTCCATAACTGTAAGCACAAATGACCAACCATAAATCATACGCATTTTACCTTTCCTTTAATCTTGAGGTCACTTTAGTAATTAGCCTTCTCAACCAATCCGGGGTCAGGATGGAAGAGTCAAAGTATTTTTTTGTTCATCCTTCCACTCTACGAGACAGACGGGTGCGTCATCTAATCACACCTTTGGGCAAGAAATTTCGACACGCTATTCGCCCCCCAGTTGGTGACAACCGTCACGCACAGAACTAGCCTATCACGTATCAGTTCAATTGCAGCCACTTCCATGCCTTTGGGCAAGAGGGTTATCCTCCTCTCCCTGACACGCACAGACCATTCTGCCCCACTCATTCTACGCAAATTTTCTAGACACCTTTGGGCAAGACTAGTAGTTCTACACCACTAGCGATCTTAATAAGACCTATAAGGTCCTAAGATTTGAGAAACCACAACTTTCATAAGTCGGTCACCTTTGTGTAGGCATCATCAACCTATTTCCATTATGTTTCCTCAAACAACCGCTTTAGCGATCTTCCTAAATCCCTTAGTAGGATAGATCTAGTGAGTGAGACCACTCCCAAATATCATATCTGTTTTCTGAATATTCTGGAGTTCATGTATATCTTTATGTGGACATTAAATAATTTAATTTGTGTACCTATAGCCTAATCTAGTTTCTTAATGTGCATAGGATGTGATAGATTAAAGAACTTAAACTGCATATAATAATCATGTAATATAATCAAAATGTTCCAATAACCATACCATTGCATTGATCTCGAAAAAAATACTCAAAATTAACTATTTATTTGTCCAATTTGGACTTAAAACGGATATTTTATGGTCAATCGGAGTTTAGGCATATACAGGATTTAACCCAATAGTCAATGAGTCAACTCAAGCTGAGTTTACTTGGTCAACCCGGTCAGGTCAACACAAATGGGTCGACTATAGGCCGGATTCTGTGTCGGGTTGGTGGGTCAGATTCGCTAGCCATCCATGTGTCCCTTGGTTGGGTTGGGCTAAGGCCCTTATGCCTCTTGAATTGGCCAAACATTAATTTAGTGGTCCAAGGGCCATTAATGCTCACTAGATTTGGGCTATGAATGTGGGCTGGCCCATGCCATCCACATATAAAACCGATTTCTTCTTAAATTTTCATCCTCATCTTTAACGGTTTTGGGCTTTTGACCCAAAAGCTTTGGCTCATGGGATTCGATCCATGGGCTTTAATAGTATGGCCTATTCATTCTACATTTCCTCAAAAAGTCCTTATCCTATATTTGTAAGGATAGCATTAGCCTTTCATGTGAAGAGAAATCAATTGTACAATCACAAATCAATGAAGATACTACATGATCAAAGGTGAGAAACTGCTTGTCATCGAAAAGTAGAAAATTTTAAAATTCATAATCACAAGATTGTACATAGTTCATACAACTGAATTTTGGAGTCAACAATTACGTACATGTGACTTGGTGGACTATAATTTTACTTGGGCCAGTAAATAGGTGCGACCCATGAGTGAGGAAAAATTGAACTAAAATACTTACCAATTATTATTACAGGAGGAAAGAGAAACGTCTCTTACTTTATTCCCCACTAATTTAGCAATAGAGAAAATATTATTTATTTCCTTCTCTCTGTATTCTCTGAGATCAGAAAATCTTAATTAAAGGCAAGAAGGTCTAAAATATATTTCCTTTTAGTCAAGTGAAATTATGGGATTCTAGTTTGATTTTGACCTAAAAGAAATCCTGAAACAAAGGCATATGATAAGGTATGTAACATAGAAACGTTTCTGGTTGTTAAGGCCTATCTAACAAGTCATTTAATATTCCAAAATCTATACACGATGAAACTCAAACACGTATAGGAGATCAAACCCTATATGGTTCAGCTACCAACAAAATGACAAAATTTTGATTAGCAAGAAAACACTTTCATCAAACCATTGAGCCAACACCCAAAGCATTTTCAATTTGCATCTTTAATCATGAATAAAATATTCTTATACATCCATCCCTTAACAATATCATAGGTGTGTGCAACCCTTAAAACTTGAAACCCAATAACACATGATGATCAACAAATCCTTTGATCACTATAACAAATCAATAACCTCGGGCATGGAAACGGTCTACATAATGTTAATATCCTTAAGATCTAAGCATGTAACGAACATGATCGCATTAAAATAACTGTCTGATCATGATTTAAATCAAGAATAAGGTTTGAGCCAACGCTCTGATACCACTTGTGAGAACTACTATATGATCCAAGATCTAGAACCTTAAAGCTTGATCAAACCACATTGATCAAGTCGTAATCATCAAATAGTTAACATACCTGTGAATCGCTTCCTGTACGCTTGATGGACGGCTTTGATCGCTTATTGTTGATCCAACGGTTGATGTGGGACCTGATGAGCAAGATTTCCTTTTATGGAGATATGGAACCTCTTCTCTCTCTTTTGCTTTAGCTATCGATGGGGCTGGAACGCATAGGCTAGAGAGAGGGACGTCCCCTCCTATAGTGTATATATATACTCTTTATTTCCCACATTAAAACATTTTCCATCATGGTAACTAATGAAGGAGGGGATTGCACTTTCATTCTTCGTTAGGTAACCACCACACCTAATTAGCAATTATTCTTGGACACTTATAAACCCTAGATCACATAATAAATGAGGGTTTATTTCCTAATCTCAATAGGTCTCTTAATTGGCAACATTGGAACGATTTGTGAAAATCGTATAAGATGTGCCATATTAAGAAAATATCTTACATTGTCGTTCTGATACCATTGATTAAAGTACTTGTGTATTACATGCCCTCCCATTGTCGAAGTCCCTAGTCATCAAAGTTATACTAGAGTAAAACTTCTGTCACAGTGTTGTGACAGATGCTTTTGTCATACTGCAAAATACAGACCACGTGGCACATTATTAGTGGACGCTGAGAGTATGGATGTTTGGCCAGTCCCTCAGTGGACCTCTAAACCAAAAATCAGCCTGATTAGTGATTTCTAAATGATTCGATTGAAGTTATTTTCATGGGTTGATTTTAACGGTAGGAATTCGAGTTATTGAACTTTATTTGGGTGCAAAGATCCAAAGGTTGTAAATCACTAATCAGGCTTATTTTTGGTTTATAGGTCCACTAAGAGTATGCCACATGGCCTGTATTTTGCATCGTGACAAAAGCATCTATCAGAATGCTATGATAGAAATGGGACTTGATCACAGGGCATGACAGAGGGGGCACATAGTACACAAGTGAACCTCTAGCCGCCTTGTGTACTACATGTACTAGCTGAGGTACATCTAGTGGGTAGATCATGCCATGTGTACGAGAGGATCCACACCATTGATTGGAGGATCATGATGTTATTCACTTTATACATGTCTTACTACTTTAAAGTCAAGACTCAAAACTGGGTTTGGGTGCGTCAGGTGGCACACTCTTAAAGATACAGTACAAATGTTTGAAACATCCATAGGTAGAAGTCACCTACATACCAAAAATCAACCTGATTAGTGTTTTCTAGGCGCTGGATCTCAGAACCCCCCAAAAAATATTGAATAGCACAGTTGAAATCAACCCATGAAAAAGATTTAAATCCAACAGTTACACACCATCAATCAAGCTATTTTTGGTATGTATGTCTACCTAATGATGTTTCAAACATCCATATGGTCATTGATCTTTAAGGGCTTGTTTGAGAACATCATGTTTTCATAATCTAATCAACCTTAATCTAGTTCAGGGCTAGTCCTTAACTGGGTAGCTGTCAATCTTGAACCAGTTCTGATTTTCATGTTGTTTGGTCAACAATATTGTCTTGTATTCTGGTTCTAATTTGTAATAAGTTGTTTGGTTGACACTTATGCAGTCTACATATATTGTATACTAAAGAGGGAAGAAGAATACATACAGTCATTCATATAATAAAAAAAAAACTTAAATTCATACATAAAAATATAAATTAAAAAGAAATCATAGTGTTTTCAATAAACAACACACTGGGTGCGTCGTTGTTGGCAATTTAATTTTTTTTAAAAAAGGTAGGTTTTGAAGATACATCTTTATGTACCTAATGTAACTATAAAAGCCTTTAAAGCAGAACAACTTATTCTAAACGAGCAATAAAAAAATGTTTGGTTGCAACATTGGCCACTGGACTAATGCAAAGACTATTATATTTCTTTCCATGTCCCTAAGTACTCCCTTTGATGCATCCAATTTGCAAAGGACCAAAAAGCCTGGGAATTATGGCTTCACAAAGGCATTTTCCCTTTTATTTTGGTTAGGTTAGTTAAGTATATATTCACTGCATAACCAAAAATTACTAAAATATAGATCAGCTTATTCTAAACATAGAGCAATAAAAAATGAATTAAAATAAATAAATCAGCAAAAAGATGGAACAACATGGTAAGTACCAATGAATTAACATGCAAGGCTGGCTCTACCATAAGGCCACTAAGGCGGTCGCCTAAGGCCCCCTGGTAATAGAAGGCTCGTAGCCCAGGTCCCTTTGACCTGCACAGTGCCTTTGATAAAGCTTCAACAACATCGAAATGTTGTTTCTCGTCAATCTCGGTTGAGGTAACTTAGTTGTTAGTAAGATAATTTTTAATAGAAAAACTCTTGTGATTGATAAATCATCTTTTATATTGTTGTGCTGCTCGAGTCAAGTAATTTCTTGACTGTGCAGGAATTTCGGTTGTGGACGTACTCTGTTAATATTGATTACGATCGAGACTGGGTTCTTTACCATGTTCAATATTATAACTGTGCTTAAATATTGAATTGAAAAGGTATTAAGCTCAGTGTAGTTATTTGGAAAGTGGACGTAGGTGTTGATACACCGAACAAATATAAATTCTTGTGTTGTGGATTATTGTCTATTTACTTATTACTTTGGTTGATTAAATTGTTCAAGCATATTAGTAATCAACTTAAGTAAAAAATAGACCTATTCACCCTCCCCTCTATGTCTCTTGTATAAAAATCAATGGAACTTCATAGTTGAGTCACCTAGAGGAAGAGGAAAAAATTGTATAAAATTTACCTTGACCAGAGTTCAAAAATTCTTAAAACAATAATTCTGCATCTACTTCAATCGGAGTCCATTCTGATCAAATCCAATCGAACGGGCTCATTGGGTGATCGATCGGAGTGGGCGTACAAAGTTTTTAAAATTGGTTAGTTTCTGTTTTTGACTCTATTACTAGACTATTTCATTGAGGGCTTGCTTCTATTATAAATATAACATGTTATGTTTGAAAAATCAGGCACTCATAAAATCCAAGCCCTTAAGATTCAAGAGAAACCATAAAATATCATCTTCATCTTTTGAGTTCTCTTGAATGATCTAAAGCTTGAAGTTCTAGATCTTTTACAGTTTATCTTCCAAGCTAGATCTTTCTTTGTCTAAGACTCAATCATACAAACATGTTCTTAGAGATTTAGAAACCACTATTTCATTTGATTTCTCGATTCATTGAGTGTGGGTATGAGTATGATTCAGGGATAGATCGAATCATGGTTGATGTTGTTTGAGGATGGACCAAACTAGTGGTTATGTGGGTGTGATTCTATAAGCACGCTCATAGATTTGGTGCATATATGACGTATGAGAAGGCGCGAATAGCAATGGCAGTGGGCTTGAGAGATTTGAGTTAAAAGTTGTGAGTAATGTTGTGCGTGTGAATAACTTTTGCACTTGATAACTTTGTTTAGTGATTGTTTGCATCTGGGCGTGGTCCCGTGGTTTTTCTTGTAAAAAGGTTTCCACATAAAAATTGGATATGTAATTTGATTTATGTTTTAATAACTATGTAGAATAAATCAAACGAATTGAAAATAATATATTCTTGATATATTAAATCTAAATCGATTGAGATAGTAACTCTAACATAAAATCAATTAGTTAAAATTGTTTCGTATCTGATTTAGTACCCTATAGGTACATGACCAATAAGTAAATTTAGGTTGAAGCATTTAGATTAATTTTTAAGTAACTTAGTCACCCCCTCTAGTTTACATATTCTAGATACTAGAATTTTTCAATTGATATTAGAGCGAAAGTTCACTCTATTAGGCCGCCTGAGTGAGAATCTGCTCATTAATTCCTACCAACGAAGATGCAGAAAAGAGGGTACTGGTAATACATCCAAACCTTCCTCGTTCAATGGCGATGACTACGCCTATTAGAAAGCTAAAATGAAGGCATTCCTCAAATTGATTGACAATTAGGTATGGTTAACTATAATGAATGGTTGAACTCATCCAACTAAAATAGTTGAAACAATGGTTTTAAAAACGGCCGTTTAAACGGTAACGGCCCAAGCCTATTTCTGTTAAAAGCGTTTAAACACATTTTAACGTCTTTGAATTTAGCCATTTTTTGTTTTAACGGCTATTAAAATCATTTAAACAGCCGTTAGAATCGTTTAAACAACCGTTAAATTCTGAAAAATTTTGTGAAAAAAAGGTCGTTAAATCCATTAAAGTCCGTTTAATTTCCATTAAATTCCATTTTTTTTATTTTCAAATTTTAAAATTTGAATTTCAACGCCATTTTTTCTATTAAAATCTGTTTAATTCCGTTAAATTCTATATATTTTCATTTTTGCCCCTGGCCGTTTCAATTTGTTTTAATAGCCGTTTAAACAGTAACGTCCCCAGTCCGTTTAACTGTTAAAACGGCTTCCTTTAAACTTTGGTTGAAACTGCTAAGATCCCTAAACCTGAAGTTGAATGGTCCAAGGCTGAACTTGAGAAATGTTGCTTTAGAATCAAGGGTCTAAATGTCATTTTTAATGTCGTAGACAAAAATGAGTTTTGTTGGATCTCGACATGTGAACTGGCTAAAGAAGCATGCGACATTCTAGAGACTACCCATGATGGGACTTCTACAAATAAAATATCTAAACTCCAGATGTTGACTACTAGATTCGAATCCATAAGAATGGATGAGAACGAGACCTTCACTGAGTTCTCTGCTAAAGTTAATTACATTGTAAACTCTACCCATAATTTGGGAGAGAAGATTCCTGAGGTTAAACTTATCAGGAAAGTGTTGAGATTTTTGCTTGAGAGATTTCGAGCCAAAGTCACTACGATTAAAGAGAGCAAAGATTTTGCCTATCTAAAGATCGATGAACTAGTTAGGTCAATTCAAACTTTTGAGCTCTCAAGAAGCAAAAAGTATAGCCCTAAGGAATTGTAAGGTTGCAGATGATGAGTCTAAGTATGACTCTAGTGGGGGTGATCAAGAAATGACTATTTGCAAAGAAATTCTTCCGCCTCAAGTGAGAAAACTTTTTGAGACCTAGTCACGATCTCAAAAGAGGTTGAAACCTCACGAGAGGTTTTGTAAAACTGGCAAGTCTAAGAAGGACGTAAAGTTTGTCGTGGATATGGTCACTTTGCCATTGAATGTCCAAACAAGTATGTGAAGGGCCAAACCAAGGCAATGAATGCCTCTGTGGATGTTTAGCAGTTTAAGTTTGAGAATTATAACGACTCCAATAATAGCGGTAACTTTATAGCATTTATTGTCATGATGGTAGAGATAATACCACTGAAAAGAGTCATGATGACTTTGACAGTGAGGATGATGCCAATTTCAGAATATCCTACCTAGAGCTGTATAAGGAAAGTCACCAGCTGAAAATGATATCAAATACTCACACCAAGACCCTTTTTAGATGGAAGGAAAAATTTCTCAAAAATCAAGTAATTACAAATATCTTGCCTGTTAGCCAGTTGGGGGTCAGTTCAAGTCCAATAATGTTTGGCCCAACAATAGGTGGACCCACAAAATAAAAATTAACCTGATTAGTGGTTTCTAAGCATTGTTTGGAGTTGTTTTCATGGTTTGATTTTAACCACAGACTTGGAGCATTATTCAGGGTACGAATATCCAAAGGTTTGAAATTACTAATTAATCAAGCTGATTTTTGGTACTTAGGTCCACCTAGGGATGGGCCAAACATCCATACTGTGAGTGGTCTCTAAAAGTCAACCATGTAGCTCATATGGTGGTCTGTCAACAAAGTTCTCTTGTGGGGCCCACTTTTGAATAAATCTTTGATGACGGACACTCACGGACGCCTTGTAGGCCACGTGGAGCACTCTTAGAGACCACTCACCATACCGATGTTTTGCTCATCCCTAGGTGGGCCTACATACAAAAAATCAGCTTTATTGGCTATTTCTATCCGTTGGATTTGAGTCTTTCATAGATTGATTTTCAATCATGGGGATTTAAACATTATTTGGAGTACTCAGATCCAATGGTTATAATCACCAATCAGGTTAATTTTTTTGTATGTAAGTCTACTTAGCGATGAGCCGAACAAACATACTGATATTCGCTCAAAAGTGCTTGTTTTAAGCAATTATCCTCTTAGCGTTATCACACTTTCCTACGTAAAACTGCTCTATTTATCCACTTTTCTACGTAAGAGTCTCTTCTGTTGCGTAGAACACACTTTTCTGGACGAAATGGTATATTTGTATGCATTAAACATATTTTCGGAAGTCTAGATATAAAGCCGTTTTGATTAAGTCTCATTACACGCTTTTCTTTATTTCAAGAAACTCAATCAGACAATTCTGATGGACTACGGGCCTACGATCAAGCAGCAAAACCTAGTGAACCTAAGTGGGACCCATGCAGGAGAAAGAGGAACACCAATCCAAAGAGGACACCAGATGCATATCTTGGCCGTCGGATCTTCATTAAAGAGAACAATGATGACTATTTCACCACATGATGTGTTCAACAATATGCGAGAAATGTCACCAAGATGTGTTCCAGGAAGTCAAAGAGTTAGAGCCAATGTCAAAGACTAACGAAAGCCCAAGAGCAATATTAATGGCCGTTATTAATGGGTGTGGACCCAGAGGTGAAACATGACATAAGGCCAAGTTTGTCGAATGTATCGGATGTTGTTTTGTAAAATGGGCCAATTAGTGGATGCCATGCGTTTGGGCAAAGGTGGGGGATCGTAGATGAGGGCCATGTTGATGACAGACCAATAAACTACAATTGGTGGGCCAAATGAGCCAAGTAGTTAGATTAAACAATGGTTGTGGCCCACAAAGCATTTTGGCAAGGACAATAATATATGGGCTGAAGTGAGAGGTGCTAGACTATGTGGGACCAAGTTGCTGGACCACAAGAGAAAAAAAATAGGGAAGAAGATCTTTGTTAAACAAATAAGGCAAGATTTGTTTAATAAAGAAAATAGGGGAGGTACTGGACCTTACTCTCTAAAAATAGCTGGACGGTTTTGAAAAGGGGCAACATTGCCATGTGTGGCATAAATAATATTTCAAAATAGGGTGGAGGATAAGATTAATAGAGATGGACGGCCAGGATGGAGAGAGGAGAAAAAGGGATACATCAATATAAAGAGGAGAAAAACCCTAACGCCTGGCCCATTCCCTCTTCCCTTCTCCTCACTTTCTAATTTCCACCAAGCCGTCAGCCCTCTAGACGTATTCTCCATGGAGAAATCCAGCTACCACGTTCTCACTGAATAGACTCCAACCACCCCCTAGATCCTCCATCTCTTCTCCACGTTGCTACTAGTGCGACACCTCTCCATGGACTGGTAAGTCTAATCGTTATTATCACATCCCCCTGGCTTGCCATCCACGCTGCTGCTAGTGCAACCATCCACGCTCAAGCACCATCACCTTCATTGCTTAAAGGTGCAACGGTCTTTGGCCTGCAACACCGACTGGAACTCCCTTGGCAGCAGCCTTGCTAGTTCTCCCTGTGCACAGCCTTGCAACAACACCAGCTCTCCATTCATCCCATTATCTACCTGTTGATTTGTGGGTTACAACCTGCAACTTTCGAGTTGCTGTACTAGCAACCCTCATCTCCTCAATCACGCAGCCAGACCTGCAACTAGCAGGTCCTTGTTGTCTCACACATTTCCACCGACCGTGCTCATCTCCATTGCATCAGCCGGGCTTCTCTCCACCTACATGCAACCTGCGGTTTCACTTTCACCACCACGTGGTACAATCTTCAATCTAGCACAACACTCCTCCAAGACCGTGCTCCTCATGGTTCAGTCCTCCACTACTCACAATGTTGCTACTTCTAGCCTCCATCCTTCACAAAATCAGATCTCCCTCTCCTCTTTTGGATGACTCCACATCTTCTTTGCCGTGCTGCTCCATTACCAAGTATTCTTCTCCATAGCAGCCGTCCTACACAATGAGTGCTCCATTATTCTTCAAGGTGGGTAGGTCAAGGATCTCTTCTTCACCTTGGGATGTTTCTTTCTAAGGTAATCTTCTATCTCTTCTCTTAACTTTCTCTCCCTAGTTCTCTCTCTCTAAATCTCCTTAGCTTTCTCTCTCTAGACTCATCATTCTCTTTAGGTTAGTTTTGATTTTTGTTTTTATCAGTTAATGTAAACAGCTTAATTTTATTTAATGAAATTAATTTCTTTTGAATTCTTGTTTCTATTCTCTTTTAACAGTAATTTCAAATTTTATTTGCTTATTAATCACTTTAATTGAAAATCGATTTCCAAATCGAAAATCAAGTTTTTAATCGTGATGTCATCACCATTCTCAACCCTTCCATGATTCCCATGCTTTCTTAGCAAAACTTCTATCATTTGATGTTCAAATTTGCACTAACCCGACTAATCCTAAGTGCGGATCGACATCCGACACGAACCCCTATACAAATCTCTGCATTTTACAGGATAAGTGAACCGAAAAAGATACAAATTTTGTTGGAATTAGGGTTTCCGATCTGACGACGCGGAAAAACCCTACTTTCACATACGATCAGTGGTCTTTATGAGTGGTCCATACGGACGTCCATGACTGTGAGTGTCCCGCATCAAATATTTGTTTCCCACTTTCAAGCCAGCGCTTGTGCCGATTTGTTAAGTAGGCAAATCATTTCTCCTGCATTTTCTTCTCCACACCAACGAAGATGAAAGGGTTTTGACTTTTGAAAGGTAATTGCTCCTTCAATTCTCTCTTCGCCTTCTTGATCTTTTCTTTTTCTCTTCTACTTCTGATTTTTTCCTTCTTTCTGTTAGATTTTCTAATGTGGCACACCCCATACATTTTATAAAACCGATTTAATGGGTTGCCATCAAGTATTGGCTTGGATTAAGAAACCAACCCCATCTTTATGATGAAAGTGATTTAAGGGTCGAAGGGTTCAAGAGTTATCTCTCTAGGTATAGTAATTACCTAGTTAATAAAGCAAGTGTAATTCCTCCTCTAGTCGGTTATCATGATGGGAAAGGTTACCAACTAGGAGTATAAAAAGACGGTCATGTCAAAGCAGGAGACGTCCCTCATTTCTTTAGAGCTTTCCTAGCCCCATCGTTTGGTTTTAGAAGAAGTGGGAAGAAGTCTCAATCTCCATCGTTGATTCAGATCCAAGATCAAATCTCAGTCCTCGATCAAGTGCACGCACATTAATCAGAGCGATCAAAGGTATGTTAATATTGTTGTTATTCGATTTATTGGTTTTGATCATGTTGTAGAGCTCTAGATCTGTTTATATTGATATTAGGGGTGATTAAATCCTAACAAGTGGTATCAAAGCCATAGGCTCGAACTCTATTCTTGATCAAACCCAAGATCGGATGGTAATCTCGATTAGATCTTAATATGATTTGCTTGATCAATGATTTAACAGTTGGATGATTAAATCTCTAGAGGAAATTCTATCCATGTCTATAAAGGATAAATTCTAGATATATTTTTTATCAAAACATGCACACTATTTAGTTAATGTTGCATGTTTAATCCATGCTTACATAACAAAATCTCTATGTAATTGTCCAACGATTAAAATAACTTTACGGGAACATGTGTGTGTGTGCATACAAATTTTAGAGAACATTTATTAAAATGCCACTAGTCTTGCCTAGATGCCTTTAGCACGTGGCTTGGATTTTATTTTGTTAATGCTCTAATTAAAGTTCCAACTATGTTAGTATTAAAGCATGTTGAAACCATTGAGAATGAACTTAATATATTATTAATTATGATAGACATAAATTTGTTATCATAAATTAGGTTGGGTTCTTGTATGTGGGTATAAGTTCGGCAAATGCATGTACTGTTTCGGGTATGCCATTTTTGGTGGCCATATAATAGGACCAACACCAAGTTTAATGTTATAAAGATGGGCCTCACATGTTATAATATTTATTACTTGTATACATGCTTAGTTTTAGTGTACATTAATTGATACATATATGTGAATGTTATGAATTATTTTATACAATATACATGTTCAAAAAAAAAATGTAACATTATGTTATAAGCCACATAAAGAAAATACAAGAACCATAGGGACAAATGAACCCAAAATATAATACTATGAGTGATCTCACTCAATTAGATCTATCCTTTTAGGGGTTTAGAAAGATCGTAAAGCGATCGTTTGAGAATGTAATGGAAGTAGGTTGTAGTCTGCCCAAAGGTGACCAACTTATGGAAGTTGCAGTTTCTTAAATCTTAAGACCATATAGGTCTTGTTAAGATTGCTGATAGCACTCATCTATGTAGAACTACTAGTCTTGCCTAAAGGTGGCTAGAAAATTTTTTGTAGACTGAGTGGGGTAGAATAGACTATGCGTGTCAGGATGAGTAAGATAACCCTCTTGCCCAAAGGTGTGGAAGTGTCTGTAATTGAACTGATACGTGATAGGCTAGTTCTGTGCATGACAATTGTCACTAACTAGGGGGTGAATAGCATGTCAAAATCTCTTGCCCAAAGGTGTGATTAGATGAGCACCCACCCGTCCCGCAGAGTGGTAGGTTAACACATTATAAAACACTCTGATTCATCCATCCCAACCTCTGGATCGGATTGAAAATTATTAGAGACCAAAGGGACTAAAGATGCATTGAATCTTATACTGTGTGAAACACGTGCATCAAGATTATAATTAAGGTCCATTGTATTTGCAGTTATGGACGGGTGTGTTGTTCAGAAGCATTTGACTGGGATCGAGCCTTTATCTGGCTCCAATTATTCATCTTGGAAGATGCATGTTTAGATTGTCTTAAGGTGTCTAGATTATGACTTTGTCCTTACAGAGGATAAGCCAGCGACTCCCACTAATGAGTCTGTAGAGTCTGCCAAGGTTGCTTACTCAAAGTGGGAAAAGGCCAATAAGTTGGCCATATTGATCATTCGAGCGTCAGTTCATGAGATCATACGAGGTGGTATTCCTTCTATAGATACTGCCAAGGAACTGTTAGAGGTCATCAGGAAGCAGTTCGAAGGGTCTATCAGAGCTCGTCAGTACACAAATCTTGTTTAGTTGATTTCAACTAAGTATGACGGTAGTGGAGATGTGAGGCAACATATCCTCAAGTTATCCAAGATTGTCCTCAATCTTAGGGAGTTGGGCTTGACTTTTAAAGATGACCTGATGGTTCATCTTGCGGTTGCTTCGCTTCCGAGGTCTTTTGGCACCTTCAAAGTCAACTACAGTACTCAGGATAGAAAGTGGGACCTTCATGAGCTTATAGCTCTTTTTGTAGCAAAGGAAAACCGACTAAAGAAGGGCAAGGTTGAGATAGCAAATTTAGCAGTTCACAAGAAGATTTTCAAGAAGAAGGGCTATCAGAAACCTAAGGGTATAAAGTCTGGACCGGGAGAATCTTCGCGGCCTATGCAACAGCAACAGGACAAGAAAAAAATGACATCATCTGAGGAAGTAGAGTGTTTCTTTTGTAAAAGAAAGGGGCACATGAAGACGAACTGTTACAAGTATAAAGAATGGACTAAGAATAAGGGAGGTAGTGATTTTGCTCTAGTTTGTTTTGAGTTGAATCTCATTGATGTACCTTCCAACACCTGGTGGATTGACTCAGGTGCTTCTGTCCATATCTCTCATTCTTCACAAGGGTTCATCAGCAAGCGGGGGGCCAAGGATGAGGATCAACTATTCTTGGGAAATGCGGAGTAGGAAAGAGTCGAGGCAGTGGGACTTATCGTTTGGTTTTGGACACTGGTTTTATTTTGGAGCTTCATGACACTTTCTTTGTGCCGACTTCGAGGCACAATCTTATTTCTGTTTCTAGACTAGACACTTTTGGCTATGGTTTTACTTTTGAAGACTCTAGAATTTATTTGAGATATCGCATGCAAACTATTGGTAATGGCATTTTGATCGATGGTCTTTACAGATTGAATCTTGATTCAACTTTTGCTTCATCTCTTTTGTGTATGTCTGTTGAGTCTGTTCAGTCCACGTCTAGTTCTAAGGGAACTCGTGCCCGTGAGAGTTCATCAATCCTTTGGCATAGGAGACTAGGACACATTTCTAAGAGATGACTCCAATTGCTTGTAAAGGATGGTGTTCTAGGCCTTCTTGACTTCTTAGACTTCCATACCTGTATTGATTGCATTAAAGGGAAGTTGACGAAGCAAAGGAAGTTTGAGGCTTCTAGAAGTTTTGGTCTTTTAGACCTCATTCACATAGATATCTGCGGTCCCTTTCCTACTCCTTCTTGTGATGGTCAGCGCTATTTCATCAATTTCATAGATGATTACTCGCGATACGCATATGTTTTCCTCTTCCACCAGAAATCAGACGCCTTGGACATGTTCAAGTTATATCAAGTTGAGGTGGAGAAACAGTTGGATCGAAAGATTTAGGCAGTCCATTTTAATCGAGGTGGAGAATATTATGGCAGAAGCGATCAGGACGGAGTGAATCATGAAAATTTTGTGGAATATTTGCGAGAGCAAGGCATGGTTCCTCAATATACCACTCCAGGTACACCAGAGCAGAATGGTGTGTCTGAAAGGAGAAATCGAACTTACCAAAATGCAATTCGTAGTATGATGAGCCACTCAAATTTGCCAGAAAGCTTTTGGGGCGAGGCACTGAAGACAACAGTTTATATATTGAATAGAGTTTCTAGTAAGGCAGTGTCTGAGACTCCTTATAAGTTGTGGACAGGGAGGAATCCGAGTCTTCACTTGCATGTCTGGGGTTGTCCTGTAGAGGCAAAACTTTATAACCCAGATTTACGAAAACTTGATTCTAGAACTGTGAGTTGTCGATTTATTGGATACCCAGAGAGGTAGAAGGGTTATAGATTTTATTGTCCTTCTAGACCCATGCAAATCGTTGAGACTAATATTGCTAGATTTCTCGAAGATAGTAGTGAAAGCCATAAAGAAGTGTTATTTGAAGAGATAGTTGATGATGATCATAGATAATTGATGATGATCATCTTGTTACGATCCCAAGTGTTCTCTCTAGATTTTTGAGGTTGTCCAATGAAAATACTAGAGCAGTCACTGAAACTCCAATGCTGGATATAGTTACAACAGTGGTCCCAGATGCAAATCCAGTCGCATTTAGAAGATCAACTAGAGTTAGGAGACCTGCCATTACAGATGATTATGAGGCCTATTTACAGGAAGGTGACATTGGGAATTCAGAGTTCGATGATCCTTCTAGCTTTTCAAAAGCCATGGAGAGCAGTCATTCTCCAGAGTCGATAGATCCCATGAAAGAAGAGATGCGATCCATAGAAAAGAGTTCTGTATGGGAGTTGACTTCTCTACCTCAGGGTTCCAAAGCTGTTGAGTGCAAGTGGGTATTCAAGACCAAACGGGACTCTGAAGGGAAGATTGAGAGGTTTAAGGCCAGACTAGTGGCCAAGGGTTTTAAGCAAAGAGAGGCATTGATTATCAAGAGACTTTCTCGCCAGTTTCAAAGAAAGACTCTCTTAGGATCATCATGGCATTGGTGGCACATTTTGATCTTGAATTACGCCAGATGGTCGTCAAGACGGCTTTTCTTAACGGTGAAGAAGAGGAGATCTAAATGAAACAGACAAAGGGTTTTGTGACCCAAGGAAGAGAGAAGCTTGTTTGTCGACTTAAGAGATCGATTTATGGGTTAAAGCAAGCATCGAGGCAATGGTACCTGAAGTTTGATAAAGTTGTAATTAGTTATGGTTTTCAAGAGAATCATGGATCGTTGTATATACCTCAAATTTAGTGGGAGCCGATTTGTTATCCTTGTCCTGTACGTCGATGATATCTTGTTAGCCAGCAATGATGTTCACCTACTTCACGACACAAAGCGTTTTCTCTCAATGAATTTTGACATGAAAGACATGGGAGAGGCAAGTTATGTTCTGGGAATAAAGATCGACAGAGATCGTTCTTCTGGTTACCTTGGTTTATCTCAGAGAGCATACATAGGCAAGGTACTCAAGCGATATGGCATGTAGAAATGCGCACCGGGAGATATTCCTGTAGTCAAGGGTGACATTTTTAGCAAGAAACAATGTCCCGAGAACAAGATAGAGATGGATCAGGTGGACGCTGGAGAGTATGCCTCAGCAGTGGGTAGCTTGATGTATGCTATGATCTGTATTAGGCCCGACGTTGGTTTCATTGTTGGGATTTTGGGAAGGTACCAAAAGAACCCTGGGTTGCTCATTGGAGAGGCGTGAAGAAAGTTTTGAGATACCTGCGGAGAACTAAGGATTTTATGCTTGTCTACAAGAGATCTGATGAGTTGGAGGTTCTTGGCTATTCAGACTCAAACTTCGCAAGGTGTAAAGATAGTCAGTTGTCCACATCTAGTTATATTTTCTTACTTGCCAATGGTGCTATTTCATGGAAAAGTTCCAAACAGTCGCTTATGGCATCTTCTACTATGGAGGCAGAGTATGTTGCTTGTTATGGAGCTACTCAATAGGCAATCTGGTTAAAGAATTTTATTGGTGAGCTTAAAGTAGTGGATTCTATCCAACGACCTATAAAGCTATTTTGTGACAACGAGGCCGTCGTAAAGTATGTTAGAAATGATCATGTCACTAGTAGGAACCACTACTACATAATACTATTTAGACTACACTGTGACAAAATAGATAGACTACGGTTTTATTAAAAAATGAAACCTAAAGATCTAATTAAAATAAAATTAATTTAGAAAAATAAAAGACAATGATTTTATTAAAATCTATAGCTTAAAGTACTACAAAATGACCACAGTTTTTACTAAAACTGTAGCTTTATTCTTTTATTAGACTTTAGGCCACGATTTTCTGAAAAACGTGGATTATAATGATACAATTTAGAAAATAAAAGGTTACAGTTTTAATAAAAGCCATGGCTTAATGTGCATTAAAATGGCCACGATTCTTATTAAAATCGTAGCTTAACCGTTTTCAGAACTTGGGCCCCGATTTTTTTAAAAACCATGGCTTATAACCAAATTAAAACCCCCCGATCTCTAACTCAATATCTCTCCCAAATAGTTAATTAGCTCTACATCTTCTCTTACATTCTCATCGTTTCTACTTAGGGTTTCTCTAAAAATCTTCGGTCGGGATCTAGAAGAAGTAGAGGAACTCGACTCAAAGGATCAAGGTACGAATCTAAAACATATTCATTTTGTTCAATATGTTTATGCTGCATCTTTTTCTTCTGTCGATTCAAAACTCATTTTGATGGATGTTTCTCATACAATATATTCTTTCAGAAACCCTCGGGTTTGATTTTGTTCGATGAAACATGTTGTTTTGAGATTTTAAAAAATAATATTGTGAGAAAACTCTAGGGTTTTAGCTTTCTCTTTTGAAGTAGGCTTTGTGAGGTTGCTAGTTTAGTGGTTTCACTTGAACTTTGCTTTAATTCAATTTCAAGAGAGTTCGACTTTCTGAGATTTGAACATCTCGACTAGTATTTGGTCACTTCAGATTCTCAATTTTTGTATGGTTGTTATTGTTTGGAATCTATAAATATTGCTGTAGACCCCACCAGGTTCGTCCATATCACCTTTTTTAAGTAACTTTTAGGGCTTTTAATCTCATTAGCCGTTGTGCCTTTGTTTGTTTTGTGTTCTACATCTTGATTACTGTTATAGTAGTGTTAGGTCATGAAGCAGTAGGATTAGTTCAATTAGACATGTTTTAGGGTGTTTATTCATGGATTGTTTTCAATTTTCTTCAGCCAGAAATCCCACATCAGAAACTAAATTAAGGTTGACAAGTTTGAGATTAATGTTGCAATGTAAGTAAGATTGGTTTGATGGTAGATGAAGAGTGTACCAATACATTTTTTTTGTTAGCTAGATGCCAAAATACATGTGCTTGTTATCATTATCCTTATTTTTTATATTGATTTTTGGTGGTTTGCTATTTGGAGGGCCTGCTACAGTGTCCTAAGATTTATTATGGAAAGAGGGGCAAAAGGATGTGAGGTAATTGTGAGTGGAAAACTAAGGGCACAACGTGCTAAATCAATAGAGTTTAAGGATGGATACATGATATCCTCTGGCCACCCTATCAATGAGTATACTGATTCAATTGTAAGGCATGTTCTTCTCAGACAGGGTGTTCTTAGTATGAAGGTCAAGATATGCTCAACTGGGATCCCAAGGGCAAGCAGGACTCCACAACACCCTTGCCTTATCTAGTCACAATACACACCCCCAAGGATGAGGATGAATACATTAAGCATCGTTGCTAGCCACAGATATAGAGGTCGAAGCTGCTTAAAGTACAGTATGGCTATTTCTTCTTGTTTTCCTATACAATAGCTTTGCATTTTTATATCTTCAGTTTGATTTTCCTATTGGCGTTTTATAGCTTTGCATTATGGCAACATACCCTTTTTCAGTATAAGTAATTGATGGGGAAAAATTAATCATGGCAAGCATATTATGAGATCACAAACCTCGAGTGGTTGATGCTCTGTTGAATCACAAACTTTCTTCGACTAGGTCTCCTATTATTTTGTTTAATCGTAATGGGACTTCAGCATCTTCTTTTAATTGCTCTGGCCGGTTTGATATGAATCACACACATACACTTCTTTTTTTCGTATGGGTATTTATATCATTGGATCTGTTTAATGCAGGCTGCTCTAAGACACTTGAAATTAGAGCGTGTCAAGAGGTACAAATTTAAGAAGTTCATCTTAACCTCATCTTCATAGTTGGACCAAGTTCTTTGGTTTCATAATTTTTACAGTCTCACCATAAACTTCAACTTTTTCGTCTATGTGACCCTCCAAAATTACATATCTACTAGGGTTTTGACCATTCAATTTGAAATTGAAATGCTTATAGAAAGTTTGTCACAGTCACACTTGATGGTACTATGAGTAGGTATAATGTGATTAGCCCGAGAAGTCTTGGAGCAGCAGTTAATCTAGCTTGATCAAATATGTTCCTATTCAGAATGTCAAATTAACTTTAAAGCATTTCCCATACAAACAACTGACTAAACATCTTTGACTCTGTCATTTTAGATCTTATTTGAAGGCGTAAAAAGCTTTACAAATATAACTATCTTGTTAATTTATTGGTGTTATTATTTATCTGTTTGTTTGTTTATTTCTTTTGTGTTTGTTTATTCCTCATATCTATGATGGGCACCAAATACTTTTCTGTCATTGTTACGTAGATATATAGAGTATAAACCAGTTCTGAAACTCCATGCATAAGATCACTTGGTGGGTTTGGCAACAAAAGTAGTCTCATTCTTCTTATTTTTTAATGTAAATAATGTTTGGTGTTGGTCTTCTCTTCTTACAGGTCCTCTATGAGTTTGATTGGGAGCTTGATGAACTCGAGGTACATATTAATCTACTTCTCTATTTTCCTTTTATTGTACCTCCCTGAAGAAAGAAAACAACCTGCAACTTGAACCACGTTTGGCATTTTCTGGACCATTCAGTAATTTTCTTACTGATTATCTGATAGTGTCGAATTGTGGTGTAGAAGATTTCATAGCCGAGACCCATCAGATGATGATAGGTCTGACTCTCATGGATGTATATTATATGTACATCAATTTTATTATAGACTGCATCTGTGGTCTGTAATAGAGGACCTCAACTACAATAGTTGGTGATTGATTACAGCAATAATCAGTAAGTTGCAAATGCGCAGTAACACAAGGGAAGGTAAATTCCAGATTACTATTGTTGTCCTTGTTTTCTTAGTCAAATGTTTGAGGGTTGGATTTCCAACCTTTGCATCTCAGTCCCTTTCCCTGCATTTACAGGGTCCAACGGCACTCTGTGCTTTATTTTGTCGCCCCTAGGTTGTTCGAGTTCGAGTTTGAAGGGGACGACTCTGGTAACTCCACCAGTTGAATAACAAGCAACACAACCATTTGATTTGAGGTTGCAAAGAAGCAATCTTCGTACGTGTATTTTTTGCTTTTCTTCCTTTCTATGGTTTCCATTTCACTTTCTAATCTGAGAACAATGTACAGTAAAAAGTGTATCAGTTATCTAGAAACATTTTTTTGTTATTGTTGGTTTGTTGCCATTATTATCACCTAGTGGGTGTTGTTCAGATTCAATCTGGATTTGGAAAAATGTGGTTTCCATGTTTTTTGTTTTCTTTCTAGGTTTGGGAGCATATTAGCATCTTTATAGAGAGAATTTTTTCTTTCATATAGGGGCTGATTGTGGCTGTTACGAGGATGGCTATATCTCCATATAGTTGTGGATCTATAACAAGAGTGACAGACCATGTGGATAAGTGTATGGAACTAGAAAACCACTTAAATACTGTGGAGAAGATGCATTTTGGAAGGAGAGCTTCTTCCTGCCATGTCTTATAGGAGTGTTCCTCTAATATAAAAAATATGGAGCACTAAATGGTGGATAGGCCCAGACCTAAGTCCCACTTGCCAGTGCCCTTATTCAGAATCTGTCTTTTTTGTGTGGGTCTATTATTCAGTATATTCAGAGCTATATACTTGCTTTTTTATATCCTATAAAGTTTGTGATATTCATGTAGTACAATACTATGGAGAAGATGCATTTTGGAAGGAGAGCTTCTTCCTGCCATGTCTTACAGGAGTGTTCCTCTAATATAAAAAATATGGAGCACTACATGGTGGATAGACCCAGACCTAAGTCCCACTTGCCAGTGCCCTTATTCAGAATCTGTCTTTTTGGTGTGGGTCTATTATTCAATATATTCAGAGCTATATACTTGCTTTTTTATATACTATAAAGTTTGTAATATTCATGTAGGTTATTTGATACAATAGTATAAGCTTTAGGGAGAGATGATAGAACTGAAAAGTTCAATAGGCAGAGGCACTACAAAGCACACACCAATTTTGTTTGTTTCCTCTCATTCCATTTCTCCTAGCTGTGGTTTAGTTTTTATCTGTTTACGTTATCTACTTCCATTGTTTAATTCCATTACTTGAGAATTTGCATGTTTAGAAACAAGCTGGGGTCCCATTTTTAGTTAGGCTGAGTGATGGGATACTATCATAACATTTTATCAGATTGGTACTTCAGTTTTATTCGTTTTGGAGTGAAGATTCCTGTTATTTTCTACAATTGGTGAGCAATTAAAGGAGAGAGCTATGGATATTGAAATGTATTGATTATAAAATCTCCAAATATCTCAACATTCTTACATTATTTGAAGTAAAAAAGGGTATTTCTGGATACATTAACAGTTTGCAAAGAAGAAAATGTTACAAGATATGATTGAGCAATTTGATTACACTCTTACCTTGAAAGTTTCACAATCAAACTTTTCTTGCAGAAAATGGGACTCAATTCCAATGGAAGTGAAACAGATCAGATTCAAAATGGTTATTGTTCCCCAAATCATGTGACATGTATGACTTTAGTTCAGGGTCTGTGCAAGGATGGGTAGATTTTGAAAGCTTGGGATGGTGCAAAAACAAAGGATTGTCATGGTATTTTCTCAAAAGAATGATGATGACTATTAAGCTTTGGGATGGTGTGGGTGTTAGTTTTCGTCTTTGCAGGGGGGTTTGGGGATGGTATGGGTGTGTGTTTTGTGTATTTTGGTCTTTCTCAAATATAAGTATGCACAATGGACTTTCTCAAAAGAGTGATGATGACTATTAGCTTTGGGATGGTGTGGGTGTTAGTTTCATCTTGATGATGACTATTCTAATAGGAAGTTTTCATTTTATTGAATCTATTTTGAGCATGAGATTTCTACATGCAGTGCATGGGTCCCTTTTGGTTATTCTAATGGAAGTCATGTTCCCTTGAAGTGGTAAATCTAATTTCGCAGTTCTATTTTTTTGTTTTTTTTCTTAGCAGGCCGTGTACCCTTGAAGACATTGAGACGCCTTTCACCATGACACACCTCAAAGCCTTACTCATGGTTGATTTTTTTTGATAAAAAATCTAAACCTATAAAAGATTTCCAAACCTATTTAGTGTATCAACTTTGCTATAACAATCCTATTTTCAACTGATGTTGCCCATTTGCTTTGTAGATGGAGTTTAAGGGTATTGCAAACCATTTCTAGAGTCACCCCATGACATTCTCTCGCACTCCATCTACGCATCATCTGACATGTTCATTATCCCATCAATATTTGAGCCATGTGGGCATTCACATGTATAACATTTATAACCTATATGTTATTGACAGTTAATGTTGTCTTTGGTTTGGATATTTTGCAACTTATATGGAGACACCATGTGAATTTTCATCGAATTCTTTGATTTAATTATCTTGTTTTAGTAACATTATTTAGTATTTTCCAATCACCAAAATGTCCACCAAAGATGAAAAGGAGACCCAACTACCATCTAACTTTCTCATAATACTTATAAATACAAGCGTGCATGTGTGACGTTTCTTATGAGCCGTGAAAGTTCAGTTGCCCAAGTTTTCACCACAATAGTGAAGTTGAGTCAGAAACTCACACTTTATTATAGTCAAGGTCTAATAACACGAAACTAAAACACTAAGTCCAATTCCACTTTTTGATTTAATGTTTCTGTCGAAAACTTGAATAGGCTTGATTGGGATTGATAAAAAAACCTAATTGTTGATTCTTCTATTATTTTTGGGTTGTAGTTGAGTTTCTTGCTGGCATTTTCAGCTTTGGATTCATGGATTGATTGGGATTGATAAATAAAACCATATTGCTGATTGTTCTGTTTTTTTTTTTTTTGGTTACAGTTGAATTTCTTGCCAATATACAAATGATTGTGTGCTCTTTGTCGGGGAAAATGGATTTGGGTGCCGAAGGCACCCGTATTTATTTGCAGACATTGTTGGGAGTGTCGTAGGCACGAGTCATTACTACTATCATCACAAAACAATATTTTAGGCTCGGCCATCTCATTGAAGTTTTGAAGTCCACATGTTTTGGGCATGCTTGCTTTTTTAGGGCAGATCTGCCAAATTTCCTTCAACATAGAGGCTCTTTACATCACAACCAGTTGCTGTCTTTCGCCCCACCAGGGACATGTAAGTATATAAGAATTATTTTTTCGATCGATTATTTTCTCCATTCTTTAGATTACTAAAAAGATTATCCTCTGATACATCTTTGATTAGTCATACAACATGCTCTATAAATGACCACTTTTACAATTATGGAAGCCCGATAAAATTGTCGATGTTTTTCTCATAATTTGTTGCCTTCATTTAACATTTCAAAGTATTGTTTTCTTTATTTATAGTAAGAGTCAACTAACAGATGAGATGAAAGCCAGCTAACTTCAACATGAAACAAGAGCTGCTGCCGCTTCAACTAAATCAACAATATTGTCTTACAAGAATATCACAAGGGCCCAACACAGAAAAAGCCACCACTGAGCCCCTCAAAGCTGAGGCCACCACTAAGCGGAATCACTGACTTCTTGCCTCCATCTCCGGTATCACCTCGCAAAACTAGCACTGCCCTACTTATGCCTCAACATCAAGAGAGGACAAAGAGAACATTTTTCGAATAAACGAGAGAAAGTCATAACTACCTTCTAGATTTACAAAGAATCACAGGTGGCTGTAACGGATTTAAGTTTCTCCATTACATGTATCATATAACCTTTCAAAACAACTATGAAAGCTTTTTTTTTCTTCTATTGCCTTCCCTTCTCTTTTGTTTGGTTAACTTGATTATTAAAAATTTGTTTATTGTAAATCACATTCTATACTTTGAACAATGATGGATAACTTTTTTAGTAAATGAAGACCATGTGTATTGATTGGAAATAGAATTGATATTAATAGACTTTGGGAATGACATGGTAGCAAATTAGATTATAATGATGTGGGATTTTTGCTTTTAAATTCTTTATATTGATTATTTTAGAACTTTTGGCATGATTTTGTAATATTTTTTAAAATTTAAATTTTTTTTGCAAAGACTACGGTTTTGGGCAAAACCATAGTCTTCAAAAAAGGAAATGTTTGAAATAAAGAATACAGTTTCTCAAAAAATTGTAGTCTTTTGTATAGACTTACGACAATGGTTTTTGCTAAAACTGTAGTCTTGTCTAAACGTTTAACCTCGGTTTAACTCTTTTAGACTACGGTAAATAACTATAAAGACTACAATTTTTTGAAAAATCAAAGTCTTTTATGTAGTCATACAATTACAGTTTTAGATAAAATTGTAATCTTATAGCTCTTATAGACAACAATTAAAAATCGTAATCGTTTTTGCAGACTTTAGACTACGCCAGATTAGACTACGCTTTTAGAAGTAGTTTTAGACTACGGTTTAAAATGAAGGACTACAGTTTTTAGCCGTAGTCTAAAGGGTTTTTTGTAGTAGTGAACAAACACATAGACCGAGATAAAGTAAAAAAAGGGTTGATAGTTATTCCGCACCTGTCAACCCTTGTCATGATTGCTGACCCATTGACTAAAGGACTCCAATCTAGCATTTTTCAGGAGCATGTCACTCGTATGGGTGTTTAAAATCTTTTGATTCTATTTCTTGAATGGGAGTCTTTCCTATTATGTCGACATATATCTCATTTTGATATGGATCATTACTTGTTGATTGCATTCATGAATATCCTATTTTATATATATTCTATTTGTTGATGCATCATATGGATTATTTGCATGTGCAATTAAAGATATTAAAGAATAGCCCAAGAGAGCTCCACACAGGCTCTCAAGTTTCGCTTGGGTGGAACGTGAGTGGACTTTACGTTTGAGGCCTTCGTCCTAGATAGCTGGTGATAGTCTTCACATGGCAGGTGCTGTAATCTATCAGGATGACATGTATCTTTGGATGAATACATGAAGCAAGGACATGTGGAAGTACACAAGAATTATAAAGATCACATAAAGGTGTACTTGCCCTATTGCACTTCAATTAAAATTACCATAAAGGATAAAGATGACTCAAGGGCATTAGTAGTACTAGCACTGTGACCATGGAACTACCGTTGTGCCAGTTTCGGAGAGCACTCTGTGTATCCATGATCCACTGCTAGTGGTACTCTTGTTCTGGATAAAGGATAAATTAAGTACACAATTCTACTAATTTTGTTGGCAACAATTTTTCAAACTAAAGAGTGGCCACTCGACTTTCAAATAAGTCATTGGATCGGAGAGTCATTTTATAAATTTCCTGTATGTAGTGTGCCAAGTGGGAGATTGTTAGATTTTTTGATGTGGCACACCCCATACGTTTGATAAAACCGATTTAATGGGTTGCCATCAAGTATTGGCTTGGATTAAGAAACTGACCCTCTCTTTATGAGGAAAGTGATTTAAGGGTCGAAGTATTCAAGAGTTATCTCTCTAGGTATGGTAATTACCTAGTTAATAAAGCAAGTGTAATTCCTCCTCTAGTCGGTTACCGTGATGGGAAAGGTTGCCAACTAGGAGTATAAAGAGACAGTCATGTCAAAGGAGGAGACGTCCCTCATTTCTCTAGAGCTTCGCTAGCCCCATCGTTTGGCTTTAGAAGAAGTGGGAAGAAGTCCCAATCTCCATCGTTGATTCAGGTCCAAGATCAAATCTCAGCCTTGATCAAGTGCAAGCACATTAATCGAAGTGATCAAAGGTATGTTAATATTGTTGTTATTCGATTTATTGGTTTTGATCATGTTGTAGAGTTCTAGATCTATTTATATTGATATTAGGAGTGATTAAATCCTAACACTTTCTGGTTTTTGATTCTAATGTATTAACCTCCCATTTGAGAGAGAGAGAGAGAGAGAGAGAGAGAGTACCTTCAGTTCTGTTTTGCCCTTAAAATTAGGGCTCAAATCCACCATCACAGGGTGCGAGTCTTGAAGATGATGCAACTTCCCTTGCTCCATGCAATTTATTATTTCAGAGAGAGGAATTCCCGAGAGATCTATCACCTTTGTTGGTAACAGATTCATGTAGCACTGGTGTTAGTGCCGGGGCTGTGGCAGCAAGAATGGTTGTGGTGATTCTTTGGAAGGATTAGAAATATTGGGTATGGAAGGTGATGTAGTACATAAGCATGGATATCAAAAATGGTACTAGACAGCACAATTAGGCTAAGGTTTGAGAGATTTTTAGAGGATTGTTAAGGATGGAATGATAGTTGGGATTAGTGTGTACTAGCTAGTGGTGGTTTTGATGGGAATGTCAAGAGTTGTTTCTAGGATGTAAGAGTAGGGGTCTAGTGGTACTGTAAAATATGGAGGAGAATGGGTAGAAGGTCATAGATAGAGCTGTCGAATGGACTGAGATATGGGTTGCAAAAGTAGAAAAAACAAACAAAAAAATAAGTATAGAGCTCGAACGATTCAGTCTCACCACCAAAAATGAGATTGGAGTCAGACCTTAATGATCAAGAGTGACAGCAGCACTCTAAGAATTCTTGTTCAACTTCAATTGTGTCTAGAAATAAGGGATAGGGTGATGGTCACTTTCCTATTTATAATTCAATGAGAAAATAGAATATTTCTAGAACCTGTAATAAGAATTCTCCCCTTGTTTAACATGACATTACCCTTCTTTCTAACCTTTTGGTTGTCTCCAATTTTGACTTTCTTTTTGTTGAATCCCAAGTGTTTGTGATTTCTCATTTACTTTAGTGTTTGGAGTTGGTTCATGCCTCATTGATATTAATTGATACCTTATGGATTGGTTACTTGTTGGGCGTTTAAGATCCGCCATGCCCGACCTACTCCTTATTGACTGCTTCTCTAAATTTGTAGAAAAAAGAATGGATAATCAAGTCCCCTCCTGCCAATGATCAATCGAAGACCATGGACCGTTATTTTATTGACCTCATGCTAGATCAAGTGCGTGCAGGACAAGATTGAAAAATGACATATTCATTCTATAAAAAAGTTTGGGGTATAATTGGATAAGGAGATTTAAAAAATCGACTCAAAAAATGGAAGACTCAATACACGACTATGAAGGCTCTTATAGACGAACAAGAGATGCAAATTGAAACTTAAGGATTAGAAGCTACTTCTAGAATGAAGTGGTAGGAGATAGAAAACAAAGTAAGGCGGTCAATTGCAGATTAGATGTGGAATGAACAAAACAATTGATTGAGTGATTTACTTTTTGTTTGCTATATGGATTTTTGTTTTAAATTTATGACTATGATGATTGTTTCAAATTTGGGTGATCTATTGAATCTAGTTACTATAGAGATTTTCATTTGGACATTGCAAGTGCATGGCACTTTTAGTTATTATATATAACCATACAGCTTGCTATGTAGAACCAGAATACAGGAAAATGTTAACAAAAAAACATGAAAACCAGAATCGTTCAAGGTGGTTGACAGCAACCCAATTAAGAACTAGCTTCCTAAACTGGATGGGCTAGGTCTTGAAAACATAACATGATGTTCTCAAACCGGCTCTAAGTTTCCTTGTTTGGTCTCATTGAAAAATATATAATTAGTTTTTCAGTCACAATATTACTAGCATGCAAGACAACAGCAGATTCAAATCTTAGTGTTGGGCTCTATGCCATGGCCCATGATAATACTTGAAAAGCTTGAGAAGACAAAGAAGAACAAGTAAAATAGAGCATTCAGAGTCTAAGAATTCTCTAACTTTAAATTAAGCAAAAAGACCAATTTAATATAGATAAAACGTACATAATGACTAAACTGCACTACATCTGAAGAGACAAGACTGAATTTTATTTGTATCAGGATGGGCTCAAGCCTATTCAACATTTAACAAAAGCCAGGACAAGACCCAGCTCATTTATACTCTACCCATAACTTTGGCAACTGCAAAAATTCCTTAAAACTCAAGTATAATGTCATATAAGCAAAAAAAAACAAAGTGTACTACATTAACACTGAGAAATGCCAGATAAGTAATATAAATATCTTCTGTATATCAGTCTTTCCTCTGTATGTTTCTTATATCCCATTGGTAGTAGGGTTTTTCTGGGTTGTTGGTTACGGAAACCCTAAAATCAACACATTTGTAATAATCCGAGACTTTTGGCCTGTAAAATTAGCAATTTTGCACAGTGGCTCGTGTCGGATGTCGATCTGCACTCGGGTTAGGGCACGCTTAAAGAACATGAAATAAAGGAATGATGTTAGAAATAATGGCAGGATGAGAATGGTAATAATGGGATTTAAAACCTGTTTTCTTTTGAGATTATCACAGATTATTAAAAACAATAATGAAGGAAATCAAACAACACCCGAAAAGACAAATCATCATTAATATTAAAAATTCTTACAATGCTCAAAACATCAAACAAAATAACAAAATTTGTAAAGAACCTAAGACTAAGCTAGAAAGAGAATGGAAGAAACTTAGAGAGAGAAAATGATAGAAGAGGAAGAAGGTTGAACTAGAGAGAGAAAGTAATGGATGTAGAGAGAGATAGTGAGTTTAAAGAGAAACTTACCATTGAATGTACCGGAGGGAGATGACCAGCCATGGATGGTATGCAGCCGGTCCATGAGGACCTTGTGGTTCGAGCCGTTGGATCGGGGCTCAAGGGATGAGGGCGGTGCTGCACTTTTGTGCCATGAAAACGTGGAGAGGATGACTTGCTAGTTCGGTTGGGAATGAAAATGGAGCAGCTGGAGAAGGTTCAACCTGCAAACGTTCCCACCAGAGTTGTGGATTCTACTGGTGGTGTATTACAGACCGACTGTTGATATAGTTGCAGATCTGCAACTCTATGGAGGCAACAACGTGGTGGAGTCTTGGACGGACTGGAGAGAGGGTGTTGCAGGTGATGCAAAGGCTTGAAAAGAAGAAGAAGGCGTTGGGGACAGCCAAGGAGATGGAGACACTACTGGACGTGGTGGTGGCTGCCTGTTGAGGTGGTGGTGATGTGGATGCAGCAGATTTTCTACACGGTGAAGGAGTAACAGCTAGGAGATGGAGGTGTGGAGAAGTTGATGAAGGGGGCGGGCTGAGGTAGTTGCAGCAGGTGTGTGGATTGCAGCCAGGCGGACAGCAAGGGGTGGAAGACCAACGGTTTCCTCCTCTATCTTCTTCTTTCTTCCTCTCATCTTCTCTTCTTTTTTTTCTTTTTTTTTCTTTGATTAAGAAACGGTGAGATAACGGTGGCTGTTGCAAGAACAGCCACCGAATCTACTCAAAGAAGGTGGGGCGGCTAGGTTTTCCCAAGGAAGAAAGATGGATGAGAAGAGATTCCCCCAAAATCTGAAAATGTGGAGAGGAATTCGTGGGATTGAGATGGGAGTCGACAACACGCTTGAGATGGAGAAGAGGGTGGTCTGGAGGAGATCTCCACGGTGGTGTTCTGCAGGTTTCACCGGCCGGAGTTGGCTGCAAGTGCAATGGGTTGTATGGAGGTTGCCGACCAGCAACCCAGAAAAGAAGATGATGTCCGTTATAGATAGGCGAAACAGAGGTGGTGTGCAGCTAGGTAGAGAGCACGGTGAGAAGGTGTTGCTGTTCTCTTCTTGGGCAGCAGCTTCACCGGTGGTGTGAGACGAACCAGTCCGGCAATGGAGGATGAAGGGGGCAGTTTTGGTTCCAAACGTGGAGAGCAAGAGAGAGCTCTAGATGACGTCCATTAAAGGGCTAATAACGGCTTGCTGGGTTTCTTCCTTTTTCATTCAAAACGTCAAGAGAAGTGGGAGCCGTTGGATGTGGAGGTTGATTTGTGTGGGAGAGATGTGAAGAGCTCCCCCAAAACCGTTGGGTGGAAATAATGCACCAAGTCCAAAAGATTTTTGGACTTTCCTTCCTCTTCTATTTCTTTATTTGTTCTCTTTCCCATTTTATTTTTATTTTTCTCATTAACACCTTGACGGCTCCACCATTAGAAGCAAGTTTCCTCTTTATTCACAAGAGATTCTATCTAGCCACTAGATTTCCAGTAATTATCCACAAGCTTGTGTTGGGCTTCAATCTTGGGTTATCATGCATGTTAGCCCATCATTCAAAAGTTGGCCCACCTTGCTAGGTCATTTCACTTGCTGAAGAGAACATCTACCTTCCTTTAATTGGCAGCACATTCAAACAACATTATCCACGTATCTTGTTATGGCATTCTTTGGTCCACTTGGCTCTTGGTCACGTACTAAGCATGTGGATGGAATCTCTATGCATGCATCATCCCCGCTAGCTTGTCTCAACTAGTGCGCTTAATCTTGGATCAATTCAAGCTTCAAACCTCAAACGTGTACATCCTTCGTGGTCGCTAACCTCTCACTTGCATATTTTGTACCAATCGCTCAACCCATGCTCACCTCACCAATCTAACGATGAAAATTAATCCAGCGAGGCCAATGTCCTCTTGGATCAACTCTTGACGGTTCTTGTGATTTATCTCACGATCTCCTATGATGAGGACTCAGATCAAGAAGTCAAGATCATCCAAGTGCTTCAAAGACTGGGTCCACATTTTGATGCCCAAAATTGTCATCTTTATCTTAGTTAACGGGTCAGTGGGCCTTAATCTCGCTCTATAGTCTTCTAGCTCTCTATGCTTTGATCAACGGCTCTGGTAGTCAGTTGTGGGCCCACAATTCCTACAATTCTCCAATCGGGTTTCCTGCGATGAAAGAAGCGCGTGATGAGACTTAATCAGAACGGCATTATATCTAGATTTTTGAAAATGTGTTTAATGCATGCAAATGTACCATTTCGTCCAGAAAAAGTGTGTTCTACGCAACAGAAGAGACTCTTACGTAGAAAAGTGGATAAATAGAATAATTTTACGTAGGAGAGTGCGATAACGCTAGAAAGATAATTGCTTTAAATAAGCACTTTTAAGCGAATATCACCCATTATATGACACTCTTATAATATTGAATGAACTACAACACACAGGAAGACAGTGTGTATGTAGCGTCCCAACCTGTCCAGGGAGATCTAGGCTGAGCACTTTTCATAATTGAAGCTTTTATTGTAGAAAGAAAATAATTACTTCGTCTGTACTGATGATTCCTTGGCTTCAAGTTTAAACTAGTGATTGTAGAGGAGGTTTGTATATTTGACTATAATAAACCAAAGTTACATGAAGTAAATACTTCGGTTGACTTTTCTAATAGTGATGTTGTTAATGTGTCCCAAATTTCTGCAGTCATCTTTTTAATTCTAGAGATGGAAGGGGATTTACAGACCTCTCCACAGTTGCTAGGGTACATCGACAGTGATGATGCAAAGTATTTTTCTAGGCTCAGTACCATACTAGTGGCCACAATTCAAGAAGTGAAAGACAGGATTTCTCAGATGATGAAAAATGTCTCCCTCTCAACCGTAGCTTTCAGCATTATTACAGAGAAGAACTTTAATGAAAGATGTCCATCATCAACATTGATGACTAACCAGTGGCCTCTAATAGTGTGCCATGTGGTTTACACTATGGTCCGTCGTCAACATTGAAGATGGGCATCCTTCATCAAACTTCTGCTTTGTAATAACGATGAAAGCTACCGTTTAATTAGAGGGGGAATTTTGTTATGTTTGGCATTTTTTTATACGGCCATCAGGCTGCACCTAAAAACACATGTGGCATGCTCTTAGAGATTTATGATTGTCCCAATGTTAGAAACATCCATAGGTGTTTGCATATCAAATATTATTTTATTGTGTTTTCTAGGTGTTGAATCTCAGTACCCAAAATAACTTTTAAATCCACGGTTGAAATTAAACCAATGAAAAAGATTCAAATTCTACAGTTAGAAACCACCAATATGACTATTTTTGGTCTACAGGGCCATTTAAGGATGTTTCAAATTTTTGAATCCATGGTTGAAATTAAACCCATGAAAAAGATTCAAATCCAATGGTTAGAAACCACCAATCTGACTATTTTTGGTCTACAGGGTCATTTAAGGATGTTTCAAACATTCATACGGTCATGAATCTCTAACAGTATTTCACATAGAGTTTATAAGTGCAACCTAAACACCCATATAAAAGAAAACATTAGTATCAAATTTCATGCATCTAAAAGATGCGTAATGACTCAAAAGTGAAGCAAACCAAAGGCTTTTGGGGAATAATGAGGATTGCATTAGTACCGTAAGAACCCCATTCATCCATTAATAAGTAGAATAGATGGACATAGTTTAACTTAAAAATATCTCTCAATAGAATTAATTAAAAAAAAAAGTGAAGCAAACTAGAGACATTTTGGGAATAACAAGTGTCATTACCCCGTGCTAAAGCACATGCGAAGAAATAAAAAATAAAAAATATTAATAGTAATTAAGCAAAAAAATACTATATTAATTTATTTCATTCATAAATAAAAAAAAAAGTAAAAAATAGGACGAACTACATTTACTAATATTTCATGGGATTGAGAATTTAAAAAGCGAAAAAAAAATATTCCAAACCAATTATGTAGCAGCAATATATAAAAAATGAATTGAAGAATTTAGATTATTTTAAAATATAGGGCTTTTTTGCTTGCCCCCCTTACTTTATTGATGCAATTTGCATCTCACCCAATGTTTCTAAAATATTTGTGTCTCACCCTTTGACCATGGTCAACGTCGTAGACCATAGACACCCATTGATGGTCTCCGGATGGACATCCCAATATTATTTAAATGACTATAATGACCTTATGTGAGACACAAATATTTTAAAAACATTGGATGCGATGCAAATTGCATAAATAAAGTAAGGGAAAATTCTTTTTTTGAGGTTTTTTTTTTTTTTTTTTGAGGATCGTCAGCTCAAAACCTTTCTTTATTTACTTTGGAACTGCAAATTTGATGGTTAAGATCTGATTGAACTTTAGTGATTATCGGGGCTTCATCGATGTTGATGACAGACCGCAATATGAGCCCCGTGGCACACTCTTAGAGACCCCTGACCTTGGATGTTTGGCCCAACTGTAGGTGGACCTACAGACCAAAAATTAGTCTAATTGTTAATTTTTAAGCATTGGATTAGAGTCATTTTTTTATTTGATTTTATCCGTAGAATTTGAACATTATTTGGGGTACAAAGATCCAATAGTTTGAAATCACTAATCAGGCTGATATTTGCTATGTTGCTCCACCTAGCGATGGGCCCAACATCCGTAAGGTTAGTGACCTCTAAGAGTGTGTGCCACGTGGTTTATATTGTGGTCCCTCATCATCATTGATGAATGACATCAGCGTGCTTAACAACCTGTGAAGGTGAGTGCCGTTTTCCGAGATTTTATCTCGAAATATGTATAGTACTGCAGGTTCTAATTTTGCTAATCAATTTTGCTCAACCATCAAATTTGCAGTTCCAAAGTAAATGAGGAAAGGTTTTGAGCTGACAATTCTATATATATATATATATAGAATTTTTGCTTGTCCCCCTTACTTTATTGGTGCAATTTGCATCGTACCCAATGTTTTTAAAATATTTGCGTCTCACCCAAGGTCATTATAGTCATTTAAAAAATATCGGGATGTCCATCCGGAGACCATTAATGGGCGTCTGTGGTCAATGAAGTTGACCATGGTCAAATGGTGAGACACAAATATTTTAGAAACATTGGGTGAGATGAAAATTGCATCAATAAAGTAAAGGGACAAGCAAAAAAAAGCCCTAAAATATAAGAAAAAACTTTCAAAGTAAATATTACCTTTTATGAGACCAATGGAGAATTGCATACAATAGAGCGAATGAAGGAAATGGAATTGGAAAGGTAGAGTCACGAAGAGTTTTAAGGAATAAACGTTTAGGAAAAATGAAGAGGCATTTTAGGAAGGAGGAGACATTATGGTTAGAAAAAATTTTACAAAAATTTTCATACTAAGAGATATGCTACATGAGGATGCCAATGGGAGTGTATTTCAGAATGTAACATTTTTATTATGAGTGGTGATCACATGGGCCGAGGACGCTTCCATGGTGTCTACTGTTGGTAACTTTTGATTAGTTGCCAAAACACCTCGGGCTGCGCCATAGCTTTCTATATTTAATACCAAAACACAATATTTTAACTATTTTCCAAATTAATCTAAAAGATTAACTTACGAAAAAGGTTGTTCTTTCTTCTCTCCTATCCCCCAGCGTCTTCTTCTTCAATTACTTCTCCACACTCTTCGTGTGGTGTTTTCTTTTTATTTTTTGATAAATTTTTTCTCTGTTATTTATTATAAATAGGAATATCTTATTTTTTCCTTTAGGAATAGAAACATAATTTGTCATGTGTGATTTACATGACTTAATTTCTATCTGGTTTGGTTTGAATTTGTGATGTCGATTCCACGAAATATCAGTCTAATGATACCAAAGGGAGTTGCCGAAAACAACTGGTTAGCTACCATGAACGCCGGAGGAAGACCCATCCAGACCCACAGGGAGAGACTGCAAAACAAAAACCAACAGCACCAAGGATCGGAGGAGAGAAGATGGGACATTTTTGGGTTTTTGAGGGTATTTGGATCATGATGTAATGGGTGTTGGGGTAATTTTTTTCCTCTCATTAAAGGGTATTTTTTCTCTTCTACCATTGCGTGGGGGCCTTGCCCATGATCTTGCTAACTCCCTGTTGAACCACGGACCTCTTTAGTCAAATCTAATAGATAAAAAGGATTTTAATTCCCCTCCTTCACTGAAACTTAACCAAGCTACCAAGATCAGAACGATGACCCCATCCCACTTGAGAAAAAGTTCTTTGTAAATTAAAGAACCGACCAAAAGAACACAAAAACTTATGAACATAATATCGTGTTTGAATTGTCATTTTAGGCAACATAAAGAAAACAGATATTTATAAGAGTATTTTTTAGCAAAAAACAAAAGATATTTTTAGCCCAAAAATGACGATTCAAACACGGTATTATGTTGCCGTGTTTGAATTGAAATAAATGGAGAAAAAATAAAAAGAAAGAGAGGAAGGACGAAGAAGCTGGGACTTGGGAGGAGAGAAGAAAGAAAAAATACAAAGAGTTTTTTATTTTCTTTTTTGGTAAGTTAATCTTTTAGATTCATTTAGAAAATAGTTAAAATTTTGTATTTCAATGTTAAATAAGAAAGCTATTGCGCAGCCAAGGTGTGTGGCTACTAATCAAAAGTTGCCAACAATAGGCACCATAAATGCATCCATGGACCCCGGCCCATGTGATCATCACTCTTTTATTATTAAGGTCAAGTAGGGGTAGTTGCCTAACCCTAGCTTATCGCAAGAAAAAAAAAAAAAAAAAACCCTTAATTTTTTTTAGTTGCATATATTAAATTATGAAATTTTTTTTTGGAAAAGTCAAAAAAGATTGGTAGGAAGCTACATGGTGGATGAGAAAGAAAGGCTTTTTCATGGGTCCACTTTAGTAAAATAGATGGAGAAAGTGTAATATAACGGTCATCACAATAACTTAACGATATACCTTACTTAATCCTAGGAGAAACAAGGGCTAGCAATGGATTCTTCATCACGACAGTGAACTGTTGCTTCTCAGTTAAGTCCACGTTATCTCCTTTCATAGCCGTCCATTCAAACTCCCTCACCAAATTGGCCAGGAAGTACTCTAGATGAAGCATTGCTAAACCAAGACCTGGACAAATTCTCCTACCAACACCAAACGGCATCATCTTAATCTCCCTGCTCCCCGTTATATCAACTACTTCCACTTGATCACTACTCACGAACCTCTCTGGCTTGAACTCCATCGGATCTTTCCAAACTTTTGGGTCCCACCCCATCTCTGCTACCATGAAATTCACCGTAGTGTTTTTCGGTATGTCGTAGCCTTCTAAAGTGATATCCTCAGTGACTGCATGTGGCAGCACGAAGTGCCCAGGTGGGTGACGCCTCAGCCCTTCCAACACCACCGCCTTCAGATACGGCATCTTCTGTAGATCCTCCTCTTTGATCTCATCTTCTTCTGATCTCACTACTCCTTTGATCTCTTCAAACAGCTTTGCTTGTATGTCCTGGTTCTTCACGAGGTTGGCCATGATCCACTGCAACGCGGTGGACGTTGTGTCGGTACCTGCGTTTAGAAATTCCGAACACAAACTAACCATCTCATCTTCGTTCAGCTTCCTTCCTCCTCCATCTGGAATAGAGAGATTGAGAAGGGTATCGATGTAAGAAACGATGAAGTCGCCCTCGTTGTGCTTCTTCATTTCTTGACGAGCTCTTATGAGAGGGACGAGGACATTTTCTTGATTACGTCGCAGCTCGAAGAGCTCTGACCACCGCTTTCGAAACACAATCTTCCCTAACCTGGGAAAGAAATTGAGGATGTTGAACCTACTGAAACTCACGAGGATAGGCCGTTGTACATCTTCGATTTCTCTAATGACTTTCTCATCGAATTTCTCTCCGAAACACATGAGGACGAGCAAGCAGAACATCGCGTATTGAAAGTGATCCATCACGGAGACAGGTTGACCCGATTCGGCTTGATCCTTCAGCTTGTTCTTTAATATCTCCAATACCCACTTGCGGCCATGAGAGTAGGACTTGATCCGAGAAGGGTGGAGGATCTCAGAGGTGAGGTTTCGTCGGAGAAGACGCCAAAGCGAGCCATAGGCAGCAGAACTGATGTTGTGTTGGTTGCTGCTCAAGATGCGGCGTGCTTCAGGAGCTGAAGGGCGATCAGCGAAGTTGGCGCCGTTCTGGATGAGAGCTTGATGGGCGAGATTATGGGAGGCTATAAAGATGGCTGAACGATGGCCGATTCGGATAGTAAAGATGGGGCCATACTTTGTGTGGAGACGTCGGAGTATCGGCTCGAAATCGGAGAACGACCTGCGAAGCCATTGGAGACGGCCCAAGATTGGTATGGTGGGTGGACCTGGTGGTAATTTTCTTTGCTTGCTTGTGTTGTTCTGGAGGAAATTGAAGAGGGATTTGATGGCTAGGCAGAGGAACAGAGAGACAAAGAGGATGAACCAGGAGATCTCCATGTAAGGTAAACCGATGGATGGATTTGAAGCTGGAGGAGATTAGTGCGTTTGTGGTGTATATCTTAGATGCAGAGGACTTTGGATGCACTTGCAGTCAATGCTGGGGGCTCTTCTGGCCCTACATAGATCATTTTTAGGGTCCACCATCGGCAGGGATGTTAGGCTGATTGGTTATTTCTAGCCATATATTTTAGAACTTTTGTAGGATTTATTTTTGCCGTTGGATTCAAGCATTTTATTTTTATAATTTTTGGGTACTTAATCCAACGGACTAAAGCTACGTGAGAGATACGACAAAAAAGAAATCAACAAAATGGTAGGTGCTGTGGACCTCACATATCCTTTTATTAGGGTTCCGTCGACAGATATAAAATGACAGGGACACAATATAAGCCAGGTGGCACACTGTTACAGGACTCTGAACGTACGGATGTTTGTCCTATCCCATTGTGGACTGACAAACCAAAAATCAACCTGATTAGTGATTTCTAAGTGTTGCATCTTTGTACCTCAAATACTGCTCAAGTTCCCACAGTTGAGATCAGCCCATAAAAATAAGTCCAATCCAAAGCCTATAAATCACTAATCGGCTGATTTTTGGTTTATAGGTCCACCATGGGATAGGACAAACATCCATACGGTCAGAGTCCTGTAAAAGTATGCCACGTGGCTTATATTGTGTCTCTGTCATTTATCTGTCATTTTAGATCTGTCAACGGAGCCCGACCCTTTATTTATTAGGGTCTTTGTTTAGATAATTACTTTTTCTTCTGTGTGCGTGACCTCATAACTACCTGAGATCTTTTCAAATGCTGGAAGCTGAATTTTTGGTAGTAACCGCTGCTATCTGGTCTCACTGACCGCATGGATGTTCAGCGGCCCACCCCTTAGTAGACATTCATGCCAAAAATCAACTTGTTTGATGATTTATAGCCGTTAGTTTTAGTACCCAAATGAGTGGTTGCATTCAACGGCTTTAGTAATGGCTTAACAAGTGCTAAAATCTAATGGTTATAGATTAACCATCAGGATGATTTTTGGTGTGTATATCACCAAGGACAAACATCCATACGGTCATCATCCACTAAGAGTGTACCACGTGGCATGTGATTTTCATTGTGACAGAAACATCTGTTAAAACACTGTGATAGAAGTTTTACTCCACTTTAATCAATGTCACTGTCACGTGAACCAGAGAAAGTTTGGGACAAATCTAGTATGAAGTATGTAAACAGTGTATCCACCATTGAATGCTCCTTGAAAACTGTGTTTTTAATTTATAAAATATTTTTTTTGAAACATTGAAATAACACATTTTCCAAGGGACATCCAACCGTACTGACACTGTTTATGCAAACAGTTGCATAATAAGTGAGCACCGAAACTTTGTTTGTTATCTTTTGGAACGTACTGAGGTGTAATAATTTTTAGATCAGTTTTATCGCCACAGGGAAGGACCGTGATAATTACGAGGAAAACTTCTGTTCAATTGCGTGGTGATAGACAATACATGCCACGTGGCATATTATTAGTGGATACTGACCGTGTTGATGTTTAGCCAATCCCTAGGCGGACCTATAAACCAAAAATAAACCTGATCGGTGTTTTCTCTGCGTTGGATTGAAGGTATTTTCATTGGTTGATTGTAACGGTAGGAATTTGAGCATTATTGAGCGTTATGTGGGTGCAATGATCAAAAGGTTGTAAATCACTAATCAGGCTGATTTTCGGTTTGCAGGTCCACCGAGGGACTGGCCAAACATCCATATGGTCAACGCCCTCTAATAGTGTACCACGTGGTGCGCATTGTGTGTGACCGACTTCGGTCACAACGGAATGTGACGGAAGTTTACTCGGTGAGTACAACTTTAATGACAGGGTCCTGTCGTAAGGCCGATGACAGAGTGCAATAGGAGCCACGTGGCACACTCTTAGAGGCTCTGACGGTATGGATGTTTTTTCAATTCCCATATGGACCTACAAACAAAATATCAGCTTGATTTGTGATTTCAAACCTTTGGATCTTTGTACCTCAAAATAATGGTCAATAATCCTCAATTTCTCACGGTTAAAATCAACCCGTGAAAACAATTCCAATCCAACTCCTAGCAATCACTAATCGGGCTGCTTTTTGATTTGTGCGTCCATTTAATGATTGACCAAACATCCATACAGTCCGAGTCCTCTAAGAGTGTTCCACGTGGCTCATATTGTACCCTGTCAATGCCCTTGACGACGGGGCCTGTCATCAAAGTTTTATTCCAAATAAACCTCTACACAAAAAATCAGCCTGATTAGTGTTTTCTAACCGATTGGATTGAAGTTATTTTCATGGGTTGATTTTCAGGGTAGGAATTTGGGCATTATTGAGCGTTATTTGGGTGCAAAAATTCAAAGGTTGTAAATCACTAATCAGGCTGGTTTTTGGTTTGTAGGTCCACCGAGGGCTGGCCAAACTTCCGTACGGTCAGCGCCCTCTGCTCGCGTGCCACGTGGAACATATTGTGTGCTGTGACCGGCTTCCGTCACAACATCCTGTGACACAAGTTTTACTCCTGGCGAGTAAAACTTGATTAAAGTACTTGTGTATTACGTGCCCTCCCCTTGTCGAAGTCCCTAGTCATCAAAGTTTTACTCTGTCACAGCATTCTGACAGATGCTTCTGTCGCACTGCAAAAGACAGACCACGTGGCACATTCTTAGTGGATGCTGACCATATGGATGTTTGGCCAGTCCCTCAGTGGATCCCTAAACCAAAAATCAGCCTGATTAGTGATTTCTAAGCTATTCGATTGAAGTTATTTTCATGGGTCAATTTTAACAGTAGGAATTCGAGCGTTATTGAGTGTTATTTCGGTGCAAAATCCAAAGGTTGTAAATCACTAATCAGGCTGATTTTTGGTTTATAGGTCCACCGAGGGACTGGCCACACATCCATAAAATCAGCGTCCACTAAGAGTATGCCACATGGCCTGTATTTGGGGGCGCGTAGTACACAACTGAACCTCTTAGCCGCATTGTGTGCTACATTTACTAGCTAAGTTAAGCTTTTTTGGTGTAATTTCCTTCGATGTACATTATCGTTTGACACGTGCAGTGGGCAGATCGTGCCGTGTGTACGAGAGCATCCACGCCATTGATTGGACGATCATGATGTTATTCGCTTCTTACATGTCTTACTACTTTAAAGTCAAGACTCAAAACTGGGTTTGGGCACGCTGTTCACACGTTGCTGGCCTACACCTTTTAGAGAAAATTTTTGATCCAGTGCGTCGGGTGGCACACTCTTAAAGATACCGTACAGATGTTTGAAACATCCATAGGTAGACCTGCATACCAGAAATCAACTTGATTAGTGTTTTCTAAGCGCTGGATCTCAGAACCTACCAAAAAAATATTGAATAGCACGGTTGAAAATCAACCCACGAAAAAGATTTAAATCCAACAGTTACACACCATCAATCGGGCTATTTTTGGTATGTATGAGGCGGTCCCCTAAGGCCCCCTGGTGATAGAAAGCCCCCAGCCCAGGTCCCACTACATTTTTTAAGGCCCCATTAACCACATGGATGTTTAGCCCGTCCCTTGTTGGATATACAAACCAAAACTAAACCTGATTGGTTATTTCTAGCCATACATTTTAGTTCTTTTATAGGATTGATTCTAGCATTTGGATTCGAATATGCTTTTTGGATAGTAAATCCAATGGCTATAAATCATCGATCAAGCTGATTTTTAGAGTGTTTATCTACGAATATGTGGGCCGAACATCCAAACAGTCATTTGGGCCCAAAGAGTCTTCTGCATATATTGCAATGGGAGTCCTTTGCATCTAAAACTGCTTCCAAAACATTTGTTTTTTCCAAAATATAAAATAGAATCTTCAAATCAAAACCAAGGTTTAAAAATCGGCCGTTATAACAGATTCGGACATATCCCGTTACGTTACCCACCGTTAAAACGCCCAGAAAATAACATCCGTTATTTTTCTGTTATAACGAAAATAACGACCGTTATTTTCTGGAAAAAAATGTGAAAAAACGGCCGTTTTTCTGTTTTCGAAATTTTGAAATTTGAATTTCAGGGCCCATTTTTTCTGTTATTTTCAGTTTTTTTCCCATTTTCTTTTTCGTTTTTGCCCCTCAGCATTTTTTTCATTATAACGGAAAAAATGGTAACGCCCCCGACCGTTACACCGTTATAACAGTCCCTTTTAATCCTTGATCAAAACCACCAAAAAATCAAATCAAAGGAACAAGGAAGAGTCAATCTCCACTACCTCAGTAAAAAAAAAATTAACGAACAATATCCAATAAACAAATAAAATTAAACGTCATTTGCCAGAATGTTTGCCTTTCCAACCATTTTTAAGAAAACCCAAATCCGATTAAAATTCCCCTCTAATTTCTTCTCTACAACCAAATCCGATTCACTCCCTCATTGAGGTCACTAGTGCTTTTAATTGATGCGCGGACGTCAGATAAAAAAAAAAATGCTAGGATCAAAATTTTTCTCACCTGCACACATTTTAGCTGTCTATCAATGAAAATAGCAGAACTTTGACCATCAACGTTGGTGATGAACGATAGTGTGAGCCACATGGCACACTGTCGGAGACTAATATAATGATCGTCTGGATGTTTGGCCCTTAACCCTATGACAAATAATAATAATAATAATAATAATAATAATAATAATAATAATAGTAATAGTAATAAATGGTAAATACTAATAATAATATTGATGATGATTATTATTATTATCATCATTATTATTATTAGGGTCGAGCTCAGGAACCCCCTTTTCCTGATCACCTCTTGGGAGTTGGGCTCTCGACCGTGGATTCTGAGACTCCAACGGTGGTTGATAGCGCTGAGCTCCAAAGTCGAGACTCGGGGCTATCAACCACCATTGGATTCTCAGAATCCACAGCCGAGAGCTCTACTCCCAATAGGGTCAAAAAAAGGGGTCCTCCGAGCCTGAACTTGAGCCTGAGCCTTCTTATTATTAGCCTGAGCCTTCTTATTATTGAACTGCTTTTTCTTACAATATTAAATAATGATTATTAACCAATGGGTAAGACTTCACTAACAGTAAACCGTTGACCACAATGTGAACCACTTGGCAAAATGTTTGAAAGTCTTTTTAAAATAGATGTAACATAAGGTGATGTGAACCTCATAATTTTTATTTCTTATTAGGGTCTTTGTTTAGATTACTTTTTCTTCTGTATGACTTCATATCTACTTTTATTATTTACTAGGGAACGCTTACACGTGACACGCTCTTAGGGATATCATTGACCACTTGGATGGTTGGCCCATCCCTAAGTGGATCTACATGCAAAAAAATCAGTCTGATTAGTGATATCTAAACATTTGATTGGAGTCATTTTTCTAGGAGTTGGTTTTTAACCATGGATTTTGAGCATTATTTGAGGTACTTAGATCCGAAGATTTGAAATAACTAATTGGTATGTAAGTCCACCTAGAGATGGACCAAACATGATGGCATGAAAGGTGAATAAAAATCTATCAAGGGACATTTTACTAAAAGAGATGGCATTTACTAATGGAGTATAGAATGTACTTTTGTCTTTTGTTTTTTTGTTTTTTTTCGTAGGCACCATTAGTGTGGCTGTGGTTGTGGCTGTGGCGTGTTGGGTTCGACTAGGTTTCCTTCTACATTAATCACTGTCACGTGCACCTGAGGAATTCTGTTTGTTATCTTTTCGAATGTACTGAGGTGGAATAATTTTTAGAGCAATTTTATTGTCACATGGGAAGGACGATCACACTGGAGGTGATAGATTTTTTGTCAAAGTTTCTCGTAAGCTTTTTTGGTGTTATTTCCTTCGATGGAAATGATCGTTTGACCCATCTAGTGGGTAGATCGTGACACACGTTGTGCCACGTGCACGAGCATCCATGGCATTGTTTGGAGGATCACGAAGTTATTTGCTTTATACATGTCCAATGGAATCGAATATCTATTACCACTTTAAAATCAATATGGGTTTGGACAAGCAGTTCACACATCACTCACCTACACACCTTTAAGAGATATTTTTTTATCAGGGTGTTGTATGATCCGGGGTCCGGTCGCACCTCAAAATGCCATGTGGCACGTTCTTAAAAATCAATGACCTTACGGATGTTTGAAGCATCCATAGGATTATTGGTGTTTTATAGGTGTTGGATCTCAGAACCCAATAAAATATCGAAGCACACGGTTGAAAATCAACCCATGAAAAAGATTTAAATAAGACCACACACTGTCAATCGGGTTATTTTTGGATTGTAGGTCCACTTAGGGATGTTTAAAATCTGTATTGAAATTCCTTTTATTACCCGGTTAAGTCCTAGAGGGGGGTGAGTAGGACAATTTTTAATTTCTCTGCGAATTTTTTATAGATTAAAAAATTATTGATTACACAAGGCAGAAAATGATCAAATAATTAATATATCAATCATCCACAGAGCATAGATATGGGAAAAATGATAAACAATTATGCAAACACGAGACTCAGATTTATAGTGGTTCAGTGACTCCGCACCTACGTCCACTGTCCAATACTCACCACGAGTAATATTATATTATTTCAATCATGCATTACAATATTTCCAATCGAAATAAATAATCAACCAACTAAGATTACAATTAGTCTTAATCTAACGAGAATCACTTATCGCTCACCTAGAGAGTCAGCATAGGCCAGTAGCTTATTTAGAAAAATTATTTTCTCTTGTATCTACAATCCACAACTCAGTTAGATGAGTCCACACTCATCCACCAATCACAAATACACAGTGTTCACAAATTTTGAATTCTATCAAAAAGGTATTGGTTAATAGAAATGCTTACCTCTCAATGAATACGATCGAATGAAAAATCATTTGGAGAAGAATTCGCCCAAAAAACAATCTGCCAAAAGTAATCTCTTCTTGGAAGAAGATTCTTGCAGAATAACAATACCAAATAGTCTCTTCCAAACACTTAGAGCATTCACAACGAATTCTCAGCTTTGTTCTGGTGAAGCTCTCACAAATTCCAGATCTCTGGACTTAAAGAATGATAATCAAGTAAAGTAAAGTAGAGATCTCTTAATTGGGTTGATTCTATAAGAGGGAGGGGGATCTAATTTATAAGCACGCATCCCATCTCTAGAACCGTACCAAATATAGCCGTTTGAAGGCCCAAAATGCACTTCTAATTGCATAAAATATTTCGTCAAACGAGATCCAAAATGGGCGGGGTCGATCGCATTGTTGGCCGGTCGATCGGACCTCGGTTGACCGAGCCTTTAGTCGGTTGCCCGCTCAGGCTTTCAGCCCAATTTCTTGAACCCGAGAGTTAGGCTCGACCGGACCTTCGGTCGCCCGCATATAAGGCCGGTCAGCCAGACAGTTTTGTCCATAGCCAAATGTTTACCAAAGCTTTTTAGAGTCTCTCTTCTCGTCACACGCACAATCCCAAACTAACACTTAACCATCTAGGGTAAATCAATATCCGTTGGCAACGTGCGGTTTTATCCTCAGATTTGCGTAAGTAACCGCAACACGGATTTCTTCATAGTTGAACGTTTGTTGAGTTGAGAACGTACTTGAGCTTTTGACTTTATCTTCAGTTGAGCTTGATCACTTAACTTTGTCTTCAGTTGAACTTGATAATCTTGACTTTGTCTTTAGTTGATCTTGAACACTTGGGTTGTCTTTTCTTCAGCTTTAATCCTTCTTGGTTTGTTTTGTCGAAGTACACTTGATCTTTGACACTTCAGTCTTCAGTTGATTTGAGGTACAACTATATATATATATATATATATCATTACTGAAGAAGTAAGTATTCCTGAGATTTGACAAACGAGACTTTTCATGTATGGTCATTGAGTCTTCCACATGGCTTTTTTAAGTGCTGTGCAGATGCCCGAAAAAAAAAAAAGCTAGGATCAAATTTTTTCTCACTTACACACCTTTTAGCTGTATATCAAAGAAATTAAAAAGTAGAACTTTGATGATGGAGGTCCATCGTCAATGTTGGTGATGGACGACAGTGTGAGCCACGTGGCACACTCTTAGAGACTATTGGTCGTTTGAATGTTACAAATGATGATGATGATAATAATAATAATAATAATATTATTATTATTAATACTTATAATAAATAATAATAGTAATATTAATGATAATGATTATTATTATTATCATCATTATTATTATTGAACTGCCTTTTCTTACAATATTGAATAATGATTATTAACCAATGAGTAAAACTTCGCTAACAGTAAGCAACTGAACACCCACAATATGAACCATGTGGCAAACTCTTAGAGGATGTTGACCATATGGGTGTTTGGTTAATCCCTAGGTGGACCCACAAATCAAAAATCACCTTGATTAGTGATTTATAAGTAATATAAATCACATGGCTAGGGATTGGCTAAACATCCATACAGTCAGTGTCCTCTGAAAATGTGCCACATGGTTCATATTATTGGAGGTCAACTGCTTCGTTGACAATCAACGAAGTTTTACCCATTAACCAATGTACAGGACAATCCATTTCATATCCATTTAATATAAGTAAAATACTAATTAATAATTATATTAATTTATCTAAATTAATATAATTAAAATACTGAAACTAATCTTTTTCTATGATCGACTACCTTAGAGATTTGGAAGCACATCACAAGATTCAAAGATAGGCCATAAGACAATCTTTTATACACAGTGAGGAATAAATAATCAAGGTCTTGAAGAAACCCTTGGAAAATCCACTTGGACAGAATCAGAACCCCCACAGCCCCACAGCCTATTGTATGAAAATCACTTTAAAAGAGCCTAAGTATGAAAAATTCTTATAAGGGTCGACCGTGCTAAGAAGACGGGGCTACCGAAGTCAAATTGACCACCGTTCGATTGCCTGATAGACTTCGTTTCTCAAGCGCACCTTCCCCCTCCTTATTCACTATAAATACCCATCTCCCTACCCATTCTATTTACTAATAATTCCTTTTGCTATCTCTTGAGTTCTTCACTTGTAAGAGATTTGATCTTTGCTCCCTTACTTCGTGCTTGTTTCGATGATCTAGCACTGCTCGACTTGTGGAAGATACGCTTCGGCACTTGGTGCTCTTTGTGTGAGAGCGATTCAGTGATTGGTCTAGGCGGTGATTCTGCGTAGTGTCTTCGATAAAGCTTTAGCAACATCGAAGCTTCGTTCCTCGTCAATCTCGGTTGAGGTAACTTGATTGTTAGTAAGAGAATTTTTCCTATAAAAAACTCTTGTGATTGATAAATCATCTTTTATACTTTTGTGCTGCTCAAGTCAAGTAAGTTATTAACTGAGCGGGAGTTTCAGTTGCGGCCGTACTCTGTTAATATCGATTGCGATCGAGACTAAGTTCTTTATCCTATTCAATATTATAACTGTGCTAAAATATTGAATTGAAATGGTGCTAAGCTCAGTGGAGCTATTTGGAGAGTGGACGTAGGTATTGATACACCAAACCACTATACATTCTTGTGTTGTGGATTATTGTCTATTTACTTATTACTTTGGTTGATTAAATTGTTCAAGCATATTAGTAATCAACTTAGGCCAAAATTAATAGACCTATTCGCCCTCACCTCTAGGTCTCTTGTATAAATATCAAGGGAACTTCATAGTTAAGTCACCTGGAGGAAGATGAAGAAATTGTGTAAAATTTACCTTGGCCGATTGATCAGACATTTAGATATCGATCGGAGTTCAAAAATTCTTAAAACAATAATTTTGCATCTACTTCAATCGGAGTTCATTCTGATCAAATCCAATCGAATGTACTCATTGGGTGATCGATTGGAGTGAGCGTACAAAGTTTTTAAAATTGGTTAGTTTCTGTTTTCGACTTTATTACTTGACTATTTCGTTGAGGGCTTGCTTATATTATAAATATAACATGTTAGGTTTGAAAACCTAGGCACTCATAAGCATTCAAGCCCCTAAGATTCAAGAGAAACCATAAAATTTCATCTTCATCTTTTGAGTTCTCTTGAATGATCTAAAGCTTGAAGCTCTTGATCTCTTATGGTTTATCTTCCAAGCTAGATCTTTCTTTGTCCAAGACTCAATCATACAAACATGTTCTTAGAGATTTAGAAACTACTCTTTCGTTTGATTGCTCGATTTTTTGAGTGTGGGTATGAGTGTGATTCGTGGATAGATCGAATCATGGTTGATGTTGTTTGAGGATGGACCAGACTAGCTACTAGTTATGTGGATGTGATTCTATAAGCACCCTCGTAGATTCGGTGCATATATGACGTACGAGACGTGAATAGCAATGGCAGTGGGCTCGAGAGATTTGAGTTAAAAGTTGTGAGTAACGTTATGCGCGTGAATAACTTCTGTACTTGATAACTTTGTTTAGTAATTGTTGGCATCTAGACATGGTCCCGTGCTTTTTCTTATAAAAAGGTTTCACATAAAAATTGCATGTGTAATTGGATTTATGTTTTAATAACTATGTAGATTAAATCAAACGAATTGAAAATAATATATTCTTGATATATTAAATCTAATTGATTGAGATAATACTTCTAACATATAATCAATTGGTTAAAATTGTTTCGTATGCGATTTAGTACCCTTGTACGTGACCAGTAAATAAATATAGGTTGAAGCATTTAGATTAATTTTTAAATAACCTATTCACCCCCTCTAGGTTTACATATTCTAGATACTATAATTTTTCAATTGGTTTAGAGCGGAAGTTTACTCTATTAGGTTTAATCTCCTGAGTGAGAATCTGCTCATTAATTCCTATCAACGAAGATGCAAAAAAGAGGGTACTGGTAATACATCCAAACGTTCCTTGTTCAATTGAGATGACTATACCTATTAGAAGGCCAAAATGAGGTCATTCCTCAAATTGATTGATAATTAGGTATGGTTAACTATAATGAATGGTTGAACTCATCTAACTAAAATAGTTGAAACTGCTAAGATCTCTAAACCAGAAGTTGAATGGTTCATGGATGAACTTAAGAAATGTTGCTTTAGCATCAAGGGTCTAAATGTCATTTTTAATGTCTTAAACAAAAATGAGTTTTGTCGGATCTTGACATGTGAATTAGCTAAAGAAGCATGAGACATTTTTGAGACTACCCATGAGGGGGTTTCTACAATTAAAATATCTAAACTTCAGATGTTGACCATTAGACTCGAATCCATAAAAATGGATGAGAACAAGGCCTTCACTAAGTTCTATGTTAAACTCAATGACATTGTAAACTCTGTCCATAATTTGGGAGAGAAGATTCATGTCACGCCCCGAATCCGGATACCCAGATACGACCCAAAAATTCGTGGATCGACCCGTACCCGAACCCAGATGTGATCCATGAATGTCCCCTAGTGGTCCAATTAGGTCAATTAGACTACTAAGGTTCATTCAAAAACCCACTAAGTAAAAAAAGAAGAGTAGATGTAGAAAATAAATAATTAAAATAATTCATAACTCAAACAATTCAATCAATCAACTAAATGTTGAGAGAAGGAGGTGAGAACATGCTCTCAATCAAAGGCTTACATGCCCGTGAAAATAAATAACCAATGTTTAGAACAGTCAAAATCAAGTCTTCTAAAATGTGGGATCGACTCCCAAATCCTAGCCGATCTCCTCGAATGCGTCGGAGTCTTTCGCCTCAAAATCATCTCACGTACTCGACTCCTCAAAATCTGAAAATGGTATCGGTGTAGCACCGTGAGCCGAGCCCCAGTAATACAACAATGTGCATGGTATGATATCATACTATACAAGTTTTAACCAAGGTATGCATCTCAATCATATAATAAAGATGACATGAATATGAGGGTGAATGCAAGTGAGTACGGGATGCAAATGCAACTAGTACCCATAATCACATAGGGTCTCCATCTCCTTCCCACACTGGGAGCGGTCTCATTGACCCATCTGCAGGATATAATAACGTCTGGGGCCTTTCACCCTAGGGTACCGAACCCTGATTAATTGATAAAACCAATATAAACGTATATAATATACTTCAACCCCGTTCCCTTATGCACCCCTTATATGAAATGACGTGATGATCATAGTATGACAACAAGATGTACTAGGGTTACATGACATAAGCACACATGTATTTAACATTTAAATAAAAATATAAAATGAACCAATGATCATTAAGAGTAATAATATGAGAATGAATTAGGGTTAACCATGAATAACATGTAACAATCACCGAAGGTCACGATCAACACGAATGAATAATATAAGTGGAAATCACAAGATAATCCAATACACCATGGCCGAACCCTATGAGGGATCCATGACACAAGGTCGAACCCTAAAGAGAGATCCAAGACACTTGGCCGAACCCTATGAAGGATCCAAGACATATGGGTGGGATCCCCATGCATACAAGTATAGGTCGAACCATCTAGGTATAATAGTCAATAAGACATGACCAAATATCACAATCAACATCGATGAATAATATAAGTGAAAATCGCAAGAGAATCCAACACGCCATGGCCGAACTCTATGAGGGATCCATGACACAAGGTCGAACCCTAAAGAGGGATCCAAGACACTTAGCCGAACCCTATGAGAGATCCAAGACACATGGGTGGGATCCCCATGCATACAGGTATAGGTCAAACCATCTAGGGTTTAGTCAAACAACAAGGTTAAAACCTTAATAGTTAATAATCATGACCGAACCACGAACAATTAATAGGTTTTTTTACAAAAAAATGTACTGCATTATAAAAATCATAACTAAATAAATATGAATTAGAAAAATATAAACTCAATAGATTTAAAAACTAGATTCACAGAGGTTTTAGGAAAAATAAATAGAAAAATATTCAGATTCAAAATATAGGTCAAAACTCTTAATTAATTGGGCCAGACAGAATCTGGGATACAGAAAAGTCCCGCACATTTGAAAAATCATAACTTAATCAATAAAAATCAGAAAAATATAAACTCAAAGGTTCTAGAAATTAGATTGATAGAGATATCCATGAAAAATAATTAGAAAAATATTTAGGTTAAAAATATAGATCAAAATCCCAAGTGAATCGGACTGTGTAAAATATGAAATTCTGGGTTTTTTGGTAAAGTCATACAACTTTGAAAAATCATAACTTAATCAATAAAAATCAGAAAAATACAAACTAAACGGTTTTGGAAAATAGATTCAAAGAGGTATTTAGAAAAAAATAATATAAAAATATTTAAATCATAAAAGTACAACAAAAATGATAAGAACATAGTCATCCGTTATAGGTACAAAATAGACAATGGTCAAACCTATCATGGTGGCCCAAAACAAAGATCAACCCAATAAGAATAAAGTAAATATTATTAAAATTAATTTATAATGAGTATCAACCATTATCTAATGAAAGAAAAATAAATCTTGAAGAAAAACAAGTATAGGATGGATCAAGCGCACTTACCTCAAGGTTTCTTGAACTTTAATGAAAATCAAAAGTTTCTTCAAATTTGAAAGTCGTCGGATCGTCCTCTTCTCGGAGTATGTTCTTCAAATTGGAGTCCCTGTCAATTCTCCCTTCTTGCTCGAGTGCGATCGGTGCCCGGATGAAGGTTTAATGGAACTTTCTCTATTATTCAATGGAGTTGGGTTTGTGAAAGCTTCTAAAGCTTTAGGGTTTTTAATAAATAGGTTTAGGGAAGGATTAGGGTTTCTATTTTGTTGAAATTCGTAACTAGCAAAGGGATGACTTTTTCAACCCTCAAAAACTTATATTTTACACTATTAATGGGTTAGGAATGAGCCCAAGGCCCATATACATCAACAGGCTTCATTTAATAATATTATTAAGCCCAAAAGGCTTCTGGATTAGCCATACAGGCCCACCCAATAATCATAAGACAAATAATTATAAATTAATTCAATCAAACTATATTATATAATTTAAAAGTCCATACAATAAGGTATTGACACATGTCACACACACAAATCATAAAAACGCTCAAAACCCTAAAAAAGTGTCAAATGACATCAGAATGACCCGAAAGTGATTCGTGGGTCCCACACGCCTATTAAATAAATAAAATATAATTAAATATTATTTTTGAAAAATATGCGAATGGTAAGAAGTTCAAAAATTACAAAAATACTATTTTTGTCAAAATCTCCTAAAATCTTCGACTAGAGTTTTCATGTCTCAGAAAATGTTCAAAATTTCTCGGATAAGTTGATAAGGATAAAATAGGAATATTTTTGGAGTCTCGGGCCCACAAAATAATTTTTTTATAAAAGTTCTAGAATGTTAGCTGCGGCAAGAAAAAGTCCTCTGCAAGTTATGGTTTATTATTTTTAACAAAATTTAGCCCTAAAGAGCGAGTTTCAAAAATAGCAGGTTTTTCAAAATTGTCAGAATGAAATCAAATTAAATACACATACTCATACATGATATTAAACAATAAAAATAATAATAAGAGTGAAAAAGTTTCAGGTTTTCATTATTAGGTGAATTTACCGTAATACCCTAGAACGAAAGTTCAGGGTATTACAATTCCTAAGGTTAAACTTATCAAGAACTCTGCCAATTTTTTGTATGTAGGCAAGGTTTAAAATTTCGTTTCGGATGAATGTCTCGGTCAAGTGAAAAACCGAGACAAACTCTGAAACGAAACGAAACATTCACGAAACATTGAAAAAACGAAAATTTTGAAACATTGCGAAACATTACAAAATATTACGAAACATTCCGAAACATTACCGAAACATTACGAATTGTCTCGGCTAAACAAACCGAAACATTACGAAACGAAACGAAACATACGAAATATTCAATGTTTTGTTTCGGTTCCTTACGAAACGAAACGAAACGAAACAAAACATACGAAACATTCCGAAATTTTAAACCATGTATGTAGGTCCACCTAGGAATGGGCCAAACACCCATGCGGTGAGTGCTCTCTAAAAGTCTGTCACGTAGCTTATATTGTGGTCCTTCAACAAAGTTTTCTCGTATGGGGCCCAATTTTTGAAAAAATCTTTGATGACGGACACTCATGGACGCCTTGTAGGCCACGTGGAACACTCTTAGAGACCACTCACCATACTGATGTTTTGCTCATCCCTAGGTGGGCCTACATACAAAAAAATCAGCCTTATTGGCTATTTCTATCCGTTGGATTTGAGTATTTCATAGATTGATTTTCAATAATGGGGATTTAAACGTTATGTGGAGTACTCAGATCCAACAGTTATAACCACCCATCAGGCTGATTTTTTTTGTATGTGGTCCACTTAGCGATGAGCCTTACAACCATACATTTAGGAGTAAAACTTGTGTCACAAGATCTTGTGAGGGAAGCCGGTCACAGCATTCAATGCGAGCCAAGTGGCATACTATTAGATGACCCTATGAATGTTTGGCCAGTCCCTCGGTGGAACGGTACACAAAACATCAGCTTGATTAGTGATTTCTAACCGATTCCATTGAAGTTATTTTCACGGGTTGATTTTAAGGGTAGGAATTTGAGCATTATTGAGCGTTATTTGGGTGCAAAAATCCAAAGGTTGTAAATCACGAATCAGGCTGAGTTTTGGTTTGTAGGGCCACCGAGGGACTGGCCAAACATCCATACGGTCAGCGCCCTCTGATCGTATGCCACGTGGGACGTGGCTCGTATTGAGTGCTGTGACCGGCTTCCGTCACAATATCTTGTGACACAAGTTTTACTCTACAGTTAGTGGTCCATACGGATGTCTCTGACTGTGAGTGTCCCTCATCAAAGATTTGTTTCCCGCTTTCAAGGCCGCGCCCGCGCTTGTGACGATTCGTTGAGGAGGCAATTCATTTATCCTGCGTTTTCTTCTCCACATCAACGAAGGTGAAAGGGTTTTGACTTTTGAAAGGTAATTGCTCCTCCAATTCTCTCTGCGCCTTCTTGATCTTTTCTTTTTCTCTTCTACCTCTGATTTTTTTCTTCTATCTGGTTTTTTATTCTAATGTATTAACCTCCCATTTGAGAGAGAGAGTACCTTCGGTTCTGTTTTGCCCTTAAAATTAGGGCTCAAATCCACCATAACAGGGTGTGAGTCTTGAAGATGATGCAACTTCCCTTGCTCAATGCAGTTTATTGTTTCAGAGAGAGGAATTCCCGAGAGATCTGTCACCTCTGTTGGTAACAGATTCATGTAGCACTAATGTTAGTGCCATGGGCTGTGGCAGTAGGCATGGTTATGGTGATTCTTTGGAAGGATTAGAAATGGGTGTGGAAGGTGATGTAGTACATAAGCATAGATATCAAGAATGTTACTAGACAGCACAATTAGGTTAAGGTTTGAGAGATTTTTAGAGGATTTGTAAGGCTGGAATGATAGTTGGGATTAGTGTGTACTAGTGGTGGTTGTGATGGGAATGTCAAGAGTTATTTCTAGAATGTAAGAGTAGGTCTAACGGTACTGAAAATATGGAGGGTCATAGATAGAGCTGTCAAATGGACTGAGATATGGGTTGCAAGAGTAGAAAAAGCAAACAAAAAAAATAAGTATAGAGCTCGAACGATTCAGTCTCACCACCAAAAATGAGATTGGAGTCAAGACCTTAATGATCAACAGTGACAGCAGCACTCTAAGAATTCTTCTTGTTTAACTTCAATTGTGTCTAGAAATAAGGGATAGGGCGACGGTCACTTTCCTATTTATAATTCAATTAGAAAATAGAATATTTCTAGAACCTGTAATTTTGTGCGATCTTAGTCTTTTTGGTGTATATTATATTTTCTCCTCTTGTTTAACATGACATTACCCTTCTTTCTAACCTATTGGTTGTCTCCAATTTGACTTTCTTTTTGTTGAATCCCAAGTGCTTGTGATTCCTCATTTACTTTAGTGTTTGGAGTCGGTTCATGCCTCATTGAAATTAATTGATACCTTATGGATTGGTTGCTTGTTGGGCGTTTTGGATCCATCATGCCCTATTCCTTATTGACTGCTTTTCTAAATTCTTAGAAAAAAGAACGGATAGTCAAGTCCCTCCTGCCAATGATTGATCGAAGACCATGGACTGTTATTTTATTGACCTCATGCTAGATCAAGTGCGTGCAGGACAAGATTGAAAATCCATTTACTAAATATTTATGTACACAAATGATGGAATCATTCTATAAAAAAGTTTGGGTTATAATTGGATAAGGAGATTTTAAAGAATCGACTCAAAAAATAGAAGACTCAATACACGACTATGAAGGCTCTTATAGACGAACAAGAGATGCAAATTGAAACTTAAGGATCAGAAGCTACTTCTAGAATGAAGTGGTAGGAGATAGAAAACGAAGTAAGGCGGTCAATTGCAAATTAGATGTGGAATGGACAAAACAATTGCTTGAGTTATTACATTTTGTTTGCTGTATGGATTTTGTTTTAAATTTATGACTATGATGATTGTGTCAAATTTGGGTGATCTATTGAATCTAGTTACTATAGAGATTTTCATTTGGATATTGCCAGTGCATGTTACTTTTAGTTATTGTATATAACCATACAGCTTGCTATATAGAACCAGAATACAGAAAAATATTAACGAAAAAACATGAAAACCAGAATCATTCAAGGTTGACAGCAACCCAATTAAGAACTAGTCCTGAACTGAACTAATTGTGGGCTAGGTCTTGAAAACATGATATGATGTTCTGAAATGGGCCCTAAGTTTCCTTGTTTGCTCATTCAAAAATATATCATTAGTTTTTGAGTCACAATATAACTAGCATGCAAGACAACAGCAGATTCAAATCTTAGTGTTGGGCTCTATGCCATGGCCCATGATAATACTTGAAAAGACTAGTAATAGAGCATTCAGAGTCTGAGAATTCTCTAACTTTCAATTAAGCAAAAAGACCAATTTAATATAGAGAAAATGTACATAATGACTAAACTGCACTACATCTGAAGAGACGGGACTGAATTTTATTTGTATCAGGCTGGGCTCAAGCCTATTCAACATTTAACAAAAGCCAGGACAAGACCCAGCTCATTTATACCTCTACCCATAACTTTGGCAACGGCAAAAATTCCTTAAAACTCAAGTATAATGTTATATAAGCAAAAAAAAAAGTGTACTGCAGCAACACTGAGAAATGCCAGATAAGTAACATAAATATCTTCAGTATATCAGTCTTTCCTCTGTATGTTTCTTATATCCCGTTATAGGGCACTCTAATAAACCAAAGTTGCATGAAGTAAATACTTTGGTTGATTTTTGTAATAGTGATGTTGTTAATGTGTCCCATATTTCTGCAGTCATCTTTTTAATTCCAGAGATGGAAGGGGACTTACAGACCTCTCCACAGCTACTAGGGTACATCGACAGTGATGATGCAAAGTATTTTTCTGGGCTCAGCACCATACTGGTGGCCACAATTCAAGAAGTGAAAGACAGGATTTCTCAGATAGAATATATTTTCTGCAGCCAGCTCTTCCCAAATTTCCAATCAAGTTCTAAAAGCTTGCAGAAAAGGTCTGCTGAGGCTAGGAAAGCTGCAGAAGATGGCTGGAGAAAGAAGGAAAGTTGTCTTTTACTTGAAATAGAAGAGCTTCGGTTTGAGAAGCAACAAGCACTTGAACAAAACCGGAATTTAGTTGCTTCACTTGAACAGGAGAAGGCAAAGTTAATGAATATTGAGGCCTGTAAAGCTGCAGAAGATGACTGGAGGAAGAAGGAAAGTTGTCTTTTACTCCAAATAGAAGAGCTTCGGCTTGAAAGGCAACAAACCCTTGAACAAAACCAGTATTTGGTTGCTTCTCTGGAACAGGAGAAGGCGAAGTTAATGAATAACGAACAGGTATTGGATAAGCATGAAACAGAGAAGAAACTGCTTCTGGCCAAACTAAAAAGTCTAGAGAAGCATGAAGAGGTTTCTGAGCTCCAAGGGCAGCAGCTCAAGCTAAAGACTGAAGAAGTGGCTGAGGGAAAGAAATTGCAAGAAGAATTACTCCAACAGATTGAATTGAAAAACTATGAGATGATAATCGAGAAGAAGAAAGGAATAGATTTACTAGATGCTTATAAAAGGTTGAAATCTCAACACAATTTTCTCCGTGAGAAGTGTGGTCTTAATACAGAAAATATGCTCCCCAGCAACATAATGGAAGAGGAAAGCAATTCAACAAGGTTTCATCAGAATCCAAGAATCTTGCAAGGTAAGACTTCTATTACCTCTGTTTTGTTTTTACTGGTTTTGTGAAGACGGGTTTACACATTTATGAAGAAACTTCTTGAAAACACAATCGAACTGGTTCTTTGCTATAGAAGGATCTTAAATGGATAAGGTTTGCCCTTTTAATAACTACAGAATTTTAACATAAAACTTATTTTCTTTGAAAGTAAGATATTTGTATCAACCTCAAATCTTGGTGCTACAGGCGCTTGGCTTAATGCTATTGCAAAGCTGGTAATAATCCATTCTTATATTGTCTGGTACTACAGGTCCCAAAGATAAAGATCCAGAAACCTCCAGGCTTGCTTCCAAGCTAAATGAACAGAAAGATAAGATCAATATCCAAGAAAAATCCGACGATAACAAAGGAGCCAGGTTAATTCAAAGCTCAAATTCTCATCCGAACATTACATCCCCTTCTACTTCCAGCTCCTCCCGTTCATTGAAATTCCCCGTCAGTGTAAAATTCGAGGCAGTAGCAGGCATAAAGCGTTCGGTTTCGTGTTGGAGAGATACACGTTCACATCAAAAACTAGGGGGGCCAGATCCACACGATGATTTTCTCGACACTCCCTTGGAGAATGTCAAGGGAAACTTGAACAAGGCTCTGAAGGAAGAAGTCCATGTTTTTCCAGTTCCAACTCCAGAAGTCATGGACTTTGACAGTTCGGATGATGAAACACAGGACATAAAGGGGGAACCTTCCCCACAAAAGCAGCACATCTCAATCACAAGGCCTGAGAACAGAGGGTTTAAGTATGTAGAACCGGTAAGAAAGAAAGCTGATAGGGAGAGTCTGAAAGGAATTGAATGCAAGCAGTGCAAAAAATTCTATGATGCTGTTCTTCCCGATGGAGGTAACGGTAGTGGGAACAATAATAATAACAGTAATTTCCGCTGCGAGCATCATGACGGTGTTTCAAGGCATCGGTATAGGTATGTTCCTCCTATGACTCCTGAAGGATTTTGGAATATTGGATTTGAGTCTGAAATGTAAAATTCTTTTAGGAGTGATCTCAATTGAATTGCATACGATTTGAAAACTTAATATTCCAGAACTATATCACCTTGACCTGATAAAAGCTTGGTAAAGGTTACGAGGTATCTCAATTTTCTTAAAACACAATAAGAACTTGATTGGATACTCAAAAAGCTTAAAAATACAGATTATATTATATGCTTTGTAAACCTATAGTTCTTGATTGAGTTGTGCATGCACACAGATTTGGGATTATGTGAAATTTGGATCTCACAGCGCTGTTAATAAACTAGAGAAGCAAAAATATCACAAACTGCTCACAATGTACCTGTGTATAAACTTGAATCTCAAATTGACTGATTGCTTGATCCAAACAAGAAATATCCATTATTTTGGCTTAAATTAAATGGCACAGAATACTTTTTGTAACCAATGGTGCCCTTGTTGAAGTTGTATTTCCTGATCGCCATTGCCCTCTTTATTCTGAAAATATATAGGTACAAGTGCATTGGCCTACATGATTATATTGTTGATTTTTTTTCCTTTTTTGTTTTGATACTGTTTTTTTTTTCTTTTGGAAGCAACACACAGGAAATTGACTATTTATAGAAACATAATATACACGACAATCCTCCAAGTCTTTCAACATTAATCGGGAAAATCCAGTTGGGAGTATTTTGAAACCATACCTCATAATATGTAGAGACTTTAGCTTATCTAGCTAGCTTATGAGCAGCAGAGTTTGTCTCCCTAGGGAGAAGTTAATAGAAACATCAACAAAACAAGAGAAATAGTCCAAAATCATGAAAGATGGGGGAGGTTCACCAAAAAAATCTGATGACTTCTTTTGGTCGTGTGAAAGGATGGTCTAGGCATTCTGTTCGAGGGCTAACTTCCTCACATTCATCTCCTTTGCAACCTCAAGGCCCCACTACAAAACAACTGCTTTTGTTTCTTCAGCTAATTGCCTGTTTGAACCTGCTGCCACAAGAAGCCCTTTGTCCTTTCTCTAAACGAAACCTAGCCCACTGTCTGAGAGACCCCATTCCAGGCTCCATCTGTATTAAGTTTTACCCGCTGACTGATGGTGCTTGTGATTAGGAATAAAGAGGTTCAAATTTGCCAAGGTCTTTTGTTTTTGTAAGCGATTTGCCAAGGTCAGGAGAGTCTTTTTCTCTGATCCTCTAAAACAGTGATCATTGTGCAATTTCCAGATAATTGTGCAATTTCCATTGTAAATCTGACATGCCATTATCTTCTCCATTTTCTCTAATTCTTTCTAAAAATTTCAAGCAACCAGTTTGAGATTTGCTCCTCAGTCAGCATATTGGTTCTCCAAGACAACTTTGAGGCAAACCAGAATTTTGAGCTGCTCTTGCATCTGAATAAACAGTGACTGGTTGATTCATCCTCCGTCCTGCATCTCTGAAATCTGGCAGAAGAGACAATTTTCTTGCTATACAAGATATCTCTAGTGGGCAAAATACCATGAATGCATTTCCAGATAAAACATAGGATCCTGGCATGAAAGTGTTGCACCATCTGAACAGATGGAAGTAGTAGTACCCTTTGATGTGGTTGTATTCTCTAGTTCATATCTTGATGAGATCTGAATCGTCTTCAAACTTGAGCATGGCGTGCCGGGCATCTAAGGCTCCAATGACAATTGCTTTGTTATGGTTCCACATAGATAGAATAACGTTCCTGATAACTTCAATCGATGGCCTGCTAGTACTGAACATGGCGATCAACGTGTCCTGCGTCTATGATTCAAACTTGCTGCTATCAGCAGGGGAAAAGGAAGTTGAAATCAATGGAGGTTTTATAGTTAGGGTTAGATTAGAGTAAGAGAGGAGAGAAAAGAGAACAAGGGAGAGAGAAGGATGTCATTGTGTTAGTCACAATGACTCCATAAATCTTATTTATATAAAAGGCATTACAAAAGATAAGTATACCCCTCACATAAAGGGATATTTACATAACAGTAAAAATACGTATCTGATAACACTCTCCCTTAAGTTGGTGCATAGATATCTCTCATGCCCAACTTGCATAAACATTCGTGAAGTTGCCAACTAGGAAATCCTTTGGTGAAAACATCGATCTTCACAAACGGGGTACAAACTTCTCCAGATATGATCTTCTCCCGAATGAAGTGGCGATCCACTTCAATATGCTTGGCACGGTCATGTTGTACTGGATTGTGAGCAATGTTGATAGCAGCCTTGTTGTCGCAATACAAACTCATGGATCCCAACACCGGAAAGCCAAGCTCAACAACCAACATCTTTAGCCAGAGCATCTCACACAAGCCATGGGTCATTGTCCTAAATTTTGCCTCTGCACTGGATCTGGCAACCATAGGTTGCTTCTTGCTCCTCTAGGTAACCAAGTTACCGCCTACAAAGGTGCAGTAGCCTGAGGTAGATCTCCTATCATCCTTGGCACCAGCCCAGTCTGCATCAGTGTATGACTCTACTCTCATGTGATCATTCTTCTTGAAAAGAAGTCCTCGTCTAGGGGCAGACTTTCGATATCGCAATATCCTGTGTGCTGCTTCTAAGTGAATCTCCCTAGGAGAATGCATATACTGACTGATAACGCTGACTGCATAGGCGATGTCTGGGCGAGTCAAGGAGAGGTAGATCAACCTCCCAACCAATCTTCGAAAACTCCCCACATCCTGTAAAGGCGGACTGCACGAGTCGGCCAACTGGTGGTTCTGCTCTATGGGAGTCTCTACTGGCTTAGCTCCCAGCTTGCCAGAGTCCTTCAATAGATCTAGGACGTACTTCCTTTGTGAGATAAAGATCCCTTGGTTGGATCTTGCAACCTCTATGCCAAGAAAGTACTTGAGAAGTCCTAGATCCTTGGTCTCAAATTCCCCTGCTAGATGCTTCTTGAGCTTGGTCACTCTTGTGCATCATTCCCTGTCAGAATGATGCCATCCACATAGACGATAAGGACAGTAGTGCTCTTCCCTAGATGCTTCACAAATAAAGTGTGATCGGCTTGGCTTTGAGTATATCCCAGCTTCTTCACTGCTAGAGTGAACCTCTCTAACCAAGCTCTGGGAGATTGTTTAAGCGCATAGAGGGCTTTCCGCAGTCGACACACCTTGCTGCCATCCCTTGGGGGGGTGAATCCTTGAGGAGGTACCATATAGACTTCTTAATGCAGATCACCATGAAGAAAAGCATTCTTCACATCCAGCTGATGCAAAGGCCATGCTTGGTTTGCTGCTAATGACAACAACACCCTGATGGAGTTCATCTTCGCCACAGGTGCAAAGGTCTCCACGTAGTCAATCCCATAAGTATGAGTGTATCCCTTGGCGACCAATCTAGCCTTGTACTTCTCAACTAACCCATCTACCTGATACTTAACTGTGAACACCCATCTGCACCCAATCGGCTTCTTGCCTCTTGGCAAATCAATAAGCTCCCATGTCTTATTCTTGTCCAATGCATGCATCTCCTCGACCATAGCAGTTTTCCATCTGGGATGTGCCAACCCTTCTGCCACAGAAGAGGGAATAGGGATAGTGGCCACAGAAGTAATGAACGCCTTGTAGGAAGGAGACAAGGCATCATAGGAGACAAAATTGCTCAAGGGATGTTGCGTACAACATCGGGTGCCCTTTCTTAAAGCAATGGGAAGATCAAGAGCACACACATCAGGAGAAGGAGAAATGATAGAACAGGAGTTGAAGAGATGTTACCTGGATCCGAGGATGGAACCACTGGAACTGGATCAGCAGTGGCTTTCCCTCTTCTGCGATAGACTTGAAGCTCCCCCTGTGCACCAGGAGCACTATCAGGTACCATAGTAGGTTGAGTAGGCCGCTCGACGACTATCGGGAATGGAGGAGTCAGAGATACTGTAGGAAGAGGACAAAGAGAGGACTTCTCTTCACTACTTCTCTCCTCCTGAAGAGAGGTAGGGGAGAAAAAGAATGTCTTCTCGTGAAAGGTAACGTTCATGGAAATAAACTTCTTGCCTGTCGAAGGGTGATAACATTTGTATCCCTTGTGAGTAGAAGAGTAACCAAAGAAGACACACTTAAGAGCTTTAGGGTCCAACTTGTTGTGATGTGGACCCAGAATATGCACAAAGCAGATACACCCAAAGATACGAGGTGTGATAGGGAACAAGGAAAAACTAGGAGCAAGAACTTGAACTGAAGACTGGAAGTGGAGCGCATGCGAAGGCATCCGGTTAGTCAGGTAAGCAGCGGTCAAAACAGCATCAGACCAATAAGAGCTAGGGACATGAGCACCGATCAGAAGAGATCGAGCTACCTCTGTCAGATGACGCATTTTCCTTTCAGCTACACCATTCTGCTGAGGGTTGTAGCTGCAGGAATTCTGATGGGAAATCCCATGATAAAAAAAATATTGCTTGAGACCTCCAAACATATACTTTCCACCTTGGTCAGAAGGGAGGACCTTGATGGAGGCACCATACTATGTTTGGATCATCTTATGAAAACCCTTGAAGATGGAATGAACTTCATCTTTGGTTTTCATAAGATAAATCCAGGTACACCGTGTACCATCAACAAAAGTAACAAAGTAGCGGAAGCCAAAAATAGAGGTAACAGGGGAAGGACCCCATCCATCAGAATGCACAAGATCAAAAGAACATGCGCTTTTATTACCTCTGGATGGATAAGTGGATCTACAATGTTTGGAGAGCTCACACGTCTTACAATGTAACTCAGAAAAAGAAACGGAAGTAAATAAAGTAGGAAATAAGTGTTTCAAGTACCGAAAAGATACATGCCCCAGATGGGCATGCCAACATAAAACAGAAGCTAGACTACTACTAATACTACTATGAGACTACAGTGCTATGGGCTCAAAGGTACGTCCATCCAGAAGATAGAGGCCATCGGCTTCACGTCTAGTGCCAATCGTCCTCCTCGTGTCTAGATCCTCAAAGACACAAGAGGAAGGAAAAAAGGTCACGCTACAGTGTAGCTGGCGAGTAAAGGTACTCACAGACAACAGGTTACAACTAAAAGTAGGAATATGTAAGATAGAAGCTAAAGGGAACTAGGGAGGGGAGGATATTCTCTTTCCCAGCTATAAAGGATAAAGTGCCATCTGCAGTTTTAACCTTATCCCTCCTTGAACAAATAGAATAACTAGAAAAAAGGGAAGACGTACCCGTCATGTGTTCCGAAGCCCCTGAATCAATGATCCAAGAGGGACTAGAGGAAGAGGTGGACACATGATGGGCAGGCCTATTGTTACCTGTCTGAGCAAAGGAGGTCGAGGGTGTGGCATTAGGACCGTCAAGCTGACTCAGCAAGCGTCGAAGAGTAGCAATCTCGGCAGCAGAAATACCAGCAGGAGCTACCAAAGGACTAGGCTGAGAATCCTGAGGAGGCACGGACGCATCCAAACGACCAGTGTGGGCCCCAAAAGCCCCAGAGGATGCCGGTTGGCTAGGGCGACCATGAAGCTTCCAACATCGATCCTTCACATGTCCCAACTTGCCGCAATAGTCACACTTGGGCCTCTCCCTCGAAGAAGACTTCATAGAAGTCGTCCCAATAGGAACATAAGACATGGCTGTAGTAGGAGGCTGAGAAGAGCGACCCTTCTGCGACTGCTGATGCTGGAAGGTAGGAGGAGCAAAGGAGCTGGCAAACGCTGATCGCTCGAGGACAGGATGTTCATCCTGGAGGGAAATCCGACGGCTCTCCTCACTCTGAAGATAGGATTAGACCTTGCTGAGAGAAGGAAGATCGACCCTGCTACTGAGGATCTGGACCTGAGCAAGCTCATATGAGGGATTGAATCTAGGGGTGTCAACGGGTCGGTTCCAGTTCGGTTCCTAAGGTGACCAGAACCGGAACAATCGGTTCCGATTCTTATCGGTTTGGTTCCTTAACGGTTCCGGTTCTCAAAGTGATGGATCCGGAACCGGAACCGATTATGTATTTATGTCGGTTTCGGTTTCGGTTCCGGGTATATTGGTCCAAATCTTGAGAAAATCAGAATATTTACACTATATTTATTTATTGGTACCGGTTCTTATCGGTTCGGTTCTGGTTCTTATCGGTTTCGGTTCCATATTAGGCTACCCAGAACCGGAACCATTATTGTCGGTTCGGTTCCAGTTCCGGTTACTTTTTAATCAGTTTCCAAAAATGTGGAACCGGAACCGGTATTTTCGGTTCCGATTCCGATTCGGTTCCGGTTAAATGGGTAAAATAGACAGTCCTAATTGAGTCCAGAGAGGAACTCAAAAATCCGACCCTTCTCCACATGTCATTGATATGGGAGAATGTCCTCAGAGCGTGGGGGCTAATATGAGTAGTAGTAATCAAGCTCCTGCCACATGCTGCGGATAGTGGTGTAGTACTCAGAAGAGATTTCTCCCCTTGTCTGAAACGGGAGATATTCTGCTTCAACTGGTAAGCCTGGCCATTGTTCTGTGTCTGAGAATATGGCTTCTTAGTAGTCTCCCAAACCTCCTGAGCCGTGACCATGAATAAGAAACTCCGGCTAATATCCTGTTGCATAGAGTTGAGGAGCCATGACATAACTGTAAGGTCATCGGTCTCCCATTGGCGATACATGGGATCAGTCTTGGCAGGTGCAGCTGTATCCCCAGTAAGGTGGCCCTGCTTCCCCCGGCCTCCAATAAATAACCGGGCAGCCTGTGCCCATTCCAAATAGTTCTTGCCATCAAGCTTGACTGAAGTGATCTATAGTCCGGGGTTCTCGTATGCCAATTGAGGCACTAAAGTCCCTCCTGTGCTTCTGGAGGTAACTTCCGTGCTAGTATTGGACCCTGAGACAATGTCCCCGCCAGATTCCAGAGTAGATATAGCTATTTAGGTGGATGAAGAACTAAGGAAATCCACACACAAGGCTGGAGAATCAAGAAATAGGGCAAACGAAAGCCAAAGAGCTATGTAGAGGTTAAAAAAGCAGAATATGCATTGAAAAGGGTCGATACCTCAACAAGGTCAGAAAAAAGAAACATAGATGGGATTTAAGTGCTGGTTAACCTTGCAGCCACTAGAAGAAACTCAACAAGGAGTTTAGAGTTAACTCTAGGGTGAAAGAAACTTCACAGAAGCCCAAATCTTTCAGAGAAGCCACAGAGGAGCATGAGGGGTATAAGAATCCTCCTATTTGAATCAAAAAAGGATGGAAGAGCATATAGGAAAGGCAAATTTATGTAGAATTGCTGAAATTGCAATCCAAGGGGCACACTATTGCCGCCGGCGGTAATAGATGGAGGGAAAGAACACCATAAAACTTGCAATACCCAATGAACTATCCCATGGGCATATTCGATGCCTTCCTTGGTTTGTATAGGACCAAAACGAAGGGAGAAAACCCCTCAAGAAACCCCTCACAGATCAAGAAACAAGCTGGTTCACAAACCCATTAAACTTGACATTTTAGGGAAGAATGGCCAGAAAACAGCCAAGATAGCCCCAAAAAATACCCAAAAAACCACCAAAAAATAGAGAAAAATAGGATATATCTAATGGTGAAGGTTTTGGCAAACCTCGATTTTCGTGTCCATACAGCTGATGACGTCAGCCATACGGTCTGATGACGTCAGGTTGCCTCTGGTTTGTCTTCAAATGTGCTCCGGCAAGCTTCCACAGCAGATGGCTCTGATACCAAGTTGAAATCAATGGAGGTTTTATAGTTAGGGTTAGATTAGAATAAGAGAGGAGAGAAGAGAGAACAGGGGAGAGAGAAGGATGTCATTGTGTTAGTCACAATGACTCCATAAATCTTATTTATATAAAGGGGCATTACAAAAGACAAGTATACCCCTCACATAAAGGGATATTTACATAACAGTAAAAATACGTATAAAATACGGATCTGATAACAAAGGAGACAAGTGTATCCATCCTTACTGTCGTGCCTCGCATCTACCTCAAGTTTGACGAACTGGCAGTGTCCCAACAGGGTAGTCGCATATGAAGGTTGTTTGGCGATTTGGAGAAGGGAGGAAGGATTTGGAGGATTCGCCTTGGCTGCCGGGGTAGCCATGAGGAAGCAAGAAAAGATGACATCACTCAAGGAGAAACCGTATCCCTGGTTTGATAGCATTCCTCCGGTACTTGCAACGGCTTTGATAAGGGTGGACCAATCATTGGTGATAATATATTATTTATAATTAATATCCATTATTAGAATTAAAAACTGACTATATATAAGTCAATAACTAAATCAGAATCATAGTGTTCAGAATGGCCCAAGATATGTTTATGAGCCAAATTCAGGTTAGACCCGAGCATATCGATATTTTAATGGTCCAGTATGGGCCTATGCTAATAGTCTGCAGGCCAGGCTTGAGTATACCTAGGTCTAGTCCAAGAATGCCATTAACAACACTACTCTTCATCAGATAGGTGGAGCATTTTTTTGGACGGGAGACAACCCAATATTCATATTGATTGCTGGGTCCAAACATAACTTTGAACTTAAAAAGCTTAAGCTTGCTCCAAATTGATCACAACGCCACATCTGACGGTTTAATACTAAGGATCCCATTTTGGAATTGGGTTAAGCAAGCCAGAAGAATGGGATAAAGAGCTATTTAGGATCAATTAATTTGTGCAATTTTTGGGCTACGGCCCACCCAAAGAGAGGTCAAACAAATCTGACGGTTGGGATTGAGGAACACATCTGTTTATAACATATTTGACATGCTTTTCGAATATCCATTAAGAAACATGCTGTTTAATTGGTAAGAGTATCTAATAAATAGAGCATATCAGAAACAAGCACAAAAATTTTACGTGGAAAACCCCTTCAATATGAAGGGTAAAAACCGCAGGACCAAGTCTGGCAAACTTCCACTATAATGAGAATAATGGGTTTACAACTTCCCTAACAAGTAGGGGATATCAATCATCAAGAGACAAAAATCTCTCTTGGATAACATTCTTTATCTAAACAAGGGTAGATAACAATCAACAGTGGAGAAGGAAAACCTATTCAACTAAGGTTTGTAAGAAAACCCCAAATCAACACTTAAAGAAGCAAAAATTGACGAACCCGGTGTTGTGGATGAGCCTTCACAAAATTGAAGATGAAAGCCACTTGAAATCGCAACGAAATCTTGGTAGCAAACTCCTTTTTCTTCTTCTTTTCTCCAAGATCCCTTGTTTCTTGCAGGAGCTCTCTTGTGATTTATTTCCCTTGATTTCTACACGGTCGGAAAAGTTGGGTTTCCTAACTTATAATATATTTCACTAATAATATATAAAATAATATTCTTATATATTTTTGGTGTGCATGTTCATCTCTAGTTTACCTTTTGTATTTAAACATGGTTCCAAAACCACAACGATTGGATCATCAATACCATCCCAGCAGTAGCCTTGTTATGTGACATGTTGCCCATGATTATCGATCAGTCAAAGGTAGTTAAGAAATTGATCAGATTAGATCACACCATTTGGATGATCCTAACCATCAAACCTAGATGTTTCATAACAAAACACATGGCCAATGATCCAAAATCAACAAGATTAATGTGCAATCATGGACATCAGTCTAGATCATCAATACAAATTAACACTAGAAAACAAAAAAAAGCTAATCCTCCTAAATAAAAGATGAAAAGGAAAAAATAGATCTCTACATTATGTCAGTTAAAATAGAGAGGGAGGAAAAAGAAAGAAAAAAAATAGAACTTTTATTCCAAAGTTAACTTATCCTAATTCTAGTTATTTAAGAAGATGGACAATTACATCTCGAATTACAAGAATTGTGCGGTGATTCAGTGCATGGTCATAGAAGGGGAGAATCTGGTGTGAAATTTCGGTTTCAGGAGAAGACTTAATGATTGGGAGATTGAAGCTGTATCCCGCCTTCTGCAACGCCTTCAAGATTGTCATCTCCCTTCCCACTTTCCAGACAGACGTCTTTGGAGATGGTCGAAAGATGGCAAATTTTCAGTCCGTTCATTGTATAAGTCTCTTCTCCAAAATATGGATGGAAGTTATCTGGTCCCCATGGTTTGGGGTTCCAAAGTACCATCCAAGATTGCGTTCTTTTATTGGGCTGCCTCCCTGAACAAGATCTTGACTATGGAGCAGTTGAGAGCTCGTAAGATGATTATTGTAGACTTTTGCTCTCTGTGTAAGCAAAGTGGGGAATCGACCGACCATCTTCTTCTCCATTGCACAGTAGCTAGGGCGGTTTGGTCGTCCTTCTTGGTAGACTTCAGCATGGCATGGGTTTTCCCTCATACGTTGATGCAACTCATTCATAGTTGGGCCACTCATTGTTTCTCTTCTAGAGGCCGCATATTATGGCGATTGCTCCCTTTTGTGATTTGTTGGGGATTATGGAAAGAACGCAATCTCAGGGTATTCGAGAATAGGGAGTCTTCGGAGGTGTATATCATTTTGAATATCAATGGTCTCCTGTTTCTGTGGTCCAAAGTCTTCAAGGAGTGCCATGGCTTATTTTTTGAAGACTTTGTTTTCCGGTGGGACATGATTTGTAAGAGAGATCTAGTTTAATCCTCCCTCCGTTGTTTTTCCTTTCTTCTTTCTTGGCGTTGATGTAGGCGTTTTTGTCCTTGGTTGGTCATCTCGACCTTCTTGATCATGCTTGTACTTCTTATCTTTTTATCAATGCATTACACTTATCAAAAAAAAAAAGATGGACAAGTTGTGATGGTTTTGTTGCAGTTCGCTCGAGTAGTGTTGCTTGTCACTTGAAAACATGCCTAGTGATGCACTCGTTCTGGCCAACTTAGCCATGGATTTTGGCTCATCCCTCGGTGGACCTACACAACAAAATTGTAAGGAATATTTTCATATTCAATTTGACAAAGATTTCGTTTGACATAAAAATATTTTTGTAACTGTTCCTACGAGCACCATTGTAGTGTGAAGATGTCGTGGTAAGCATACTTCGCCAACTACGTGAAGACTAAAAGACAGAGACAGCAAGAATCAGACGGTTGACGACAGGAGTCATCTGAGTAAATGTCGATTTGTCAGTTAATGATCGTGTACGCTCGATTAGGAAGGTATGTGACTTAGTGGCCATAGGAGTTGATTAAAATGAACTATATATAATGGTCAAACTGAGTCATTGGACAGACCCGAGTCAAAGTCAATTATATTGACTAGTGGGAAAATTCAATCGATTGGACATAGCCCAATCGATTGGAGACACTGTGTAATCAATTGGAGACTACGAGGCAGAAACATAATTGAGTACAATTGATTGGAGACACTGTGTAATCGATTGGAGACTCTGGGTAATCGATTGGAGCCTTCGGGACAAAAAGTTATAAATGTCAAATCGATTGGTGCCTTCAGAACAGAAAACTTATCGAGCCCAATCGATTGGACACTTGTCCCCAATCGATTGGACATGGCCTAATCGACTAGACCAAGTGTACAATCGATTGGACCCTGAACAGAATCGGTTTTTCCAGATCCGAAATTCATGGTTCCATTATCCCACGTTCCACACAACTCAGGGTCTTGGAATTCTGTAAATAGAACCCTTCTATGCCTTCTCTAAAGATACACAGAGATACAGAGTGACTCAATCTTCAAGAGAGAGAAGTAAATGTTATATTTATCAGAGTGTCCAATTTGAAGAGGAAGAAGTTTGTTTTCATTCACATCTTGTGAGCTTGTTCTTTTCTCGATCAAAGCCAAGAGCTTGATCTTTGCTTAGCCTAAGTTTTTCATTTCTATATTCAACCTAGTATGCCTGAGAGTACCAGTGTGACTCAAACACCTTTTGAGCAACTTGGGGTTCAGGGTGTACTGAATCCTTCACATTCTGCAAAGGCAGGAATGTTGAGAATTAAGATCGGAGGAGCCGGTCGAAGGTAGGTTTGGGGTGTACCAAACTGAACAAGCGGATAAGGCTTCTTAGCTGGAAGGGCGCGCGTGGATTCGTGGCGTTGATTCAGAGGATGTGGACGCATCGGCAGTGGGCCTTGGCTAAGGTTGGATGCTGTATTTGCAATAGTGCTGCGTAGGTAACATTTGTTTCGTTTAACTTTTCAGTTAGTGATACTTTTCGTCTGGACGTGGTCTCGTGGTTTTTCCTTGGCTAAGGTTTCCACGTAAAAATATCTTGTCTTGTGTAGTTGTTTGTTTGTGTTCTGCATTCTATCCTGATTAGATCAAACGACAAAAAGACAATATACCACGGAGGTATATTTGATTTGAGTTGGTTGTGATAATTCTTTTACAAACAACCAAGGCATGAGATTTTATCCCCATACCATAGACCAGTAAAACTGTATAGGTATATTTAATTTTAAATACCTAATCAACCCCCCTTTCTAGGTATATTGAGTTAAAGAGAACGGACCGGTGGAATTTCAAAAATAAGCTTGATTAGTGATCTCAGATCATTTGACTTTAGTACCAAAAAAAATGCTTGAATCAAATAGTTAGAAATCACCACGTGAAAGACGCTTGAATCCAACAGCTACATATGACCAATCAGGTTAATTTTTTTTTGCTTAGGTCCATAAAGAGGTGGACCAATCATTCATGGGTTAGTGGGCTTGAAAGACTGTACCATGTGGCATATTTTCAAGCGACCCTCAAAACACAAATAAAAATAAAAAAAAAAATTGAACAATCTCCACTCTTACCAATCAATATCAGTTTCTCGTTCTATGCTTCTTCATCTTCTTAGATGTCTTATCTTGTATAAATCTTCCAATCCTTACAACCTTCATAAAGTAGCACCGCTTCCTCCAAAGAAAGAAATGTTCGATCACCACTCCAATTACTAGTCCAGATCCGTATCCCGCCAACATGAATATCCAATCGAATTCAGTTTCTGACTTTGCATCAAAGTGTTGTGGTGGCGGTGCTTCACTATCATGCTCACACTTAATTGGCAAAGGGGCACCACACAACCCCAAGTTCCCTTCAAAGGAACTATTGGAGAAAGTATTAAACTGAGTACCGCTTGGTATTTTTCCTACAAGGTTGTTATGAGACACATTCAATACTAAAAGGAATGTTAGACTTGTCAATTGCCAAGGAATCTCCCAGACAGGTTGTTCTGCGATAAATCCAATTCCTGAAGCACGGTTATGTTCTGCCACGACGATGGTATTTCGCCTATGAGATTGTCGTGAGACAAGTTAAGCACAGTTAGCGACTTAAGATTCCCTATTAATTTAGGTCTCTCTCCTTCGAATTTGTTGCTTGAGAGATCAACTACTTTGAGGATGGGTATAATTCTCGTCACATATTCCAATACATGTCCTTTGTTTGGAATTTTTAATGAGTATTGGTAGAATAACTCAGTCCACAGAACTCCCTAGGCGATTCGAGCCTCAAGGATTGTCGATTCAGCCTCATCGGTTATCATCATTGCATTCCAATATCGAAAGTATTCACATGCAAATTACCTATGAAATTATTGGAAGAGAGTTCGATAATGTGCAACTTGAGGAAGGGATTATTGATTCGGGGATTTCCAATAGGATCGTAAAATTTATTGGCTTGCAAAATAAGAACCTGCAACTTGGCAATGCTTTCCAACCAATAAGGAAAAGTATCAGTTATCTGATTATTTCGCAAATCAAGAACCTCGAGATTTTTGCAGTGGGCCAAAGATCTTGGCACTTGTCCTTCCAAATGATTATCATTGAAGTTTAGTGTCATTAGAGCACAATCATCTGCAAAATTTTGAGGCATAATACCTTGTAAGTTGTTCCCTCGTACGTCTAGTTTTAAGAGAATGTTGGTCGAGTTAGCCAGACAGGGCAGTATCACTCCACTCATCTGATTATGAGACAGATCAAGGATGGTTAACTCACTAGCATTGCAGATTGATGGAGAGACTTCTGCAATGACTTTATTGTCTGAAATCGAAAAGAAGTTGATGAAAGGTGGGAGATGTAGGAGAGGTCTTTGAAATATGTTAGAGTGAAGGTCAAGAATTTTCAATCTACTTGAAGAAAGATCTGGTTGTTCTAAGTCAGTTAGCAAGTTGAGAGAAAGATTCAATGAAGCTAGGCTTGTGTTCCATATCCACTTGGGTATTTGACCATGGATCCTGTTGTTGGAGAGGTCTAACACAAGCAACTCCTTTACTCCGAGAGCATGTAGTGAAGTTCTGTTCTAGACTTTACTCCGAGACGACAAAGTATAGACCTATTGTTGATAGTATGCAGTTTAAGAGTATCAGCCAGGACCAACGAGCTTGGATGGAAAGGCCGATGGAAGAGGAGGAAGTGTACAACGCTGTCAAGGAACTCGGTGGGGATAGGGCACCTGGGCGGCAGATGGGTTCACTGTGGCTTTCTTCTAGAGATGCTCGGATATTATCCATGAGGACTTTATGAAGGTTATTAAGGACTTTGATAGGGAAGGCCTTCTTGACAGATACATGAACTGTACTTTCGTTACTCTGATACCCAAGAAGGAAGGGGCAGAAGGGTTGAAAGAGTATCGACCTATTAGTCTCGTGGGATGTTCTTACAAGATTATATCCAAGATTCTTGCATCTAGGATGAAGTGCTGGGGTCGGTCATATCTCCTTGTCAGGGTGCGTTTGTGAAAGTTAGGCAATTGGTTGATGGGGTTTTGGTGGCCAATGAGTGCATCGAGTCTAAGTTGAAGGAGGGGAAAGGAGGTATCCTATGTAAAGTAGACATGGAAAAGGCGTACGACCATGTCAGCTGGGAGTTCTTAGACCTTATGCTAGTCAAGATGGGGTTTGGGGTCAAATGGAGAAAGTGGGTCAGAGTATGCATTTCCTCAACAACTTTTTCCATATTGGTGAATGGCTCCCCTTCAGGCTTCTTTGGTAGCACGAGAGGCCTTCGACAAGGAGATCCATTGTCCCCTCTATTGTTCTTGGTGGTAGTAGAAGCCTTGGGCGGTATGATCAGCAAGGCGGTGGATGGAGGATATTTGGAAGGCTTTCGAGTAAGCAATGGGGGTCCAGTGGTTACCCATCTACAGTTCGCGGATGATACGCTAATTTTTATAGGAGCGTCTCATAGAGAGCTCAGATACCTTAGATGCATCCTCGATGTTTCAAAGCAGTTTCAGGGCTTAGGGTGAATCTTGCGAAACGTGAGGTGTTTGGTGTTGGGGAAGTCCCAGATATCAGTGAGCTGGCTGTTAGTATGGGGTGCGGCATTGGGAAGCTACCTACTAGATATCTTGGATTGACTTTGGGTGCTAAATACAAGGACAAATTAGTGTGGGTCCCGGTGATCGAGAGATTTGGCTCGAGACTTGCTAGATGGAAAAGTAGATATTTATCTAAAGGAGGTAGGCTCACCCTCATCATAAGCACTTTATCTAGCATGCCCATTCACTTCCTGTCATTGTTTACCATCCCTACGGCCATCGCCTCCGACCTGGAGAAAGTAATGATGGACTTCCTTTGGTCAAGTAAGGGAGATAAACATAAGTTCCATTTAGTGGACGGGGATAAGATTTGCATACCAGAAGAGGAAGGGGGCCTCGGTTTTCGTCACTTTCGTGATATGAACACAGCTTTGCTTGGCAAGTGGCTGTGGAGATTTGGGGAAGAGGAGGATAGCATGTGGAGAGGGGTAATTGGGAGCAAGTATGGTGTACTACCTAATGGGTGGGGTAGTCTCCTTTTTAAGGCTGCTCATGGGGTTAGCATGTGGAGAGGGATTATGGGGTCCAATGCCAAGTTTGAAAAAGGTACTTCCATCAAGGTGGGTAGAGGTGACAAAATCAGAGTATGGAAAGATAAGTGGTGTGGGGAGAATTCGTTGAAGCAGGATTACCCCAATCTTTTCTCTTTATCGGAGGTTCAAGGGGCGACGATCAGGGATTGCACAGTCGCTAGAGAAGGGGGCTGCTCGTGGAACTTGGGCCCAAGAAGGAATCTAAACGATTGGGAGGTCGATGGTCTAGCATCCCTGATTGAAAGGGTGGGAGTCAACCCTTGTCTCGGGGAGGATTCTGATGAGAGGATATGGAGGTGGGATCCTAAAGGAAAGTTCTCAGTCAGCTCCTTCTTTAGCCATTGCTCTTCGAGGAACGTGGAGTCTTTTCCAGCCTCGACAGTATGGGGATACCCTTTACCTTCGAAGGTGAAATTTTTCGCGTGGACAGCCTTCCATGACAGTATGGTGATTCCCAACAGGTGCACTTTGTGCAAAGAAGCAGGAGAGTTGGTCAACCACGTCCTCATCCACTATCACTTCTCATTTCTAGTGTGGCAGACTTTTTTCGTCTTGTGCGAGCATCCCTATGTAGTCCCTTTCCATGTGAGTGATCTGCTTCGAGGATGGACGGAGGAAGCAATGGCAGGGAAAGGCAAACTTCTTTGGCAGCTGTTACCCTTTGCGGTTTTATGGGCAATTTGGAAAGAGAGGAACTGTAGGATCTTTGAAGATGAAGGTAAAGACTTAAAGGGGGTAATTATGGAAGTTAAATCCCTTCTGTTTTTCTGGACTTCGTACTCCCCTCTTTTTAGAGGATGTTTTTTTGAATCTTTTGTTTCTCGATGGGAGGAGCTGCTTAGGGTGCATGTTCCCTCGAGTAGTTAGCTCCCGTCTCCTCGTTTATATGAGGGTTTCCCCCTGTTTATAATACAAAAACACATTTATCAAAAAAAAAAAAAACTCCTTTTGATTTATCAGGAATTTTGGAAATTTACTTTGGTTGCAGGAAGAGAAATACAAATATTCAAAGTTGGGCGTGGGAGAAATGATATCGTCTATGCTGATCGACAACAATTTATTACACGAAAGACCAAGCATTGAAAGGTTGTTGAGATTCTCATACATGTGTGGGTCCAAGGTGCCACTAAAGTTGTTGGAAGAAAGCAAGAGGTTTTCAAGCAGGTTTCCGAGTTTGAAGAATGATGTTGGAATCGACCCATTCAGCTCATTGTCACTCAAATCAATAGTGACCAACAATGAAGAAGATGCATTATGGAACTCTTCTAGTTCACCACTGAGCCGATTTTGGTTAAGATACAACCTCTCCAAAGATGGCAGCTGAGTAAACAACGCAGTCGGGATTGGACCACTAAAATTATTATTTTATAGGTCCAATAATACCAATTGGTGAAGGTTTGCTAATGAAACAGGGATCTGGCCATTGAAATTGTTCCATGATAGGTCCAAAGAAACCAGTTGGTGAAGGTTAGCTAATGAAATAGGGATATGGCCATTGAAATTGTTATATGACAGGTCCAGAGAAATGAGTTGAGTAAGATTCCCAAGTGAATATGGAATTGGTCCGAAGAAATTACAAGACCTGAGATCTAATTTGGTCAAAAGACTTGAGATTGCCAACGTAATATGATATTTTACCTGAAAAGTTTGTGTGGGAGAGAATAAAGTGTTGGAGAGAATTGTCTCGAGGAAATTCTGGCAAATAACCACTGAGGTCATGATTGAAAGATCAGTCAAGGATCTTTAGGTTAGGTAGTTGCAACAACTTGTTTGGAAAGTGAGTGATATGATTAGAATCCAGATAGAGATGAGAGAGGAACTGGAGGTGTCAAATTGAGGAGTCGATGGAGCCTGAAAGAGAACACCAAGATAAACCCAGCGTCTCAAGGTTGGGTAATGCAAAGGATATCGCTCGACACCAATCGCGGTTAACCTGTCCTGAGATATTTGTCCCACTGAGATAGAGTTCTGTCAAACTAGACAGGTTTTGGACAAGTGTTCTCAGGTTGAGGTTTCCAAGTACCAAGTCATTCCAAGAGAGATTGAGAGAAACCAAATTTGTCAGCTGCGAAATTTCTAATGGAATTTGACCAAAAAAACGAGATTTAGATAGGTTTAAATGAGTCAAACTCGCAAGGCGATCAAATGCAGAAGGGATGGAAGAGAAATTGAAGTGGTTATTAGCGAGGTTGAGTGTTTGGAGGTGACGAAGGTAGAAGAGACTGCTGTTGGAATTGATTGAACCAGAAAGCCAGCTGCTGGACAAGTTGAGGCTGATCACGTTCCCAGTATCGCATATGATGCCGTCCCAGGCGCAGCAATCAGTTCCATCCTTCCAAGATGTGACCTTTGGATATGAAGGATAGTCAATTGAAGCATATTGCTGTATAGAAAAGCTTTGCTTCAGCTGGTGTAAAGCTGAGCTCTGGTCATGGAGGCATAGTTTTCTCGAAGAAGTAGAAGTAGTTTTGTAAAAAAATAGCAAGAAGAGACACTGAAGCAGTATGAGAAGATATCTCATTCTCGATATTACTGTGTGTGGGAGAGAGAGAGATGTATAAGGCCCTGAATTGTTGCCCTTGCTTTATAGGCCTGAATGGTTGTCCTTACTTTATAGGCGATTCGTGAACTAGTAAGACCAACTTTGATCCAAATCCTTTCCAAATACGATGTGACCCACTTCCACGTCAAATCACGACGCACAAAAGTTTGGTGGAAATTTGTTTTGGCTCTAGTGGGATTTTATGTAACACATGCTTTTGGGCCAAACTGACCTTGTGGATGTTTAGATATACACACCAAAAATCACCCCTCATTAGCTATCCGTAGCCATTCGATTTTTAGCACTTTTATTTTTTTTTAAGAATGATTCTAGCCATAGGTTCAAGCATTTTATTTTGGGTAATCTATCCAACGGCTTAGAATCATTAATCAATCTGAGTTTTAAGTGTATATCCACCAAGGGGTGGCCTAAATATCGACGCAGTCAGCAGAAAAATGTGCTAGGTAGGGCCACTGATCGACTGGGCCAGAAAATGCTGGAATACTTGGAAAAATGCTCGAATCAACAGCTAGAAATCATCTCATGAAAAATTCAAATCCAATGGCTAGAAAACTTCAATCAGGTTGGTTTTTCATGAGTAGGTTCCCCAAGGGCGGCTGGGCTTGTTTGGGGCATTCCTACATGGACGTAAAGAAAAAAAAACATAGCCTGATTAGCAATTTCTGGCTGTTGGATCTGAGTATCCCCAAATACTGCTCACATCCCACGGTTGAAAATCAACCCCTGAAATGGCTCAAATCCAAACCGTTACAACCCATGAAAAACTCCAATCGATGACTAGAATCATCTCATCAAAAACTTCAAATCCAATGGTTAGAAAACATCAATCAGGTTGATTTTTCATATGTATGTTCACCAAGGGGTGGGCGAAGCAACCGGCCCACCATCCTCATATATAAGTGCCCCTCGTCCTTTTCCGTGATGCCTTATCTGTGGCGCATTGCATGAGGATGGTGGACCTCTCGTCAGCTTCCGTGATGCGTTTTTGTCTGCCAACATCTCTGTTTGACATATTTTCTTCTTCCAATTAATGTGATCAAATAAGTAAAGGAAATTATAGTCCATAGGTCCAGACAGTTGGATGGTCTTGGAGAGTTAGTGCTATGTAAATCTCGAGGACTATGAATGGTCTCGATCAAGGTACGACGGCCATTAATAAAACGATAGTAAAACTGCCAAAGACTTGATAGCGGATGAGGGGGCGACAAGGCGACTTGACCTTGGAGTCTTCTGACATGGAGGTGGTTTATGGAAAATAGGGGACGAGGAGGGGGGCACAAGGGAGATCTTTGCTAACGGACATCTCATCAACGTTGGCAACGGACCACAGTATGAGCCATGTGGCTCACACTCGAACATCCATACGAGCCATGTTGCACACTATTTGCCATATTTTCTTTCCTTGGAAGAAAAAATAGTTAAAAGGTGGCAAACATCGGCGTGATAATGTTGCAAGCAAAGGAAAGTAACTTTTGAATGGTCTTTGGATGCGCATTATAGTTAAAAAGGTTCTAAAACTCAAACCCATGCATGGAACACGTTCTTATGACATCTTGTGCAACTTCAATTGTGTCTAGAAATAAGGGATAGGGTGATGATCACTTTCCTATTTATAAATCAAGGGTCAGGATCGGGGGACAACCAGTTTTGACAGCAAGTTTTTACAACCATTTTGGCTATCCACATAAAAGATGAATCAATGGCTGGAATTTCTGTGAGGAAGGTTTGAAATCACTAATCAAGCAGATTTTTTGTATTGAGGTCTATATAGGGATAGGCCAAACATACATACAGTCATAGACTCATAGGTCAAGAATCTGCCACGTGGCTCATAATGTGATCCCTCATCAAGATTAGTGACATGTTGCCCATTGATTAGATTATATCATCACACCATTTGGATGATCCTAAACATCAAACTTAGACATTTCATAACAAAACACATGGGCGCCAACGATCCAAAATCAACAAGATTAATGTCCAATCATGAACATCAATCTAGACCATCCAAATGTTGGACCGTCAATACAAAGTAACACTAAAAAAAACCAAAAAAGAGAAATAAAACTCCTCTTCCCAAGAAAAAGAGGAAAAGAAAATAAAGATCTCTGCATTTTGTCTATTAAAAATTTAAAGCTGGGGGAAAAAGGTTTGTAATGGTTTTGCAGCAATTCGCTCCGGCCGTGTTGCTGGTCACTTAAAACATGCCACGTGATGCACTCTTTCAGGCAAACTAACCCTCTTAGACACACTAAGGCCAATACGAGCCACGTGGAACCCTCTTAGAGGACTCTAACCATATGGATGTTTGGCCAATCATTAGGTGGATCTACAAACCAAAAATCAGCCCGATTAGTGATTTCTAGGCATTGGATTAGAATTATTTTCATGGGTTGATTTTAACTGTGGGAAATTTGAGCATTATTGACCATTATTCGAGGTACAAAGATCCAAAGGTTTGAAATCACAAATCAAGCTGATATTTTGTTTGTAGGTCCACGTAGGGATTGGAAAAACATCCATACGGCCAGAGTCCTCTAAGAGTATACCACGTGGCTCCTATTGTACACTGCCATCGGCCTTGATGACAGGCCCTGTCATCAAAGTCTTACTCAAACTTTTTGAGACCACCGACTATATTTATGTTCGGGGCGTTCCTAAATGGAAGTATAGTTAAAAAAAAAGGTCTGATAGGCAATTTCTGGCTGTTGGATATGATTAGTTAAACTGTCTGGCATTTTTTCTTCTTCTTGCAAGAAAAAATAGGTAAAAGTGGCAAACGTTGGTATGATGATGCCACAAGTAAAGAAAAATAACTTTTGAATGGTCTTTCGACGCGCATTATATTTAGTTCTAAAACTCAAACGCATGGAACACGTTCTTTTGAATGGTTCCACAATTCCCACCTAACATCTTGGACCAAAGTTTGTCTTGATCAGATGATTCTAACCATCTGATCTATCATGTCGTTTCAACCATAATAAGTTTGTGAGACAAGCAATAACTTCAATTGATCGGATCATCAGTAGTGGGATCCCCCCCTCCATCTTCTTCAAAGATCTCCACTAGCAGGGTTATTGCGGGTCTCGGAGTTATCGACTCAGATAAGTGGACTTATCGGACATCTCGGGCATTGAACCTTCTGTTCGGCGTGCCATATCAAGATCGCACTTTTGACCATTCGGTTTCAGCTTCGGTAGTCGGCCGTTTTTTCCCCACATCTTTTGGCACCGTCTATGGGATACAAAGGAGCCTATCTACGTGTTCTTGGAGCTACTACTTCAGTAGACGGCATTGAGATGGCCCTTCCTTCACGAAAGCAAAAAAGAACCCGCTGGAGGATCGAAAGAGACACACTTCAATTCTGCTCTGATACCAAATCAAGGATTAAGAATAATCTCTTTCTCAATGTGAGAAAGGAAGGAAGAATGTATTATCATGTATTTATAGAATTACAAAGATCCAATCACATGGAAGGTTTCCCTCTATCATTGTGATTACCTTCCTAAATATATTCACCTACTATCTTTAGGTTACACAGAATCTACAAACTAGGAAATAATATAATATTACAATTGTGAGTGCTTATGTTTAGGTGGACTCCACCTCATCATGATGTCTATCCTAACACAATCCAATGCTTAGAAATCACTAATCAAGTTAATTTTTGGTTGCTAGGTCGATCTAGAGTTGGGACAAATAACTTGATTGGCAATTTCTGGCTGTTGGATCTAAGTAACCCAAATAATGCTCAAATCCCACGGTTGAAAAATCAACCCATGAAAGACTCAAGTCCAAACCCTTACACGTGACAACACCTTAATTACATGTGTAACTCTTAGAGATGACTGACCATATAGATGTTTGGCCCACCCTAGATGGACATAGATAGAAAAATTCATCTTGATTTGTTATTTCTATCCGTTGGATTAGAGACTTTTTCATGGTTTGTTTATAACCGTGGATTTTGAGTATTATTTGGCCAATGACAAAATGACACTACTAAGCATCGGATCACTCTTCTTATTCCCACCTACCTGGCTGGAGAACATACATTAGATTGCCATGCCACATGATAATGGACCATATATATTATATATATTATAAGCCACTTGGCATACACTTAGAGATTACTTACCATATGGATGTTTGACCCATCCCTAGGTAGACCTACATACCAAAATTCATCCTGATTATTAATTTATATCCGCTGGATTAGTCTTTTTGATATTTAACAGTATTTGGGGTACTCAAATTCAAAGGTTACAAATCACTAATCAGACCGATTTTGTTACATAGTCCATGAACATCCCTGTGGTCAGTGGGCCTAGATGGCAGCGGATCTCTGATCCGACGGTCAATGGCCTCAACCGCTCATAAGTTTATCCCGTTATCCCTGGGCTAGCACGACTCTACAAAAAATGGTGCTATCTCAAACCTACAGCTTGTTACCCAACATAACAAAAAGGCTCACCGCCCTAAAATGACAACATCCGGTTACACGACACAATATGAGCCACGTGGTACACTCTTAGAGTACTCTGACCGTATGGATGTTTGGCCAATCCCTAAGTGGACCTACAAACCAAAAATCAGCCTGATCAGTGATTGATTGGCGTTGGATTGGACTTATTTTCATGGGTTAATCTCAACTGTGGGAATTTAAGCAGTATTTGAGGTACAAAAAATCAACGTCTAGAAATCACTAAGCAGGCTGATTTTTGGTTGTTGGTCCACTAGGGATTGGCCAAACATCCATACGGTCAGAGTCCTCTAATAGTGTTCCACGTGGCTCATATTGTATCGTGTAACCGGAGGCTGTCATTTTAGGGCGGTAACTGGAGCTGAATACCTCTGTTTATCACATACGAGACACGAATTTCAAAAATCCATTAAAAACACGTTTAATTAGTAAGAGTATCTAATAAATAGAGTATAAGACTGACCACAATACCCAATATAACAAAACATATGGTGGATTGGTACCAAACAAATAATCACACCATTTGGATGATCTTAGAGATTTCATAACAAAACATGTTTCCAATGGTCCAAAATCAACAGGACTTAATCTATTCATGGGAATCAATCCAGACCATCCAAATGTTTGACCATCTATCCAAATTAACATTGTTACAATGAGGAAAAACAGAGGGAAAAAAAAAGAGAATCCATTATTTCATGATCATCATGACAACTAACCAGCCTATAGCATCATGGTTTTCGGATCCACCCGGTCCAATAACCTAACCATAACAAAACACATGGCCAACGATCCAAAATCAACGAGATTAATCTAATAATGGACATCAATCTAGACCATCCAAATGTTTGACGATCAATACAAATTAACACTAATAAAATAAAAGATAAAATCTTCTTCCTAAGTAAAAGTGGAAAAGAAAAAAAAGAAGACGGATAATTTGTGATGATTTTGCTGTAGTTCACTTGGGCGGTGTTGCTGGTCACTTGTAAACATGCAACGTGATGCACTCCTTCAAGCCAACTGACCCATGGATGTTGGCTCATCCCTTGGTGGACCTACATAGCAAAAAATTAATTATCTTGATTAGTGATCTCGAGCCATTAGAACTGCGTACCCAAAAAATGCTTGAATCAAACGGTTAGAAATCACACACACAAAAAATATATATATAAAAAAAAAAAAAATGAACAATATCCGCTCTACGAACCAATATTCAGTTTCTCATTCTTTGCTTCCTCTTCTTCTTAGATGTCTTATCTAGTATAAATCTTCTAATCCTCACAACCTTCATAAAGTAGCGCCGCTTCCTCCAAAGAAAGAAATGTTCGATCACCACTCCAATTACTAGTCCAGATCCGTATCCCGCCAACATGAATATCCAATTCAATTCAGTTTCAGACTTTGCTTCAACGTGTTGTGGTGGCGATGACGGTGATTCACTGTAGTGCTCGCACTTGATTGGCAAAGGGTCGCCACATAGCCCCAAGTTCCCTTCAAAGGAGGTATCTGAGAAAGTATTAAATTGAGCACCACTTGGTATTTTCCCTTCAAGGTTGTTATGAGACAGATTCAAAACTGAAAGGAATGTTAGATTTGTCAATTGCCAAGGAATCTCCCCAAACAGCTTGTTCTGTGATAAATCTAATGACTCAAGCATTGTTATGTTCTGCAACGATGATGGTATTTTGCCTATGATATTGTTGTGAGACAAGTTAAGCACAGTTAGCGACTTGAGATTCCCTATGAATTCTGGTATCTCTCCTTCGAATTTGTTGCTTGAGAGATCAACTACTTTGAGGATGGGTATCATTGTCACCACATATTCCAATTCCTGTCCTTTGTTTGAAATTAATATCGAGTATCGGTAGTAGTACCGAGACCTGTAGAAGTACGGCCGAGACCTGTAGTAGTACAAAGACATGTAGTTGTACCGAGACTCGTAGTCATCTGTAAACGTGAATTCAACTCCATCGGTTGTCATCATTGCATTCCAATTTCGAAAGTATTCCAAAGGCAAATTACCAGTGAAATTATTGGAAGAGAGTTCGATGATGTGCAACTTGGGGAAGGGATTATTGATTCGGGGACGCCCAATAGGACCGTAGAATTTATTCGATCGTAGAATAAGAATTTGCAACTCGTCAATTCTTTCCAACCAATAGGGAAAAGTATCAACAATTTGATTATTTCCCAGATCTAGAACTTCCAGATTTTGGCAGTTGGCCAACGATCTTGGTACTTGTCCTTCAAAGTGATTATCATTGAAGTTTAGTGTCAATAGAGCACAATCATCTACAAAATTTTGAGGCATAGTACCTTGGAAGTTGTTCCCTCGTACGTCCAGTTTTAAGAGAATGTTGGTCAAGTTAGCCACACAGGGCGGTATCATTCCACTCATTTGATTATGAGACAAATCAAGGATGATTAACGCACTAGAATTGCAGATTAATGGAGAGATTTCTCCAATGACTTTATTGTCTGAAATCGAAAAGACGTTGATGGAAGGTGGGAGATGAAAGAGAGAACTTTGAAATATGTTAGAGTGAAGGTCGAGAATTCTCAATGTACTTGAAGAGAGATCTGGTTGTTCAAAGTCAGTTAGCAAGTTGTGAGAAAGATTCAAATAATTTAGGCTAATGTTCCATATCCACTTGGGTGTTTGACCATGGATCCTGTTGTTGGAGAGGTCTAAGTAAAACAACTCCCTTTGATTTCTCAAGAATTTTGGGAATTTACGTTGGTTGCAGGAAGAGAAATAAAAATATTCAAAGTTGGGCATGGGAGAAATGGTATCGTCTATGTTGATCGACAACAATTTATTATACGAAAGATCGAGTGTGGAAAGGTTTTTGAGATTCTCAAACATGTGTGGGTCCAAGGTGCCACTAAAGTTGTTGGAAGGAAGAAAGAGTTCAAGCAGGTTTCCGAGTTTGAAGAATGATGCTGGAATCGGCCCATTCAGCTCATTGTCGCTCAAATCAACAGTGACCAACAATGAAGAAGATGCATTGTGGAACTCTTCTAGTTCACCACTGAATCGGTTTTGGCCAAGATACAAGCTCTCCAAGGATGACAACTGAGTAAACAACGCAGACGGGATTGGACCACTCAAATTATTATTTGATAGATCCAATGATTGTATTTGGTGAAGGGTTGCAAATGAAACGGGGATCTGGCCATTGAAATTGTTCCACGATAGATCCAAATATTCCAGTTGGTGAAGGTTTCCTACTGAAACAGGGATCTGGCCAGTTAAATTGTTCCTTGATAGGTCCAAAGATACCAGTTGGTGAAGGTTTGCTAATGAAACAGGGATTTGGCCATTGAAATTGTTTGATGATAGGTCCAAATATACTAGTTGATGAAGGTTTCCTACTGAAACAGGGATCTCGCCATTGAAATTGTTCTGTGATAGGTCTAAAGAAACGAGTTGAGTAAGATTACCAAGTGAAGATGGGATTGGTCCGGAGAAATTACAATTAAAAAGATCTAATTGAGTCGAAGACTTGAGATTGCCAACGGAAGATGGTATTTTACCTGAAAATGTTGTCTCGGAGAGAATCAAGTGCTGGAGAGAACTATCTTGAGAAAATTCTGGCAAATAACCACTGAGGTCATAATTGTAAGATAAGTCAAGGATCTTTAGGTTAGGTAGTTGCAACAACTTGTTCGGAATGTGAGTGATATCATTAAAATCCAGATAGAGATGAGAGAGGAACCGGAGGTGTAAAATTGAGGAATCAATGGGGCCTGAAAGAGAACAACCAGTTAAACCCAGCGCCTCTAGGTTAGGAAGTGCAGAGGATATCGCTTGACACCACTCGCGGTTAACTTGTGCTGAGATATTTGTCTCACTGAGATAGAGTTCTCTCAAACTAGACATGTTTTGGACAAGTGTTCCCAGGTTGGGATTTTCAAGTTCCAAGGAATTCCCAGAGAGATCGAGAGAAACCAAATTGGTGAGCCGCGAGATTTCTAATGGGATTTGACCAGATAAATCAGAATAAGAGAGGTTGAGATGAGTCAAACTCACAAGGCGATCAAACGCAGAAGGGATGGAAGAGAAAATGAAGTCGTTATAAGCGAGGTTGAGTGTCTGGAGGTGACGAAGGTAGAAGAGACTGTTGTTGGAATTGATTGAACCAAAAAGCCAACTGCTGGACAAGTTGAGGGTGATCACGTTCCCAGTATCCTCATCGCATATGACGCCATCCCAGGAGCAGCAATCAGTTCCATCCTTCCAAGATGTGACCATTGAAGCATTGTTCTGTATAGAAAAGCTTTGCTTCAGCTGCAGTAAAGCTGAGCTCTGGTCATGGAGGCATAGTTTTCTCGAAGAAATAGAAATAGTAGTGCGGTTAAAAAATAGTAAGAGGAGGCACTGAAACACTAAGAGAAGATATCTGATTCTCATTATTACTGAGTGTGTGTGGGAGAGAAATGTTTGCCCTTGCTTTATAGGCGATCCGCCGTGAACTAGCAAGAAGTAAGAACAAACTTTGGCGGAAATTTTGTTTACTCCAGCTGGGTTTTGCACCAGTCAATCTAGTGGCCCTAGGTATCCCTATGTGGCGCATGTTTATGGGCCCACTGTCCGCATGGATCTTTAGATTTTATCACCTTTTTAAGAGTAATTCTAGCCATAGAATTCAAGCATGTTTTGGGGGTACTCTATCCATCGGCTTAAAATTATTAATCAATCTGATTTTCGAGTGTATATCCACCAAGGGGTAGCCTAAACATCCACGTGGTTAGTGGGCCCAGAAAAATACGTTAGGTAGGGCCACTTGACTGTTCAGTCCGTTCTTTCTTGCAATTAATGTGATCAAATAAGCAAAGGAAATTATTAGGACGATGCACAACTGTCATTCGTCTATAGGTCCAGACAGTTGGATGGTCTTGGAGAGTTAGTGCTAAGTAAATCTCGAGGACTATTAATGGTCTTGATCAAGGGACGATGGCCATTAGTATAACGATTGTAAAACGACGGGTTTGTTCCGTTGTTATTAGGTGGTTGGATTCTTCCACGGGACAATGGAAAATAGGGGATGAGGAGGGGCCACAAGGCGACTTGACTTTAGAGTCTTCTGATATGGAGATGACTGTGGTTTATGAAAAATAGGGGAGGGGGAGGGGGCGATATCTCATCAACCATTGATAACGGACCACAGTATGAGCCACGTGGCTCACTCTTAGAGACCATTGACCATATGGATGTTTGTCCCATACTTAGGTGTACCTACATACCAAAAATCAGCCTTAGTAGTGATTTCAAACCTTTGATCTTTGTACCCCAAATAATGATCAAATACCACACGAACATCCGTGTGAGCCACGTTGCACACTCTTTGAGACCACCGACCTGTATGGGTTTCTATATACACTATTTGCCATTTTTCTTCTTGAGAGATCGGTGTGATGATGCTGCAAGTAAAGGAAAGTAAACATCCCCGTGGTCAGTGGGCCCAGAAAAAAAATGTGTGCAGTAGGGCCACTGATTCACAAGCAGTTCTATGATGCAAAATTCTGTATCAAAATTAAAATATAGATGTCCCTCAAACTGCCATGTGGCCTGTTCTCTCGGCCCAGTTACCCCATCAATTGTTGGTCCACACCTTAGTGGACTTACACACCAAAAATCTGCATGATTGGTGATTTCTAGCCGTTCAATACGAGTACTTTTTTTATCATGGGCTTTATGAACAGGCCAATGGTTTGGTTTCAAGCCCATGATAAAAAATGCTCAAATCCATCAGCTAGAAATCATCAATCATGCTCATTTTTGGTGCGTAGATCCACCAAGGTGTGGACCAACCATTGATGGGGTGGGGTCAGTGGGCTAGAAAGATGCACCATCCTTGTGTATAGGTAGCCTCCCGTAGCTTGCCTGATGCCTTATCTGTGGCGCAATGCATGAGCAAATAATTTCTTCATTCTTTCAGTCAACACCCACCAATCAGGCTAATTTTGGTTTGTAGGTCCATCTAGGGTTGGCCAAACATCTGTATTTTCAAGGATCTTTAAGAATGTGCCACGTGGCATATACACGGTCGACCATCATCAATGTATATCCATCAGCAAACTTCTACTGGATCACCACAAGGCTGCCATTTGACCTCGGAGTCATCTAAAAAAAGGAGATTATGGTCTATGGAAAAGAGGCGACAAGGAGGGGCCCACAAGGCGACTTGACCTCAGAGTCTTGTTTTACAACTGAATTGATTGACTGAAGATATTTACCGTGTTTCTAATGAGTTCATTACACACGGACATCCGTTATGAGCCACTTGCACTCTTCATGACATAGCCAGACGTAGCGGAAGCGTTAAGTTAATCGTGAAAAGGTGCAAGAAGATCATCTTCTTCAACCAAAGAAAAGCTTGTTTTCTTTGGTCCAAGGATAAACGTGCAGTTCTGAATAAAAACTTTGATTTATTATTTCATCCAATCCAATGACAATCTATTTTTATAGGACAAATGGACTAAAGAAATAGAAAGTAACTAAAACTCTAAAACTACTAAAAATAGAAACTTTTTCGGAATAATAAAACTCAATGTTTAAAAAGGGCCGTTATAACGGTATAACTGATTGGGGGCGTTACTGTTTTTCCTTTATAAAGGCCTTTATAACGGATTGTAACTCTCAGGGGCAAAAACGGAAAGTAACAAAAAAATGGCGCTGAAAATCAAATTTCAAAATTTTTCAAAAACAAAAAAAATTATAAAATAACAAAAATAACGACATTTATTTCCACATCGTAATTTCAAAAACGAAAAGAAAATGGAAAAATAACGAAAATAACGGCTATTATTTTCTGGGGGTTTTAAAGGTACATAACGTAGTGGGAGAGGTCCGAATCTATTATAACGGCCGTAATTTTTGGAACGATGGGACGATGAGGGGTTACGTCATTATTAGCTGGTTGGATTCTTCAACGGGACTATGGACAATTTGGGACGAGGAGGGGGCCACAAGGGAGAACTTTGCTGATGGACATCTCATCAACGTTGATGACGGACTACAATATGAGCCACATAGCACATTCTTAGAGACCCCTAACCATATGAATGTTTGGACCATCCGTAGGTGGACCAAGATCAGCCAGATTAGGGATTTCAAAAATTTGATCTTTGTACCCTATATAATGCTCAAAAACCACGGTTGAAAATAACCCATGAAAAACAACACCAATCTAATGCTTAGAAATCACTAATCAGGCTAATTTTTGGTTTGTAGGTCTAAGAATGTGCCACATGGCTCATACTGCAGTCCGTCATCAATGTATGTCCCTCCGCACAATTCTACTTCTACTCTCCACGAGGCTTCATGACCTCAAGTCTTCTGAAAATGAGATGATTGTGATCTATGGAAAATAACAAGGATGGGCCACAAGGCGGCTTGACCTCAAAGCCTTCTTTTTTTGCAGTTGTATTTATTGACTCAAGACCTCAACTGAGTTTCCAATGACTTCTTACTCACGAACGACTATCTAAGCCATGTGGTGAAGTCGGGTTTTGAACTCAAGTCTATGGTATCATCACTCACAAACTTTACCAACTGAGCAAACTGGGACCTTCACGCGCATCATAGTTAGAACTTAGAAGTTCTAAAACTCAAACCCATGGGACACGTTCTTTTGAATGGTCCCACAATTCCCACCTATGACATCTTGGGCCAAAGTTTTATTTGATCGTATGACTAAATCAAAATCATGGTGTTCAAGCCGGCCCAAGATATGTTGATGAGCCGGGCTAGGGAAAGACCTGAGCTTATAGCCACGTGGCACATTCTTAGAGACCACTAACCATATGTATGTTTGGACCATCCCTAGGTGGACCAAGATCAGCCTGATTAGGGATTTCAAACATTTGATCTTTGTACCCCATATAATGCTCAAATATCACGATTGAAAATAACCCATGAAAAACAACACCAATCCAACGCTTAGAAATCACTAATCAGGCTAATTTTTGGTTTGTAGGTCTAAGAATATGCCATGTGGTTCATACTGCAGTCCGTCATCAATGTACATCCTTCTGGATAGTTCCACTTCTACTCTCCACAAGGTTTCATGACCTCAAGTCTTTTGAAAACGAGATGACTGTGATCTATGAAAAATAGACGACAAGGAGGGGCCACAAGGCGGCTTGACCTCAAAGCCTTCTTTGTTTTTATAGCTGTATTTATTGACTCAAGACCCCAACCGAGTTTCCAATGTCTTCTTATCCATGAACGTCTGTTTGAGCTATGTGGTGAAGGCTGGTTTTGAACCCTGGTCTATGGTATCATCACAACACAAACTTTACCAACTGAGCAAGCTGGCACCTTCGAATTCACGCGCATCATAGTTATAAGTTCTAAAACTCAAACCCATGGAACACGTTCTTTTGAATGGTCTCACAATTCCCACCTATGACATCTTAGACCAAAGTTTTACTTGATTAGATGATTATAACCAAAAACGAAAAAAAAATGTGAAAATAACGAAAATAACAGCTATTATTTTCTAGGGCTTTTAAAGGTACATAACGTAACGGAGAGGTCTGAATCTGTTATAACGGCCGTAATTTTTGGAACGATGGGACGTTGAGGGGTTACGTCATTATTAGCTGGTTGGATTCTTCAACGGGACTATGGAAAATTAGGGTCGAGGAGGGGGCCACAGGGGAGAACTTTGCTAACGGACATCTCATCAACGTTGATGATGGACCACAATATGAGCCACGTGGCACATTCTTAGAGACCACTAACCATATGTATGTTTGGACCATCCCTAGGTGGACCAAGATCAGCCTGATTAGGGATTTCAAACATATAATGCTCAAAAACCACGGTAAAAAATAACCCATGAAAAACAACACCAATCCAACGCTTAGACATCACTAATCAGGCTATAATTTGGTTTGTACGTCTAAGAATATGCCACATGGCCCATACTGCGGCCCGTCATCAATGTACGTCCTACTGCACAGTTCCACTTCTACTCTCCACAAGGCTTCATGACCTCAAGTCTTTTGAAAACGAAATGACTGTGATCTATGGAAAATATACGACAAGGAGTGACCACAAGGCGGCTTGACCTCAAAGCCTTATTTGTTTTTACAGCTGTATTTATTGACTCAAGACCTCAACCGAGTTTCCAATGACTTCTTAGCCACGATTGTCAGTCTGAGCCATATGGTGAAGGCGGTTTTTGAACTCTGGTCTATGGTATCATCACTCTCAAACTTTACCAACTGAGCAAGCTGGCACCTTCGAATTCACGCACATCATAGTCATAAGTTCTAAAACTCAAACCCATGGAACACATTGTTTTGAATGGTCCCACAATTCCCTCCTATGACATCTTGGACCAAAGTTTTACTTGATCAGATGATTGTAACCAAAAATAAAAAAAAATGTAAAAATAACGAAAATAACATCTATTATTTTCTAGGGGTTTTAAAGGTACATAACGTAATGGGAGAGGTCTGAATCTGTTATAACGGCCGTAATTTTTGGAACGGTGGGACAATGAGGGGTTACGTCATTATTAGCTTGTTGTATTCTTCAACGGGACTATGGAAAATTAGGGTTGAGGAGGGGCCACAGGGGAGAACTTTGCTAACGGACATCTCATCAACGTTGATGACGGACCACAATATGAGCCACATGGCACATTCTTAGAGACCACTAACCATATGTATGTTTGGACCATCCCTAGGTGGACCAAGATCAGCCTGATTAGGGATTTCAAACATCTGATTTTTGTACCCCATATAATGCTCAAAAACCACGGTAGAAAATAACCCAAGAAAAACAACACCAATCCAACGCTTAAACATCACTAATCAGGCTATACTTTGGTTTGTAGGTCTAAAAATATGCCACATGGCCCATACTGCGGCTCGTCATCAATGTACGTCCTACTGCACAGTTCCACTTCTACTCTCCGCAAGGCTTCATGACCTCAAGTCTTCTGAAAATGAAATGACTGTGATCTATGGAAAATATACGACAAGGAGGGGCCACAAGGCGGCTTGACCTCAAAGCCTTATTTGTTTTTACAGCTGTATTTATTGACTCAAGACCTCAACCGAGTTTCCAATGACTTCTTACTCACGAATGTCTGTCTGAGCCACATGGTGAAGGCGGGTTTTGAACCCTGGTCTATGGTATCATCACTCTCAAACTTTACCAACTGAGCAAGCTGACACCTTCGAATTCACGCGCATCATAGTTATAAGTTCTAAAACTCAAACCCATGGAACATGTTGTTTTGAATGGTCCCACAATTCCCTCCTATGAAATCTTGGACCCAAGTTTTACTTGATCAGATGATTGTAACCAAAAACGAAAAAAAGATATAAAAATAACAAAAATAACAGTTATTATTTTCTGGGGGTTTTAAAGGTACATAACGTAATGGGAGAGGTCTGAATCTGTTATAACGGCCGTAATTTTTGGAACGATGGGACGATGAGGGGTTACGTCATTATTAGCTGGTTTGATTCTTCAACGGGACTAAGGAAAATTGGGGACGAGGAGGGGGCCACAGGGGAGAACTTTGCTGACGGACATCTCATCAACGTTGATGACGGACCACAATATGAGCCACATGGCACATTCTTAGAGACCACTAACCATATGTATGTTTGGACCATCCCTAGGTGGACCAAGATCAGCCTGATTAGGGATTTCAAACATTTGATCTTTGTACCCCATATAATGCTCAAAAACCATGGTTGAAAATAACCCATGAAAAACAACACCAATCCAACGCTTAGAAATCACTAATCAGGCTAATTTTTGGTTTGTAGGTATAAGAATATGCCACATGGCTCATACTGCGGCCCGTCATCAATGTACGTCTCACTGCACAGTTCCACTTCTACTCTTCACAAGGCTTCATGACCTCAAGTCTTCTGAAAACGAGATGACTGTGATCTATGGAAAATAGACGACAAGGAGTGACCACAAGGCGGCTTGACCTCAAAGCCTTATTTGTTTTTACAGCTGTATTTATTGACTCAAGACCTCAACCGAGTTTCCAATGACTTCTTACCCACGAATGTTTTTCTGAGCCACGTGCTGAAGGTGGGTTTTGAACCCTGGTCTATGGTATCATCACTCACAAACTTTACCAACTGAGCAAGTTGGCACCTTCGAATTCACGCCCATCATAGTTGTAAGTTCTAAAACTCAAACCCATGGGACACGTTATTTTGAATGGTCCCACAATTCCCACTTGATCAGATGATTGTAACCAACCGATCTATCATGTCATTTTCGACCATAATAAGTTTGTGAGACCAACAATAACTTCTATTGATTAGATCATCAGTAACATGAGCATATGATCTCTTGGTCTAGAAATCTCCTTAGTGACTGATCAACGTTTGATTTTCCTCTTGTAGCTGCACGCGCTATTCCATTTAATTGTTGGATATGATGATAGTAGGAATCTATGCCTATAAAATCTCATACATCGATGGGATCATCATAACCATCCATTTATAGACTTCTCAATCCTTCTAGAAGTATCACATTAATATTCGTAGGTAGCTTAAGGAACAAAGGGTATGCTATGTGCATGTTCATCAATCCAAACCATTTTATTTATGTTTCACGTTTTATATTTAACCATGGTGATTTAATCATCACAACCATCCGAGTAGTAGACTTTTATGTGAATTGTCCATGATTATTGACCATTCAAAAGTAGGCAATTGATCAAACGGTCAGTTAGCAATATAAACTAATTGTTATTTAGGAATTATATCTGATCCATGGGACTTTTTGAGTGGAAGACAAGGAACGAGGACGACTATGATCTTTGATCATACAATCAATCCATGGAAGATATCGCAACAACTTCGCGATTTAAAAGAAACACTAAGGCCCTGCTTAGTTCACAGCAAAATAATGCAACGCACTCACTTGCCACAATTTTGGGATTGCAAGTGATTGGTTGGAGGAATGCAAATGAACTGCTGTGCAAGTGGGTTCCAAGCCCTTGCAAACTCCTTAAAAAAATAGATGCAAGCAAGTGCAGCCCAAAAACTGATGCAAACGGGTGCATTGTATTAGCTCAACATTTTTTCTTCCGAAAAATATTAATAATAATAATGACTGTGATTATTTTTTTATTATTATCTTTTTATTTTTATTTTTTATTATTTTATTTTTATTTTAGTTTTCTATTTTTTTTATATAGTTGGTAGGGGCTGCCTAACCCCAAACTTTCCCCTCCAAATAATAATAATAATAATAATAATAATAACATGATAACAATAATAATTTTATTGTGTATTTTTTTTTATAAAATCAAGAAATAAAATAATCCATTGCATTCTTTTGCAATGCACTACCAACCAATCAGCTAAACTTCATTTGCATCTATTTATAGGGCGTGAACCAAACAGTTGTAAGTGACTTGCATTGTAAGTGATTACAACAAGTCGCTACATTTGCACTACAGTGCAAAATGCACCCAAGTGTAGCGAACCAAATAGGGCCTAAGGGCTTGTTTGATTGCCAAGTGGTAAAATTGCATTTTCCTTGGGAAAACACAACTGTCCATTGTTAGTTAGTCTTTTTAAATTTGTATAATTTTCCCTACTAAGCCCGGAATTCATTTTCCATCCAAATAGGTGAGAATTAATTTCACCTGAAATACGCATTTATTTTCTCGCATGATTGAAATATGTACGTGTTCTCAGTTGCAATCAGTCAGCCATTAAAGGCATTTCCCAGATGTATTTTCTTGGGGAAATTTTCCGTGCAATCAAACACACCAAACTTAAAATGATCAGGCCCACTCCAACTTTCGAAACATAGACATCTTTAGTCCAATCTTGATCAAATGGCGACCAAATTACGTTGTACTATATATATGATACACCTCTTCGTAAATCCTAACCATCCCATACGGAGACCACTTTTCAAACACAACTTTGAAGTTAACAAGAATAAGAGGGGCGTTTGGCAACACAAAAAAAGAAATGTATTGACTTTTATAAGACAAAAAGTTAAAGAAGTTGGTTTGTAGGTCCACCTAGGGATTGGACAAACATCCTTATGGTCAGCATCCTCTAAAAATGTGCCACATGGACTACTGATTAGTCAATCATATGTTGATTTTAGCCGTAGAATTTTGAACATTATTTGGGGTACAAGATCCAAAGGTTTGAATAGTCCAAAGAGTCAAAACCCATAAACCTGTCTTATGCTAAAATATAGCATATGCTATATCCTGTGCCAAATATGTTATATTTTAGCATTGAGATAGCACAGTGTTGGTAGGGGTGTTAACGGGTCGGTTCCGGTTCGGTTCCTAAGGTGACCAGAACCGGAACAAACGGTTCCGGTTCTTATCGGTTCGGGTACTTATTGGTTCCGGTTCTCAAAGTGATGGTACCAGAACCGGAACCGATTATGTAGTTTTTGTCAATTCTGATTTCGATTTCGGGTATAATTGGTCCAATCTTGGTAATATGAGAATTTTTACACTATATTTATATATTGGTTCTGGTTCTTATCGGTTCGGTTCCGGTTCTTATCGGTTTCGGTTCCATATTAGAGTACCGGAACCGTAACCATTAGTTTCCGGTTCGGTTCCGGTTCCGGTTCTTTTTAATCGGTTCCCAAAAATGTGGTACCAGAACCGGTGACCGGTTCCGGTTCCGGTTCGGTTCCGGTTAAATCGGGTAAAATTGACACCCCTAAGTGTTGGAGATGCTCTTACAAAGGTAAAAAAAAAGAAGAAGGAAAACACAAGGAATTCAAGTAGCCTTAAGATTTAATGCTTGAGTATAAGAAACTTGTCTGAAAAGAAAAGGAGACCTCTTCCTCTCACTAAAAATTTAGATGCAGAGGACTTTGGATGGATGTAGAGGGCTCTCATCGCCCTACATAGCTCATGTTTTTTTGGCCTACTAACCACAACCACATGGATGTTTAGCCCACCCCTTGGTTGATATACATATGGAAAATCGATCAGTATGATTGATAATTTCTAGCCAACAAATTAAATACCCAAAAAATATACAAAAAAAAAAAGACTAGAATCCAACGACTAGAATTAATCCTAAAAATGTGCTAAAATCTATGGCTACAGAAAACTAAACAGAATGATTTTTGGTATGTATATCCACCAAGGGGTGGGCTAAACATCCATGTGGTTATTGGACCCCAAAAATTGAGCAATACAGGGCCATGAGAGCCCTCTGCATCCAAAGTCCTCTCATTTAAATATTCTCCACTCCTCTCACCTCAATCCCCCTATTTATAGAGTTTCCTAAGAAAGAGAAGGTTACATTCCTTTATAAATGGGCCTAATGCGCGAAATCTTGGTTTTAATCTTCAAATAATCAAACAAACCCAAAGTGGATGTGTAATAGCATGTTCTACACAAAGGATTCTACTCCAAAAAGTAGGAGGTTCTGAGTTCAACTCTCCTTGGGGCCACCCCCGGAAAGAATAGAGATTATTCCACACTAGGAAATTGTTGAGTAAGATTCCCAAGTGATGATGGGATTGGTCCAAAGAAATTACAACTATTGAGATCTAATGTGATCAACGAGTTAAGATTGCCAATGGAATTCGGTATTTGACCTGAAAGGTTTGTGTAGTGAAGCAGTATGAGAAGATATCTCATTCACGTTATTACTAAGTGTGTGTGGGACAGAGAGAGAGAGAGAGACGTATAAGGCCATGAATGGTTGCCCTTGCTTTTTAGGCGATTCGTGAACTAGTAAGATTGGTACTCTATCCAACGGTTTAAAATCATTAGGTGGTTGGATTCTTCAAAATAGGGATGAGGGGGTTGTGGGGTTGGAGGTGGGGGTTTGTTACGTCATGTTTAGGCTTGTTAGTGGTTGGATTCTTCAATGGGACTATGGAAGCGGACTAGTAATTCATACCAAAAATCAGCTTGTTTAATGGTTTTTAACCGTTGGTTTTAGTACTCAAAAAATGGTTGCATTCAACGGCTATAAGAATGCCTTAAAAAGTGCTAAAAAGTGCTAAAATCTAATGGTTACAGATTACCAATCAGGGTGATTTTTGGTCTGTATATCCACCAAGGGGTGGGATAAACATCCATGCGGTCAGGGGGCCCAGATGACAGTGGTGACTACCAAAAATGCTGCTTCCGCAAATGAAACAGTTTCAGGCATACCTTGTTACATCTTTTTCCAAAAAAAATAGCCTGATTGGCAATTTCTGCCTGTTGGATCTGACTACCCCAAATAATGCTCAAATCCCACGGTTGAAAATCAACCGATGATGGAAAAGACTCAAATTCAAACCAATCAAATCGGGCTGATTTTTCTTTAAAGACCTTTTTCTCTATTTGTAGATTCATGGAACACGTTATTTTGACTGGTCCCACAATTCTCACCTCTTGGGCCAAAGTTTGACTTGATCAGATGATTGTAACCATCCGATCTATCATGACGTGTCAACCATAATAAGTTTCTGAGACAAAAAATAACTTCGATCGATTGGATCATTAGTAGCATGAGCCATGTGTATGTTCATCAATCCAGACCATTTCATCTATGTTTCACGTTTTCGTATTTAAACATGGTGATTTGATAATCACAACCATCGGAGTAGTAGACTTTTATGTGAAATGTTGTCCATGATTATTGACCATTCAAAAGTAAGCAATTGATCAGATCCATGGGACTTTTTGATTGGAAGACAAGGAACGAGGACTATATTGATCTTTGATCAGGCCCACTCCAACTTTCGGAACATAGACATCTTTAGTCCGATCTTGATCAAATGGCTACCAATAAGGAGGTGCCAAAAAGTACATTATACTCTATATTGTACACCTCTTCATAAATCCTAACCATCCCATAGGCAAAGGCTAGTCTGCCATGATGAATGTTGATGCGTCAAACACTATCTTCGGCCGGCCTCTAATCTTCTAAAATCATCCCCGAATACCAGTTCTTGATGCTTGGCATGTAGCAAACTTGAACTCACTGTGAGTGCTCATATCTCGAAATCTGGTCCATAGATATTTTATACAAACGATTTGCTTCAGAGAACATCTGGATTCATCTTCTTTTCTAGACTATGTTTGATCCATGTGGGACCTTTGATTGATCAGGCCCACTCCAAGATTTGGTAGATAAAACATCTTAGCTTTTATCCAATCTTGATCGAACGATTATCAAGATTGGGAGGTGATACTACATTGGGCTATATGTATCGAGATTATTCCATACTAGGACATTGTTATGTTCAATCTCCTTTTGAATTAATCACATTTTCAAAAGGAAATTGTTAATGGGCCAAGTTGGTCCAATGGCTCTTTAGGCCTGGCCCATCATGGTCCCAGATTTGGTTACATTTAGAAGCCCAACTGGCCTCAACGATCAATAACCTAACCATCAAATCTAGATATTTCATGATAACAAAACACGTGGGCAAACGATCCAAAATCAACGAGATTAATGTACATTAATCTAGACCATCCAAATGTTTGACGATCAACACAATTTAACACTAAGAAAATAAAAGATAAAATCCTCTTCCCAAGTAAAAGAGGAAAAGAAAAGAAAAAACAGACGGACAATTTGTGATGGTTTTGTTGCAGTTCACTCGAAAACATGCCACGTGATTCACTCCTTCAAGCAAACTGACCCATGGATGTTGGCTCATCCCTTGGTGGACCTACATAGCAAAAAACAACTTGATTAGTGATTTCCAGCCATTAGAACTCCATACAAAAAAAATGCTTGAATCAAACGGTTAGAAATCACCAAGTAAAAGACGCTCGAATCAAAGTGGCATATTTTCAAGCGGTCCTCAAAACACACACACACAAAATGAACAATATTACCTCTACGAACCAATATTTAGTTTCTCATTCTTTGCTTCCTCCTCTTCTTAGATGTCTTATCTTGTAAAAATCTTCCAATCCTTTCAACCTTCATAAAATAGGACCGCTTCCTCCAAAGAAAGAAATGTTCGATCACCACTCCAATTACTAGTCCAGATCCGTATCCCGCCAACTTGAATACCCAATCGAATTCAGTTTCAGACTTTGCATCAAAGTGTTGGGGTGCCGGTGCTTCACTATCATGCTCGCACTTAATTGGCAAAGGGTCACCACACAGCCCCAAGTTCCCTTCAAAGGAACTATCGGAGAAAGTATTAAATTGAGCACCACTTGGTATTTTCCCTTCAAGGTTGTTATGAGACAGATTCAAAACTGAAAGGAATGTTAGACTTGCCAATTGCCAAGGAATCTCCCCAGACAGCTTGTTCTGTGATAAATCCAATGACTGAAGCATGGTCATGTTCTGCAACGATGATGGTATTTTGCCTATGAGATTGTTATGAGACAAGTTAAGCACAGTTAGCGACTTGAGATTCCCTATTAATTCTGGTATCTCTCCTTCGAATTTGTTGCTTGAGAGATCAACTACTTTGAGGATGGGTATCATTCTCATCACATATTCCAATTCATTTCCTTTGTTTCCAATTACTAACGAGTATTGGTAGTAGTACCCACTCCAAACATATCTCAAGTCGAATTCAACCTCATCGGTTATCATCATTGCTTTCCAGCATCGAAAGTATTCCAGAGGCAAATTACCTATGAAATTATTGGAAGAGAGTTCGATGATGTGCAACTTGGGGAAGGGATTATTGATTCGAGGATGCCCAATTTGACCGTGGAATTTATTTGATCGCAAAATAAGAACCTGCAACTCGGCAACGCTTTCCAACCAATAGGGAAATGTATCAGCTATCTGATTATTTCCCAGATCTAGAACCTTCAGATTTTTGCAATTGGCCAACGATCTCGGTACTTGTCCTTCCAAGTGATTGTCATTGAAATTGAGTGTTACTAGAGCACAATCATCTGCAAACTTATGAGGAATAGTACCATGGAAGTTGTTCTCTCTTAAGTCTAGTTTTAGGAGAGTGTTGGTCATGTTAGCCAGACAGGGCGGTATCATTCCACTCATCTGATTATGGGACAAATCAAGGATATTTAACTCACTAGCATTGCAGATTGATGGAGAGATTTCTCCAATGACTTTATTGTCTGAAATAGAAAAGAAGATGGTGAAAGGTGGAAGATGAAGGAGTGAACTTTGAAATATGTTAGAGTGAAGGTCGAGAGTGCTCAACCTACTTGAAGAAAGATCTGGCCCTTGTAAGTCAGTCAGCAAGTTGTTAGAAAGATTCAAATAATCTAGGCTTGTGTTCCATATCCACTTGGGTATTTGACCTTGGATCATGTTGTTTGAAAGGTCTAAATCACTCAACACCCTTTGATTTCTCAAGAATATTGGAAATTTACGTTGGTCACAGGATGAGAAATAAAAATATTCAAAGTTGGGCATAGGAGCAATGATATCGTCCGTGCTGATTGACAACAATTTATTATATGAAAGATCGAGCATGGAAAGGCTGTTGAGATTCTCAAACATGTGTGGATCCAAGGTGCCACTAAAGTTGTTGGAAGAAAGAAATAATTCAAGCAGGTTTCCGAGTTTGAAGAATGATGTTGGAATTGTCCCTTTCAGCTCATTGTCGTTCAAATCAACAACGACCAACAGTGAAGAAGATGCATTATGGAACTCTTCTACTTCACCACTGAGCCGGTTTTGGCTAAGATACAACCATTCCAAAGATGGCAACTGAGTAAACACCGCAGACGGGATTGGACCACTAAAATTATTATTTGATAGGCGCAAAGATACTAGTCGGTGAAGGTTTGCTAATGAAAAAGGAATCTGGCCATTAAAATTATTTGCTGATAGGTCCAAAGTTACCAGTTGGTGAAGGTTTGCTAATGAAACAAGGATCTGGCCATTGAAATTGTTTGATGATAGGTCCAAAGAAACGAGTTGAGTAAGATTCCCAAGTGAAGATGGGATTGGTCCGAAGAAATTACAAGACCAGAGATTTAATTGGGTCAAAGACTTAAGATTGCCAATGGAAGATGGTATTTTACCTGAAAAGTTTGTCCGGGAGAGAATCAAGTGCTGGAGAGAACTGTCTCGAGGAAATTCTAGCAAAAAACCATTGAGGAAATAATTGAAAGATAAGTCAAGGATCCTTAGGTTAGGTAGTTGCAATAGCTTGTTTGGAAACTGAGTGAAATTATTATAATCCAGATGGAGATGAGAGAGGAACCGGAGGTGTAAAATTGAGGAATCAATGGGGCCTGAAAGAGAACAACCAGTTAAACCCAGCGCCTCTAGGTTAGGAAGTGCAGAGGATATCGCTTGACACCAATCGCGGTTAACTTGCGCTGAGATATTTGTCTCACTGAGATAGAGTTCTCTCAAACTAGACATGTTTTGGACAAGTGTTCTCAGGTTGGGGTTTTCAAGTACCAAGTCATTCTTAGAGAGGTCGAGAGAAACCAAATTGATCAGCTGCGAGATTTCTATTGGGATTTGTCCAGAAAAAACAGAATTAGAGAGGTTGAGATGAGTCAAACTGACAAGGCGATCAAATGCAAAAGGGATGGAAGAGAAATTGAAGTCGTTATTAGCGAGGTTTAATGTTTGGAGGTGACGAAGGTAAAAGAGATTGCTGTTGGAATTGATTGAACCGGAAAGCCAGCCGTTGCACAAGTTGAGGCTAATCACGTTCCCAGTATCCCCATCGCATATGACTCCATCCCAGGTGCAACAATCAGTTTCATCCTTCCAAGATGTGACCATTGAAGCATTGTTCTGTATAGAAAAGCTTTGCTTCAGCTTCAGTAAAGCTGAGCTCTGGTCATGGAGGCATAGTTTTCTTGAAGTAGAATTAGTTTGGTAGAAAAACAGTAAGAGGAGGAATTGAAGCATTATGAGAAGATATCTCGTTCTCATTACTACTAAGTGTGCGTGGGAGAGATGGATGTTTAAGCCCCTGAATGGCTGCCATTGCTTTATAGGCGATTCGTGGAATAGTAAGAGTAAACTTTGATCCTAACCCTTTCAAAATTTGATTTGACACTCTTCCAAGACTAATCATGATTCATGAAAGTTTAGCAGAAATTTTTTTTTCTCCAGTCAATCCACTAGCCCTAAGTATCCCTATGTAGTACATTCTTTTGGGCCCACTAACCACATGGATATTTAGATATATCCACCAAAAAATCACCCTCTTGGTTCTATGTAGCCATTAGATTTTAGCACTTTCTTAAGAGTGATTTTTGCCATAGGATTCAAGCATGTTTCTTGGGTATTCTATCTAATGGCTAAAAATAATAAATCAAACTGATTTTTGGTGTGTATATCCACCGAGGGGTGGCCTAAACAACCACGTCGTCAGTGGGCCCAAAAAAAATGTGTTAGGTAAGGCCACTGATACATGATCTATTCTATGATACAAAATTATGTATCGAAATTAAGATATTAAGATATAAAAGTCCCTCAAAGTGCCATGTGGCGCGTTCTCTCGGCCTAGTTACCCCACCAATAGTTGGTCCACGCCTTGGTGGACCTGCATACCAAAAATATGCATGATTGGTGATTTCTAGCCATCAGATACGAATACATTTTCATTATGGGCTTTATGAGCAGGCCTATGGGTTGGTTTCAAGCCCATGATAAGAAAATAATGCTCAAATCCAACAGCTAGAAATTGGTCCATTGATGGGTCATTGGGCTAGAAAGATGCACCACGTGGTACTTTGAAAAACTTTTGTATTATAATTTTGATACAAAATTCTATATCATATATAAATTTTTCCCTGATCGACTAGAGCAAAATAGCCAAAAATCATCCAATGAAAAAATTCAAATCCAATCAGGTTGATTTTTCGTGCACAGGTCACCAAGGGGTGGACCAAGCATTCACCGGCCAGTGGGTCCAAAATTCTTACCACATTTTTGAGTGGTGAAGTATAGATGCTAACGTTTTGAGTGTGTAATATCATGTTGGGGAATTCTTTAAAGATTAAGGCCCTGCTTGGTATCCAATAAATATTTGCATGACGAAAATATTTACATCTACAAATATTTATACTTGTAAATCTTTTCAGCTTCAAACATTTTCTGTTGCTTAGTATTAACCCGTAAAATCTGTTGCAAATACTTTCCACTGCGTGAGTGGAGGGTGCAATGCAAATATTTTCATATCTCCTAATTCTTTGATGAATCCAAAATAGGAGATGAAGATCACCTACGGACAAGATCAATGGAATTGGATGATCACAACCAATCAAACAACGGAACAAATGGATGAGAATCATGAGATAGTCCACGCAAGTTGATTTTGGGTGGGACCCAATGATCGGTTGGTCCGAGTAGAATTTTGCTCACCACCCACAATTTGAGCCAAGTGGAATAATTTAGAGGGACACTAACCGTATGTATTTTTAGCCAATCCCTACATGGACCTATAAACTAAAAATCAGGCTGCTTAGTGATTTCAAACCTTTGGATCTTTGTACCCCAAATAGTGTCAAATTTCACGGTTAAAAATCAACCCATGAAAATGACTACAACGTGGCTCATATTGTTTTGGTCTGGATGTACATCTAGGAGTAAAACTTTGCTGACCCTCATAACCTCCTACAATATGAGCTACGTTGCACATTTGTGGAGGATGCTGACTGTATGGATGATTGGCCAATCCCTAAGTGGACCAACAAATAAAAAATCAACCAGATTTATGATTTCTAAGTGTTGGATTGGAGTCATTTTTCTGGATTGATTTTTGACCATTTTGAGCATTATTGACCATTATTTGCCATTATTTGGGTACTAAGATCCAAAGATTTGAAATCACAAATTAGGCTGATTTTTGGTTTGTAGTCCCATCTAGGGATTTACCAAACATCCATACGGTCAGCGTCTTCTAAAAGTGTACCACATGGCACATATTGTGGGCAGTCATCATGGGCGGTGAGCGAAATTTTACTCTGCATCTAGTGGCCAAATATTACTATATCTCAAGGAAGCTCGAGCCAAAAAGTAAATATTTGCAGCCAGTTTTAGCTACAAATATTAACAAATCGTAAAAAATATGGACTCACAGTCAGTATTTATCCAGGTAAATAATGGTGGGGTGCAACCACGCACCTAGAAATGTCAAAAAAACATGTTGCAAATGTTTGCAAACAAATAATTGCGGCAATACCAAGCAGGGCCTAAAACACAAATGTTGGGCCCATCCTTGTGTATAGGTAATCTCCTGTCAGCTTGCACTGATGCCTTATCTGTGGCGCAATGCAAGAGCACAATTTTTCTCCATTCTTTCAATCAACGCGCTATTTGTGACATATTTTCATGTCAATGGTTCAGTCCTTTCTTAGTTGCAATTATTGTGATCAAACAAAAGAAATTATTAGGAAGACTTGATAGAAGGAGCAATGGGACGTGGAGGGGTTTGTTGAACGAGACTATGAAAAATAGGTGACTTGATCTCCAAGTTTTTTCAAAAGGAGATGATTGTGGTCTATGGAAAATAATGGATGAGGAGGGAGCCGCAGTGAAGAACTTTGCTAATGGACATCTCATCAATGTTGATGACGGACTACAGTGTGAGCCATGTGGCACGCTATTAGAGACCACTGACTATATGGTTGTTTGGCCATCCCTTGGTGGACCTACATACTGAAGATCTGCCTGATTAGTGATTTCAAACCTTTGATCTTTGTACCCGAAATAATGCTCAAATACCATGAATCAACCCTTGAAAATGGGACCAATTAAATGCTTAGAAATCACTAATCAGGCTAATTCTAGTTTGTAGGCCCATCTAGGGTTGGGTCAAACATCCGTACTGTCAATAATCTCTAAGAATGTACCAAGTGGCTTATACCATCGTCCATCATCAATGTAAGCCCATCAACAAACTTCTACTGGATTACCACAAGGCTACCACTTGACCTTGGAGTCTTCTGAAAGAGGAGATGATTGTCATCTATGAAAAAGAAGCGATAAGGAGGGGGCCACAAGACGACTTGACCTCAATGTATTCTTTTACAATTGTATTGATTGACCCAAGACAATATTTACCGTGTTTCTAATGAAAGTCATTACACATGAACAACCGTATGGGCCACGTTGCAATCTTTGAGAAATAAACTAAGGTAGCGGAAGCGAGAAGTTAATTGTGAAATCGTGCAAGGTAGAAGATCACCGTCGTCAACCAAAGAAAGCCTATTTTCTTTCGTCCAAAGAGAAAAGAGCAATAGAATTGAGTAAAAAACTTTGATTCATTATTTCGTCCAATGACAACCTATCTATTCTACTTATTGATGGATGAAGGCCCTTCTTGCATTATGGTTTGACATTTTCAATATTTCCACAATTGCTCCTATTTTTGCTTCTTTCCTTCTCTTCAATTTATTCACTTGGCGGGGTCTTTCCGGTCTTTTTGGTGTCAAATAACACATCACCCTGTAAGAACACGTCACTCTGCAGCTCACTCAATGTTAAAAAATCTGGATTCCTAATATAACCCTCAACTTACTTAATTTGACAAACATTGCTTCTTTCAATTTTTAGAATTTTTTAATTTATAATGATGCTTTGATCATTCAACATTTCCACATTTCAAATCAACTGTTAAAATATGTATTGACTTCCCACATGGACCTGAACTCTGTCCCTTGAAAAAATCATATGGTGGTATCCAACATCAAATTTGATGATGAACCCAGTGTGAGCCACGTGGCATATTATTAGCGGCTAATCACCGTATGGATGTTTGGAACATCCCTAAATGGACTTACGTAACAAAATTGGCCTGATTTGTGATTCCGACATTTGGATCATAATGCTTTAAATCCACGATTGAAAAAAGTCATGAAAAGAACTCTAATCCAATGGATAGAAATTGCTTATCAGGATAAATTTTGGTATTTATGACCAAAACATCCATACAGTCAATGATCTTTATGAGTGTGCCACGTGGTTCATAATATGGTCCATCATCACGTGGTTTTAAAAAAACAAAAAGATAGCAAATTAAATTCCCGTACAGACCATTATTAAAATAGAAATGATCACATGGTTCAAGAGCCATGCATGTTATCATCATGTTGAATAGTAGTGTCGTTTTGTCACTGGCCAAATAATATTCAAAATCCACAGTTAAAAATAAACCATGAAAAAGACTCAAATCCAATGGATAGAAATAACTAATCAGGATGAATTTTTATATGTAGGTCCACCAAGGGATGAGTGAAACATCTATTAATTCATCCATTTGTAAGAGTATGCCATGTGTAAAGTGATGCCACATGTAAGGTGCACGTGCATCGCACGTGGCGGTCCCCTAGTTTTTATAGGAGAAATTGACTAAAGAAATAGAAAGCAACTAAAACTCTTAAACCAAGGTTTAAAAGGGACCATTATAACGGTATAACGGTCTGGGGGCATTACCATTTTTTCCGTTATAATAGAAGAAAAGGCTCAGGGGCAAAAACGAGAAAAATGAAAAATAATAGAAAAAACACAAAAAAGGGAGCTGAAATTCAAATTTGGAAATTTGAATTTCAAAATTTCAAAAACGGAAAATAAAGGAAAAAAATAGAAAATAATGGAAAAATAACGAAAAAAAATGGTAAAAAGCGGAAAAAAAATTTCACATTTTTTTCTAAAAAATAACAGTCGTTATTAACGGAAAATAATGGCCGTTATTTTCTGGGCATTTTAACGGTGGGTAACGTAATGGGGTAGGTCTGAATCCGTTATAACGGCCGTTACTTTCGTTATAACGGCCGATTTTTAAACCTTGTCTTAAACTACTGAAAATAGAAACTTTCTCGAAATAGTAAAATTTACTGAATAGAAATCTTAATTGGACCAAAACCTTCATCCTAATCTTAAAATTACAAAATTACAAAATTATTAAAAATGGTACTTTGACTTTTAAATGGCAATTTGACCCCTTAAATGATGGATTTTGGCTTAAATCCCATGAGCTGTAAGATTCAGATCTTTCAATCCTGCAGATCTCATCAAGAACTCGAATTTGCACCTATTATTTGCTCAATTAGGATCTATGAGTTTTGAGGCACATTTATTAAGGGATTTTAGACTTCTGATTAATTTGACTTCTTTGCCTCGAGTCAATCCATGAGCTGTTCCGCAACTCGTTCTACATCATAACCAAATTGAAATTTTCTGGCTATTGGATCTTAGTACCCCAAATAATGCTCAAATCCAACGGTTCAAATCTTACAACTCATCAATCAGGCTGATTTTTCGTTAAAGACATTTTTCTTCTCTTTGTGATCATGGGTGGTGAGCGAAATTTTACTCTCCATCTAGGGGCCAAATATTACATATATTTCAAGGAAGATCGAGCCAAAAAGTAAATATTTGCAGCCATTTTTAGCTGCATGGGTAAATAATGGTGGGGTGCAACCACGCACCTAGAAATTAATGCCAAAACCATGTTGCAAATGTTTGCAAACAAGTATTTATTGCGATACCAAGTAGGGCTAAAATACAAATGTTGAGCCCATCCTTTGTATAGGTAATCTCCTGTCAGCTTGCACTGATGCCTTATCTGTGGCGCAATACATGAGCAAAATTTTTCTCCATTCTTTCAATCAACGCCCACACGCTTTTGTCGGCCAACGACATCTATTTGTGACATATTTTCATATCAATGGTTCAGTCCTTTCTTAGTTGCAATTATTGTGATCAAACAAAAGAAATTATTAAGAAGACTTGATAGAAGGAGCAATGGGACGTCGAGGGTTCTTTTTCAACCAGACTATGAAAAATAGGTGTCTTGATCTCCAAGTCTTGTCAAAAGGAGATGACTGTGGTCTATGGAAAAGAATGGACGAGGAGGGAGCCACAGGGGAGAACTTTGCTAATGGACATCTCATCAATGTTGACGACGGACTACAGTATGCCATGTGGCACACTCTTAGAGACCACTGCCTATATGGTTGTTTGGCCATCCCTTGGTGGACCTACATACTGAAGATCACCTTATTAGTGATTTCAAACCTTTGATCTTTGTACCCGAAATAATTCTCAAACACCATGAATCAACCCATGAAAATGACACCAATTAAATGCTTAGAAATCCACTAATCAGGCTAATTTTGGTTTGTAGGTCCATCTAGGGTTGGGCTAAATATCCATACTATCAACGATCTCTAAGAACGTACCTCGTGGCTTATACCTTCATCCATCGTCAGTGTATGTCCATCAGCAAACTTCTACTGGATAGCCACAAGGCTGCCACTTGACCTCAGAGTCTTTTGAAAAAGGAGACGACTGTGGTCTATGGAAAAGAGGCGACGAGGAGGGGGCCACAAGGTGACTTGACCTTAGAGTCTTCTTTTATAACTATATTGATTGATTCAACACATTTACCGTGTCTCTAATGGCTTCATTACATACGAACATCCGTATGAGCCACGTTGCACTCTTTGAGACATAACCTAACGTAGTAGAATCATGCAAGAAAGAAGATCACGTACTGTCTTCAACTAAAGAAAGCCTATTTTCTTTTGTCCAAGGAAAAAAGAGCAATTGAATTGAGTAAAAACTTTGATTCATTATTCCGTCCAATGACAACCTATCTATTCTACTTATTAATGGATGAAGGCCCTTCTTGCGTTATGGTTCGACATTTTCCATATTTCCACAACTGCCCCTATTTTTGCTTTTTTCCTTCTCTTCAATTTATTCTCTTGGCGGGGTCTTTCCGGTGTTCTTGGTGTCAAATAACACGTCACCCTACAAGAACACGTCATCCTGCAACTCACTCAACGTTAAAAAAATCAATAAAAATTCAGATTTCTAATATAACCCTCAACTTCCTTAATTTGACAAACATTGCTTCTTTCAATTTTAAGAATTTTTTAATTTATAGTGATGCTTTGATCATTCGACATTTCCACATTTCAAATCAATTGTTAAAATATTTATTGACTTCCCACATGGACCTGAACTTTGTCCCTTGAAAAAATTAGGCAGTGGTATCCATCATCAAATTTGATGATGAACCCAGTATGAGCCGCATGGCATACTATTAGAGGCTAATCACCGTATGGATGTTTGGTATCTCCCTAAATGGACTTACGTAACAAAAATCGGCCTGATTAGTGATTCCTAACATTTGGATCATAATGCTTTAAATCCACGATTTAAAATAAGCCATGAAAAGAACTCTAATCCAACGGATACAAATTACTTATCATGATAAATTTTGGTATTTAGGTCCAACTAGGGATGGGTTAAACATCCATACAGTCAGTGATCTCTATGAGTGTGCCACGTAGCTCATAATATATATGGTCCATCATCATCGTGGTTTTAAAAAATGAAAAAGATAGCTAATTAACTTCCCCTACATACCATCATTATTAAAATAGAAATGATCACATGGTTCAAGAGCCATGCATGTTATCATCATGTTGCATAGCGGTGTCGTTTTGTCATTGGCCAAATAATACTCAAAATCCACAGTTAAAAATAAACCATGAAAAAGACTCAAATGCAATAGATAGAAATAACTAATCAGGATGAATTTTTATATGTAGGTCCACCAAGGGATGAGTGAAACATCTATAAAGCCATCGATCTGTAAGAGTATGCCATGTGTAAGGTGATGCCACATGTAAAGTGCACGTGCATCACTCGTGGCAGTCCCCTAGTTTTTATAGGAGAAATTGACTAAAGAAATAGAAAGCAACTAAACTCTTGAAACCAAGGTTTAAAAGGGACCATTATAACGGTACAAAAGTTTGGGGGCATTACCGTTTTTTCCGTTATAACGAAAAAAATGTTCAGGGGCAAATATGAAAAAAAATGGGAAAAAAATGAAAAATAACAGAAAAAAAAAATGGCGCTGAAATTCAAATTTTTGAATTTTGAATTTCAAAATTTCAAAAATGGAAAATAACGGAAGAAATGGAATATAACGGAAAATAATAGAAAAATAATGAAAAAAAATAGAAAAAAAGGGAAAAAAATGGCCGTTTTTTTACATTTTTTTCCAAAAAAATAATGGTCATTATTTTCTGGGCATTTTAATGGTGCGTAATGTAATGGGGTAGGTCCGAATCCGTTATAACGGCCATTATTTTTGTTATAACGGCCGATTTTTAAACCTTGTATTAAACTAGTAAAAATAGAAACTTTCTTGAAATAGTAAAACTTACTGAATAGAAATCTTTATTGGACCAAAATCTTAAAATTACAAAATTATTAAAAATGGTACTTTGACTTTTAAATGGCGATTTGACCCCTTAAACGATGGATTTTAGCTTAAATCCCAAGAGTTGTAAGATTCAAATCTTTCAATCTTGCAGATCTCATCAAGAGCTTGAATTTGCACCTATAATTTACTCGATTAGGATTTATGAGTTTTGAGGCCCATTTATTAAGCGATTTTAGACTTCCGATTGGACTTCTTTGCCTCAAGTCGATCCATGAGCTGTTCTGCAACTCGTTCTACACCATAGCCTAATTGAAATTTTCTGGCTGTTGGATCTTAGTACCCCAAATAATGCTCAAATCCAAAAGTTCAAATCTTACAACTCACCAATCAGGCTGATTTTTAGTTAAAGACATTTTTCTTCTCTTTGTGATGATGCTGCAAGGAAAGTAACTTTTGAATGGTCTTTGGACTCGCATCCAAGTTAAAGTTCTAAAACTCAAACCCATGGGACACGTTCTTTCGAATGGTCCCACAATTCTCACTTATGACATATTGGACCAAAGTTTGACTTGATCAGATAATTATAACCATCCGATCTACCATTTCGTTTTCGACCATATATAATAAGTTTGTGAGAAAAATAATAACTTGCATTGGATTGATGGGATTATTAGTAGCACGAGTGATATTCGCTTAAAAGTACATATTTTCCACTGTTATCTTCTAAGCGTTATTACACTCTCCTACGTAAAACTGCTCTAATTATCTATTTTTCTACGTAAGAGTCTATTTCATTGCGCAGAAACACTTTTCTGGACGAAATAGTATATTTGCATGTATTAAACGTATTTTTGGAAGTCTAGGTATAAAGACATTATGATCAAGTCTCATTACGTGCTTTTTTTCTTGCAGAAAACTCGATCGAGCTACTCTCGAGACTTGAGGGCCCACGATCAACCACAGAAGCCTAATATCAAACTTGAAGAGCCATATGCTATGACTAGAAGATATGGGCCAAATATGGGCTGAATAAGAGGACCAAAAAGTCGGCCCAAAGAACGAAGAGAGTAGGAGAGCCAATGACCAAGAGACGGACCAAAGCGTTTAAAGCCACATGAATCAGCAATGAATGATGGTCTACTCTATTGGAGAAGTGTGAGGATGGTCACAGTGAAGACTAGGGTTCCAGACCCTCTGCCAATACTTTTATCTCCATTTTCTGATATTTTCTATCTCCTCCCCCTAATTTTCTATCTCATCTCTCCTTATTCTCTCTCTCTTCATCTTTCGGTCCTCAGTTCTATTGACCTAATCCCAGAACTCCTGCCCGTTGGCTCTGTCTCATCTCCCTTAGCTTTCTGACCGTTGGATCTTCAATCGGACCGTTAGATCTTCCACCGAACCGTTGGATCTCTCTAGATCCGTCGATCTACCAATCTGGGTCCCAATCAAGTCACCATCCATCCGATCGTCATCAAATTGTTTATCACATCATCTTGTGAGACAATGGACATCATCAATCCTTGTGGACCAGTAGCCGGGCCCATCATCATCGACCCGTGGCCCGACCATTTAGTGGACCTCGCGATTTTTAAATGCTTTAAATTAATTATTTTTAAATAAAAAAGGGGGGTCTACTAAATGGAGAAATTTCCCAAAGAAAGTAAGGTTTTACTTAAAAAATATATATATATATATATATTTTTTTTTTTTATTTCAAAAAATCTCTAATTTCCATTAATGGAAACTAAGGAGCTTTAAAAGGGGAGAAGAGAAGGTTCTTTGGAACCCTAATCCCTCTCCTTTCTTCTCCTCTCTTTCCCCCAAAACCCTTCCCCCTTCTCCTCCTTCTTTTCTCAATCGTTTTCCCCCTCTCTTCATCTCCTTCATCTTCTTTTTAACCACCGCCCTCACCAGAGTTGCGCTTGTAACTCCGGCCGTTTGTAAGCCCACTTGCAGCACCCCCTACTGCTGCTTCATTCTCCTAAAGCCGCTGCAACCCAGCAGCCACCGATCAGCCTCCTCTTAGGATGTTTAAAACCGTTACTTTGAAGCTTTGATCATCGGAAATCGCACCTGCAACTTTCAGCCACCACCACCTCTCTTCATCGTTTGTTTTCTTCATCACCTCCACCGATCTAGCCTCTTCCAAAGCCGCCTCCTCAACGGGATCCTCCACCCTGTGCGTCCACGAATAGCAACTCTAGTACACAGCCATTATTGGCTCCATCCTCCACGGCCTGCACTTGGGTAAGTTATCTTCCTTTTCCCCTTCTTCGTCCTCTCTTCTTCTCCACCTTTTAACCGGAGTTACAGACCTGTAACTCCGGCATTCCGGTCTCTTCCTCTCTAGTTTCCTTGCTCTCCCCTTAAGGTAAGTTTGCCGGAGTTGCAAACCTGCAACTCCGGCCAGCCATCTTGCTTCACCACCGCCTGCCACCACAGCCAGCACCACCTCCGGGCAGCGCCTACACGACCTAGAACCACCACTAGGTTATCCACCCCAAGGCCTGATCGGACCTGCAACCAGTAGGTCCTTCCACGTTTTCACATTGCACTCCTCCTTACATGTTCTCACCCCTTGTCGTTCCAAGAAAAAAAAAAAAAAAAAAAGGAAGGAAGAAGAAACCTAGGACCCTCTTGGCTTCCTCCACTTGTTGACAATCACGGTGCTCCTTGGCACCTCCTTCCACTTCCCTCTTGCCTGTTGCTCCACTGTTTGGAGCACCACCACTAGCGTCACCATCCTCCGCTCACCTCACCATAAACACCGCCTCCAATTCATGCAACGGCCAACAACCTCCATCTCCTTCGCCCTCAAATAACAGCGATCATGTGCTACTCCCTCATCTCCCTGCAAGCCACAAAGCTAGCAGATAGCCTCTTCTTTCTTGGCCGATCAAGTGGCCGATAAGTCTTGGAAGGTAATTTCTATCACTTTCTCTCTCTTCATCTTAATTTCTCTTTCTAGCTGTAGGTTTCTCTTTCTCAGATCTCCTCTCTCTCTCTAGTTTCTTCCATTTTTCTCTCTCTACTTTCTCTCTCTTATCCTCTTTATCTTTTTCTTCTTTATTTTCTCTCTAATTTTTTGTTTCTCTCTCTAGGCCATCTCTCTTTTCTCTTATTTAATTTAGGTTTATTACTTTCTAGATTGATTATCTCATGTTTTAATTGTAAGTTACAGTTGAATTCAAGAAATAAAGTTTATTTTGATTCGAGTTTGACAAAATTATGTTATTTTATGTTCCTTATTGCGCTAATCTGATTAATCCCGAGTGCGGATCGACATCCGACACGAGCCACTGTGCAAAATAGTTTATTTTACAGGTTGAAATTCCTGGATAATTACAAATGTGTTGAAATTAGGGTTTTCGTAACCAACGACGCCGAAAAATCCTATTTTCAACGAGCATCTAATTGGCCCGAAGGATAGATCAGTTGGGTTTTCCCCATTTTCTAATAAAAATAACTAAAATCTAGACTTCTAAGTCGATGCTGACTGTAGGGACTGGTTTGGAGACCGGTTTGCTTATTCAACTAGCCTAGCTAGTGCAAGTCTGACAATATTGGTTTAACAATACTTTTTATGTCAGTTCCGGATCTATAGGTTCGGTTCTGATTTGTTCCTAAAACTAGTGTGCCAAAAATCAAATCCTGTTACATACTCGGTACTAAGTCCCATCAATTTCGGGTCTATTTTAATTTGGTTCTGAAATAGGTAAGTCTTGGAACTGGAATAATCAAGAACAGTTCCAAATTGACAACTCCCATAAATGGTCAAACCCATATTACTTGTTGCTTCACATTGGGCCATATTTTGTTTGGATGGCCAGATGGGGTCTGAAACTTTGGATCTATCACCTCACTCATGATGGACCAACTGATTGGCCAACCCAAAATGTGAAGCCAACTAATACTATGCCAAATCTGACGGTTTACGTTAAATATCACTGATATTCGTTCAAAAGTGCTTATTTTAAGCAATTATCTTTTTAGCGTTATCGTACTCTCCTACGTAAAATTGTCATATTTATCAACTTTTCTACATAAGAGTTTCCTCCATTGCGTAGAACACACTTTTCTAGAGTTTCCTCCATTCTTATGGATTGCGAGTCCACAATCAACCACGAAATTAACTTTCAAAGATCAGTGAGCCATGATTAGGATAAGGAGGTGAGCCAAGACATTGGAATTGGCGAAGCTGGAGAACGACCAAGCTGGAAGATGAGTGTACCTAGCTGCAAACCACAATATCTAAGAAATCCGAAGATACAGACGTAGTGAATGAGTCACGATACTAGGCCAAGAAATTGGACTAACGTATGGCCAAGGTAGTATATGCGCTTATAGATCAAGATGTCGAGCCAAGGTGATGGACTACAAGACATTAGATGATTGACACAAGAGAACTCAAAACCCAAGGGCCAAGATCAAGCGAAAAGCAAATCTTCGAGAAACCGTGGTTACATCTGTGATTAAAGCAATACAATTGTTATATGTGAGCCAAGTGTGATCAAATGGCATTAGACCACCATGGACTGACTCAAGGATCTGGACCAATGAACCATGTGGCAATATGCAAGTTAGGGCCAGTTATGGCATTCTAGAAAAAAGGGAAAGTTGCTGACAGGTTTCACAAAAGATGATGAGGATATCTTGAAACATCCAAGAGATGACGATGAAGAGAACACATCCATTAAGGAGTTTGATCGATTCAAGACACAAAGGGAAGGATTGAGGTGGCAACAAGATGATACAACGATTTTTTTTTATTACCTAAGTAGGTGGCAGGTGGATGGAACATGTTACACAATGGAGGTGATGAACATGAGAATAGAAGGTGGGACCCACTTGTTGAATGTTGAGATATTGGCATAAGAAGTTGATGAGTTCTAATGGTAATATCAGAAGAAGGAAGGGACAAGACATGGAATCGAAAGATCTCACAAGGTGTTAGACATGAAGAGATTCTCTAATGAAATAGGATGCAGATAATCCAACGGTGGTGATAATTCACCAAGAAGCACATTGCATGCAAAGAGGAAAGGGCATAAATGTCTAAAATAGAAGAAAGAGGAGGAGCTCGACATCCAACTCTAAGGAGACCCCAAAAACCCTAATGACTCCTCACTTAATCCCTCTCCTTTTCACGCCTCATATAAAAAACCTTAGTAGCCTATCATCAAAGCTCTCTCCCTTCTCTCCTCTCTCTTTCCCACATCCACATCCATCTCTCCTCCAACTCTCCAAACCGTCCACCATCTTCACCATTGATAACTTCACAAGCCGTTCTCACCTCAAAACCTTCCAGCTGTCTTCACTCTCCACAACACCTCCATAGAAGCACCTCACCTCCTACCATCTTCACACCTCAGCTAAGGTGCAACCTACAACTCCGGCTACCTCCATTAAAGCCGGTGAACTGGCATGTAACGTCTCATCAAGCTACTGGCCACCTCCCTCATAGAGACGAGGTCTGCAACTTCTTCTTACACCAGCGTACCTCCCCCCCGTGCCATCCACGCTACTGCACATCTCCAGCCAATTTGCACCGCCTGCTCCTCCATTCACCGGCACCCACACCCTGCAACTCCATAAACACTTGCATCTTCACGCCTGAATGCACCGCCCTCCTCAACCTACGCTACCAGTTCTTGCTGCTCCCTTGGTTCACCTCCTTCATTCTCTTGCTGCTGCCGTTTACCACAGACCACCGGTGAACCATCTGCTGCACTCCGGCAGGTTTCCATCATCTTCATCATGACCTGATCTCGCTCCACAACTTGCTAGAAAGGAACCGCACCCTTCTCTATCTCCATAGGGTTGCACAACTCTTCTTACATCTCCTTCATCCGTCCACAATCTTCTTATCAATGCTATCCTTTTGGAGAACCAATCACCATGAATCATTTGGTAAGTCTCTTTACATCCTTTCTCTCTCAAAATTCTCCCTTTCTCTCTCTAACATCTCTTTTACTTTCTCTCTCTAGACTCCATCACCTATTTCTCTCTCTAGGACTAGGGCTATCATTTTCTCTCTCTAAAAACCTTCCCATATCTCTAACTCCTCCCTTTCTCTCTCTAATTTCCATGTTTTTCTGGTTAGATTTATGGCTTTATAATGTAGCTTGCTTCTTTGAAAGTATTGTAATTTCTGTTATTTTTAATAAAAGTTAGTTGGTTTAATTTTGTTTTATGTCCTTGTTTGGGAAAAATTCTTTATCTAAAATCACTAAGCATGTTTTAAACCCTTCTCATCACCATTCTCACCTCCCCATTTTTCTAGCAAGTTCTGACATTTTATGTTCTTATTTGCATGAACTAACCCCGAGTATGGATTCGACATCCAACTATCCACTGTGCAAGAATTTCATTATTTTGCAGGATAAAAAGTGAATCGGATTTTAAAAATTATTGTTGAATCTTGGGTTTCCGTCCAACGACCGGAAAAACCTTGTTTCAATTGCTTCACTCATGAAAATTGCTCTTGATACAGCAAGGTGAATCTGTTAAACAACAAAAATTTCTTCTAAATTAATAACTCCTTAATTGCTTAAGAAACATTCACTGGTCGAATTTAAGTTTTTCCTCACAGTTACAATCTTTATGACTCCAAGCTTTGGATTTATAGGTTACTGGTGCCTGTCGAAATCGAAGTCTAAATTAGTCGAAATTTTGATGAGACTGAAATTATCGCACATTTTATTCATAATTTCAGTTCAACTAAGCTAAAAATACAGAGATTGTTGGCACATTTGTTGGACTGAAATGCAGAATTGCATTTTTAATTCCACCAAATGGTTGAATTTTTACTTCTAAGCACAATCTACTTTGGCATGCATGAATGAGTCACCTGGTAGCTTGCTCATATATATCTTTAAGACATCACCAATGCCATTAAGGGGCTTCCATGGCAGCAACAAAATCTAGGGAACTTAATTTTTGGCATTCATAATCATGATCCATGGTAATTTATTTCTATATTAATTGTTTTGTAGATGAGTTGTAGCTTTGATGTTCTTTTATGCGCAAATGTTTAAAGTATTAGATTTACACTTCCTACTTTTCTTTTGTTGTTCTGTTATAATGAGAATACATGTTTAGAGCATCTCCAACCCTACCCTACCCTAAACACTTAAAGTAGGGTAGAAAATACTCTCCCTTACTTAAAACTTGGAAAGCTCTCCAATGGACTACCCTAAACTCTACCCTTCCCTAAATATAAAAACCAATAGAAAGAGGAAAAAATGTCAAAAATTATAAAAAGGGGACATAGGTGACATTAAGTGAAAAGATGAAGAGGACAATCAGTGGAATTGATAAAAAAAGAGGGAGGAGAAGGAGGAGGAACAAGTTTTTAAAATCTCACCCTAAATCCTACCCTAACTTTAGGGTAGGGTTTGAGGTTTCCCTAAAATAAGGTGAACTTTAGTGTAGGGCTGGAGATGGTTTTTTATGTTTTTCACCCTATCTTAGGGAAGGAAATAGAGTTTAAGGTAGGGTTGGAGATGCTCTTACATGCTTCACCACACTCTGAAACTTTTAGTAGCAAAATTATACTTGGGCATAACATAATCAGCATGTAAATAGAATGTAAAATGATCTCTATAGAATGTGATTGATATGATGGAATCATCCAATCGATTTGTGTTTTGGGTTATGGTCCATTCATGAGGTAGGTCATCAATTCAAGTGTTTTAATTGTCATTGCATGAGAAATTAGGAAGTGGTTAGAGTGCTGAAAGCACCTGGTTTTTTGTAAACACTTTGTAGGGGAGTGCCGTTGGCACGGGTCATCCCCTAGTCTATATATAAGCTAGGGTAAATGGTGAAATAGTAATTACTACAACCAGGGGACATGGTAGTCAATATAAAAGATGTGATCCGTAAGGTCCCAATTCCATTATGAGAGTAAGAAACTAACTATAAGTCAATAACTAAATCAGAATCATGGTGTTCGAGCCGGCCCAAGATATGTTGACGAGCCGGGCTCGGGATAGACCTGAGCATATCAATATTTTAATGATTCACTATGGGCCTATGCTAATAGTTTGCGGGCTGGGCTCGGGGATAGGGTATACCTAGGTCCAACCCAAGATGGGTTATTCATCATGATAACCAATTAGGCCCATTGCAAAATGGGTGTGTGTGTTCACCATACAATTCACCTTTTTTATTTAAACATGGTTCCAAAATCACAGCGAGTGGATCATCAGTACCGTCCAAGTAGTAGCCTTTTATATATGTGACATGTTGCCCATGATTATTGACCATTCAAAGGTAGGCAATTGATCAGATTAGATCATCACACCATTTGGATGATCCTAATCAAACCTAGACGTTTCATAACAGAACACATGGCCAACGATCCTAAAAACCAACAAGATTAATGTGCACTCATGGAAATCAATCTAGACCATCAAATGTTCGACCATCAATACAAATTAACACTAGTAAAATGAAAAAAAAAAAAATCATCTTCCTAAGTAAAAGAGGAAAAGAAAAGAAAAAAAATTCTCTTCTTGAGAAGACGAACAATTTATTATGGTTTTGTTGTAGTTCGGTCGGGCGGTGTTGTTGGTGACTTGAAAACATGCCACATGATGCACTACTCTTTCTGGCCAACTAACCCATGGATTTTGGTTCATCTCTTGGTGGACCTACACAACATGTGTTTTGGTTCATCTCTTTCTGGCCAACTAACCCATGGATTTTGGTTCATCTCTTGGTGGACCTACACAACAAAAATCACCTTGATTAGTGATCTCTAGCATTTGATCTGAGCTATCTGAGAAAGTATTAAATTAAGCATCGCTTGGTATTTTCCCTTCAAGGTTGTTATGAGACAAATTCAAGAATGAAGGGAATGTTAGACTTGTCAATTGCCAAGGAATCTCCCCAGACAGCTTGTTCTGCGATAAATCCAATGACTGAAGCATCGTTATGTTCTGCAACGAAGATGGTATTTTGCTTATGAGATTGTTGTGAGACAAGTTAAGAACAGTCAGCGACTTTAGATTCCCTATTAATTCTTGTATCTCTCCTTCGAATCTATTGCTTGAGAGATCAACTACTTTGAGGATGGGTATCATTCTCATCACATATTCCAATTCATGTCCTTTGTTTGAAATTACTAACAAGTATCGGTAGTAGTACTCAGCATTCACACTACTGAAGTCGAAATTAACCTCATCAGTTATCATCATTGCATTCCAACATTGAAAGTATTCCCAAAGCAAATTACCTGTGAAATTATTGGAAGCGAGATCGATGATGTGCAACTTAGGAAAGGGATTATTGATTCGGGGATGTCCAATAGGACCGTGGAATTTATTAGATCATAAAATAAGAACTTGCAACTTGGTAATGCTTTCCAACCAATAAGGAAAAGTATCAGCTATTTGATTATCTCCCAGATCTAGAATCTTCAGATTTTTGCAATGGGGCAATGATCTCGATACTTTTCCTTCCAATTGATTGTCATTGAAGTTGAGTGTTTCTAGTACTGCACAATCATTTGCAAAATTTTGAGGCTTAGTGCCATGGAAGTTGTTCCCTCTTAGGTCTAGTTTTAAGAGTGTGCTAGTCAAGTTAGCCATACATGACGGTATCATTCCACTCATTTGATTATTGGATAGATCAAAGATACCTAACTCACTAGCATTGCAGATTGATTGAGAGATTTCTCCAATGACTTCATTGCCTGAAATTGAAAAGAAGAAGATGGAAGGTGGGAGATGTAGGAGAGAAGTTTGAAATTTGTTAGAGTGTAAGTCAAGAATTCCCAAACTACTTGAAGAAATATTTGGCTGTTGTAAGTCAGTTAGAAAGTTGTGAGGAGTGAAATTAAGTTTTTTCTGCGTCGTTGGTTACGGAATCCCTAATCTCAACACATTTATAATTTATCCGAGTTTTTATCCTGCAAAAATATGAACTTTGTATAGGGATTCGTGTCGGATGTCGATCCTCACTCGGGGTTAGTTCGCATGATTCATGAATATGAAATGACGGATTTTTATCAGAAATTTGTACTAAAGAAGATGGAGGGGTGAGAGTGGTGGTTTAAGGTGCTTTTAAAACATGCTTGATAATTGTATGAGAGCCATGAAATCACTGATCTGAGTAGCATAAAGTAACACCACTGTAATTGAAATACTATAAAATTTGAATTGAAATTAAGTATTAACCCATAATAATTCTTACAATGATCATGATTGAAACCTTATACTAGAAAGCAATAACTTGACTAAACTAGAGAGAGAAAGAAGAGAGAGAAAACTAAAGAGGGAGAAAGAGAGGAAAAGGTTAGAGAGAGAAAAGCACCATTTAGAGTAAGAAAGAAGATGAGAGCTTACCAAGAATGGCCAAGACCCAAGTTAGGGGAGATTCGAGCCGTGGAGCGCCGGCAAGAGGTGGAGCGATGAAGTCTTGCAACATCTTAATGCAGCATCGTCTTCATCTAAAGAGCTTAACGGCTTGACCGTTGGTGGATGGGGGCAGGCGGTACTGGTTTGTGATGCAGCCAGGAGTGTAGAAGAAGGTGCTGGGTTCCTCCCTGTTGGCGGCAACAATGGAGATGAGGGGAGCTGCTAGACGGCGCACACCAGCAAGTAAAATGGAGGAGGTGTAGACCGCCTCCTCCTTTATTCTTCTTCTCCTTCTTCTCTTTTATTTTCTTTTTCGTTTTCTCCTTTTCTTCTTTTAAAGAGAACCGGTTTTGGAGAATGAGATGAGCCGTTAGAGGAGAAAGATGAATGGAGTGTGGTGGAGCAACTGGTACACGGTGCAGCCCGATTGAGTTGGTGGTGATTGGAGCGCTTTTCCATCAAGAAGAGGGAACTCCTCTCAAGGAAAAACGTGGAGAAGATGCTGGGATTGTGAAGAGGGGCAGCATGGTGGCAAGTTGCTGGAGGTGGGCGGACGGCTTCAGCCTGCGTAGAGTACACGTTTAGGGAGAAATGGTGGTGTTGCTAGCTATTGGTAGCAGCATGGATGGGCGTTGATGGTTGTTGTTAATGGCAGCAAGAGAAGGGTTCTCCTTATTCCAAAAACGTGGGTGATAGCAAATGAGGGAGGCTTGGAATGGCAGAAACGTGGAAGAGAGTGGGAGTCACCAGTTTTAATGGTGCTTGGCGGAGTTGCAGGTCGCAACTCCGGTGATCTTTTTTTTTTTTTTTCTTTTCTTTTCTTCAAGGGAAAACGGTTTTGGGCGGAGTGGTGCTGTAATGGCAATCCGTTCTTGTTGGTTCGCCCAGCAAGAACAATGGTGGATGGATGGGGTGTATGCAGGGAAGATGGGAGAGGAAAGATGGGGTATTCCAAAAACATGGAGAGAAGATCAAGAATTAGAAGGGGGGGTTTTTATATAGGGACCGTGGGTTTCTATTCTTGAAACCCATGGTTTCTAAAATTTTAAAACGTTTTCCCCCTCTTTTTGGTAGGAACAGTGGGTTCATACATTAGAAACCCACGGTTTCTAAAAGTTTCGAAAACTTCTCCTTCTCCTTTTGGAAAAACCAACGATTCTCCCCTTTTTTTATTTTATTTTATTATGAAAATATTTAAAATCTTTCCCAAAAATTACTCTCATTTCCTTTTTAGAAACTGTTTCCTATTTATGCCAAGAACCCACCGAGTGGCTGGGCCGTGGGTAATGGGTTCGCCCTTTGGCCCATGTGATAAAATGGTGATAGCCACGAGATTCTAAGATAATGTGAAGGATGATCAGGTGAATTTTCAATGATCGGATGGTAGAAGTGGGTGGCGATGATCAGGTGGATCATCGGATGGTGGAGATGGGCCAAGGTAGGCTATAGAATTGAGTGATCAAGGAAAGAGAGAGAATTGGATGATTTGGATTGTGAGTAGAGAGAGAATGAAGATCTAGAGAGAGGAGAGAGAAAATATTACAAAATTAAAGAGAAAATGCTAACAGAGGGTCTTGAACCTTGGTCTACTACATGCTTCACCAACTGAGCAGGCATTCGCCTTGTGTTGGTTTATAAGCTTTAATCTCCTTAGTCTCTTTTTTGAGGGCTTGTCTCTCCTTCTCTCTTGGTCGTCCCTCGATTCTTTTGACTCTCTGACTCTTTCCGTCTTTAGCCTATATCTTCTTATCCTCAGCCGTTGGCTCTTGAGCTTTGATCCTAGGTTCTAGAAGTTGATTGTGGGCCCGCGTTCCATCAAAATTGCCCAATTAGTACTCCTGCGATAGAAAAATCGTGTAATGAGAATGACTTCGCATGTGGGTCAAATAAATGTGTATGAATGCACGCGAATACCATTTTAACCAGAAAAGTGTGTTCTACGCAATGAGAGAAACTCTTACGTAGAAATATTGATAATTATGGTAATTTTACGTAGGAGAGTGTGTTAACACTAGAAGGATAATTGCTTAAAATAAACACTTTTGACCGAATATCACAACCCCCAACCAGCATGTTGCCAATCCTTGGCAATTAGTGCGAAATACATGAGCTCGGAAGGGGCTGGTGCATGCTGGAAAACTTGTTCTCATTACTCAGAAAAACTCTATTTTTGTCAGTTCATATCAAGGGTGCAAGTGATCATTCAGGAATTAGAACTTAGTCAGTAAAATGTAGCACATCTACTAGTGGATATTTGAACCAAAGATTGCTCAGACTGTGTGTGTGCTCAACATCATCCCTATCTGGCAATCAGATTTTCCGATCACCTACAAGATTATATGCCTCGACCTCAATTCTCAATTGTATACCACTCAGAAGTGAATGACACAGAAATGATTTTTATTATTTTCTCTCAAGTTATATGTGAGGAGATAGATGTCTGAAACTGACAATATCTCACATATATCATTTAGAACTGAGGACACAGAAGATTCAAAAGATCTCATGATTGAAATGTCATATTACTCAGGAGTGTCGGATTAAACTCTATAGTTTCTCTGTTCTCCATTCTCCACATTCTGTGATGGTGCTAACCTAGAGCCTTGGGTTGTATAGAGGCTTAGGGAAAGGTCAAAAATATGAGGGCCTTCAGGGATTCGAAAGTTCTGAGAGGGCATCTTATTGTTCTTTGCAGCATTTCCCGAGGGTGGTGACACCAATTCCTTGATTTCTCTTTCTTCTACCTTTTTCACTTGTTCATCTTCTTGGTTTTTGTTCTACTAACTTTCTTTTTCTATTTCTCTTTTATTTCCTTCTTCCTTTTCTTTTCATATTTTCTTTTTTGCTTGATCCACTTGGTCTTTCTTTTCTTTTCTTGCTTTTTCTTCATGGTGTGATCATACCGAAAATTCTTTTATCCCTCTCAGAAGTAGGTGTTTGAGTTATATTTATTTTGGGGATTGGATTTGGTTGATGGGTTATCAAGAAAAGGTTTTCATCATAAGGCTCAAGAGGGTTGCTAATGGTGTGTAGATATTAGGTAAGCCAAAAATGTCTGATTGGGGTAGAAAGATGGCCTATATCATTTTCTAGGTTTTACACTTTCATCTGTGATGTCTCGAATGGATAGAGAGAATGTTCTTTTTGTAATGATCTGTCTTTGATGTCGCTCAAAGTTCTATGACCAAAGCAAGGATTAATGAGATCTTACAAGGGAATAGTTGGGGACTGAAAAAAAGGTGAGTCATCTTGTGACTCAGAGTTATTTATATCCCTCAGAAGTGAAGAGAGGCTCAAACGCTCACTGGGTTAGGTCCCCACAGTTGTTCTTCTTGGATCTCTAGATCGTCCAAACTACAGATAGTTCTGATATTGATTTGTGAAAAATTCTTGCTGAATCTGAGTTTTCTAAGAGTTTAACTCCACTGTAGTCTTCTTCCAAACCGAACTAAAAGCTAATAAGTGATTTTCTCAAAGAAGACATCATTTTCAATAAATAAACTTTACGAAGAGTTTTGACTCATCATTGTAATGATTTTTGAAAACATTGCTAAAATCAACAAAAGACACTTTGAAAACACTCCGAAAATCACCACAAAATACATCTTTTCTCCCAATTTTTTTGTTTTTTTTTTTTTTTTGTGAAAGTCACACGAGGTTTTTTTTTTGTAAAGTACCCCACCCCCAACCAAAATATGGCACCATCCTCGGTGTTCATGACCGGAACACATAGTAAAAATGATAAGTTCATGATGCGAGTGTGAAGGAAGGGTGTTACCAATTCTGCCGGATATCCACAGTGGAAAGTACCAGAGTAGTACGAGAGTGATGGTACTTGCATGGGCAAAAAATTATAGTAGTGATAAAGACAATGTATGTAACTCATGAGACTCTAGGAATACCAAAATTGCCTTTCCGAAAGCGATAAGTTTTATGTCTTCAGCCAGACACAACGGGGGTGACAGACACCCTCAACCACGTTGGAGCATAGGAGACTGAGTGGATCATCAGTCGACATAGATAGGATCAATGAGATCGATCTCAGAAGTCTGAATGAACAATACGTCAAGTTCATGGAATTGTTTTAGACACTGCCCATTGATCTGAAAAGAGGAGTGATCCTTGGGATCCTCAATAGTGATTGCCCCAAAGGGTGTGACTGCTGTGACCGTATAAGGACCGATCCACCTAGATTTCAGTTTCCCAGGGAAGAGATGAAGACGAGAATTATAAAGAAGGACCTTCTGTCCTGGATGGAACTCTTTCCTGAGGATGCTCTTGTCATGTATCCACTTCATTTTTGCTTTGTAATTCTTGGACAAGTCGTAAGCATCATTCTGAGTTCTTCTAACTCATTCATTTGAAGTTTCCACTCCTCCCCTGCGGAGTCTAGGTCAAAGTTGAGCTTCTTAATGGCCCACAGGGCACGATGTTCAATCTCTACCAGTAGATGATAGGGTTTCCCAAAGACGAGATGATAGGGAGACATATCGAGTGGTGTTTTGTAGGTGGTTTTATATGCCCATAGAGCATCAGTGAGACGAGTAGACCAGTCTTTACATGTGGTATTGACTGTCTTCTCCAAGATCTGCTTGATCTAACGATTAGAAACCTCTACTTGACCACTAGTCTGCGGATGATAAGCTAGGGCAACCTTGTGGGTTACCCCATACTTTTTCATTAATTTCTCGAATAGCCTATTGTAGAAATGGGTACCCCCATCACTAATGATGGCCTTAGGGGCACCGAAGCGGGCGAAGATGAACTCCTTTAGGAATTTAACCACTACTTTGTGGCCATTGGTCTTGGTGGGAATGGCTTCTATCCATTTTGATACATAGTCTACCGCAAGGAGAATGTACTCAAAACCATAGGAAATCGAAAAGGGGCCCATGAGTCGATGCCCCAGATGTCAAATATTTCATCGACCTGAATGGGAGTGAGGAGCATCATGTTCTTCTGGGAGATGCGGCCGAGATGCTGGCAATTATGACAGGTTTTGCTGAAGATGTGGGCATCTTTAAATAGTGTGGGCCAGTAGAATCCGCATTGCAGTACTTTTTCTGTAGTCTTTTTAGTGCTGAAATGACCACCACAAGGTTGGTCATGACACGAGGACAAGATGTTGAGTTGGTCCAACTCAGGGACATAGAGACGAATGATCTGGTCAGGACAATTGAAAGTAGGATTTTTCCGCTTCATTGGTTATGGAAACCCTAGAATCAACAAGATTTGTAATTTATCCGGGATTTCCTACAAAATTCAGAGATTCTAGCATAGGGATTCGTGTCGGATGTCGATCCGCACTCGGAATTAGGGAATGTGCAGTAAAGAACATAAAATGACTTTTTTTTTTTTTGATGCCAAATCAACTAAACTTTTATTCAATCATAGTGCTTACAAACTATTTTTGCCAAAATTACTAAAAACATGACTATAAAGCATGAAAATTCTATAGAAATGTAGAGATAGAAATAAGAACTAGAGAGAGAAAGTGCTATAGAGAGAAGAAGAGAGCTAATCCTAGAGAGAGAAAGAAGACTAAAGAGAGAAGAGTTAAAGAGTAGAGATTCTGACCATGGGAGAGATCCAACCATAGTGTACATACATGGTAGCACTCTTGGAGTAGTGCTCAATCACGGTCGATGAGTGCGTGGTGGTTGGCGGTGGTGTTTGGACACTAGTTGCTAGTGCTTGGCGGCTTGGAGATGTCTTGGGTAGCAACCAGTGAGTTTCACACCTGCAACATCCCGTGAAGGAGAAGAGGAGGGCGGTAATGGTGGAGGTACGTTCCTCCCTTCTCTTTTCTCCTTCCCTTCTGTTTTCTTTTCTTCTTTTCTTCTCTCTTTTTTTTTTCTTTGATCTTCTTTTTTGGAGAGGACGAGTGCAGAAAGCGGCTGGGATTGGAGATGGTAGGCGGATGAAGAGGAGTTTGGAGGATGAGGGCAGCGCCTGCAAGTTGGGAGAGTTGCTGGCTAAACCTGCAACTGCCGGAGTTGCAGGTCTAGCTAACGGTTCCGGCGGCTGGCGCACAAGGGGGAGCAAGTTGCTCCTTTAGTGGTTGAGGAGGTGAAGGCACTGGGCGGTGGAGACAACCAATGACCTCCTCTTCACTTCGTGCCTCCTCTGTTTCTTTTTTTTTTTTCTGGTTTTTGTTCTTTTTTTTTTTTGTTGCTTGGAGGAGAAGACGGCTGGGTGATGGAGAGGGGATCGAAGCTTGAGGGGGGAGTCAATGGCAGGGGCAATTTCGGACCTGCAACTCGAAGTTGCAGGTCGTGGAGGGAGGCTTGGCGGTGATCAGGTAGGGGCGATCCTATCCTCTTCCTTCTTCTTCTTCTATCTTCCTTTTTCTTTTTTTTTTCTTTTCTCTTTGTTTTTCTTTTCTGTAATTTTTTTTTTTTTGATAAAGAGAGGACGAAGAAACGAGATCAATGGAGATTGTGGAGGGAGCTAACGGCTGGTAAGATTGCGGGCCGTAAACTTGCAGGTGGAGGCGCTATTCACATCAAGGCAGCGTGGAGACATGGGGGAGTTTTCTTGTTGGTTCACCCAGCAAGAAGGAAAGTTGGTGACGGCTAGGAAGAAAGAAGAGATCGAGGTGGTGAAGAGAAAGCCATCCACACCAGCTAACGTGGAAGGGTTTTGGACGTGGAGAAGAGATGGGGGAGATAGTGAGTTGCAGACTGCAGCTCGTTGAAAGAAGATGGAGAGGGCGACTCCGTTAGAGAAAGTGGTGAGAGAGAGTTGAGATGGAGAGCATGAGATGGAGAGAATGAGATTAGGGTAAAAACGTGGAGAGTTATTTTTGGAGGAGGCGTATCCATGCAAAGGGAAAGAGTGGGTTTCCTTTTTTGGAGGAAACGGTTTGGGCCAAAATAGAAATCAGGGAGGAAGAGAGACGGTCAAGAGAGAGAGAGCTCACTTCTCTTTCTCCTCTTGTGGACCACACTATGTGATGGGCAGCAAATACATGAGAATTAATCCCATGCATTTTCAAATGGCTTGGCCTCTTTACACATTGCTAAGCCCATGGGCCCTTACCTTAGCACTTCAGCAAGTGCATGGCTGCCCCCCTTACCTCATGGCCTTGCTGCCACCCTTGCAATATGGACCCCACTTTAGCAACTTCAGCTTCTACTTGTCTTTTCCTTTCCTTGGTCCAACTTGTCCTCTCCCCAATTAGGTAAGATGCACCCTATCAATACCTCCAATGGAGGATATTTCTTTGTGTAGTGGACTATCCTTCCACCCTCTTCTTCATTAGGTAGGATATTATCCCATGCATCTTTAGCTTCTTGTCCATTGGAGTTTAATTTTTGGTTCTAGGATATGGGCTTGGGCCCATTGAAGCTAATGAGAAGTTGTTCTCCACAAAACTATCAAGATCTTTTGAATTTCATGTTGTCTCATGCTATGAGGTCACCACTCACCCTGCAACTTGTATAGCCTTGGCCCACATATATCTTTGGCTCGTTACCTCGGCCAATCCATGGAATCATGTGTAGCAATTTGTGTGTCCACTGGCTCTTTGATTATCCTTTGGCTCGGCCTACTCTTGGCCCATATCTTCTTGCCTTAGCTTGCTTGGCTATTTCAGCTTTGATAATGACTTTTGTGGTCGATTTTGGGCCCGCATGCCATCAACATTTCCCAATTAGTGCTTCTGCGATAGAAAAATCGCGTAATGAGAATGACTTCGCATGTGGGTCAAATAAATGCGTATGAATACATGCGAATATACCATTTTAACCAAAAAAATGTGTTCTACGGAATGAGAGAAACTCTGACGTAGAAATGTTGATAAAAAATGCAGTTTTACGTAGGAGAGTGTGATAACCCTAGAAGAATAATTGCTTAAAATAAGCACTTTTGAGCGAATATCAACAATACTTATACAAATAAGGGTCGTCCCAAGAGTAGTACTTGACTCTTGCTAGGAATTGACTTCTGTCCTGTTTTGACTAGTGTAAGGCATTTCTTCAGTAACAAGGTACTTGACAATGTCAACATACCAAGGATTAACAGAGATAGCGAATAGTCGTTCATCTGGAAAGGTCTCATGGATGGGCTGGATGTCGAAGGATGACTCTAAAGTAAGTTTAGACAAGTGATCAGCCACTACATTTTCAATTCCTTTCTGGTTCTTAATCTCGAGGTCGAATTCCTGCAGTAATAAAATCCATCGGATTAGGCGAGGCTTGGTTTCCTTTTTCGACATGAGAAAACGAAGGGATGCATGATCAGTGTATACTACCACCTTAGTGGCTAAGAGATACGGACGAAATTTATCAAGGGCTAAGACTACCGCTAGGAGTTCTTTCTCAGTGGTAGAGTAATTCATTTGGGCAGAGTTAAGAGTTTTGCTCGCGTAGTTGATAATGTGTGATCTTTTGTCAACTCTCTGCACTAGAACGGCTCCTAAAGCATAGTCAGAAGCATCGCACATTACCTCGAAAGGTAGAGTCCAGTCCGGGGACAGATAATGGGTGCAGTAGTGAGCTCAATTTTGAGACACTCAAATGCCTTGACACAGTCAGCATTAAAGTCGAAAGGACTATCTTTAGCTAGAAGATGGGACAGAGGTCGAGCGATTTGAGAGAAGTCCTTGATGAATCGTGATATTCGCTCAAAAGTGCTTATTTTAAGCAATTATCCTTTTAGCGTTATCGCACTCTCCTACGTAAAAGGCTCTATTTATCTACATTTCTACGTAAGAGTCTCTTCTGTTGCGTAGAACACACTTTTTTGGACGAAATGGTATATTTGCATGCATTAAACACATTTTTAGAAGTTTAGATATTAAGCCGTTCTGATTAAGTCTCATTACGCGCTTCTTCTATTGCAGGAAACCCTGATTGGATGATTCTCGAGACTTGTGGGCCCACATGGATCATGAAAGCCCATTATTAAAGCTTAAAGAGTCCACAGGCTATGTCTAGAAGATATGAGCCTATTACGGGCTGAACAAGGGGATCGAAGAGCTGGCCCAAGGAACCACGAGAGCGGGAGAGCTGATAACCAAGAGAATGACCAAAGCATTTAAAGCCACATCAAATGATGGCCTGCGCTACTGGCAAAGCTCAAGTGAAGAACAATTGAAAACCAGGGTTCATGACCCTCTGCCAATACTTTTTCTGATATTTTCTCTCTCATCTCTCCTTATTCTCTCTCTCTTCATCTCTCGGTCCTCGAATCTATTGACCTAACCCCAGAACTCCTGCCCATTGGCTCTGTCTCATCTCCCTTAGCTTTCTGACCATGGATCTTCCATCGGGCCGTTGGATCTCTATAGATCGCCATCTGATCTATCAATTCTATGCATCCGACCATCCGATCGTGCCTCAGATCATTCGATCATCCATCCTATCACCCACCCGATCTCCATTGTAAAATCTCAATCTCTAGAACTCGGTTGATCCTATGGTTGATTGTAGATGAGAGAGAGCAGAGTGGTTGATTGTAGATGAGAGAGAGCAGAGCTCGATCTCCGAGGAAAGAAAAATGCATTTTTCTCCCCTGGCAACCAAACGCACCCTAACCCACATCCATCGAGCCCTGTGGCCCACTATCCTACTGACTTGACTTCTGGCCCAAGGCCGATGCACTCTGGGCCCACATTTTTTTAGCGTTCCCATGTGGCCAATCATGGGCTTACATGTGGCGATTGGTCCCTGAGCCCTTTATCATTGCAATAACCTATGATTATCATGGATCCCAAAGCGACCCAAGTCCATGAGCCCAATGTCCTGTTAGTCCTTGCATTACCTGATGGCCCACGGCCCCTAGAGGACCGCTCACGCTCAGCCCGCTCCCATAAAGCCCATCTTTTTGGAAAAATTAAGGAGGGAGAGAGAGACTTTTTCTCTCACTTCATCCACGGTTTCTAAAACCGTTAAGGGAGCCTAAGCTCCTCCCTTTATAAAGGAAACTAACCCTAGGGAGCGCGACTCTCTCCCCCCTCTCTCCCTTCTCTTTCTCCTTTCTCTTCTTTTTCTTCTTCTTCCTTCCTCTTCCGGCGACCTTTCTCCGGCGAGCTGGTGGCGCTCCTCCTTCTTCTTCTTCTTCTTCTTCTTCTTCTTCTTCTTCTTCTCCTCCTTCTTCTTCTTCTTCTTCTTCTTCTTCTTCTTCTTCTCCTCTTCCTCCTCCTCTTCTTCTTCTTCGTCTTCTTCTTCTTCTGCATCGTCGCCGGAGTTGCAGACAGCAACTCCGGTCGTCGTCTTCACACACCACCGCCAGCACGTCCTTCTCCCCCTCTCCTCCTATCCTTCTTCTTCCTCTTCGTTTTCTTCTTCTTCTTATCCTCAGTCTTCTTCTTCTTCTTCTCCTTTAATTCCACCGGAGTTGCAGGTGCAACTCCAGTCGTCTTCTACAGCGAGAAGCTCGCCGGAAACATGCACAGTAACCAGCTGCTGTTCTCCTCTCCACCACCGTTCTTCTTTTGACTGATTCACGTCCCAAACCGTCTCTCTTTTTCCTCTCTTCCACTTCTTCCTCGCCTGCCACAGCGCCAACACCCTCACACGAACCACCAGACCACCACCGCCTGCGTGCACCGCCTTCCTCCGCCTACTGCAGTTGTGCACGCACCACCGCGTGCTCCTGCTACTTCTGTCCGCCCGTGCGTGCTCCCCACCACAGTCTCCTCCCTTCCTCATGTGTTTTCGGCGTTTAAGCCGGCCAATGCCACTCTAAAACGCACCACCACCCAAAGCTCCGCCCAAGCGACCTCCAGCAACGTTGCTGGTGTTGCATAACAGCAACCCTTCACCACCAACGTGCATCCTCTCCGCCCTCCTCTTCTCCTTCACGAGGTGTAGCCCGTGAGCACCTCACTTCGTGACTGGGGAGCGCACCAGCAACCCTTCACCACCAACGTGCATCCTCTCCGCCCTCCTCTTCTCCTTCACGAGGTGTAGCCCGTGAGCACCTCACTTCGTGGCTGGGGAGCGCACTAGCAACCCTTCACCACCAACGTGCATCCTCTCCGCCCAACCCTCTTGGCCAAACGACCACATGGATGCACACCACGCCGTTTCATGGCCGATCATCCCTCTTTAGTTGCTGGCCAATCCTTCGCCGAGTAAGTGTTTGAATCTCAATCTCTCTCTCTAGTTTCTATCTCTACCTCTCTTTAGTTTTTCTCACTTTCTCTCTAACATTCTCTCTCTCTCTAGGGTAGTTCTCTCTCTAGATTTCTCTATCTATTTCTCTCTTCGCTACATAGTTTCTCTCTCTAGAATAGCCTTCTTGATAGTTCTCTCTCTCTAGAAATACTCCCTCACTTCATTTTCTCTCTCTAACTCTCTCTAGAATTTTCTTCCTTAAAATTGCTTTTTAGTTTATCTTATTGTATGCTATTTTCGATTCAAGCATTGTAATAAACATTTGATCACTGAATGATGAAGTTTGTTTTTATCTATTATTTCTTGTGATGGTCCGTCAGTTTTTGTTCTTACTCGCGCTAATCCGACTAATCCCGAGTGCGGATCGACATCCGACACAAGCCACTGTGCAAAATTGCTAATTTTACAGGTCAAAAATCTCGGATAACTACAAATATTGTTGAGATTAGGGTTTCCGTACCAACGACGCGGAAAAATCCTACTTTCAATGCCCTTCTTCACTTTGTCGAGTGGGCAAGGTCGAGATGATATCGATTTTTACTTTGTCGATCTCAATGCCCTTATGGGAAATGACATGTCCCAGGACAATGCCCTTCTTCACCATGAAGTAGCATTTCTCCCATTTGAGGACAAGTCGCTTGTCCTGACAACGTTGAAGTACGAGCCCTAGATGGTTGAGACAGTCATCAAAGGATGACCCAAAGACTAAGAAGTCATCCAATAAAGACTTCGAGGAATCTTTCCACCATGTCAGAGAATATGCTCATCATACACCGTTGAAAGGTCGCGGGTGCATTACAGAGGCCAAAGGGCATGCACTTGTAGGCAAAAGTGCCAAAGGGACAGGTGAAAGTTGTCTTCTCGTGATCCTCAGGGGCGATGGGTATTTGATTATACCTTGAGTAACCATTGAGGAAGTAGTAGTAGGAGTGACCTACTAGTCTCTCCAACACCTGGTCTATGAAGGGTAAAGGAAAATGGTCATTCCTAGTGTTGGTGTTGAGTCGTCTGTAATCGATGCAGATTCTCCACCCTTTCTTCAAGCGCTGGGTGACCATTTCCTTGTTCTCATTTTTCACAACTATGAATCTTGCCTTTTTAGGAACGACATAAATAGGACTCACCCATTTGCTGTCGGAGATGGGGTAGATGATACCCGCATCTAACAGTTTGAGGACCTCATCCCTGACTACTTCCTTCAAGACGGACTTCAACCTCTTCTGGTGTTCTCGAGAGGTTTTGGATTCATCCTCGAGATAGATGTGATGTTGGCACACCGATGGATCTATGCCTCGAATATCATCTATGATCTACCCTATCGCAGATTTGTGCTCGTTGAACAGCTCAAGAAATTTCTTACGTTCACGGGCAAACAAAGCGGAAGCAATAATGACAGGGTAGGTTTCCTTAGGGCCAAGATAGGCATAGGAAAGATCTGTGGGAAGAGGCTTGAGCTCCAATGTCGGAGCAGATGGAGTGGAAGAATGTGTCTCAGAAGACACAGATAGAAGAGGTTTCACCTTGGTAAGTAAAAGGAGGATAGGTTCTTTGGCCATGGTTATCAGAGGCTCGAACTCGATGAGTGGAGCGGGGATCTCTATCAGTGGAGCAGTCTCCAAAAGATCATTGAGATCAGAAATGTTGATTATGTGGCAAAGTCAGCTCCAAAGTGTTCTAGACACTGCTTAAGAATATCTTCGGTGGAGTCCGGGATTATACTCTCAACGGCACACATTTCATCGGCCACATCGCGATCGGCATCCTGTTGCATTAGACGAAAGATATTGACCTCAGCTTTGAGGTTTTCGAAAGCAATGGACATGTTTCCGTCCCGACACCCGATGTGTGCATTCGCGGTGACAAAGAAGGACGGCCTAAGATGACCGGAATGCGATTATCCTGACACGGCTCGGTGTCGAGAATGATAAAGTCCAAAGGATAATAAAAGTTAGCGACTTTTACTAGGACATCTTCAATGATTCCTCTTTGAACCTTGATGGACTGATCAGCCAATTTCAGGGTGACATTGGTAGGCTTCATATCTTTCAGTCCTAACTGCTGATATACCGAGAACGGTATGAGATTGATGCTAGCCCCTAAATCTAGTAAGGTTGCGCAGCTAAAATTGTCTCCAATTTCCCATTGGATAGTTGGGCTACCCGGATCCTTGTGTTTGATCACACTGTTGCATTGAATGAATGCGGTAGCTTTTTCGGCCAAGAAGGCAGCTTTGGGTACATGTGTACGCCGCTTGACTGTGCACAAGTCCTTGAGGAATTTGGCATAGGAGGGGATTTGCTTGATAGCAGAAAGGAATGGGATATTTATCTGGATGTCTTTAAAGACGTCTAAGATCTCTGAGAATTGTTGATCCCGCTTATCTTGGACAAGTCTGTTGGAAAGGGAGGCTTTACTTGATAAATGAATTTATCTTTAACCTTAGATTTCTGCACAGGGATATCTGATGTTGGTACAGAGGTAGAGGAAGCAGAGGTAGGATTAGGACTAGTTTTCTCTGTGCGAGTGATGGGTGCTGGAGTTGGCACCGGCGGTGGTTGGACTCCCATGTCCACAGTTTTTCCTAACCGTAGGGTGGTTACAGCTTGCACCTCCCCTTGGTAGTTCTCATTCTGGCTCTGAGATTGGGAACCGATCTCATATACTGCTCCTTTGGCATTTCCTTTTGGGTTAGCAATGGGTTGGCTAGGGAAGATACCTTTAGCTTTCTCAGCTTCCAAGTTGCCTAAGCGTTGCTCTAGATGAAGCATGGATTGTTGTTGCTATTGCTCTAGGCATTGCATAAATTGTTGTTGTTGAGTAACGAGTTGAGCTAGAAGGTCTTCAATACCGGATTTGGGGATCGACTGTTGGGGGGCAGCTAATGGGAACTGAGACACCAATTCTCGACTAGAGCTCATCGGGGCATTATAGATGTAGGATGGAGAAGTAGTGGGGACAATCTGTTGGTTCTGAAAGGTCTGTGGGACTCTTTGCTAACTTTGAAATGTGCTTGGTTGTCTAGAGTACTGACCCTGTTGGAACTGCTGGTTTTGAGTAGATGGGTACTGACTCTGCTGGTACTGACCCTGATTGAATTGCCTATTGGGTTGATTAAACCCAGGAGGATACATGCTTTGAGGCTGACGCTGAGGTTGAGCTTGCAGTTGAGTAGACTGAGGCCTCCAAGAGAAGTTAAGGTGGTTTCTCGTGTCAGGATGATAAGATTGACTATACGAGTTCTGAGTAGGTGGTTTGTATGTGCTGAAAGCACAAACTTCTTCCTGAAGAGGAGTGGACCATCCTTCATTCAAAGGACGATGCTCAGTAGTATGGGAGGGTTGCAGACAAAGGGTGCAGGATTCCATGGGGCTCTCGTGTCCCACGTGCATGACTGGGGTAGATTGTTGAGTAGGCTTTTGTACCGAGACAGCCAGTGCCAAGACTAACTTGCTCAACTCTTGAATGACAGATCGAAGCTCAGTATCAGCTGTAGCATCATGTCCCTTGGTTGTCTTTTGGACCGAAGTGGCTCGACTGAACTTTGAGTCAGTCATCCAATGTTGAGAGTTTTCTCTTAACTCTCCCAAGAATTTGTATGCATCGGTCGGAGTTTGGTGTAGGAATTTTCCCTGTCACATTGACTCTACCATGGTCCGGGACTCATCAGTAAATCCCTTGTAGAAGATGTGGACAAGATTGCCCTTGTCGATGCTATGGTGGGGATACTTAGTCAGGTAGTCTTGGAATCTATCCCACGCTTCGAAAAATTTCTCATCGGACTTCTGTCGGAAGTCCTGGATGAGTTGCTTCATCTGGTTGGTCCGAGTCATGGGGTAGAATTTCGACATGAATTTTTTCACTAACTCTTTCCAACTGTTGATTGAATCAGCGGGTAAGAAGTAGAGCCAATCTGAGGCTCGGTCTTTGAGTGAGAATGGTAAAACTCGCAGACGTACATTGTCATCATCAAGGTTCTGATTCTTGAAAAGTAGGATAACATGTTGAAATTCCCTAATATGGGAATATGGGTCTTTTCTTGGGAGACCGCGAAAGGTTGGCAACATTTGGATTGCCTATGGCCTGATCTCAAACTGTACCGCCGTAGTAGGTGGGAAAACAATGCATGTGGGCGGACTGGTAGAGATAGGGGCAAACGTCTCAATAAGAGGTCGTTCGACTGCCATGACTACAAAGGTAGTAGTACTGGGGGAGGCGGGTGGGGAAAGAGATGGGGAAGGATTCAGTGGAGGATCCACTGTAGGTATGTGATTCTCAGATCGACTCAAGCATTTGTTCGGACGAGTCCAAACAGGCATACGCTGATGAAGCAAGCTCTATACTTGGCAAAAAGTTGTCAGAGAGGAACACTATCCTAAATGATGCACACCAAGCACAGATAATCCTATTTTAATCAATCAGGATATATTTTAGGAATTATCTTGTTAGTTTTGGGGCTAGAGTAGATTATGACAGTGGGCGGACCACTGGTTTATCTTTTAACCGCCGGACTAACTGTTTGTACTCAGAGGTTCTCACTAGGCTACACTCTTCAGAGCGAATTCTTTAGTACTAACTCTAGTCAACAACAAGGCAATCCGAAGCCTAGATAGACGTGCGGCACAATGGCTGTCTTAAGTACGTCCCAGACTAACCGGATTGGTCAAGTGTTTGAGAAGAGTGTTCCCTCGGGTTAAGCTAGGGTTGGTGAATGTTCCTAGTCCACACGCAACTAACTATCGAATAGTCCAAGATGCCATGTCGAGCTCAGTGTACTTGAGTAGTAGGGACTTATGTGTGTGTTAGACAACAGGGACCCTCGCTCGTGGTCTTATTTCGATTGGATGTTAAGTGAGTTCGCTTGGTGTGGATTATTCCTCGAACACCAAGCTAATGGGCTCTACATCTTGATTCTTTTTAATTAAATGGAGCCTTGTGATCAAATCAGTTGGAATGATGGGGTGGGTGATGAAATTCCACCAGTTACAATTTTGGAGCTGGGTCTGCTCTCTTAGAGTTGATTGATTAATGGCCACACCACGCAAGTTGAGTAAGTTGGTGCTAAAAAGCAAATAGACATGCGGCACAATAAGCACCCAATCGCGCAGTATCGCACTCAAGGCGAGGATAGAGACTTACCTCCCATGGGCCATGCCATGGGTCGCCTCCATGGAATAGGGAGGGGTATCCTAGTTGGCTTGGGCCCGACTCCACCTCTTTGAGCTTTCACTCCTAACCCACACTGGATCGTATGCTGCAGAAAAGTTAGATCGCACGGTCTAGGTATTTGGGATTCTATTTGGAAGATCCTTGCCTTTTTAGGGTTCATAGAGCACGTATTGGATTTAGGCAAGTTTTTGAATTAATTTCCAAGTTCGAGATGGGTCAAAATTTAGGAACTCCCAGATGAAAAATACCTAGATTGGAAAGTTTCCCGAACTGTGAAGATCTTCCAAGAAATATGTGATTGCGAGATCCCTTACAATTTTGAAAAATTTTCCAACATTGAAATTCTGTTAGATTGGGGGTATTTCCTTTTGTAGACTTTTCCAAATTCGGAGGATTTCTAAAGAAAGAAATTTCTCTAAAGTGGAAACTTCTAAGAGAGGAAACCCTAATTTAGCAAAGTTTCAAGATTTTAGAATCTTTCCAAAAATCGCAAATTCTTGATTGGTGATTTCTTAAAATCTGCAGAATATAAAACCTTAATTTTTTTGAATTTTGAATTTTTAATTTTTAATTTTTTTGGTATTTTTCACTTACTCTATGGTTTCTAAAAAACCCTAGAACAATATCTAGCAGTTTATATGGAAAGTAGTAAAATTCTTAAATTATTACAACTTTGCACTCGGCCTTCCGAGACATTAAAAATAGTAATTTAAAAGACAACTAAAAATCACTAAAAACCCAAATCTCAATACATTTGTAATTTATCCGAGTTTTTATCCTGCAAAAATATGAACTTTGTATAGGGATTCATATCAGATGTCGATCCGCTCTCGGGGTTAGTTCGCGTGATTCATGAAAATAAAATGACGGATTTTTATTAGAAATTTGTACTAAGGAAGATGGAGGGGTGAGAGTGGTGGTTTAAGGTGTGCTTGATAATTGTATGAGAGCTATGAAATCACTGATCTGAGTAGCATAAAGTGACCACTATAATTGAAATACTATAAAATTTGAATTGAAATTAAGTATTAACCCAAAATAATTCTTACAATGATCATGATTGAAACCTTATACTAGAAAGCAATAACTTGACTAAACTAGAGAGAGAAAGAAGAGAGAAAAACTAAAGAGGGAGAAAGAGAGGAAAAGGTTAGAGAGAGAAAAGCACCATTTAGAGTAAGAAAGAAGATGAGGGCTTACCAAGAATGGCCAAGACCCAAGTTAGGGGAGATTCGAGCCGTGGAGCGCCTGCAAGAGGTGGAGCGATGAAGTCTTGCAACATCTTAATGCAGCATCGTCTTCATCTAAAGAGCTTAACGACTTGACCGTTGGTGGATGGGGGCAGGCGGTACTGGTTTGTGATGCAGCCAGGAGTGTAGAAGAAGGTGCTGGGTTCCTCCATGTTGACTGCAACAATGGAGATGAGGGGAGCTGCTAGACGGCGCACACCAGCAAGTAAAATGGAGGAGGTGCAGACCGCCTCCTCCTTTATTCTTCTTCTCCTTCTTTTCTTTTATTTTCTTTTTTATTTTCTCCTTTTCTTCTTTTAAAGAGAACCGGTTTTGGAGAATGAGACGAGCCGTTAGAGGAGAAAGATGAAAGGAGCGTGGTGGAGCAACTGGTACACGGTGCAGCCCGGTTGAGTTGGTGGATGGATGGGGTGTATGCAGGGAAGATGGTTAAGGAAAGATGGGGTAGTCCAAAAATGTGGAGAGAAGATCAGGAATTAGAAGGGGGGGTTTTTATATAGGGACCGTGGGTTTCTGTTCTTGAAACCCATGGTTTCTAAAATTTTAAAATGTTTTTCCCCCTCCATTTGGTAGGAACCGTGGGTTCCTACATTAGAAACCCACGGTTTCTAAAAGTTTCAAAAACTTCTCCTTCTCCTTTTGGAAAAACCAAAGATTCCCCCCCTTTTTTTTATTTTATTATGAAAATATTTAAAATCTTTCCCAAAAATTACTCTCCTTTCCTTTTTAGAAACTGTTTCCTATTTATGCCAGGCATATGGGTCCCACCGAGTGGCTGGGCCGTGGGTAATGGGTTCGCCCTTTGGCCCATGTGATAAAATGGTGATGGCCACGAGATTCTAAGATAATGTGATGGATGATCAGGTGAATTTTCAATGATCGGATGGTAGAAGTGGGTGGTGATGATCAGGTGGATCATCGGATGGTGGAGATGGGCCAAGGTAGACTGTAGAATTGAGTAATCGAGGAAGGAAAGAGGATCGGATGATTTGGATTGTGAGTAGAAAGAGAATGAGGATCTAGAGGGAGGAGAGAGAAAATATTATAAAATTAAAGAGAAAATGCTAGCAGAGGGTCTTGAACCCTGGTTTTTGACTTGATCTTCTACATGCTTCACCAACTGAGTAAGCACTCGCCTTGTGTTGGTTTATAAGCTTTTATCTCCTTAGTCTATTCTTTGAGGGTTTGTCTCTCCTTCTCTCTTGATCGTCCCTCGATTCTTTTGACTTTTTGACTCTTCCCGTCTTTGGCCTATATCTTCTCATCCTCAGCCTGTTGGCTCTTGAGCTTTGATCCTAGGTTCTGAAAGTTAATTGTGGGCCCACGTTCTATCAAAATTGCCTGATTAGTGCTCCTACGATAGAAAAATCGCGTAATGAGAATGACTTCGCATGTGGGTCAAATAAATGCGTATGAATGCACGCGAATATACCATTTTAACTAGAAAAGTGTGTTCTACGTAATGAGAGAAACTCTTACGTAAAAATGTTGATAATTATGGTAATTTTACGTAGGAGAGTGTGATAACATTAGAAGGATAATTGCTTAAAATAAGCACTTTTGAGCAAATATCAGTGAGAAAGATTCAAATATTCTAGGCTTGTTTTCCATATCCACTTGGGTATTTGATATTGGATCATGTTGTTGGAGAAGCTTAACTCAATCAACTCCCTTTGATTTATCAAGAATTTTGGAAATTTACTTTGGTTGCAGGAAGAGAAATAAAACTATTGAAAGTTTGGCATGGGAGAAATGATATCCTCAGTGCTAATCGACAAAAGTTTATTACACGAAAGACTGAGCATGGAAAGTTTGTTGAGATTCTCAAACATGTGTGGGTCCAAGGTACCACTAAAGTTGTTGGAAGAAAGAATGAGGTTTTCCAGTAGGTTTCCGAGTTTGAAGAATGATGTTGGAATCGGCCCTTTCAGCTCATTATCGCTCAAATCAATAGTGATCAACAATGAAGAAGATGTATTATGGAACACTTCTAGTTCTCCACTGAGTCGATCTTGGCTAAGATGCAACCTCTCCAAATATTTGTATAACTGAGATAGAGTTCTCTCAAACTAGACAAGTTTTGGACAAGTGTTCTCAAGTTGGAGTGTTCAAGTTCCAAGTAATTTCAGAGAGATCAAGAGAAACCAAATTGGTGAGCCGAGAGATTTCTAATGGGATTTGACTAGAGAAAACAGAATTAGAGAGGTTGAAATGAGTCAAACTCACAGGCGATCAAACACAGAAGGGATGGAAGAGTCATTGAAGTCGTTATCAGCGAGGTTGAGTGGGTAGAGGTGACGAAGCTAGAAGAGACTGTTGTTGGAATCGATTGAACCAAAAAGCCAACTGTTAGACAAGTTGAGGGTGATCACGTTCCCAGTATCCTCATCGCATATGACGCCAACCCAGGTGCAACAATCGGTTCCATCCTTCCAAGATGTGACCTTTGGGTACGAAGGATTGTAATACGAAGGAGTGTAATATGAAGCTTTCTTCTGTATAGAAAAGCTTTGCTTCAGCTGCAGTAAAGCTGAGCTCTGGTCATGGAGGCATAGTAAGAGGAGGAATTGAAGTATTATGAGAAGATATCTCATTCTCATTATTACTAAGTGTGCGCGGTAGAGATGGATGTTTAAGCCCCTGAATGGCTGCCATTGCTTTACAGGCGATTCGTGAACTAGTAAGAGTAAACTTTGATCCTAACCCTTTCAAAATATGAAGTGATACTCTTCCAAGACTAATCATGACGCATGAAAGTTTGGCAGAAATTTTTTTTTGCTCCAGTCAATGCTAGCCCTAAGTATCGCTATGTAGTGCATGTTTTTGGGCCCACTAACCACCCCACTAGCCCTAAGTATCGTTATGTAGTGCATGTTTTTGGGCCCACTAACCACCCCACTAGCCCTAAGTATCGTTATGTAGTGCATGTGCATGTTTTTGGGCCCACTAACCACCCCACTAGCCCTAAGTATCGTTATGTAGTGCATGTGCATGTTTTTGGGCCCACTAACCACCCCACTAGCCCTAAGTATCGTTATGTAGTGCATGTTTTTGGGCCCACTAACCACCTGGATGTTTAGATATACCCACCCAAAAAATGAAAACCCTCATTGGTTATGTAGCCATTAGATTTTGGCACTTTTTTAAGAGTGATTCTATCCATTAATCAATCTGATTTTTGGTGTGTATATCCACCAAGGGTGACCTAAACATCCTGCTGTCAGTGGGCCCAGAAAAATGTGTTAGGTAGGGCCACTGATCCACGAGCTGTTCTACGATACAAAATTCTGTATCAAAATTAAGATATAGAAGTCCCTCAAAGTGCCATGTGGCGTGTTCTCTTGGCCCAGTGACCCCATCAATGGTTGGTCCACATCTTGGTGGACCTACACACAAAAATCTGCATGATTGGTGATTTCTAGCCGTTAGATACGAGTACTTTTTCATCATGGGCTTTATGAACAGGCCTATGGGTTGGTTTCAAGCCCATGACAAAAAATGCTCAAATCCAATAGCTAGAAATCATCAATCATGCTGATTTTTGGTGCGTAGATCCACCAAGGTGTGGACCAACCATTGCCACTGGGCTAGAAAGTGGCACTTTGAGAAACTTCTGTATTAAAATTTTGATTTAGAATTCTTTGTCATAATTTTTCCTTGATAGACTGGTGCAAAATAGCCAAAAAACAGCCAATGAAAAAGTTCAAATATAATCCAGTCAGGTTGATTTTTTGTGCATAGGTTCACCAAGGGATGGGCCAAGCATTGACCGGCCAGTAGGTCCAAAGTGTTACCACATTTTTGAGTGGTAAAGTAAAGATGCTGACGTTGATGTAATAATAGTGTGTAAAATCATAGTGGGTGAACTCTTTAAACCGAGGTTTAAAGGAGGCCATTTTAATGGTGAAACGGACTGGGTGTGTTACCGTTAAAACGGCCGTTAAAATGGATTGAAACGACCAGGGGGCAAAAATAGAATTTAATGGATTTTAACGGAATTTAACGGAAAAAATGGCGTCGAAATTCAAAATTTGAAATTGAAAATTAAAAAAAAAAAACGTAATTTAACGGATTTAACGGCCGTTAAAATGAAAAAATGGCCTGTTTTTGTAAGTGTAAAAATGGTTTTTAACGTAACGGGCATGAGCAAATTTTTTCTCCATTCTTTCAGTCAACACCCACATGCTTTTGTCGGCCAATGACATCTATGTGATATATTTTCCTCAGCGGTTCCGTCCGTTCCTTGTTGCAAATTGTGTGATCAAACAAGGTAATTATTAGGAAGATATAAGGAACAATGGGACGTGGACGGGTTTGTTCAATGGGAGAATGAAAAATAGGCAACTCGACCTCCGAGTCTTCTCGAAGGAGATGACTGGTCTATGGAAAATAATGGCCGGGAGGAGCCACATGGGAGAACTTTGCTAACGTACATCTCATCAATGTTGATGATAGATTACAGTATGAGCCATGTGGCACACTTGTAGAGACCAATGACCATATGGGTGTTTGCCCACCCCTTGCTGAACCTACATACTAAAAATCAGACTGATAGTGATCGATTTCAAACCTTTGATCTTTGTACCCTAAATAATGCTCAAATACCACGATTCAACCCATGAAAATGGCACCAATTAAATGCTTAGAAATCACTAATCAGGCTAATTTTGGTTTGTAGGTCCATCTAGGGTTGGGCCAAACATCCATACTATCAACGATCTCTAAGAATGTACCACGTAGCTTGACTGTGGTCTATGGAAAAGAGGCGACGAGGAGGGGGCCACAAGGTGAGTTGACTTTAGAGTCTTCTTTTATATATTGATCATTGACTCAACACATTTACCATGTTTCTAATGGATTCATTACATACGAACATCCGTATGAGCCACGTTGTATACTCTTTGAGACATAGCCTGACGTAGCGGATGCGTGAAGTTAATCGAGAAAACATCCAAGGAAGAAGATCACCATCTTCAACCAAAGAAAAACCTTGAATCCACAAGGAGAAAAGAGCAATAGAATTCTGAATAAAAACTGTGATTCATTATTTCGTCCAATGCCAACCTATTTTTATAAGACAAATGAGTAAAGAAATAGAAAGCAACTAAAACTCTAAAACTGTTAAAAATAGAAATTTTCTCCGATAGTAAAACCTACTCAAAATAGAAATCTTAATTCGACCAAAACCTTCATCCTAACCGTAAAATTACGAAATTACGAAATTACTAAAAATGGTTAACTTTGACCTTGAAATGGCAATTTGACCCCCCTTAAACTATGAAATTTGGCTTAAATCTCAAGAACTGAAAGATTTGAATGTTTCGATAGATCTCGTCGAGAGCTTGAATTTGTACCTATAATTCAACCCATATGGAGTTATGGGCTTTGAGGCCCATTTATTATGGTATTTTAGGCTTCCGAGTAGACATCTTAGCCTCGAGTCAATCCATGAACTATTCCACAATCCATTCTATGTCATAGCCTAATTGGCAATTAATTTCTGGTTGTTGGATCTGAGTAACCCAAATAATGCTCAAATCCCATGGTTGAAAATCAACCCATGAAAAGACTCAAATCCAAATCGTTACAACTCCCCAATCAGGCTGATTTTTCTTTAAAGACTTTTTTCTTCTCTTCGGAAAGTCATAGACTTTTCTATATAGACTATATTTGGCATTTTTTTCTTCTTCATGCAAGAAAAATAGTTAAAAGGTAGCAAACGTCAATGTGATGATGCTGCAAGTAAAGTAAGAGCAGCTCCAACGCTAGAATGCCAAAAGGCCCTCTCAATTCTATATTTTGAGACAGCTACAGTGCCATTTTGCTTATTTTAGCGCAGTATGCTCCAATGGTGCAATGCTATATCTCAATGCTAGTCATTTTCATACGTTGATTTTAACATGGGAATTTGAACAATAATTGGGGTTCAAGATCGAAGGTTTGAAATCACTAATCAGGCTGACTTTTGGTTTGTAGGTCCACCTATGGATTAGCCAAACATCCATACGGTCAGCATCCTCTAAAAAAATGACACATGAACTGCTTTTCAGCCAATCATATGCTGATTTTAGCCGTAGGATATTGAGCATTATTTGGGGTACAAGATCCAAAGGTGTAAATGGTCCAAAGAGTCAAAACCCAAAAAGCTATCATAGCACAGGATAGCACGGTGGAATAGCACAGTGTTGGAGATGCTCTAAAGTAACTTTTGAATGGTCTTTGGACGAGCATCCTACTTAAAAGTTCTAAAACTCAAACTGATGGAGCACGTTCTTTTGAATGGTCCCACAATTTCTACCTATGACATCTTGGACCAAAGTTTGTCTTGATCAGCTGGGTTTTCCCCATTTTTACTAAAAATAACTAAAATCTAGACTTCTGAGTCGATGCTGACTCGTGAGTAAAACTTCTATCACAACAAATTGTAAATCACACAATCACAAGCCAATGAGTTCTCGGCACGTACACAAGTGCTTTTGCAACATACCCATTGTGGGGGATAAAATCTGTTGACACGTGGACGTATGCGATTGTGCCATGTGTCACATGCTTCGACTGACACGTGGTTTGCCGTAAACTTGGAATTGGAAAAACTTCACTGGGGACTTCGGATACCTTGAACTCGTCAGATCCAATGAAAAATTGACCTCGGGTACCTCGGATGACTCGGGTACCTTGGACTCGTCGGATCCAATGACAAATTGACCTCGGGTACCTCGGATGACTCGGGTACCTCGGACTCGTCGGATCCAATGACATATTAACCTCGGATACCTCGGGTACCTCGGATCCTATTGCAATATGACCTCAGGGGTACCTCGGATACGTCGGGTACCTCGGATCCTATTGCAATATGACCTCGGGTACCTCGGACACCTCGGGTCCAATGAAATGTAACCTCGGATCCTCGGGTGATACTTACTGATTTTGCCATTTGATCTTAGGCACCTTATTCGGGATCCTCGGAAGTCTCGGATATGATATTCGGTAACCTCGAAATTACCTTTAGACTTGGAGAGTTACTATGGAAAGACACATGGTGAATTCTTACTTGTTCATATAAAATATCTACATAAATATCTAGCTTTGAATACTATAAATAGCAGCATTTGCTACAGTTGTAGGGGAGGATTTTGGGAGATTAAAGCTTGATCATAAATTTTACTCAGAAGACTGACTTAAGCATCGGAGGCTCATTTGGTGGAATTCCACCACATTGAGTTATTTGCAGGATCATCCAGCGACCTCGGAACCTCACATCGGACTCCTCGGAATCTAATCTCGGACACCTCGGAATCTGACTTCGGATACCTCAGAATCTGATCTCAGATACCTCGGATACCTCGGAACCTGACCTCGGATACCTCGGAGTCTGACCTCGGATCTGTCTCGAGACCTCGGATCCAACAGCGCTGAAAGGATATCAAGCCCATGGAAAAAGCGCGTATTTTGAGGGTGTGTGGATTTATTCCCTACATCTTTTATCGCCCCTCTTGGAGATGACACGTGTCCCCCCGCACGTGTGAAGGCACGTGTCACCACCAAGAATGTGACGCGTGGGGTATTTCTGCGTCTCTTCGGCTCCTCTGCGCAGCATTTAATGCTCGCCACGTGTCGATCTGCCATTGGTCCGTACCCATTTCTTGTCAGTGTAATCATTACCCCTGCAGGTATAAATAGGTTGCTCTCGTCTCATATTTTATCTTTTGGATTTTCAGTTTCAGTAATCTCTCTTTCTCGGAAACCTCGTCACTCTCGGCTCTCTCGGCACCATTTTCTTCACATACCTCGGCACATTCGGCTACTCTTCTCGGTCCTCTCGGCTTCAATCCTCGGTCTTCTCGGCTTCATTGTTTAATACTTCTCGGAGCTCTCGGCTCTTGTAGGTAAGCTTCGTTTTTAGTAAATTCGATGTCATTGGTCTCCTAAAAATGCCAAAAGAATCATTAAAATCTATTTTAAAACACGCTGATACCCAAACTTGGCCTCGTCCAGATCTAGATGAGATCCGAGCTAAGTACCATATACCCGAGTCAATTGAACTTGAGCATGTGCCCAACTCCCTTCTCTATTCCCATCATTCGCTGCCGAATCCGAATGTAACATATTTAACAGTCGGACAACTTCTTTCGGGTATTCCCCTTCCTCTTACTCTCTTTACCCGAGAGCTACTAAATTTCTATAAAGTTGCTCCGGGTCAAGTAAATGTCAATTTTTGGCATATGGTACGTTCGTTTGAACATATCAGGGACATATGGGGCCGAGGTCCTTCCCTTGAGGATGTTCGCCGACAACATTTCCTTAAAAAGGTTCCCAAGGAGCGGGGGAAGAATTCAGATATAACTTTCTACTTCTTGGCAACCCGGACCCGAAGACTCCCAATCCTAGAGAGGATCCAGGATTACGATAAATCGTGGCAATGCTACCCCGTGTTCTTATCAGGGGATTGGGAGAGAGGATCCGAGGATGACGCCCCAGGTCTCTTGTATAAAAGTCTTAATTTTGAAGGTACCCGGGTTGTAATTTTCAAAAATAAATCACTATATTTTTTTTTTGTTTCAACAAGTTTCTAATTTCTTCACTGTTTTGCAGATGTGAATACAGATAGTTCTTTTGTTTTTCCCGAGGATACGCTTCCTCTCTGCTTCCACTTGCGCCGACTTCCTTCCCTTGTCTACCAACGTTTAGTTGGTCTCAACGCTCTTGGATATTCTCGGACTTGTGTCAATCCGACGTCCGAGGAGTTGAACCAGACCATACCCGAGGAAGAATTTCTTCGAAAGCTTCCTCTCGGATTCTCTACTGATCTAGCCGAATCTCGTCAGTTGAAGAGAAAAGCTAAGAGGTTAAAACCTCAGGTCTCATCTTTGGATACCCCTATTCGTGCCGACTCTGAAGCCATGGAGTTCGAGGTAGTTGACGTTGATCCAATTTCTTATTATATTCCTATCTCGTCCGATTCGAGTTCGGTTACTCTTTCTTCTGAGTCCAGCTCTTCAATTTCATCTTTTGACCCTCTTCTTGAAATCACACAGTCTCTCGGGAGATCTTATCGAACCGGATCTCGAGACATGGGACAACTTCAGGCGGATGTTGGAGCCGACTCTCCCATTCGTCAGAAAAGGAAGAGTTCTGGGCAAGGTTTGCCCCGGGTCACTAAGAAGCCTGCTACGAAGAGTAAGGAAGCTGGTCAATCCAGCCAAAGCGCCCCGGCTACTGTTAATGATGAGGCACCTCTGAACTCTGCACCTCCCATTATTATTCTTCCGGGTGCAGATGTTCCTGAGTCGGCGTCTCTGGCCCATGAAACTGAAAAATCCCAAGGCCAGCCTTCCGGATCCCAGCATGAGCCTGGGAAAGTTGCTTAGAAGGAAGGGCGTCATGAACAGGTCCATCAGCATAAAGGTCCTGTTCCCAAACCTTCAGATGTCTTCCGGCCCCGACCAGTACTGAAGTCGGGTAAATCTGTTGTTCTCGGTGATAGCGCCGTAAAGAATGCCTCGGTGGCTTCTGCAATTGTGGAGCAGATCCGACTCCTTGCTGACATAGAACATTATAATCGGCAAAACGAGGAATCTCTTCTCAGCTCATACTATACGTCAACTTTCTCCGTAAGTTCCAAAATTTGTTTGTACATATTTACATTTGTTTCGCCCATCCTCTATATAACATGCTTGTAATTTGGTTGGTTGCAGAGTATAAACTCGGTGCATTCACTGGTGGCTAAGCTAAACAACAAGCTCAAAGCGTCCGAGAATGATCTGCACGCCACCCAAGCCCGGAATCGGACCCTGCAAGGTCAAGTTTCCAAAGCTAAGGACGAGGCGGGGACAGCTCAAGCTGCTGCCAAGATATCCGAGAGTGAAGCTACCCGTCTTCGTCAGGCTTTGGCAGAATCCGAGTCGGCACGTCGGATGCTGGAGAAGATGATGGCCGAGAAGGAGGCCAAGTTTGAAGCTGAAAAAGAGGCTCTGGATGCTGCTCTCGCAGCTAGATACCAGAATGAAGTCCAAGATCTACTTGCCCCTGTTCATAAAAGGGTTGATCGCCTACATGCTGAGTGAGATCGTCTACAAGAAATAGTAGACAAGTATGATCTTCCCGACGAGGATGAAGCGGAGGCCGAGAAAAACCCTGAGGAGGGAGAATTACCCGACTCCGAGAAGAAATGATCTATTTTGATTTTTGCACTTTGTAATTAAGATAGTTTGGGGAGGTAAGTTTCTACCTTTTCCCCTTGGAATTTTTTTTTTCTTTTTAACTTCAAATATAATCATGTTACAATGCTTCATTTGCCGTTTATTTTTCGCATAGTAAAATTGAATCCGACTTGCTATTTAGTAATTACAAAGCTCATATTTGTAACTTCACTTCAAACGTGACCGACCAAGAATCAATCCGAATCCGACTTCATTTCTGAAGACCAGAACTTCAATCCTAATCCGACTTCATTTCTGAAGTGGATCGGGAACTTCAATCCGGATCCGACTCCATTTCTGAAGTGGACCGGTACTTCAATCTGGATCCGACTCCATTTCTGAAGTGGACCAGGAACTTCAATCTGAATCCGACTCCATTTCTGAAGTTGATCAGTACTTCAATCTGGATCCGACTCCATTTCTGAAGTGGACCGGTACTTCAATCTGGATCCGACTCCATTTCTGTAGTGGACCGGGAACTTCAATCCGGATTCGACTCCATTTCTGAAGTGGACCGGGAACTTCAATCCGGATCCGACTCCATTTCTGAAGTGGGCCGGGAACTTCAATCTGAATCCGACTCCATTTTTGAAGTGGATCGGTACTTCAATCCGGATCTGACTCCATTTCTAAAGTGGACTGGGAACTTCGTAATGACGAATTTCAAGAGTATCCCATCTTTATTGATAAAAGATCTTTTTACAATCTGGTCGTAACTAAAATCTCATTGATAAAATTTCTTCAAATTCATTACATTCTAGGGTTTTTTTATGTACTTTCCCTCCATAGTTTCCAGGTGATAGCTTCCGGCTTGACCAACCTTCTGAATCAAATATGGTCCTTCCCAATTGGTTGCTAGTTTCCCACATTTACTTCTCTTGTATTCTGGAATACTTTTCTCAGTACTAGGTCTCCTTCTTAGAAATTCCTCTCTTTGACTTTCTTTTGATACCATTTTCTTAGTTTTCAATGATAATCTTCTATTCGGACTCGAGCTTGCTCTCTTCGTTCTTCTGCCATATCAACATCGAAAACCTGAGTTTCGAATCCAGAACCTTCTTCCACAGCTTTGTGACGAGTTGTCGCTACTACCATTTCTGCTGGTATAACTGCCTCCATCCCAAATGCTAGGGCAAATGGCGAATCTCCAGTTGATCTCCTGGGCGTAGTCCGATAAGCCCATAAAACACCATCTAGTAATTCTGCCCATTTCCCTTTGGCTTTTTCGAGTCTTTTCTTCAAGTTTTCTAAAATCACCTTGTTGGTTGCTTCAGCCTGTCCATTACCTTGGGGGTACATGGGAGCGGAGAACAATTGCTTTATCCCAAATTTTTTACAAAAATAGGCGATTTTACTGCCTCGAAACTGTGCCCCATTATCTGAGATAAAAGCATAAGGGAGGCCAAACCTGGTGACAATCTTCTCCCATAAAAATTTTTCCACTTCTTCTTCTCGAACTTGTTGTAAAGCTACTGCCTCTACCCATTTTGTGAAATAATCGGTAGCAACTAACATGTATTGTTTCTTTCCTGGGGCCATAGGGAGAGGTCCAACTACGTCAAGGCCCCATAGTGCAAATGGCCATGGGCTAGCTATTAAGTGTAATTCTCCAGCAGGAGCATGGATTGTTCGTGCGTGTTTCTGGCATTTTTCGCACTTCTTTGAATATTTCTTTGCATCCTCTTGCATGTAAGGCCAACAGTATCCCTGAGTCCAAGCTTTATGGGCTAAAGATCTTCCTCCTGAATGATTTCCACATTCTTCTTCATGAATTTCGGCCATAATCTGTTGAGCTTCTGAAAGGGTAACACATTTCAACCATGGTCCCCCTGCTGATTTTCGGTATAGCTCGCCCCCAAATAAACTATATCGCCTGGCCCTTTCTTCAATTCGTCTTGCCACTTTCTTGTCTGGATCTCGGATTCCATCTCTTATAAATCTTATAATTGGTGTCATCCAGGTATTATCTTCTTCTGTCTGAGAACATTCTTCCACGAATGATATGCTTGGGATGGCTAAAAACTCTATTGAGATAGATCTTCTCTCGGTTTCTCCTAGCATCGCTGCTACATAGGCCAAGGCATCTGCATGACGATTCTCTCCCCTGTTTATGTGAAACAGTTTTGCATTTTTGAATTTTCTCATTGCCAGTAAAGCTACCTCCATGTATTTTGCCATCTGTTCATTTTTTGCCAAAAATTCTCCGTTTACCTAATTTACAACTAGCTGTGAGTCGCTGAAGACTTTTAGTTCTTGTATCTCTAGATTCTCTGCCATTCTCAATCCTGCCAGAAGTGCTTCATATTCTGCTTCATTGTTCGAGGCCAAAAAACCAAGTCTTATTGCTAGTTCCAGTCTTGTGTTATCGGGTGTAACCAAAATGGCACCTATTCCTGCTCCTGTGCTGCTGGCTGACCCATCGACGAAGAGCCTCCATCCGCTCTTTTTATCCCATATATCTAAAGGTCCTTCTGATTCTTCTTCAGTTATAATGGGTTCTGGTTCTTCTTCCCAAAATGGATCTTCTATTGGAAAATCTGCCAGAAAATCGGCGACAGTCTGTCCCTTCTCGGCTGTTCTAGGTCTGTAAGTGATATCGTATTGACCCAAAGCTACTGCCCATTTTTTCATGCGACCAGACTTTTCAAACTTTGTCAGGATGTTCTTGAGAGGGAGGTTTGTGATAACAATTATTGGGTGGGCTTGGAAATAAGGTCTTAACCTTTGAGCCGAAAACATTAGAGCCAATCCTGCTTTTTCAATCCTGCTGTAGCGAGTTTCGGCATCCAATAGTGTTTTACTGAGAAAGTAAACCGGCCTCTCTGCCCCGTCTCTGTCTTGGATTAGTACTGAACTTACTGCAAATTCTGAGACTGAGAGATATAGTAACAAAGGTTCTTCTGCTTCTGGTTTTGATAAGATGGGCGGCTGTCCGAGATACTCTTTCAAATTTTGAGAAGCTTGCTCACATTCATCTTTCCATTCGAATTTGGCGTGCTTTTTCAGTAACTGGAATAAAGGTTGACATCGATCCGAGGACTTAGAGATGAATCGATTCAAGGCTGCAATCATTCCAGTTAACTTCTGAACTTGTTTCTTGCTGCATGGAGATGGCATTTCTTGCAAAGCTCGGATTTGATCGGGATTGGCCTCTATACCTCTCCTGGTGACAAGGTGTCCAAGGAACTTGCCCGATGATACTCCAAACGTGCACTTCTCAGGATTTAGCTTCATTTTATACTTTTTCAATACTTGAAAGGTTGATTCTAAATTTCTTAAGTAATTTTCTCGAATCTTGCTTTTTACTAGCATGTCATCGATATAGACCTCCATTGTTTTTCCGAGTTTATCCCTGAACATATTCTCTACCAGGCGTTGGTATGTAGCACCCGCATTTTTTAGGCCAAAGGGCATCCGTTTGAAGCAGAATGTGCCTCGGTCTATATAAAATGCAGTTTTTTCTTTATCCGATTCGTGCATCAAAATCTGATTGTACCCTGAATAACCATCCATAAATGACAGAAGTTCAAATCCGGCTGTCCTGTCAATTAGTTCGTCTATCCGGGGCATGATGTAACTGTCTTTAGGACAGACTTTGTTCAAATCGGTGAACTCAATGCAGACTCGAACCTTCCCATTCTTCTTTGGGACTGCTACTATGTTGGCGATCCATTCTGGGCATTTTATTTCTTCAATAATTCGGGCTTCTAAAAGTCAGTTGACCTCTTCGGAAACTGCCTGGGCCACCTTTGGGGAGATGCGCCTTAATCTCTGCTTTACTGATTCTGCCCCATGCTTTATGTTCAGTTGGTGACTCACAATGCTTGGATCAATCCCTGGCATATCCTTCATTGACTAGGCAAATACGTCAGTATTTTCTTTCAAGAATTTCACTATTAATCCTCTTTCGTCTTGACTCAAGCCAGCGCCAACATACGTGATTTTCTTTTCTCCTTCCTGCCTGAGCTCTATTGGCTCTATTTCCTCAATGGTTCTTGTTCTTTTCTCACTCTCACCCTGGAGCGAAATCACCTGTAATTGCTATTTGTCAGACATCCCAATTTCCTCAGGGTTTTCTTTAGGGTTTGACAGTCCCTTCGTCATGGCTGTTTGGCATTTCTGAGCTGCACTCTGATCTCCGCGTATTTCAAATAGTCCCTGAGAAGTAGGGAATCTCATTGTCTGATAGTAAGTAGATGGTACCGCTTTCATGCTATGCGTCCATCGTCTGCCCAAGATGATGTTATACGAAGATCTGGCATCTACTACCAAGAATCTTGTCATTACTGTGATTGGTCCTGCTGTCACAGGTAAGACAATTTCTCCCAAAGGTTCTGAGGCAACTCCATTGAATCCATATATCGCGGCTCTTGAAGGTTCTAGAGCGGCTAAGCTAATGCCCATATTATTGAATGCGGATTTGAACAAAATCTCCACTGAACTTCCGCAATCGATGAGGATTCTTTTAACCAAGAAATTTCCAACTGCTAAGGAAATTACCAAGGCATCATTGTGCGGTGCCGAAACCTTCTCCAGGTCTTTATCAGAAAACCAAACTGCCCTGCTGAGGTCGACCCCCTTTATCAATGAACCCTCAACTGGTCTAGGTTCGGTTGAGACGTCCATTACTTCTTGTATGCTCATGGTTCGTCGGACTTTATCCCGATGAGCATTGTTGGTTTCTGATGGTCCACCATATATCACGTGGATGATAGTTTTTGGTGGGTCTTCTTCATCTGATGGAGCTTTCTTTGGTTGTTCTTTGACAACCTCTTCTCTGACCCCTGTTTGGACCACGAATTGCGGTATTTTCCCTCTATCAACTAGATCTTGGATAAATCCCTGCAACGCATAACATCGATCAGTTGCATGGTCCCGTGCCTTGTGATACGCACAATATGGTCTCTCTGGTCGATCTTCATATGTTCTTCTGGGGGGTCTGTAAAAGGATTTTCCCCTGATGCTCTCCAAAATTACAGATAGAGATGCTGTCAGGGGGGTATATTCCCTATTCTGGAATTGCTTCTTCTTCTCTTCCGGTTCCTTTCTCGCAGATTCGGTACTGCTACTCTTTTCTCCTCGTTTCTCACTGCTTCTCCCTGCTGAAGTCTTCACTTCTTGTACTCAAATCGAGTAAGATAATCTCATAGAGATTCATTTTCTGTTTGTCGAACACTTAGCAAAGATGTTACATTTAGCATCTGTTTTCTCTGGTGATAATAGTGCCGTACGAATGCATCTTCCAAATCTTTGAAGATTTGTATGAAGTCGGGACCAAGGTTGTGAAACCAAGTTAGGGCTGGGCCTTTAAGACTTGCAGGAAAAAGTCAACATCTTAATCCATCATAAACTGGTGACTCCCAGAGCACCATGAGCTGTTTATAGTGTAGCATGTGTTCTACTGGATCTGATGATCTGTCGAACATCTCAAATTTTAGCTGTACAAATTTCTTTGGGATTTTCGATCTTAGGATCCCCTCAGAAAATGGCGAAGATCTCAACATTCTCAGGGCTTCCCTGGATGCTCCAGCTGCCGATTTTTGTCCCAGTTCCGGCCTTCTCTCTCTGTCTTTCCTAATCATCTCAGTTACTTTCTCCACAGTGACTAAGCGATCAGGGTTTGGCTGAGTTTCCATCTTTTCTGCCGGTTCACGACCGGGTGTATGTGATTCTCTCCTGTTAGAGCTGATCTCTAATTCTTTCTTTCCAGTTTCTTCTTCGTGATAAGTTTTGCTTGAATCTCTCTGATAGCCTTCCGAGGCTTGTAATTTTAATGCTTCATTCTCTTTTCTGATCTCCTTCATGTCTTCTCGCATGGCAGCCATTTTTGCCATGAGCATCTGAGCTATTCTCTCTAAACATGTCTGGGCTGGGACGTCAGCCTCACTATTCTCTGGCTGAGCCCTGACGTCCTCATCAACTTCCTTTTCCTCAGAAGCCCCAGGTAATCTTCGTGGAGGCATTCTGAATCCGTCTGAATTAATCAAGCTCTGGAGAGCGCGTAAGTCTTCTTCGAGTTTCCCACAGACGGCGCCAAAAGATGTAGGGAATAAATCCACACACCCTTAAAATACGCGCTTTTTCCACGGGCTTGATATCCTTTCAGTGCTGTTGGATCCGAGGTCCCGAGACAGATCCGAGGTCAGACTCCGAGGTATCCGAGGTCAGGTTCCGAGGTATCCGAGGTATCTGAGATCAGATTCTGAGGTGTCCGAAGTCAGATTCCGAGGTGTCCGAGATTAGATTCCGAGGTGTCCGAGATTAGATTCCGAGGAGTCCGATGTGAGGTTCCGAGGTCGCTGGATGATCCTGCAAATAACTCAATGTGGTGGAATTCCACCAAATGAGCCTCCGATGCTTAAGTCAGTCTTCTGAGTAAAATTTATGATCAAGCTTTAATCTCCCAAAATCCTCCCCTACAACTGTAGCAAATGCTGCTATTTATAGTATTCAAAGCTAGATATTTATGTAGATATTTTATATGAACCAGTAAGAATTCACCATGTGTCTTTCCATAGTAACTCTCCAAGTCTAAAGGTAATTTCGAGGTTACCGAATATCATATCCGAGACTTCCGAGGATCCCGAATAAGGTGCCTAAGATCAAATGGCAAAATCAGTAAGTATCACCCGAGGATCCGAGGTTACATTTCATTGGACCCGAGGTGTCCGAGGTACCCGAGGTCATATTGCAATAGGATCCGAGGTACCCCTGAGGTCATATTGCAATAGGATCCGAGGTACCCGAGGTATCCGAGGTTAATATGTCATTGGATCCGACGAGTCCGAGGTACCCGAGGTCAATTTGTCATTGGATCCGACGAGTCCGAGGTACCCGAGTCATCCGAGGTACCCGAGGTCAATTTGTCATTGGATCCGACGAGTCCGAGGTATCCGAAGTCCCCAGTGAAGTTTTTTCAATTCCAAGTTTACGGCAAACCACGTGTCAGTCGAAGCATGTGACACGTGGCACAATCGCATACGTCCACGTGTCAACAGATTTTATCCCCCACACCCATGTGCTTATTGCTTTGAGGTGTACGTGCCAAGAACTCATTGATGTGATTGTGTGATTTGCAACTTTGTTGTGACAGACGTTTTACTCCTGACTCGTACTGATTTGGAGACCGGTTTGACTATTCAACTGACCTAGCTAATCCAAGTCTGACAACATTGGTTTAGAGTATGGTTTCATTAGGTAAACCATGGATTAGAAAACGGTCGTTATAACGAAAATAACGGCCGTTATAACTTATCAAACCTACCCCGTTATGCTATGTACAGTTAAAACTTAAAACGCTCAAAAAATAACGGCCATTATTTTCGTTATAACGCTCGTCATAACAAAAATAAAGATTGTTATTTTCTGGAAAATTTTGTGGAAAAAGGGCCTTTATTTTCGTTATTTTCTGTTATTTTTTCATTTTTCTGGATTTTTTGAAATTTTGAAATTCAAATTTAATATTTCAAATTCCAAATTTAGCACCTATGCACGTGTCACGCTCTTAGAAGTTTCTGATCATATAGATGCTTAGCCTATCTCTAAGTAGGCCTACATACCAATTATTAGCCCGGTTAGTGTTTTATAATCTTTTGATTAGCATCTTTTCCATGGTTGGTTATTGTAACCATGGACTTTGAGCATTATTTGGAAGGGTGGCACACTATTGGAGACCATTGATCATATGGGTGTTGGGCCCATCTTAAGCAGACCTCCATTCTAACACTCATCTTAATTAGTCATTTCTGTTCATTGGATTTTGGTCTTTTTTCTTGATTTGGTGGCCGCCCCCTATTAGACCGTATGGATTTTGGGCCCATCCCTAGGTGGAACTTCATATGCCAAAATCAGCTTAGCTAGGTTTTTCTAACCGTTGTATTGTTTTTTATGGGTTGATTTTAACCATAGATTTTAATATTATATTGAAGGACTAGCACACCATAAGAGGCCACTGGTCATATGGATATTAGGCCCATGGTTTTAAAAACGGCCGTTTAAACGGAAACGCCCCAACCCCGTTTCCGTTAAAACCGTTTAAACATGTTTTAACGTATTTGAATTTATCGTCCATTTTTTTGTTTTAACGGCCGTTAAAATCGTTTAAACAGTTGTTAAAATTTGAAATCTTTTGTGAAAAAAACGGCCTTTAAATCCGTTTAATTTTCGTTACAATTTGTTTAATTTCCGTTAAATTCTGTTTTTTTTAATTTTCAAATTTCAAGATTCAAAATTTGAATTTCAGCACCATTTTTTCCATTTTTTTCCGTTAAAATTCGTTAAAACCCTTTAAAATCCATTGAATTCCATTTTTTCCATTTTTGCCCCTGGCCGTTTCAATCCGTTTTAACGGATGTTTAAACGGTTTAAACAGTAATGCCCCCAGTCCGTTTAACCGTTAAAACCAAGGTTTAAAGGATGCCGTTTTAACGGTTAAACGGACTGGGGGCGTTACCATTTAAACCATTTAAACGGATTGAAACGGACGGGCAAAAATGGAAAAAAAATAGAATTAAATGGATTTTAACGGGTTTTAACGATTTTAACGGAAAAAATGGCACTGAAATTCAAATTTTGAAATTTGAAAATTAAAAAAAAAAAAAAAATGGAATTTAACGGAATTAAACGGATTTAACGGCCGTTTTTTCCACAAAATTTTTCAGAATTAAATGGCTGTTTAATCGATTTTAACGGCCGTTAAAACAAAAACAGTCGTTTTTTTCAAAACTGTTAAAACGTGTTTAAACGGTTTTAATGGAAACGGGCTTGGGGCGTTGCCGTTTAAACGGCCGTTTTTAAAACCATGGTTAAAACGGCCTCCTTTAAACCTTGATTAGGCCCTATCCCTTGGTGAACCCACCGTACCAATATTCATCTTGATTAGTGATTTATATCCGTTGGATTAAGGTCTTTTTTATAGTTTGTGTCCAACCATGGATGTAAATTGTTGACTTTGAGATGCGGCCACTATCTGAAACCCTTGTCGCATGGATGTTGGGCATATCCTTAAGTGGACCTACATGCTAAAGTTTTAGTCTGGTTGTTAATTTTCCAACTGTTGGATTTCGTTCTTTTCATGGTTTGTTGTTAACGGTGGATGTTGATCATTATTTGGGAGAAGTACTGGCCCACTATTTGGAACAGTTGATGGCACACCAAAGTTTAGCATACTTAGATCTAACCATTAGATTTGTGTTTGATTTGGGAGGACGTGGCACCCTATTGGGGACCCTTGATCGTATTCATGTTGGGCCCATCCTTTGGGTCCAACAATATATTTATTCATTAAGTCATTTTTATCTTATTTTTGTCCTTTTTTTGTGTTTGACATTTTTTCTCTTGTCCTTTATATTATGTGTTTGACTTCACTTTTCATTTTTTTTCTAATTTGTTTCTTATACCCTTTTTGTTTCTTTTTATTAATTTCCCCCTTTTTTGTTTTATACCTTCAACAGGTTCCAAACGAACTAGCAACAAGGGGCATCATGCCCCTCGTACAACCGGTTGTGGATGGCCCTAGAACGAAAACTTGAGTCGTACCCCCTCCTTTTCTACTCTAAATGGCCTGAAACCTCCTAGGTCAAATCCTATTCGTTCTACAAGGGTCTTGGGGTAGTGAGTTGAATTATAAACTTGATTATTTTTCAGAAAAAAAAAAAGGTTTAAAAAGAGGGTTTCAACAAAATGAACGAGCCCGAATCCTTTAGAACATGATTCAGTTAAATTTGTCAAAATAACGAAAGATGAAATCATATATAGGAGATCCAAACTACCTACCAGGTAGCATTCTTGGTGTCCCACGGTCAAGGTCTCCCCCCTTCTTCCTCTTTCTTCAATCCTTCTCTAAAGGGTTTCTCCTTGTTTTTCTCTCTTTCTCTATGTTCTCTCTCTCTCTCTATCTAGCTTCTCTTCTTCTTTGGTTGGCTTATCTTGGAAGCCACCGAACTCTTTGGTTTTTGGGTTGCTAATTTGCTCCATGCATATACATATATATATATTTTAAAAGGTATGATGGGGATCCATGATGATGTCACACCTATGGTAAAAATGTCCATGTGGCATCTTTGAAAAGTTATTTCTTATCTTTCAATGTAATACCCTGAACTTTTTCAAGGATATTATGGTTATTCATACTAAATGATAAAAGTGGCACTCTAAAATTTTTAAAACTTTTTTATTTGTTTACAACATTTTATCATGTCAAAAAGAAAGAATTTCGAGAACTTAGTTATAACATTTATATCATGACACGTAAAAGAATTCATTGTAATTACAGTAGAGTTGATTTTCTTATGTGTATTTGTACTATAATAGTATAAGGACATTTTACGTACTGGATAACCAATTAAATTAACAAATTATAATAATTTTTATGATTTTGGGACCCAATGAGAACCCTAACTTACTAAAAATCATATAGTGACGAAAATAGGAGAATCACTAAACTCAAATCAAACATAATTGAACCTCACATGCACCTTAATTAACTAATAATCAATGTGATTAACACTTATCATAATTAGTAGGACCCACAGTTGAGTTTTGGATAATTATTTACGTCATTTCTAATATTTCTACTTAAAATGATAATTTGAATAATGAGTTTGTATATTAGGAATAACCCTCACATGATCAACCTATATCTTAGTGTAGACCCTAACGAGTACTATTTCTAAAGTGTATAGGCGTAGGCATGAGGAACACTCTTTGTAGACTTTAATTATTGTATCTAGACTATATATTATACCATAATGTCCTTAATTGAAATTGATTTCAAATAAAAGGTTATTTAAAAAATAATAATATTTTAATGGAAAATTTCTTAAAAGAAAATAAACTTTAATTTATTTGCAAAAACAAAAATATTTTTTTGAAAATTTCAAAAAAAGTAAGTGCATTTGAACTTTAAAAGAGCATCTGCCAATAAAAAATGTTCTTTAAAGGAACGTCTATCACTGAAAGACGCTCTTTTAAAGTGCGTTTGTCAGTTGTCAACCGTTCTTTATAAGAACGTTTCTCAATGACAGACGTTCATTAAAAAAGTGTTTGTCCGTTGGACCGCCATCGTTTTTCGACCATTTTTTTACCGTTGCTTAACGGTAAAACATCATTTCAAAGAGCATATCAACTTGACAGACGTTTTTTGAAAGTGCATTTTTCTGTTGGCCTCTCGTATATATATACACGACCCACTCCTCTCATACTCACTCACTTTCTACTTTCATATTCACACTCTGATTCGTGATTCTATTCAAAAAAATAATTATTTTATACTTGTTTTCTTTTTATTTTCTAATTACAAATGGCGACAAAACCCATTATATGTCATTATGGAGGTCAAATGCATGGGGACACGTACGTCGGTAGAGAAACACGAATGTTATTTGTATCATCGGAGATCACATTGAGCGAATTATGGGATAAAATTGCTACAACCTATGAGATCCATCCAAATTTCATCATAAGGTCAGTTATTTATTGTGGTTCTGAAAAACACGTAATTCAAATTTTTAATGAATCATCTCTACAATATCTTTTTGAAATTAATGTAATTTCTCCAAGTATAACTCTTTTTGTATCTACTACACCTACACCATCTTATCAATCGAATTATGGTCATAGAGATTTTTAAGATGAGCCTAGCTCATCTAATCAATTTCAAATTGATGATCATAATCCGATTGTAGAAGTTGATAATGAAGATCATGATGATGATGAAGATCATGATACAGATGACTCGCAAGTTGACTCTTTATCATCTAATAATAATAATAATAATAATAATAATAATAATAATAATAATAATAATAATAATAATGATAATGTTATATATGTTGAAAAAATGTTTGTTAATGTAACTAAATTTAGACAATCGATGTTAAATTTGGTAATTAAAAAGAATTTTACAATAAAATATACCCTAAATAATAGAGAAAAAGTTGTTATGATCTATGAAGTTGAAAATTGTTTGTGGCGTGTGTGTGTAACAAAACTTGCTAATGGTGAAATTTTTACAATTCGTACTTATAATGCTTGTCACACATGCATAGGCAGAATGAGTTTGGACAGTCATCCTCAAGTAACTAGTAATTGGATTAAGAAGATAATTAGAGGTCGTTTAGCTGATAATCAATATTATAGTCCGATAGATATAATAAATGACATGAAACGCGATCATGGTGTAGACGTCTAATACAAGAAAGCTTAGAATGTTAGGGAGAAAGCAATACTAGACATACATGGTTATGAAATAGAGGCTTATAAAGACTTAGAACATTATTGTCAGACCATTCTAGAAACAAATCCTGATAGTATTTGTCATCTTCAAACTAATAATAATAGAAATTTTCAACAAATTTTTATTTGTTTTAAAGCATGTATAGAATGATTTAAAAATGGATGCAAACCTATTGTAGGATTAGATGGTACATTCTTAAAAGGAAAATATCAAGGTCTTTTGCTTGCGGCGACTTCTGTCGACCCTAATGGTGGTCTTTTTCTGTTAGCATTTGCCGTTATCGAGGTTGAGGATAAACGTATTTGGAATTGATTTTAAATTCGTTTGAAATAGTTTTTAGTCCTTTTCATTGTACGATATCTTTTTATTTCTGATAGACAAAAATGACTTATACAAGGAGTTGCTAAGCATTTTCCTTCACACTTACATTTTTTTTTGTGAGGCATTTTGAACAAAATTTAAAAAAATAATTTAGAGAACCAAGTTTTTGTAAATTATTAAAAAACATAGCAAAAACATAAAATAATATAGACTATAATTCATATCTTGAGACGATAAAAAATAATAATGTAGAAATTTATGAATGAATTATTGGGGGAGAACAAGAATCACACAACTTAATTCATTGGGCAACATCTTATTCTCTTGTTCCATGATATAGCATATTAACCTCGAACTTTGTAGAATCATTTAATACTTGAATTAAAGATTTACGATTAAAACCAATATCAGGATTATTAGATGGGATTAGGTGTAAAATAATTAAGATTCATGAAAACTGTAAGATAAAAGGTCGATCATGGCCATCAAAACTAGTCTCAAAAGCTGAAAAAAAACTTGCTAAAAGAAAAGAAAAAGCAAATTATTTGAATTTATTGTCTATTAATGACATGAAATTTGAAATTAAAGATCGAGCAACAAATAGAATTCATGTCGTCAACATGGCTAACGAATTTTGTACATGTGGAAAATGACAACATAACCGTATTCCATGTGTACATGCAATAGCTGCATGTACAAATAGGAGATAGGATTGCTATGAATTTTGTTCTCCTGAACTAACGGTTGAAAGATACCGACAAACTTATGCTACTTCTATGAAATGAATACAACATCCATATGAATTGCAACATCCAAAAAATATGAGACAAATTACGATATTACCACCATTAACTCGACGCCGTCCTGGTCGTCTTAAAGTAAATCAACGAAATATCGACGTGCAAGAAGTACGAGCATTGCACTACAGTCGTTGTGGCAGTATTGGACATAATCGGACATCTTGTAGAAATTCTATTTAATATTAGTTATATTTCTATTTGTACTTGTTTTACTTGTTTGTCATCAAAGAACAACACGTGTCAAATAAAGCGAAGGGAAAACTTAAGTTGGGACGAGTGAAGTCAAACGGAGCGAAGAAGAAACCGAAGATATATTATTATATATTTTTTATAATGCAATGTCATTGACATACATATTGTACTAAATCAGTTAATAGTGGATTTGACCTAAGAAACATGATCCGTGGATGTGCCCAAAATTAAATGGGGAACCACGTAAATTTTTGGTTTCATTTTGTACAATATTTGTTGTTAAATTATTTTGCTAGATCTACCATGAATAAATCATTTTGTTTCCTCTCTCTACTTATTTTCAACATCCATACATTCAAGAATATTTGGTGTATAGGTTCACTAAGGTGTAAGCAAATATTCATTGAGGATATATAGAGGGATAGAAAATGATAAAAGTGTCATAACAATATAACAAGTTAAATAATAAAAGTGTTATCTCATATAAACAAAATATTCATAGAAATGTATAAAACTAATCTCTATTTCTATCTCTACCTCTACCTCTACCTCTACCTCTATCTCTACCTCTACCTCTTGTATGAGAACTTACGATAGAAACCTTTGATGGACCAGGCTGGGATGGATCTACTGATACATAAGGTGGATGTATGAAAGTAAGGTTTTTTCGTGTCGTCAAATCAGAAACCCTAATCTCAATACATTTGTAATTTATCCGATTCTTAATCCTGCAAAATATGAACTTTTGTATAGGGATTCGTGTCGGATGTCGATCCGCACTCGGGGTTAGTTCGCGTAATTTAAGAACATACAATGACAGAGAAAATGCTACTCAATATGATGGTGGGATGAAAGTGGTGAGTGAGGGTGATTTTAAAGCATTCTTTTTAGGTTTTTAAATGGGATCCATTCATAACAATGAAAGTACAAAGAACCAATTGAAACAAAATGCAACCAATAAAAATTAATCTTTATTCATAAAAACAAACTTTCCCTTACATATCTTGATAAAAATTGCTTAAAAACAAGTAAATCTACTAAAAAGCATTAGAAGATAACAAGAAAGACTAAAAGGCCTAGAGAGAGAAAAAGAGCATTATTGAGAGAAAAACTATGAAAGCTAGAGAGAGAAAATGCTAAAATTACCTAGAGAGAGAAAGTGGTGAAGGTAGAGAGAAATCTTCCTTGGGACAACTTACCATGAAGACGGCAATGATTTGGCCACGATGTGGGTCGGCCCGGTTGGAAGATGGCCGCATAAAGGATTTGCAGGTGTGGTTATTGCAAGTAGGAGGGCAGCAACCATGGAAAGACAATGGTGACCGGTCAAGATGCTGAACTTTAGTTGCAGATGTAGATGATCGACAACAAAGTGGTGGGCCACAACACCGTTAGGAGCAATAGGTTGGAGAAGACGTCCACAGGTAGTAACAAGGGGAGGAGTTGTGAAGGTACTTCTCGTGTAGCAGATGCATAAATGGGCTGTGCTGTGCAAGGTGATGCACGGTGGCTACTTGCTGCTGGTTGCAGAAAGTTTTAACAGTGGAAAGGAGGCGCTGGTTGGTGTAAGGAATGGAGACCAAACCTCCCTCACTTCTTCTTCTCTTATCTCCTTCTCTTCTTCCTTTCTTTTTCTTTTTCTTTTTTTTTTCTTTTGAGAAAACGGTAGAGACGAAAAGGGGAGAGAAGACGGCTTTGGGGCTGTGGAGATGGAGAGGTGGAGCAGTGGAGGAGTGAAGATGGAGGTGTAACGGAGCTGTTAGGTGGTTGGGCGGTAATGGGACAGGTGAGGGCGATCTCCCCTCCTTTTTCTGTTCTTCTTTCTTCTTCTTTCGTTTTGTTGTTTTCTTCTTTTTCTTTACTGATTTTGCCGAAGTTGCAGACCTGCAACTCCGGCAATAGAGATTTGTGGGGAGTCGGCGATGATGGTGAACTTGAATGGGAGTTGCAGGTCGATTTCTGGCTATTGGGGGCCAAGAAAAGATGGTGGGGAAGATGGAGCAGTGGAGATGGTTGTGCTGCATAGTGGAGAAGTTGCAGCCACGTCTACAACAAGAGATGGAAGCTACCGCTTCCTCTCCTCTTCTCTCTTTTCACTTTCTTTTTTTTTTTTTTTTTGTTGAAGAAAATGGGATGAGAGAAAGGGGTACGGCTTGGAGAGGGAGAAACGTGGAATGAGGGAGAAGGAGAGAAGAGAGTGGAAGAGAGGCCTCCTTCCTTTCTCTCTTTCTTTAAATAATGCTAGGGTTTTTTTTTTGGGGTGAGTGGGTTGGACGTCCATAAGAAGGAGGGTGTGGACCCCACCTTTATCAAAAGAATGTGCTGGCTGCTCCATGTAATCCACCTATTCCTCTTTGTTTACCCATCAAGCATTATTCCCACACCCACCTATTTTTCTTTGTTCACCCATCAAGAGTTATTCGCACACCCACCTATTTTTTTTCTTTGCGAGGTCGCCCTTGCTTCTAGCGACCCTCCATCGATCAAGGGCTAGCACTTGAATCATCCCTTGGTGCATGACCTCAGCCCGTCAATTTGGTTCACCCAAAGGTCCAATACTATGGCCCATTGATTTAGTCCGCATTGTGGGTTTCCTGTACGAATTTCCATGCATGTAACACTATCACTGATCCCATCGTCCATTTGTCTCGCTTCAAACATGTTTTAAACTCTTTCCTTGTCTTATTTGTTGGCAGCATGATCCGCTAGCCCATTATCTTGCTGCTCCACAACTTGAATTCTATTGTTCCATATTCATTGGTCTAGCTTGGCTGTTATTCAACTCTACCTAAGCATAGCTCACTGGTCTTCGTGATCACCTTTGATTGGATATAGACTTAATAAAAGCTTCTGGGGTTGATAGTGAGTCTGCTAGTCTCGAGACTCTTCCGATCGGGTTTTCTGCAATAACAAAAAGCGCGTAATCAGAACGGCTTAATATCTAGACTTCATAGAATGTGTTTAATTTATGCAAATATACAATTTCGTCCAGAAAAGTGTATTATACGCAACGGAAGAGACTCTTACGTAGAAAAGTCGATAAATGAAGCAATTTTACGTAAGAGAGTGTGATAACTCTTAGAGGATAATAGTAGAAAATACGCACTTTTAAGCGAATATCACAACTCCCAACCAACATATTGCCAATCCTTGGCTCTGCACATGCTGCACACTTTTTCAAATTAGCTCAGGGAAAACACCGTTTGTCAAATTATCGAATGGATGCAAAAACAGTTACAGGCTAGCAAAGAGTTGGAAAGTTTTGGCAAAACTACAGACTGATAATCAGAACCTAGAATAGTCAGACTCTGCGTGTGTGTGTGTGCTCAACATTCTCATCATCTTGCAGTAAAGATTTCAAGATCACCTATAAGTTCTTATGCCTCGACCTCAATTCTCACTTGTAAACCACTCAGAATGGGATCACTCAAGAATGATTTTCTTCTTTTCTCTCAGTTTATATGTGAGGAGATGTGTTGATATACGAAAGTAAAGATCTCACATATATATTATTTGAAGGAAGGACATCTTTGACAGAAGAAGATCTCATGATTATCGCTTCACTCGGGAACGTCAGATCAAACTCTATAGCTTCCCCTTCTCCAATCTCCATATTTTATGATCGTGCTTATCCTAGAATCAAGTAAGACTTTCTTGGGTTGTAATGAGGCTTAGGTCCGGTGTAGAAAAATAAAGGGTTACAGGATTTTAAAGATCTTGATATGATGTCTCTATTTTCTTGTATTTTTCGTGCGAGTGTAACCCCATTTCTTTTCGTTTTTCTTCTTTTGTATTTTTCTCTTTTTCTCGATATTTCTGAGACTGCTCAATTTCTTTTCAGCTCTTTTTCATACCTTCTTTCCATATTTTCTTTTCAGCTTGAATCACTTTCTTTTTTATTTTTCTTCTTTACTTTTCTTTTCACGATATACCCATATCAGTTATTCTTTTATCCATCTCAAGAGTAGGGTGGCTTAGTCATCCTTCGTAGTTGGATTGGGATTTTGGTTAATGGGCTTAACAAGAAAAGGCTTTTATAGAAAGGCTCAAGGGGTTTCTAGTGAAGTATAATTCAGGTGGGTAAAAAGGTTGAACGGTTCAGGAAAATGGCCTAGATCATTTTTTAGGGTTTGCACTATCATGTATACTGTCTTGACTGGATATAGAGAAGGTTCTGTCGTAGTAATCCAATGTTGATGTCGTTCCGAATTTTATGATCGAAGCAAAAGATAATGAGATCTCTCAACGAATATTGTGGGCATGAAGAATAGTGAGTCATCTTGTGACTTAGGATTGTTGTATAACCCTCTGAAATGATTAAAGGCTCGAAAGCTCACTGGGTTAGGTCTCCATAATTATTCTCACAGAATCTCTAAAGTTTTTAAACTTAGGATGACTCTGATGTTGATAGTGTACAATTGTGCTGAATCTGAGTTTTCCTGAGTTTTCAAACCTACTGTAGTCACGTTTGACTTGACTCAAAGCTAACTTGGACAAAAATTGCCATCCTCAATACTGACTTAACGGAGGTTTTCAGCTAATTAAAGTCATGGTATTTAATACATTTTTTTTTTGAAATTCTAGAAAACTTCGAAAAATATCGAAAACCACCCAAAAATAATGTTTTTTTTTCTTATCAAAATGAAGACATGAGTTTTGGTAAATAGCCACCTCCAACTAAAATACAGCACCGTCCTTGGTGCTCATGACCGAGATATAAAATGATGAAAAATCGGTGATGATGATGCAAAGGTTTAGGGAGGATGTTACCAAGTCGGCAGAAACTCGACAGTGTCTGGTACCTGATGATCGGAAGAATAAATGTACCTGCATTTTTAGAGATATAACAGTAATAACAAATACACGAGACTCATGTACTCTAGGAATATCGGAATTACTTTTCGAAAGCACTAAGTTTTACGTCTTCAGCCAGACATGATGGGAGTATATCAAGTACCCCCAACCAAGTTAAAACTCATAGAGACTGAGTGGATCTGCAGTCTTCCTGACACCTAAGGTGGAACAGAAACAACTATCCTATCCCTTGTATAGGTATACCTATGTAGAACAGGTCTTTCTCAGTGTAGACTGAGAGAAGGACAGTAAGTTCTCTGAGCATACCCGCAAAAACATTTAGTTCAGTGGGGAGGGATAGAAGCTTCTCAGTAAAGACAGAGAGAGAGTAGTAATGGGTTCTCTGACCGTAGTTAGTAGAGCTGCAAACTCATTGAGTTTTACGGGAATGTATCTGAATGGAGCAGACTCCTGCAGATCAGTAATACCAGAATTGTCTGACTCCGAGATGAAGTCAGGCTCAAAGTGTTCTTACACTGGGATAATTTTTCCTCGTGAGAGTCCTGACTTAGACTCTCCATGACATACGATTCATCGACAACATCGACATAGGGAGGCGGGTGAAAACTGTTGACCTCTTCCTCGAGGTGTCTTAATGCGATAGGGATGTTCCAATCCCTGCACTCAATATGTTCATCCTCGGTGGGGAACAGTAGGTCCAGGACAACCGGAGTCCCATTTTCTAGATACGGCTCAATGGTAGGAATGTCGGCATCCAGTGTAGAAGCAAAATCATCAGAGATAGAGATGGAAATGGGTACCTCTGTGCTCGGTCCAGAAGTTGGTGCTATTAAGGGCACCAAAGATTGAGACTCGGGTTCATCACTATTGTTGCACAATCCAATGGAGGTGGGGAGGAGCGGTAGATCTAGGATAGTTGGGATCCTACGATCGAGACACAGCTCAGTGTCATGAAGATCGACATCAGGGTCAGTAGAGGTAGAGTGAGAAATAGGTTGCTCTGAGGTAGGTTCAAGATTTGGTGCTGTTAAAGGCACTGAATAAGGATACACTGGCTCCTCGATAATCGAGCTTGATCTAGGGGTGGTAACAACTTCTATTTCATCCTGACAATTCTGGTACTTGGTCCTGTGCGACTCCTCATTATAAACAGTGGCCATGTCACTCTCCTCAGGATAGGCTATTGGTGGGCTAGTGAAGTTGACTGCCTCTATCTCATTTTCTAATTGAACTAGACGTTGCTCTAAGCTCTCCATAGATTGCTGTTGTTGGTGCTCTAGACCTTGGAAATACTGTTGTTGCTGGACAATGTACTGAGAGGGAATGTCCTCTAGACTAGGTTTAGTAGCCAACGGAGGCGGTTCAGCCAAGGGGAGCTGAGGTTCCAACTCTTGATTGTAGTCCGACTGGGTATGAAAGTTGTAAGGCAGAGTGGAGTCTGGGACTAGCTGCTGACTCTGGAAATCCTGAGGGGCCTACTATTGATCAGAATAGTCATTATGTGGATATGACGGGTATTGGGATTGCGAGTATTGCCAGTCATACTCTCCATTGGGTTGATGGAACCCGGAAGGATAATTATCATGCGGTAGTTGCTGCGGGATAGCAGACTATTCCCAACCAAAGTTATGGTGACTCCTATTATCCGAATAATAAGTGTTGTCATAGGAGGTTTGCATTGGAGATGAAAAGGTGCAGACATCTTGCTGGATAGGAGGATAATATCCTACAGACTGGAAATTGTGCACAGGTTGCTGGACTGCAGCACGAAGGGCAGCGACTGAGTTTTTAAGCTCTTGGAGCACAGAGTTGTACTCCGGATCTCTATAATTGTCATACCCTATAGAAGGCTGCGAGACTGGAGTATCATGATGATACGCAGAATTGTCGTACCATTTGAAAGTAGGATTTTTCCGTCGTTGAGAGAACGACCCTAACTTCAACACATTTTCAATTGATCCGAGACATTTAACCTGTAAAATGGGCAATTTTGCACAGTGGCTCGTGTCGGATGTCGATCCGCACTCGGGATTAATCAGATTAGCGCGAATAAGAACATAAAAGATAACGAAAAATTTGCATGTAACACATCATACTCAAATCAACTTCATTTAATCAAAATTGTCTTTTACAGCAAAAATCTGACAAAATAACTAAACTAGAAAGCATTTTAATAAGAGAGGGAGGTAGAGAGAGAAATTAGAGAGAGAAAGTTCAAGCATGAGCTATGTAGAGAGAGAGAACTAGAGAAAAAGTGAGAAAGTTAGAGAGAGAAAGTAGGTAAGAGAGCGAGAAATTTCACCTTACAATCTTACCGGAGATATGGATCCGACAATGAAGAAGTGGTTGGCCGGTGTTGTCGATGGTGATCCGTCCACATTTGAGAGAGAATCGAGTTACGAACATGGCGGATGGATGAGCATAATGTTGCTGCCACAAGAAGAGGACATGATCGGGTTCATGTGCTTGGTGCACTTGAGAACCTTCAAGGGAAGACCAGTGGGTTGGAGGGCGGTGAACGGTGGTGGCCAGTGGTTGTGCACAACAGTGCACTAGCTTTGCAAGAGAGTTGCATGTTGGTAGAAATATCAGGTTGAGGAACCCTTTTATGCGATGAAGATGATGAGTTCTAGTGCAACAGCTAGGGACGGTAAGGTGAAGATGGAAGAACCTCTAGTGATGATTACGGCTGGCCCGATTTGATGCAGGCATGAGGACGTGGTGGTGCACAGTCCATGGCATAGCAAGGGTATGCACTTCAGGCAAAGTTGCTGCTGTGGGAGAGACACTGCAACGTGGAAGGTGCAGTAGCTTGGAAGAGTGGAGACGTTGGTGGCTGGCGGCAGACCAAGAGGTGGTGGCTGGCGGAGGTGATGATCGAGGTGAAGAGGAACAGCAGGTAGGCGTTCCTCTTCTCCTCTTCTTCTTCTCTTATCTTTTTTCTTTCTTTTTTTTTATTTTTGAACGTCTTGGCGAAGCAGGCCTGCAACTCAGCGTTGCAGGTCGTGGTGAGGCGGTGGAGCAGAGGCGGTAATGGAGTAGCTTACAGCTTCTCCTTTTTGTAGCGTGATGGGGAGATGGCCGCGATCTGATGCACGGTTGCAGGAGTGCCTTAAGTGCAGGCAGAAGATGGAGAAAGAGGAGAAGGAAATGGAGAGGAAGAAGGGGAGATGGCCGGAGTTGCAGACCTGCAACTCCGGTGACAACTTGATGAAGAAGACGGTGATAGAGGAGGAGGCAGCACGGTTCTGGTGTTGCTGTCCGGGCAGCAAGAAGAAGAAGAAGAAGAAGAAGAAGAAGAAGAAGAAGAAAGAAGAAGAAGAAAGAAGTAAGAAGAAGGGAAGAACGTGGGGAGACGGCCGGAGTTGCTGCTGCAACTCCGGTGAGAACGTGAAAGAGAAGATGAAGAAGAAGATGGCGAAGCGGGAGGATAAACGGCCAAGAGAAGGGAAAAAAAAGGGCAGGATCTTTTTGGGGAGAGAAAGGAGGGGATTAGAGGAGGATTAGGGTTCGAACGAACCCTTCTCCTTCCTCTTATAAAGCTCCCTATTTCCTTTAATGGAAATAGGGTATTTTTTTAAATAAAAATTTTTTTTTTTTTTAAGTAAAATGCTACTTTTTCTTGGGGAATGTCCCCATTTAGTGGACCCCACCATTTTTTAAAATTTAATTAAAATTCTTTGGAAATTCACGGGGTCCACTAACTGGTCGGACAGCGGGTCGATGATGATGGGCCCGGCTACTGGCCCACATGGATTGATGATGTCCATCGTCTCACAAGATGATGTGACAGACAGTCTGATGGCGATCGGATAGATGGTGACTTGATTGGGACCCAGATTGGTAAATCGACGGATCTAGAGAGATCCAACGGTCCGATTGAAGATCCAACGGTCCGAAGGAAGATCCAACGATCAGAAAGCTAAGGGAGATGAGATAGAGCCGATGGACAGGAGTTCTGGGGTTAGGTCAGTAGATTCGAGGACCGAGAGATGAAGAGAGAGAGAGAATAAGGAGAGATGAGAGAGAAAGTATCAGAAAATAGAGAGAAAAGCACTGGCGGAGGGTCTGGAACCCTGGTCTTCACTGTGACCATCCTCACGCTTCTCCAGTAGAGTCGACTATCATTCTTTGCTGACTCATGTGGCTTTAAACGCTTTGGTCCGTCTCTTGGTCATTGGCTCTCCTACTCTCTTCGTTCTTTGGGCCGGCTTTTTGGTCCTCTTATCAGCCCATATTTGGCCCATATCTTCTAGTCATAGCATGTGGGCTCTTTAAGCTTTGATAATAGGCTTTCCTGATCAATGTGGGCTTGCAAGTCTCGAGAATCGGGGTTTCCTGCGACAGAAGAAGCACGTAATGAGACTTTATCAGAATGACTATATGTCTAGACTTCCGAAAATGTGTTTAATGCATGCAAATATACCATTTTGTCCAGAAAAGTGTGTTCTACGCAACAAAAGAGACTCTTACGTAGAAAAGTAGATAAATAGAGTATTTTAACGTAGGAGAATGCAATAACGCTAAAAGGATAATTGCTTAAAATAAGCACTTTTGAGCGAATATCACCATTATTGAGAGTGATCACTTAAATTCTCACAGAAACTGTAGTAGGTCTCATATAGAGGCCGTTCATCTGCCATTAAAAGCGATAGAGGGGTGCGGTAGACTGACTCTCAGATCGAATCAGTCAAAAGATAGGACAAGTCCAAACTGACATACGCTTAAAAAGCGAGTCCTAGACTTAGCAAAAAGTTACCAGAGGGGAACACTATCCTATATGATGCACACCAAGCATAGATAATCCTATTCTAAACAATCAGAATATATTTTAGGAATTATCTTGTTAGTTTTGGGGCTAAGGTAGATTATGACAATGGGCGGACCACTAGTTTATCTTTTAACCGTCGGACTAACTGTATGCACACAGGGGTTCTCACCAAGCTACACTCTCCAGAGCGAATCCTTTAGTACTAACTCTGGTCAACAACAAAGCAATCCGAAGCCTAGACAGACGTGCGGCACAATGGATGTCTTAAGTACGTCCCAAACTAACCGGATTGGTCAAGTGTTTAAGAAGAGTGTTCCCTCGGGTTAAACAAGGGTTGGTGCGTGTTCCTAATCCACACGCAACTAACCGCCGAATAGTCCAAGATGCCACATCGAGCTCAGTGTACTTGAGTAGCAGGGACTTATGGGTGTATTAGAAAATAGGGACCCGCGTTCGTGGTTTTATTTCGATTAGATGTTAAGCAGGTTCGCTTTGTGTGAATTTTTTCTCGAACACCAGGTTAATTGACTTTACTTCTTGATTCTTTTTAATTAAATGGAGCCTTGGGATCAAATCAGTTGGAATGATGAGGTGGGTGATGAAATCCCACCAGTTTCAATTTTGGAGCTGGGTCTGCTCTCTTAGAGTTGATTGATTAACGGCCACGCCACGCAAGTCGAATAATATGTATGCGAAAGCAAATAGACAAGCGGCAATGAGTCACCCAACTATGTAGTATTTCACTCAAGGCAAGGATAGAGACTTACCTCCCGTGGGCCACGCCACGGGGTCGCCTCCGTGGAATAGGGAGGGGTATCTAAATGGGCTTGGGCCTGACTCCACCTCTTTGAGCTTTCGCTCCGTACCCACACTGGAATCGTGTGCTGTAGAAAAGTTAGATCGCACGGTCTAGGTATTTGGGATTCTATTTGGAAGATCTTTATTTGTTTAGGATTTAACAGAGCACGCATTGGATTTAGGCAAATTTTTGAATTATTTTCCAAGTTCGAGATGGGTTAAAATTTAGGAATTGCCAGATTGGAAAATATCTAGATTGGAAAGTTTCCCGAACTGTGAAGATCTTCCAAGAAGGATGTGATTGCGAGATCCCTTATAATTTTGGGAAATTTCCCAAAATTAAAATTCTACTAGATTTGGGATATTTTCTTTTGCAGACTTTTCCAAATTCGGAGGATTTCTAAAGATAAAAATTCTTTTAAATTGAAAACTTCTAAGAAAGGAACCCTAATTTAACAGAGTTTCAAGATTTTTGAATCTTTCCAAAAATCGTAAATCCTTGATTGGTGATGTCTAAAATCTACATAATATAAAACCCTAATTTTTTTGAATTTCTTTTTTTTTAATTTTTTTGGTATTTTTCACTTAATCAAGGGTTTTTAAAAACCCTAGAACAAGATCTAGCAGTTAGTTGGAAAGTAGTAAAATCCTAAATTATTACAAATTGCACTCAGCCTTTCGAGGCATTAAAAATAGTAATTTAAAAGACTGCTAAAAATCACTAAAAATCAAAAATAAAAAGTTTCCCGAAAAGGTCGGGCCATCCAAATTGAGCAGCTTTCCGCTTTAGCAACTTTCCAATTCCGTCTTTACGTCCTTTTTCGCACTCCCGTACACCCGAGCGGCAGCAACGCCATTTGAAAGTAGGGTTTTTCCTTGTCGTCGAATCGAAACCATAATCTCAACACATTTATAATTTATCCAATCCTTAATCCTGTAAAATATGAACTTTTATATAGGGATTCGTGTCAGATGTCGATCTGCCCTCGGGGTTAGTTCGCGCAATTCAAGAACATAAAATGACAGAGAAAATGCTACTCAATATGATAGTGGGATGAGAGTGGTGAGTGAGGGTGATTTTAAAGCATTCTTTTTAGGTTTTTAAATGGGATCCATTCATAACGATGAAAGTACGAAGAACCAATTAAAACAAAATGCAAAGAACAAAAATTAATCTTTATTCATAAAAACAAACTTTCCCTTACATATCCTGATAAAAATTGCTTAAAAACAAGTAAATCTACTAGAAAGCATTAGAAGATAACAAGAAAGACTAAAAGGCCTAGAGAGAGAAAAAGAGCATTATTGAGAGAAAAACTATGAAAGCTAGAGAGAGAAAATGCTAAAATTACCTAGAGAGAGAAAGTGGTGAAGGTAGAGAGAAATCTTCCTTGGGACAACTTACCATGAAGACGGCAATGATTTGGCCACGATGTGGGTCGGCCCGGTTGGAAGATGGCCGCATAAAGGATTTGCAGGTGTGGTTATTGCAAGTAGGAGGGCAGCAACCATGGAAAGACAATGGTGACCGGTCAAGATGCTGAACTTTAGTTGCAGATGTAAATGATCGACAACAAAGTGGTGGGCCACAACACCGTTAGGAGCAATAGGTTGGAGAAGACGTCCACAGGTAGTAACAAGGGGAGGAGTTGTGAAGGTACTTCTCGTGTAGCAGATGGATAAATGGGCTGTGCTGTGCAAGGTGATGCACGGTGGCTGCTTGCTGCTGGTTGCAGAAAGTTTTGACGGTGGAAAGGAGGCGCTGGTTGGCTGTAAGGAATGGAGACCAAACCTCCCTCACTTCTTCTTCTCTTATCTCCTCTTCTTCCTTTCTTTTTCTTTTTTTCTTTTTCTTTTTTTTTCTTTTGAGAAAACGATAGAGACGAAAAGGGGAGAGAGGACGGCTTTGGGGCTGTGGAGATGGAGAGGTGGAGCAGTGGAGCAGCGAAGATGGAGGTGTAACGGTGCTGCGAGGTGGTTGGGCGATAATGGGACAGGTGAGGGCGATCTCCCCTCTTTCTTTTTCTGTTCTTCTTTCTTCTTCTTTCGTTTTGTTGTTTTCTTCTTTTTCTTTACTGGTTTTGCCAGAGTTGCAGACCTGCAACTCCGGTAATGGAGATTTGTGGGAGCCGGTTATAATGGTGACCCTGAATGGGAGTTGCAGGTCAATTTCTGGCTGTTGGGGGCCAAGAAAAGATGGTGGGAAGATGGAGCAGTGGAGAGGGCGGTGCGCACAGTGGAGAAGTTGCAGCCACGTCTGCAACAAGAGATGGAAGCTATCACTTCCTCTCCTCTTCTCTCTTTTCACTTTTTTTTTATTTTTTATTTTTTTTGTTGAAGAAAACGGTGGAAGAAAATGGGATGAGAGAAAGGGTTTGGCTTCGAGAGGGAGAAACGTGGAATGAGGGAGAAGGAGAGAAGAGAGTGGAAGAGAGGCCTCCCTCCTTTCTCTCTTTCTTTAAATGATGTTAGGGTTTTTTTTTTGGGTGAGTGGGTTGGACGTCCATAAGAAGGAGGGTGTGGACCCCACCTTTATCAAAAGAATGTGCTGGCTGCTCCATGTAATCCACCTATTCCTCTTTGTTTACCCATCAAGCATTATTCCCACACCCACCTATTTTTCTTTGTTCACCCATCAAGAGTTATTCGCACACCCACCTATTTTTTTTCTTTGCGAGGTCGCCCTTGCTTCTAGCGACCCTCCATCGATCAAGGGCTAGCACTTGAATCATTCCTTGGTGCATGACCTCAGCCCGTCAATTTGGTTCACCCAAAGGTCCAACACTGTGGCCCATTGATTTGGTCCACATTGTGGGTTTCCTGCACGAGTTTCCACGCATGTAACACTATCACTGATCCCATCGTCCATTTGTCTCGCTCCAAACATGTTTTAAACTCTTTCCTTGTCTTATTTGTTGGCAGCATGATCCGCTAGCCCATTATCTTGCTGTTCCACAACTTGAATTCTATTATTCCATATTCATCGGTCCAACTTGGCTGTTATTCAACTCTACATGAGCATAGCTCACTGGTCTTCGTGATCACCTTTGATTGGATATAGACTTAATAGAAGCTTCTGGGGTTGATCGTGGGTCCGCCAGTCTCGAGACTCTTCGATCGGGTTTTCTGCAATAACAAAAAGCGTGTAATCAGAACGGCTTAATATTTAGACTTCATAGAATGTGTTTAATTCATGCAAATATACAATTTCGTCTAAAAGTGTATTCTACGCAAAAGAAGAGACTCTTACGTAGAAAAGTTGATAAATGAAGCAATTTTACTTAGGAGAGTGTGATAACTTTTAAAGGATAATAGTGGAAAATACGCACTTTTAAGCGAATATCAATGTTCGGGGGGCGTAGGTGTCAATGAATGATATACCTAAGATGAAGATCCACTCTCAAATGTAGATCTACCCCCAAATGAACATGGTCCGTATGTGGATCCACGCTCAACCGTCACCCATTGATCCACATCTTCTCCCACATCCTCTCCTACATCCTTTCCCACATCTTCTCCTACGTCCTCTACATCCTCTGACTCATCACGTCGACGACAAACAACTCGTACAGGGACATGATATCGCTCAGGTGGCTGTTGGGCTCTGAGTGATGCGTGTGGGTCACGACGCAATACATCTATATCATCTTGTATATGACTACGCACAGGATGATTAATCTCCAACAGGTTCATGTACGTAGACATATGATCAATCTACAAAAATAAATTTAATATTAATATATCAAATGATTTAATAGGTTAAAAATATAAAAACTATAACTTACCACACCATCAATTCTACTCCTCAACTAGGTGTAGGATCCATCATGAGATCCCCTTGGTATGTACCGTTCTTCATCATATTGTAGTTCTGTATTATGCATGCGGAGGGTACCATACCATGTTTGATATGCCTCATCTACAAACATGACCAAAAATAAATTAAAGAGATCAAATCCGAATTAACTGAAATACGATATTTATGATATTTACCTGTAACATGATCGGCTGATGGACCACTAACGAAAAAATGATCAAATCTAGTCTGCCAGTCTCTAACAGCTACTATCATAGCAGTCCATATTGCCATTCGACCAAATCCTACCACCCAAGATAATGGAGTACCTGGGATAATCTTATGAAGGTCAAACTAGCACATACATCTATCTGCTGGATGATACACATCAATATCAAGATAAATGATATAAGCACGATGAAGACTGAGCTGTCACGCATTGTGTATCATTGTTGGAATATTATATGACAGAGGATAATAACGAATGTATGGCATCTAGCGAAACCTACAAAGAAACAAAGTTTAGATTAGTAAAATTAAGCAAATAACAAACTTATATTAATAAATACAATCGATAAAAATAACTTACTTGATCAGGAGTTAGTAAATCTAACTCCTGTCAATAAGTAGCTACATTTCGGGTAGGCTCATCTACGTACTCTCTTTCATCTAAAGTGCATCTCAATGCTAATAGACATCGATATTCTATAGAGTAGAATATCGGCTTCCCAACCGATAAATGCTCATGCGCCCATATCTTCAATAAAAATAAAGTTATAAATATTCAAATTAAAATATAAATAAAATAATAAATAATGAATCAATGCTTACTTGCAAGAGCATCACACATCTTGTAATACTCTACTTACTTTTTACGACAAAACTACTCAGCTGTTTATACAAATATGCAAGAGCAGTAGCCCCCTAGACGTACTGTCCTGCTAAGCTGAAATCCTCAAAGAAAATTAGCAAATTTACATGACGTAGTAGTCTGTTATATCACAAAAAAGAGTATTTTCACACAATACTAATAAATAAGCACGTGTGTACTTGCAATAAACAAATATATTATTCATTTTAAATATTTAACTAAATAAAATAAATAAGTAAAATAAATATTGATAAATAATTATAAAATATACCTGAAAGTTTGTCGAATTGTCTGGTAATCTTTTAAAATTTCTCATCAGCCATAACAATTTTATTTGGCCTCGTGCAGCAGTAGCATCTTCAGGCGGCATCCCCAATAATCGTATGATGTGCTCGGTGCAGTCTAAAGGAGTCTCATTTAAAACCACTGGCCTACTCATGATACTGAGGCCAAGACAGTGTAGAGTGTCCTCTAATGTGATCGACATCTCTCCAAATGCAAAATGAAACGTCGATGTCTTTGGCTAAAATCGCTTGGCAATCGCATAACATAATGGTCGATCACTATAAGACCATCGAATACGACTGTACAGTCCGAATCCGACTGTAGAAACTAATGCATGCTGAGCGTCGGATAAGATCTACCCATCTGTCCATCTCACACGTTGCCTCGAGCGTAAAATCAGATAGTCTACCTATATTTATTAAAATATTCAAAATAATTTTTATTAGATTTGATAATAGTCTAAAAAAATTAAAATTATTTAATTAATTACTACTATGTCCTTGGAATATGTCGTTAGCTCGATGAAGTGATCGAGCCTCTTTGATATCTTCGGTCGTCGGACCACCTAGAAATTGACCATCATTGACATAATATGACATCTACAACATGAAAAAAAATAGAATTTAGGGTTTAAGGTGTTGATCTTAGGGTTTTAGGGTTTAGGGTTATAGGGTTAGGGTTTAGGGTGTTGATCTTAGGGTTTTATGATTAGGGTACAGGGTTTATGTTTAGGGTTTAGGGTTTTAATCTTAGAGTTTTAGGGTTAGGGTTTAGTGTATATGTTTATGGTTAGGTTTAGGGTTTCAAGGTGTATGGTTTAGGATTTTGATCTCAGGATTTTAGGGTTAGGGTTTTAATATGTAGGGTTTAGGGTTTTGATCTTAGAGTTTTAGGATTAAGGTTTAGGGTTAGGGTGTAGTGTATATGTTTATGGTTAGGGTTAGGATTTTAAGATGTATAGTTTAGGGTTTTGATCTTAGGGTTTTAGGGTTAGGGTTTAGGGTTTTGATCTTAGGGTTTTAGGGTTAGAGTTTAGGGTTAGGGTTAGGGTTTTAAGGTGTATGGTTAGGATTTTGATCTTAAGGTTTTAGGGTTTAGGATTTTGATCTTAGGGTTTTAGGGTTTAGGATTTTGATCTTAGGGTTTAGGGTTAAGATGTAGTGTATATATTTATGGTTAGGGTTAGGGTTTAGGGTTAGGATGTAGTGTATATGTTTATGGTTAGGGTTAGGGTTAGGGTTTTAAGGTGTATGGTTTAGGGTTTTGATCTTAGGGTTTTAGGGTTAGGGTTTAAGGTTTTGATCTTAGGGTTTTAGGGTTAGGATGTAGTGTATATGTTTAGGGTTAGGGTTAGGGTTTTAAAGTGTATGGTTTGGGGTTAGGGTTATGTTACGCTTTAGGGTTTAGGGTTAGTGTTAGGTTGACCATATAGATGTTTGGACCAAGGTTTAAAGTGATCCGTTATAATGGTATAACGGACTGGGGGTATTACCGTTATTTTTTGTTATAATGCTCGGGCAAAAATGGAAAATAACAAAAATAACGTAAAACAACGGATAGCGTCGAAATTCAAATTTTAAATTTTGAAATTGGAAAGTAATGGGAAAATAGCATTTTTCACAATTTTTTTCAAAAAATCACGGTTGTTAATGGAAAAATAACGGTATCACTACAATTATTTTTCAGGCGTTTTAACGGTCCATAACGTAATGGGGGAGGTTCGAATCCGTTATAACGATTGTTATTTTCATTACAATGACTGTTATTTTCGTTACAACAGTTGTCACTAGGTAAGCCTACAAACCAAAAATAAACCTGATCTATGATTTCTAAGAGTTGGTTTGAAGTTAGTTTCATGGGTTGATTTCAACAGTACGAAACTTGAGCATTATTGAGCGTTATTTAGGTGCAAAGATCCAAAGGTTGTAAATAACCAATCAGGCTGATTTTTGGTTTGTAGGTCCACCAAGGGACTGGTAAAATATCCATACCGTCAGCGCCCTCTAATGGTGTTCTGGGTACCCCCATTTTTTACGTCCATTTTGGCGTACCCACATAGCTGAATCAATGGCTAATTTTTGGTGAGGATGATCTCTATGGTGAGGAGATCATCCTCACAAAAATTCAAATCATTCTAATATTCATTGACTGGTTTAGAAGTTGAAGAATTATGGACCGTCGATTTTTATCGTGTAACTTGAAAACCACATTTCACGGGGCTAGAAATTTCAAAATGGCCTGATTTTTTGTAGGGGTGATCTATATGGTGAGGAGATCGCCCTCACCAAAAATCAGCCATTGATTCATCTTCTGTGTGGGTATGCCAAAATGGAGTTTAAACATTTGGGTCCCACAAAAAAAACAAAAAAGAGGGAAAAAAACATCCCTGTTGAAGAGGGAGAGTTCGCCGAAAGAGGAGAGGAGGAAGGAGAGTTCGCTGGAAAAGATGAGGAAGGAGAGATCGCCGGAAAGATGAGGGAGGGGTTAAGTGGAGAAGAGAAAACACTCTTTTAATGTGCGTTTGCATTTGACAAACACTTTTTTAAAAAGCATCTGTCAGGACAAAACGTTCTTTCAAAGTGCGTTTTATCCTGACAGATGCTTTTTTAAAAAGCGTTTGTCAAGAATAAACGCTCTTGTAATGAGCGCCTGTCATACGTCTGCGTCGGTCAGACATCACTGATAAACACACTTTTAAAGTGCGTTTAGTTACTCTTTTTGGAATTTTTGAAAAATTGTTTTATTTTTACAAATATATTAAAGTTTATTTTCTTTTAAGAAATTTTCTGATATTTTAATTACACATGTCACTTAGACATTTTAATCAACACATTTTTCAATGTTGAGACTCTTGGGATTCTCATCACAAAAAAAATTATTTAAAAAAAGATTTAAATTAAAAATATTTAAAAAATTTATTTTTTAATTAATTTAATTAGTAATTGTAGATTAGTCTTTAATATTAATGTTTGTTTACATGCTAAATATAACATTTTTTTAAAAGCCTACTTGGTACCATAGACCTTAGGCCCATTTTTCACCCATATCCATCTTAAAATAATTATTTTAGTAAGTTGTAAAATTTACTCCATTTAAAATAACTAAAATAATTTAAAATTAAAAATCTTAGAACATAGCTAGACATTTTAAAATGCCATTAGATATTGGAAAGAGTTTACATATTTAGCAACTTTTGATAAAATATTTATTATATTTTCTTTAGAAATATTCTATAAAATTCTTGTGTTTTCTATTATAAACTCAAGCTTTTTTGTGGTATAATGTATTATATATAATAATAATAATAATATATAATATATTATAATAACATATTATTATATTTTAGAATATTATATAATATATTATATATTTTCTAATAATATATTATAATATTATAAATTATATAATATATTATATGTATATCTAGATCGTATAAAAATATTCACACATATGTGGTATTACAAAATGTGTATGTATAATTTTATAAAATACAACTAAATACTCTGAATCGGGTGCAACATTTACTATCATTTGCGTAAATAAACGCACAAAATCAATTTTTGTGCACAATTTGTTAAGTCCATCCAAATGTCATATATCTGAAGTTATGCGCATTTAACTTATGCAAATTTTGAAGTGCGTGCGTCCAAAAATACTCGTGAAAACAAACGAGGCTTAAAATATTAGTTTGCATAGTTGTATATCTTTGGCATATATATATGTATGTGTGTAGATTCAAGAATCCTCACAAACAATGTAGGATTAAAGGTTTTAAGAAAAAGTACAAAAGCCATCAAAGATTTTTCTCTAAATTTTTTTTATTCAGTCTTATAAAGTTTTGGTTCAAAAAAGTAAAGAGATTTAAAATTTTTTAAAATACCCAGAGGTTTTGAGTTCAAAACTCAGAAGTTTTAAATTTTCTCTTTTAGACTAGTTATTTACATGTCATTAGGTCTTATATGCAAAACCTAATGGCCTCAATATTTTAAAACTTTATAACTCATAATTTTAAAAGTTGAATGTGTATTGTATTTTACAAGAGGAGTTAGTGTTAAAGAAAAATTAGCAAGTCCAATTAACAATTGATCATAATAAACACAATAGAGTAATCCAATAATGATTTGAACTCTCTAGTAGAAATTATTAGCGGTCACATCAATATCATTTTGGATATAATTGTGGCACTTGCACATTTTTTTTTCTATCCCCAAGATTTAACACCTTCGAAAAAATTTTAAATGACCCAAGATTCTATCAATATATATTTTAAGATATTATAATACTGCTTAACTTTTACACATATCTAACATTATAACACTTTTATATTAAGATTGTATTTGAACGATGGATAAGACACAAATCGCAGCGATGATTTGTGTTGATAATCAATTACCATTTTGTAATAAAAAATAAATAATTATACAAAATATTTTAACAACGTGTTCATTTAATTTACTATTTCAATATGTTCTTTGTCACGCCCCGAATCCGAGCACCCAAATCAAACCTGAATGCTTATTTACCCAAGATCCAGGGTGTGAAAAAATAAAATCCTCAATTAATTAAATATTGAAAACATCAAGAATCACTATCATGATTGATAAATAACGGTTCAACTCTAGTAATCAAATAATGCAGAAGCGTATAAGCTATTACGGTGAAATAACCAAAGTCAAAATCAAAGTCAAACTTTTAATTTTGGTCAATATCACTAATTAGGATCTTTATAATTACCAAAAATTTATATCAAACATCTTTTGTAAAAATACTTAATCAAAAACGTCCATTGAAAATAGTTTTGAAACTTGTTTTTCGCGGTTCAAAGAAAAATGGTCAACTTTTGGTCAAAATTTTGAGATTTTTGTCAAACCGCACCCACTTATATAACTCCTAAAATCACGAAATAATTCAGTAAATATTACATTGAATCATGGTTCTAACCTCTTTGGAATCATATTAAAATATTATCGCATGAATATTTTATGAATATTTTCACGTAGGACGTCGGAAACCCAACATGTTAAAAATAAAAATAAAGTGATCAATTCAAACCATTGATGGTCCCAACGACCCCAACCATATTAAAAATTCATTATTACATCATTAAAACCATTAAATCATTTAAGCATTAAAATCTCTTCTTTAATTCATACGCCATCCATCGACTCCGTCTCATTCAAAGTATCCTCCTTACCGAGATCAACAAAATCTGAAATGTTTCGGTGTAATACCATGAGCGAAAGCCCAGTAAAGTATAACGAGTATACAATATGATGAAGATAATCTAATCATAATTACTTTAGCATGTTAATCAACATATTAACCCAAAATCAAGAAGATCAAACCATCCAAAATAACCAATCATGATGATGATATTAAATGTACTATATTCCTCATTCATTCACACCAAGAGTAACGAATTCACACCAAGGGCAACAATCTCCCACCAAAAGTAACGGATTTCTACCAAGGACAACGATTTCCCACCAAGAGTAACGAAACGATTTCCCACCAAGGATAACGAAACGATTTCCCACCAAGGATAACGAATTCCCATAATAAATGTAAAAAAACCATGAATTTATGATGCTTACCATATATAATTAACAAATAAGATTAAAATCTTAAAAGAATACACCAAAAACACCATATAATTATTAACAAGACTATAGTAATTGACAAATATATTTAACATTGTAGAGTGTACTTACTTGTTATTACTTTCTCTTAGATTCGAGAGAGATGAGAATGTGTAGTATATTTCTTTGATTGTTGTCAATGAAGTCATTCTTCTAGTATGTTATGCTTCGGGGTCTCATCAATATTTTATTTAATGGTTGATGTCAAATAGTGACACGCTATGGTGTTTCTAGGGCTTCGAAGGTTCTTCAACTTCTTTAATTGAGGTGCTTCAATTGAGAAAGAGGGAAAGAAAGATGAGAAAAATATTTGAGTAATGATTTAGGGTTTGTAAGAGTTCACAAGCTCTCAATGCTTTATTAAATAGGTTTAAGAAAGTAGATTTTCTAATTTTAAGTGATTTTCGTCACTTTAAAATTAGAGAATTTTATAACCCACTAAAAAGCTTATTTTAATATGGATATGGGCTAAAAATGGGCATAAAGCTTATGGGTATCAAGTAGGCTTCATTTAATATTATTATTAAGCCCAAAAGGCTTCTAAATTGGCCCTACGGGCCCACCCAATAAGTATAACTCATTAATTATTTATTACGACTATGCCACTCATAGACCATAATAATAATATAGTTAATTATCATTGAAAATAAATTGAAGAAAAAGAAATTAAGGAGTCAAATTTAACTTTTTATAATTAATTTACTCAAAAAATCATGAACAAAAGTTCAGGGTATTACAACCTACCCCCCTTACAAGAATTTTGTCCTCGAAATTTAAAATATATTTAAATTTTTTTTCTAATCCATCACTTCAGATTAGTTGACTAATCATTAAAGTCAAGCTTAGTTAGATTGGTCGAGAAAATTTTATAGTTAAACCGAATCAAATTGGTTAACTTAATTAAGATAGTAAACCTAGTCAAATTGGTCATCTACATTAATCTAGTCCAACCTAGTCAAGCTAATCAATATAGTCAACATCAATTAAATTGGTAAACTTAGTCAATCTATTCTGCTTAGTCAACTGATAAATCTAGTCAATATGTCTTCCAATCACACTAATCAAGCTATTCGATTGGCCAACTAGTCAGAATAGTCAGGCTTCCGAATCATATATTTTTCCTCATGTGCATATATTTGTGACTATTAAAACATTGCTTAAGCTAATTTTTTTTAATTAACTCTAAGGTCAAAATTTTTTTTTAATTAGGTGTGCAAATTATAAATTTAAAATTTTTAATATATTTAAGTTATTAATCCAAACATTTCAGAGTTCAATGGAGCTATCACACGGTTCTCTATCAGTAAATTTTGATTTTAAGGTTCATAAATAATTATACACAATTCAAATAAACATAAACCCATTACACACAAATCCCTAGGTGTCTGAAGTCAATGCTCTGATACCATTTTGTCACGTCCCGGATCCGAGCACCCAAATCGAACCCGAATGCCTATGGATCAGCCCATTTACCTAAGATCCAGGGTGTGAAAAAAATAAAATGCTCAAAAAAATAAAATAAATAAAACATCAAGAATCACTATCGTGATTGATAAAGAACGTTTCAACTCCAATAGTCAAATAATGCGGAAGTGTATAAGCTTGTCTTGACACCGTTGAAGTACCTAGATGGTCGAGACAGTCATCAAAGGATGACCCAAAGACTGAGAAGTTGTCCATAAAGACTTCGAGGAATCTTTCCACCATGTCAGAGAATATGTTCATCATACACCATTGAAAGGTTGCGGGTGCATTGCAGAGGCTAAAAGGCATGCGCTTGTAGGCAAAAGTGCCAAAGGGATAGGTAAAAGTTGTCTTCTCGTGATCCTCAGGGGCAATGGGTATTTGATTATACCCTGAGTAACCATCAAGGAAGCAGTAGTAGAGTGACCTACTAGTCTCTCCAACATCTGGTCTATGAAGGGTACAGGAAAATAGTCATTCCTAGTGTTGGTGTTTAGCTGTCTGTAATCGATGCAGACTCTCCACCCTTTCTTCAGGCACTGGGTGACCATTTCTGTTCTCATTTTTCACAATGATGAATCATGTCTTTTTAGGGACGACATGAATAGGACTCTGAAACTAGGGTTTTTCCATATCGTTGGTTACGAAAACCCTAGAATCAACACATTTGTAATTTCTCTGAGTTTTTAATCCTACAAAAATGGGAATTTTGTATAGGGATTCGTGTCGATATCTATCCACACTCAGCGTTAGTGTGCATAATTCAAGGACATGAAATAACTGATTTTTCTCTGAAATTGTGGTGGGGTGAGAATGGTGATTATGAGTTTTAAAATATAATTGATTTGAGAGCTCATTACAACTATAATAACATTAATAAAAGATAATAAAATAAAACAAACATGTTGAGATCAAAAATAATTTCATTAAAATTGAAACAATCATTACATGACTTAAACAACTTAACTTTTGAACTAGAAAGCCTAAACAAATTAAGAGAGAGAAAGTTAAAGGGAAAAATGAAGAGAGAGAAGCGAGATTTAGAGTGAGAAAATGAGAGATAGAGTTAAGAAACTAGAGAGAATCTATGAGAGAGAAAGAGAGAACATTAGAGAGAGAGAGAGGAGATCACCTTGAACTTACCGGAGAGGTCAATCATGAAAGTTGTCGATCGGCCATGAGAATGGTCCAAGTTGCTGTCCGAGATGGTACATGGTTGACGGTTTGAGGGTGGTGCGTGCTCAAAGATGATCCGGCCAAGTGATGACTGATTGGAGAGGAATATAGAGGCTGATTATTATGCCGAGTTGTAGGCTTTCGAGTGGCCGCAAGTTAGCTTGCATGTGTACAAGCTTGGAGATGAGGACGGTTGATGATTTGTAACCAGTTGGAGTGACGCGCACCGATCCAGCAAGTGTATGGAGATCGGTCTAGTAGTTTGTTGGAACAGCAATGGAGACGAACAAGGTTGCCGGTATGAAGCTTGCAGCCAGCTTTGGTATGATGGATGATGACCTTCCAAGAGAGGAGAAGTCAGTAGTGCGTTGCAAGCTGGGCTTGTGAGGAGGTTGAGGAGATTAGATTGCCACCCAGATCTGCAAGAAGAAGAGGAGCTCGTTGTTGGAAGCTTGTGACTTGCAAGAAGAAGATCAAAGGAAGAAGGAGAGGACGTGCTGGTTTTTTTTTTTAGAAGGTGAAAAAGAGTCTCCAAAAGAAGAGAACGGCCAGGTTTTTTTAGGCAGCAAGAGAGAAAAGAATTCTCTCTTTTCCAAAATGTGTGTGTGGGGGGCGGGGCGGACTGGAGTTGCAACTTGCAACTTCAGTCGTTGAAGAAGGTGGAGGCATTACAGCATTAATAGGAGCTACGGACGGTGCTGCAGGAGGCAGCAGGTGGGCGCGCGGGCGGACAAGTAGGGGGTGAAGCATAAGAGAAGGAGGAAGAAGGGGGAACCAGACAGACGGCCGGAGTTGCTGCTGCAACTCCGGTGAGGATGTGAAAGAGAAGATGAAGAAGAAGATGATGAAGAGGGAGGAGAAACGGCCAAGAAAAGGGAAGAAGGGGCAGGATGTTTTTGGGGAAAGATTTTTGAAGAGATGGGAGTGGGATTAGGGTTCAAACGAACCCTTCTCTTCTCCTTTTAAAAGCTCCCACTTTCCTTTAATGGAAAATGGGAATTTTTAAATAAAAAAAAAAATTTTAAAGAAAACCTTTTTTTCTTTGGGGAATTTCCCCATTTAGTGGACCCCTCCTTTTTTTATTTTTAAAAAAAAAATTAATTTAAAGCATTTGAAAATCGCGAGGTCCACTAAATGGTCTGGCCGCGGGTCGATGATGATGGGTCCTGACTGTGGCCCATATGGACTGATGATGGCCGTCATCTCATAAGATGGTGTGACAGATGATTTGCTAAAAAGAATCGATCAGACGGATGATGACTGGATTGGGATCTATATTGGTAGACCGACAGATCTAGAGAGATCCAATGGTCCGATGGATGATCCAACGGTCAAAAAGCTCAGGGAGATGGGCTAGGGCCAACTGGCAGAAGTTCTGAGGTTAGGTCAGTAGATTTGAGGATCGGGTGGTGATGTATAGGGATGTGAAGAGAAAGGAGAGAGAATAAGGAGAGAGGAGAGAGAAAATTCTACAGACTGTAAAGATAACAACTAGCGGAGGGTCTAGAATCCAAATCTTCAACATAGACTTCTATCGCCTTCTCGAATCATGTAAACCACCACTTTTGCGGCTTTGAATCTTTGGTCCGTCTCTTGGTCTTCAGCTCTCTAGCTCTCTTGGTTCTTTGGATCGTCTCCGTGATCTTCTGCCTCGACCCGTACTTGGCCTGTCATAGCCTGTTGGCTCTTTACGCACTGATATGTGGCTTCTATGATCAATGTGGGCCCGCAAGTCTCGAGAATCGTCCCATAGGGTTTCCTGCGACAGAAGAAGCGCGTAATGAGACTTTATCAGAATGGCATAATATCTAGACTTTCAAAAATGTGTTTACAGCATGCAAATATACCATTTCATCCAGAAAAGTGTGTTCTATGCAACAGAAGAGACTCTTAAGTAGAAAAGTAGATAAATAGAGCATTTTACGTAGGAGAGTGCGATAACGCTAAAAGGATAATTACTTAAAATAAGTACTTTTGAGTGAATATCACAACCCCCAACCAGCATATTGTCAATCCTTGGCAATTAGTGTGAAATAAATGAGCTTAAAATGGCTCTGCACATGCTGCACACTTTTTCATATTAGCTCAGGGAAAACACCGTTCGTCAAATCATTGAATGGATGCAAAAACAGTTACATGCTAGCAAAGAGTTAGAAAGTTTTGGCAAGACTACAGACTGATAATCATGACCCAGAATAGTCAGACTCTGCGTGTGTGTGTGCTCAACATTTTCATCATCCAAGAGTTAAGACTTTCAGATCACCTTTAAGTTCTTATGCCTCAACCTCAAATCTCACATGTTTAGCACTCAGAATGGAATCACACAAGAAGGGTTTTCTTTTTTTCTCTCAATTTATATGTGAGGAGATGTGTTGATATATGAAAGCAAAGATCTCACATATGTATTATTTGAAGGAAGGACATCTTTAATAGAAGAAGATCTCATGATTGGAATACGACTTCACTCGGGAACGTTAGATCAAACTCTATAGCTTCTCTTTCTCCAATCTCCACATTTTATGATCGTGCTATCTTAGAATCAAGTAGGACTTTCCTGCGTTGTAATGAGGCTTAAGTCAGGTGTAAAAAAATAAGAGAATACAGGATTTCAAAGTTCTGAGAGGATATCTCTATTTTCTTGTATTTTTCCTACTAGTGTAATACCATTTCTTTTCATTTTCCATCTTTCGTATTTTTCTCTTTTTTTTGGTATTTCTAAGACTGCTCAATTACTTTTTCAGCTCTTTTTCATATTTTCTTTTCATATATTCTTTTCAGTCTGAACCACTTGTCTTTTCCTTTTGATTTTCCTTCTTTAAATGGTACACACATATCAATTATTCTTCTATCCATCTCAAGAGTAGGGTAGCTTAGTCATCCTTCATAGTTGGATTGGGATTTGGTTAATGGGTTTAACAAGAAAAGGTTTTTCTAGAAAGGTTCAAGGGGTTTCTAGTGAAGTATAATTCAGGTGAGTTAAAAAGGCTGAACGGTTCAGAAAAATGGCCTAAATCATTTTTTAGGATTTGCACTATCATTTTTGCTGTCTTGACTGGATACAGAGAAGGTTCTATCGTAGTAATCCAATGTTGATGTCGTTCCGAGTTTTATGATCAAAGCAAAAGATAATGAGATTTCTCAATGAATATTGCGGGCATGAAGAATACTGAGTCATCTTGTGACTTAGGATTGTTGTATAACCCTCTGAAATGATTAAAGGCTCGAAAGCTCACTGGGTTAGATCTCCATAATTCTTCTCACAGGATCTCTAGAGTTTCCAAACTTAGGATGACTCTGGTGTTGATAGTGTATAATTGTGCCAAATCTGAGTTTTTTTAAGTTTTCAAACCTGCTGTAGTCACACTTGACTTGACTCAAAGCTAACCTTAAACAAAAATTGTCTTCCTCAATACTGACTTAACGGAGATTTTCAGCTAATCAAAGTCAGGGTATTTGACACATTTTTGAAATTCTAGAAAACTTTGAAAAACATCGGAAACTACCTAAAAACACGATTTTATTTTTTATTTTTTTATATATGTATATATTTATCAAAATGAATACATGAGTTTTGGTAAATACCCACCCCCAACCAAAATACAGCACCATCCTCGGTGCTCATGACCGGGACATAAAATGATTGGTGATGATGATGCAAAGGTTCAGGGAGGATGTTACCAAGTCGGCAGAAACTCGACAGTGTGTGGTACCTGATGATTGAAAGAATGAATGTACCTGCATTTCCAGATATATAACAGTAATAACAAATGCATGAGACTCATGTACTCTAGGAATACCAGAATTGCCTTTCCAAAAGTGCTAAGTTTTACGTCTTCAGCTAGACATGACAGGGGTATATCAAGTACCCCCAACTAGGTTAAACTCATGGAGACTGAGTGAATCTGCAGTCTTGTTCACACCTAAGGTGGAACGAAGAAAGTTATCCTATTCCTTGTCTAGGTATACCTGTGTAGAACAGGTCTTTCTCAGTGTAAACTGAAAAAAGGATAGTAAGTACTCAAAGCAGCCCTACAAAAGTATGTAGTTGATCTGAAGGGATCGAAGTTACTCAGTAATGAGTAAGAGGTGAGCAGTAGAGGGTTCTCTGACCATGGTTAACAGAGCCGCAAACTCATTGAGTTTAGTGGGAATGTATCTGAACGGAGCAGACTCCTGCAGATCAGTAATACCAGAATTGTCTGACTCCGAGATGAAGTCAGACTCAAAGTGTTCTTGACACTTGGAAAATTTATCTTCGAGAAAGTCCTGAATTAGACTCTCTACGATACACAGGTCATCGATAATATCGATGTAGGGTGGCGGGTGAAAATTATTGACATCTCCCTCGAGGTATCTTAATTTGATAGGGATGTTCCAATCCCTACACTTAATATGTTCATCCTTGGGGGAAAACGGTAGGTCTGGGACAGCTAGAGTCTCATATTCTAGACACGGTTCTATGGTAGGAATGTCTGCATCTAGCGCGGAGATAGAATTATCAGAGATAGAGATGGAACTGGATTCCTCTATGCTTGGTTCAGAAGTGGCTGCCTGTAAGGCACCAAAGATTGAGACTCGATCACTATTATGGCTCACTCCAAGGGTGGTGGGGACAGGTAAGTCTAGGCCAATAGGGATCCTGTGATCTAGACATAGCTCAGTGTCAGTAGAGTGAAAAATAGGTTTCTCTGAGCTAGGTTCAGGATTTGGTGCTTTTAAGGGCACCGAAGATAGATACACTAGCTCCTCAATAGTCTGGCTCGATCTAGGGGTGGGTACAACTTCTATTTCTTCCTCGCAATGCTGGTACTGGGTCCAATTGTACGACTCCTTATCATAGACAGTGGTCATGTTAGTCTCCTCAGGATAGGCTATCGGTTGGCTAGGGAAGTGGATTTCCTCGCTCTCAGATTCTATCTGACCAAGACGGTGTTCAAAGCTCTCCATGGATTGCTGTTGTTGTCGCTCTAGCTAGGTTATGTATTGAGAGAGAAGATCCTCTAGACTAAGTTTAGTAGCCAACTGAGGTGGTTCAGCCAAAGGAAGCTGAGGTGCCAACTCATGATTATAGTCTGACTGAGTATGAAAGTTGTAAGGCAGAGTAGAGTCTGGGACTAGCTGCTGACTCTGGAAATCTTGAGGGGCCCACTGTTGATCAGAATAGTCATTTTGTGGATATGACGGGTACTAGGATTGCGAGTATTGCCAGTCATACTCTCCATTGGGTTGATGGAACTCGGAAGGATAATTATCCTACAACAGTTGCTGCGGGAGGGTAGACTGTTCCCAACCAAAGTTATGGTGACTCCTATTATCCGGATAATAAGCGTTGTCATAGGAGGTCTGCATTGGAGATGGAAAGGTACAGACATCTTGCTGGATAGGGGGTAATATCCTACAGATTGGGAATTGTGCACAGGTTGCTGGACCGTGGCATGAAGGGCAGAGATAGAATTTTTAAGCTCTTGGAGTACAAATTTGTACTCCGGATCTCAGTGATTATCATACCCTATAGAAGTGTGTGAGACTAGAGTGTCATGATGATATGCAGAATTGTCATACCATTGTTGAGAGTGATCACCTAGATTCTCACAGAAACTGTAGTATGTCTCATACAAAGGCCGTTCATCTGCCATCAGAGGCAATAGATAGAGGGGTTCGGTAGACTGACTCTCAGATCGAATCAGTCAAAGGATAAGACAAGTCCAAAGGGGCATATGCTTGAAAAACAAGCCCTAGACTTGGCAAAAAGTTGTCAGAGGGGAACACTATCCTATATGATGCACACCAAGCACAGATAATCCTATTCTAAACAATTAGGATATATTTTATGAATTATCTTATTAGTTTTGGGCCTAGAGTAGATTATGACAGTGGGCGGACCACTAGTTTATCGCTTAACCGCCGGACTAACTGTTTACACTCAGAGGTTCTCACCAAGCTACAGTCTTCAGAGCGAATCTTTTAGTACTAACTCTAGTCAATAACAAGGCAATCCGAAGCCTAGACAGACGTGCGGCACAATGGCTATCTTAAGTACATCCCAGACTAACCAGATTGGTTAAGTGTTTAAGAAGAGTGTTCCCTCGAGTTAAGTTAGGGTTGGTGCGTGTTCCTAGTCCACACGCAACTAACTGCCGAATAGTCCAGGATGCCACGTCGAGCTCAGTGTACTTGAGTAGCAGGGACCTATGGGTGTGTTAGACAACAGGGACCCGTGCTCGTGGTCTTATTTCGACTGGATGTTAAGCGGGTTCGCTTTGTGTGGATTTTTTCTCAAACATCGAGCTAATTGGCTCTACTTCTTGATTCTTTTTATTATAGATGGATCCTAGGGATCAAATTCAGCTAGAGTAATGAGGTGGGTGATGAAATCCCACCAGTTTCAATGTTGGAAATGGGTCTGCTCTTTTAGAGTTGATTGATTAACGGCCACGCCACATAAGTCGAGTAAGTTGTTGCTAAAAAACAAATAGACATGCGGCAATAATTCACCCAACCGCGCAGTATCGCACTCAAGGCAAGGATAGGGACTTACCTCCCGTGGGTCACGCCACGGGGTCGCCTCCGTGGAATAGGGAGGGGTATCCTAATGGGCTTGGGCCCGACTCCACCTCTTTGAGCTTTCGCTCCCTACCCACACTGGATCGTGTTCTTGTAGAAAAGTTAGATCGCACGGTCTAGGTATGCGGGATTCTACTTGGAAGATCCTTGCCTTTTTAGGGTTCATTGAACAAGCATTGGATTTAGGCAAGTTTTTGAATTATTTTCCAAATTCGGGATGGGTTAAAATGTAGGAATTACCAGATTGGAAAATACCTAGATTGGAAAGTTTGTCGAACTGTGGAGATCTTCTAAGAAAGATTTGATTGAGAGATCCCTTACAATTTTGGGAAATTTTCCAAAATTGAAATTCTTCTAGATTTGGGATATTTCTTTTGCAGATTTTTCCAAATTCGGAAGATTTCTAAAGATAGAAATTCTTCTAAAATGGAAATTTCTAAGAAGGGAAACCCTAATTTAGCAGAGTTCCAAGATTTTAGAATCTTTACAAAAATCGCAAATCCTTGATTGGTGATTTTCTAAAAATCTACAGAATATAAAACCCTAAATTTTTTAATTTTTTATTTTTTTATTTTTAATTTTTTTTGGTATTTTCCACTTAATCTAGGGTTTTTAAAAAAAACCCTAGAACAAGATCCAATAGTTATATGGAAAGTAGTAAAATTCCTAAATTATTACAAATTGCACTCGGCCTTCCGAGACATTAAAAATTGTAATTTAAAAGACTGCTAAAAATCACTAAAAATTAAAAATAGAAAGTTTCCCGAAAAGGTCAGGCTGTCCAAATTGAGCAGCTTTTCGCTTTAGCAACATTCCAATTCCGTCTTTATGTCCTTTTCGCACTCCCGTACACCCGAGCGGCAACGACGCCATTTGAAACTAGAGTTTTTCCGCGTCGTTGGTTACAGAAATCCTAGAATCAACACATTTATAATTTATCCGAGTTTTTAATCCTGCAAAAATGAGAATTTTGTATAGGGATTCGTGTCGGATGTCAATCCACACTCGGGGTTAGTGTGCGCAATTCAAGGACATGAAATAACTGATTTTTCTCTAAAATTGTGGTGGGGTGAGAATGGTGATTATGAGTTTTAAAATATAATTGATTTGAGAGCTCATTACAACTATGATAAACATTAATAAAAGATAATAAAATAAAACAAACATGTTGAGATCAAAAATAATTTCATTAAAATTGAAACAATCCTTACATGACTTAAACAACTTAACTTTTGAACTAGAAAGCCTAAACAAATTAAGAGAGAGAAAGTGATAGAGATAGAAAGTTAAAGGAAAAATAAAGAGAGAGAATGGGGGATTTAGAGTGAGAAAATGAGAGATAGAATTAAGAAACTAGAGAGAATCTATGAGAGAGAAAGAGAGAACATTAAAGAGAGGAGATCACCTTAAACTTACTGGAGAGGTCAACCATGAAAGTTGTCGATCAGCCATGAGACCAGTCCAAGTTGCTGTCCGATATGGTACATGGTTGACGGTTTGAGGGCGGAGTGTGCCCGAAGATGATCCGGCCAAGTGATGACTGATTGGAGAGGAATATAGAGGCTGATTATTATGCCGAGTTGCAGGCTTTCGAGTGGTCGCAAGTTAGCTTGCATGTGTATAAGCTTGGAGATGAGGACGGTTGATGATTTGTAACCAGTTGGAGTGATGTGCACCGATCCAGCAAGCGCATGGAGATCGGTCTAGCAGTCTGTTGGGACAGCAATGGAGAGGAACAAGGTTGCCGGTATGAAGCTCTTTGCTATGATGGATGATGACCTTCCAAGAGAGGAGAGGTCGTTGCAGGCTGGGCTTGCGAGGAGGTTGAAGAGATTAGATCACCACCCAGATCTGCAAGAAGAAGAGGAGCTCGTTGTTGGAAGCTTGTGACTTGCAAGAAGAAGATCAAAGGAAGAAGGAGAGGACGTGATGGATTTTTTTGTTTAGAAGGTGAAAAAGAGTCTCCAAAAGAAGAGAACGGCCAGGTTTTTTTAGGCAGCAAGAGAGAAAAGAATTCTCTCTTTTCCAAAACGTGTGGGGGGGGGGGGGCGGACTGGAGTTGCAACCTACAACCCCGGTCATTGAAGAAGGTGGAGGAATTATCCTATTTAGGACTGCTCCTTTTTTTATTTTAAAAAAAAAATTAATTTAAAGCATTTGAAAATTGCGAGGTCCACTAAATGGTCAGGCCGCGGGTCGATGATGATGGGTCCCGGCTGCTGGCCCATATGGACTGATGATGGCCATCATCTCATAAGATAATGTGACAAATGATTTGCTAAAAAGAATCGATCAGACAGATGATGACTGGATTGTGATCCAGATTGGTAGACCGACGAATCTAGAGAGATCCAACAGTCCGATGGACGATCCAACGGTCAGAAAGCTTAGGGAGATGGGCCAAGGCCAACTGGCAGGAGTTCTGAGGTTAGGTCAGTAGATCTGAGGATCGGGTGGTGATGTATAGGGATGTGAAGAGAGAGGAGAGAGAAAATTCTACAGACTGTAGAGATAACAGCTAGCGGAGGGTCTAGTATCCAAATCTTTAACATAGACTTCTATCGCCTTCTCGAATCATGTAAACCACCACTTTTGCTGTTTGAATCTTTGGTCTGTCTCTTGGTCTTCAGCTCTTTAGCTCTCTTGGTTCTTTAGATCAGCTCCGTGATCTTCTGCCTTGACCTGTACTTGTCCTGTCATAGCCTGTTGGCTCTTTACGCACTGATATGAGGCTTCTATGATCAATGTGGGCCCGCAAGTCTCGAGAATAGTTCCATCGGGGTTTCTTACGACAGAAGAAGCGCGTAATGAGACTTTATCAGAACGGCTTATTATCTAGACTTTCAAAAATGTGTTTACAGCATGCAAATATACAATTTCATCCAGAAAAGTGTGTTCTACGCAACAGAAGAGACTCTTACGTAGAAAAGTAGATAAATAGAGTATTTTACATAGTAGAGTGCGATAACGCTAAATGGATAATTGCTTAAAATAACTTTTGATCGAATATCAGACTCACCCATTTGCTATCGGAGATCGGGTAAATAATACCCGTATCTAACAGTTTGAGGACCTCGTCCCGGACTACTTCCTTCAAGATGGGGTCCAACCTCCTCTGGTGCTCTCGGGAGGTTTTGGATTCATCCTCGAGATAGATGTAATGTTGGCATACCGAGGGGTCTATGCTTCGAATATCGTCTATAGTCCACCCTATCGCAGATTTGTGCTTGTTGAGCAACTCGAGAAGTTTCTTACTTTTACTCACAAACAAAGCGGAAGCAATAATGACAGGGTAGGTTTCCTTTGGACAGAGATAGGCATAGGAAAGATCTGTAGGAAGAGGCTTGAGCTGCAATTTTTGAGTAGATGGAGTGGAAGAATGTGTCTCAGAAGACACGGGTAGAAGAGGTTTTACCTCGGTAGGTAAAGGTAGGATAGGTTCTCTAGCCATGGTTATCAGAGGCTCGAACTCAATGAGTGGAGCGGGGATATCTATCAGTGGAGCAGTCTCCAAAAGATCGTTGAGATCAAAAATGGCTGACTCTATTGCAAAGTCAACCCCGAAGTGTGCTAGACACTGTTTAAGAATATCTTCGGTGGAGTCTGGGATTAGATTCTCGACGGCACACATTTCATCGGCCACATCGCGATCGGCATCCTGTTGCATTAGATGAAAGATATTGACCTCAGCTTTGAGGTTATCGAAAGCAATGGACATGTTTCTATCCCAACACCCGATGTGTGCATTCGCATTGGCAAGGAATGGACGGCCTAAGATGACTGGAATGCAGTTATCCTGACACGGCTTTGTGTCAAGAATGATAAAGTCCACAGGATAATAAAAGTCAGCGACTTTCACTAGGATATCTTCAATGAGATGGACTGATCAGCCAATTTTAAGGTGACATTGGTAGGCTTTATATCTTTCAGTCCTAATTGTTGATATACCGAGAACTGTATGAGGTTGACGCTAGCCCCTAAATCTAACAAGGCAGTGCAGCTAAAGTTATCTCCAATTTCGTATTGGACAGTTGGGCTACCTGGATCCTTATGTTTGATCATGTTGTTGCGTTGAATGAACGCGCACTACTACATAATACTGTTTAAACTACACTGTTAAAAAATCAATAGACTACGATTGTATTAAAAAATCAATAGACTGCAAAATGCCACAATTTTTACTAAATTCGCAGCGTTAAACCTATAAGACACGGCTTTAACAGAAACCGTAGTTAATGACTACATAATTATAAAGACAAATTACTACGGTTTTAGTAACGTCTGTGTCCTAAAAGTTTGCAATATGGTCCCGATTGTTTAAAAATTGTACCTTAATCACATAGGCCACAGTTGTCCCAAAAAACATAGTATTAGGAATTATAAATACCCCGACGATTTTCTCACAGTCACTTCATTTTCTCTCCCTACTCATCTTCATTCTCACTTCTCTCCTCTGCACGCTACCACTGCCCGCTAGCACCACCGTTGTCCAACACCAAATCCACCGTGCGCCACCACCACGGTAAATAGTTACTTTGTATTTTTTTATTTCTGTTTGTTAGGGTCAGTTTTTTTTTCTGATCGAATATATACTCCGTTCTCTCCTCAACCCCCTCCCTCATTCTTATCCCCCTCATTCTTATCCCCTCGATCTCTCTCTCAATTTCTTAGCTGCTGTCGTCGTGCCGTACCGCCGCTACCACCGTCACGCAAAAGTGCCTTCAGTATGTTTTCAGTTAGTTTCTCTGTTTTTCTTTTCTTCTCCCCGTCTATCGATCCATTGATTAGATTGTTCTTTCGATCACGTTCTATCGAAGAATTTGAGTTTCATTGATCGAATTTAACTATCCCTCTCGATTGCGTTCATGCAAGTACCCAGGGTTTGATCAATGTCGATTGGCTTGACTCCATGCTCGCAGAACAAAACAAAAGGTTGTTTCTCTCTTTCAATTCATCTATTTTTGAGTTATTATTTGTTGTAACCCTATTTTTTTTAGATTAGGAGGAAAAAAGAAAGAAGATTTGATTGGTTCTGTTGATTTTAATTTGAATCTAGGGTTTTATAGCTGTAATTAAGTTCTGAAATAGGAAACTCGGTGAAATTTTTGGTGCATTATTTTTGTTTGTCATCCGCAATGGAGAGTTTTCTTGTATGATCTTCTGGATTTAGGTTTATAGTCTAGGGTTCTTTCTTTCCTTTCACTTTCTTGATATATTGGCGTCTAGGGATTTTTTTTTCTTCGAGTTTTAATCAGTAAGGTTCTGATTTTCTGGTTCTTTATATCTGAAGAGTTATAGAGTTGGTGTGAATAGGATGACCTTGAATTTCTCTTATCACCCAATCTTTCCTGCGAATCCATCCGAAGACAATCTGGTTTCCTTGATTAGGATTACTAACGGTTGCATAGAGCCCCAGCATTTCAACTGGGAAATTGAGAATCCCTTTGATTATGGAAGGGATAGACCTGAGAGAAGAGGAGGGGGGGCTCGTAAGTGCTCTGAGAAAGGTCATTGGTTATGGTGTTATTTCAGCTATAAGTACATGTCTTTTTCTATTCAAGGGCAGACCGAGTGTAAGAATATCAAAGATAAGGGGATTTTTAATTTCAGGTCATATTTTCACCCTCTCATGACCCCAAATTTCTTTATTTTTTCTATTTATAAAGAATTTCTTTCAACAATCATTTTACAAATTTGAGTTTCATTATCCAGTTGATCTAATGTCCTCTTCGATTTGGCATTTAGTTTGGATCACTTTTGAAAACTTGGCAGAATGTTAACACTTATATAACTTTTTTATCTTTTGGGATCATTGAAAGGAAATGTTTTCATTGCTGTCATTTACAGAATACTGAGCTATTAGGTTCTAGTGATTCTTGTAAGTGTACTTCTTTTTCTCTAATTTGAATTTTTGACCTCCTTGCCTTGTTTGCTTTTTTCATTTGCTTGGTTGGCCTATTGTTTTTTTAGTATCTCTGCAATTGAATAATTTTAGATTTTCTTACTTGTACTTTTTATTATCAGTGTTTTAAAAGTCGTTTGAGGCTTATGCCTCGAGGGGAGGCTCCCCCAAACGCCCTGAGGCTTATTGAAAGGTGAAGTTCTCATGAGGCAATCTGAGGGAGCCAATAACTTGGTCATAAATAAATGACTACAATTGATATCCTTTGACATGGAAATGCATATTCGATTGTTCATGTTAGACATGAAGAACTTGGACATCCTACTGGCCCCTCCTAGCATATATTGTTTGTGTTTTTATGGTGCTACACTCAAGCTTGAGGTGTGTGATTTAAGTATTTATTTTCCTATGTAATGGTGAGATGAGGCTTTATTTTCAGAAAGTTTTTCTTATCTTTAATTGTTGTAACTGCTAGGGAAAGATGAATGCGATGATAGTATGTTGGCTTCTAGGAAGTGGCAGCCTTTTTAACATCGAACAATATGTTATCGACAGAAGTTACTATCTCATGGTGTACGTGGTACTTGGCCATTTCTCCTTTTGCCTTCTATGTTTTATGCTTTAGAGGAACTTCTTTATCTTATCTCATAGTTGTGGCTCCATAACTACATTTTTTATGTTATTAACCATCAACTTAATTGAATGACCCCTCTATTTGTTGTCGAGCATTTTTAATGAAACCAGCTTCAAGGAAGTGCTATATGCAAATTGAATATCTTGAATTCTAATGGTGCTACTGTACTCTTTGGCGGAAACTTTTGATTGTCGTTCCCATGGACATTTCCCTTAGTGATGAATCAAGTTAATCTCAGTGCCTTCATGTGTGTTGTTGTTCATTTCTCTATTTTTCTCTTGTTTGTGGTGAATCAAGTAAATCTCAGTGCTGTGGTGCAACACTTCATATTTTGAAAGGGTTAGGATCAAAGTTTACTCTTACTAGTTCACGAATTGCCTGTAAAGCAATGGCAGCCATTCAGGGGCTTAAACATCCATCTCTACCGCGCACACTTAGTAATAATGAGAATGAGATATCTTCTCATAATACTTCAATTCCTCCTCTTACTATGCCTCCATGACCAGAGCTCAGCTTTACTGCAGCTGAAGCAAAGCTTTTCTATACAGAAGAAAGCTTCATATTACACTCCTTCGTACCCAAAGGTCACATCTCGGAAGGATGGAACCGATTGTTGCACCTGGGATGGCGTCATATGCGATGAGGATACTGGGAACGTGATCACCCTCAACTTGTCTAACAGTTGGCTTTTTGGTTCAATCGATTCCAACAACAGTCTCTTCTAGCTTCGTCACCTCTACCCACTCAACCTCGCTGATAACGACTTCAATGACTCTTCCATCCCTTCTGTGTTTGATCGCCTGTGAGTTTGACTCATTTCAACCTCTCTAATTCTGTTTTCTCTAGTCAAATCCCATTAGAAATCTCTCGGCTCACCAATTTGGTTTCTCTTGATCTCTCTGAAATTACTTGGAACTTGAACACTCCAACTTGAGAACACTTGTCCAAAACTTGTCTAGTTTGAGAGAACTCTATCTCAGTTATACAAATATTTGGAGAGGTTGCATCTTAGCCAAGATCGACTCAGTGGAGAACTAGAAGTGTTCCATAATACATCTTCTTCATTGTTGATCACTATTGATTTGAGCGATAATGAGCTGAAAGGGCCGATTCCAACATAATTCTTCAAACTCGGAAACCTACTGGAAAACCTCATTCTTTCTTCCAACAACTTTAGTAGGGAGGACCTAAATGTGAAGTTTCAAAGCATTAATTGAGCATGCAATGATTTCTGATTACTGTGGAATTATCAAATAATGTGGACTTCATGGTGTAGGGAGTTATCGGATTTTGTTTAGCCGTACAGCCAGCAAAAGTGAATTTTGGGACCGTTTCCCGTAAGTTCAGATCTCTGCTTGTTGCAATCCTTTATATATATCCTTCATTTCCCTTGATTTTTTATTACATCATAACAATTTTCTTATGCAGAGAACTTCATGACAGGTTCTCGCATTGTGTTCAATAAGGAAAAGTTGAAGTTGGGTTGGTCACGCTCTAATTGTGAGTACTCAGGCTTTCCCATTAATCTTTAGGAAAAATGAATGTTCCATCTTATAGATTGTAAATATGGCCTATAAGTGGTATATTGGTACGCCTCTAAAGCCTTTTTTATTTTTAATCTTACAAGAATGTTCGAACTAGGAAATTCTCTTTTTTTTAAGCTTGCGTTGGACATTATATTCTAATTCTTTGGATATGATAGGTTCATGATAATGTATGCTTGGCGAGTGTTGTTGTGACACAAACCTTGGACTGGAAGCTGCATGCTTTTGATGTGTTGCAATTTGAGTTCGATGGGAATAATGAAGCTTCTACCGGACCAATGCTAAGAATTCTTTTGTTTAAGTGCAATTTTTTTGCTTGCATTTGGTTTCTTACTTCTAGGTGTGTGTGTCATACATGATTTGGTGTACTGGGTTTCATGCTTTTTGGTGATAGAAGATCACCATCTCTGGTTTGTGTCTTGAAGTTCATCAAAAGTTACCTAGGTTGGAGATCCATGTGTATTATTAATTCTATTCTTCCCGAAACATATCTTTTTTTCAAGTTGGAAAAGAATTGTTATTGACCAAAATAAGTAAAAGGAGAAAAAGTCCAATCTTATTCAAGTTTGTCCAGTGTGAAGTCCTTGAAAATTGTACAAGCAGTGCCTCTTAACAAGTAGGATTGTATACATTTTAAACTACGAAGACATCTGAGATAAAAGCAATGGTTCCGTGGATGTTGGTTATTTAGTCTGAATATTTGTTAGATGGTTATTCATACAAGCTCTCTGGTTGTTGAAAAGATCATTTAGATGATTATTCAAACCTTACAACAAGTTGCAAAATACTGATGTGATGACTTAGTTGGTTTTGTCAGGTTATATATGATCTTTTCTCTTCTATGAAGTTGGCCAAAACAGAAGAGCTACGTAATAGTTAACACAGCTTCCATTCCAAAGGTCAGCACTCATAGCCTCATAACTTAGTTACTGTACATTGAAGGTCCGTTTTTATGGGACTTCTGTTCTATAGAACATCCAAATTTTCTTCATAAAGAGTTTCTTGAGCAACTTTGAGCTTCTCGAGTAAGGAAAAATCTTATCCAAATGTATACTCTATTTTTGTTCAAATTTTTGAACCTAAATAGGGCACCATCCTCAACCTTAGAAATGGTCATCGATGGCTCAAGTCACTTCCTTGTGGGCCAACCAAGTCAGCCCATCACCCCTCATCTGAAATCTCTCATCTTTCCCTATCTTTCTTTTTTGGTTTGGCTTTGGGTGCTGCACGAACTGATTTTGGGATGGGGTTGAGGTCAGTTTTGGGTTGGGTTGGGACCATTTGGGTTAGGTTTTGGCCAACAAGGACTGAAATTTTGCTTTGAAAATAGATGTGTTTTATGCTGAATCACGGGTCTGGTTTGATTATGCAAATGGGTTTAGGCTGTGCTCTGTTTTGTGTTCAATTTGGACTGAATTTTTCTTTGGAAAATGAGCTATATATGAACTGAAATCAGTCTGGGAAATGGACTGATATAAATCTGAAACATAACTGAAATCAGTCTGGAAATGGACTGTAATAAATTTAAGACAGAACTGAAATCAGTTTGGAAAATGGACTGAAATAACAACAAATCTCCTCCGCCATCTTGATATGAGAATGTGATATGCCTAGGAATTACATTGTGAACATGAGGATACAACTAATAGCAACGATGAAAAGTTGAGCAATTTTGCCCAGAATGTTGAGGTTCACTTTGCATCTGGGAAGAAAATTGAAATTTTGGCAAAGATAACAACTGAATTTGAGACTATTTTAAAGGAAATGACATTTTATTCATACTAACTCTTATATAGGTTACATGTTCAGGCATTAGATTTGCTATGCTAGGATGTTCAATTTCATATTAATATTAAAAACATGTGTAGGTGAATTTACAACAAGTTTCTCCTTTGCTAATTTGTATATATATAATTTGTATATGACAATATCAAACTCTGAAATTCTTGCATATGTATTTTGTAGGGTCTAGAAGATCATCTGGGGGACATGGACTTAAGATTGCTGGCTCACGAAAAGGAGTAACTACAACTTAGTTGGATATAAAACCTGTTGGAATTCCTTTGGATATTATTTGTGGAGGAGAAAAGTTTGAACTGGCCACTCCCTAAAAATGCCACGTGACACACTCTTTTAGGCCCACTAGCTGTATGAATGTTTAGCCATCACCATTGTGAACTACACATAAAGGGGCCCTTGACTGGGTTTTAAGACGTCATGAAAAAATGCTCGAATCAAATGGGTAGTAATCACCAATCAGACTAATTTTTATGCTCTTCCCATCTTTTGCTTCAATTTTAAGTAGGGAAAGGGTGTTGATTGAGTTTTATATTTCCAGATCTTCAAGACAGTTCCCCAAGGGCATATTTGGTCAAGCATGCGATTTGAGTAACGCAAATTGAGGTGGTGGGAACACATGGATGAGGAACCAATGCTGTCTTGGGGCTTTTTATGGATCTGTTTTGGTGCTGTCCAAATGCTTAGATTAGCAAAACACAATTAGCATGAATTTAAAAATAGAGTCAGCTGTGTTTTGGGGTCTGGCCAAATGCAGAGCAAGTCATCTTTCAGTGGATCAAACTAAGAGATTAGTTGGGGTGTTTATGGTTTGTAATCTGAGTTGTTTGAACTTGTACTTGTACTCATAATGGATGATGTCCATTGATGATTTACAATTAACCACATTCAGACACTGTCTAACTCTTGATCTCAGATTATCAAACTATAGCCTATAGTAAAAATAATACCATGTTTGCCCTTTTTTGGATAAAATAGGTTTGCAAATTAATGTATATATTAGTTATTCTGTTTCTCATACTTTTTACTAATTTTTAGCAATTTTCTTGATTTTATCGAAGTTTTCTATAATCAGGATGGGAAACATACGTGTCTTATAGAGGTTAGTGACTCTTCTTCTTGCAGCTCCAGGTGACACATCGCGTTAGTTTGTTGCAGTATTCAACAAAGAATATCAGTATAAATCGGCAAATCTTCACTTCAGGGGTTAGTACCTCTGATATTTTTATAGAGTTTTCTACATAACTTAAAATCTGGTGGGTTGCAGAGGTGCTCTTGTGTTGTGTATCTCTGGACTTATTGTATTTCACAAATTATCTTAATTTAGTTCGAAACTTCGAAATATGTATGGAGAGAGCTGCTCTGAAGTCTTTATAGTATCTTATCCTCATATTTTTCCCCGTCTCAATCCCAAACATAAAATGAGTTTTAATTTCCTAGTTGAACACTTGTTGATTAAGTGGGTCCGATTGTACAAAAAAGCTTGTTAATGGAAACTGTGCATGTTCACATTGCAGGGACTGCTTTGCCTATGGTGTTACAAGTAGTGGGAAGATACACACTATGCATGTAAGTCCCCAATTCTCCAAGATGTGTTTTCCCTTTGGCGGTTTTACTCTTAGAAATGGTGAATCAAGATCATAAAAAACATGCTAAGTTGTGATGGGAAGAGTCTTAATTGCACAGCTGATTGCTCTAGTTTCTTGGGATAAAGCTTGTGGCCAGTGGAATGAGTCACGATAGTGACCCATTGTCTTGCATATAATTATTGATTTTTTTTTTTAGCTGTTGGAAGAATGGGAAAAGAAATGTTTATACATAAGATCGTCCAAAAAGATAAATTGAACATGAAGCCTCTATCCTAGGGAATACCAGTAGTAAGTTACATATTTTCGTACTCAATGCAAGCCACACGTCCTTTCTTCCTCAGTTTCAAAAGAGTTCTATAATATTAGAGTTCTGGCTATTAGATTTCTTGTCCTTGTTGTTTTATGTTATTGTGTATTAAGCCTTAGTTGGCACTTGTACATACCAAGTTCGTAGTTGTTGGAATTTTACCTTAATCTTTGTTAAAATGATGTTGTAAGGACCATTTCATACAAACATAAAAGGTTGATAATACATGCTAATCCACATTTGGAGAACATAGTGAGTTAACCTATGTGTGTATATTAGTACCCAATTTGCCGAATTATGAATCTTATGGTACTTACGTGTTCTAAATTTTTTGAAATCTTAGTTTAATTTGGTTTTCCTGAAACTTTAGGGCCCATTTTGATTGCCATTTTTGGATAGAAAAAATATACGTTAGGGCCCATATGTCATACTGTGATTTTTTTTGCCTCATTTGATCACCATTTTTGAAATCTTGTGTTTGCTGCAATTTTCATTCTAGGCAGTGCTGAACGTGTTTGTATTCAGTTTGTAAAATGTTATTTATAAGGATGTGTATGTGGAAGGTGTTAAGCACGTATGAAGGCAGATTGGGGATGATGGTGGTTGACAACTTGTTCAGTAATAGTACTGAACATGTATGTTTGTTTGATGTGCCGATCTGTTTGGAGTCTATTGAATCAATTAATAAAATCTTGGAAGAAGCCAATAAGTGCATTCAACCTACTGGAACCGGTATGACATCATATTGCATTCTATTTTGGATTTATGAAACTTGGGACAAATGATTGTTTTTGGTACTATCTTAACTGAATCTTTACAGCTAGGATATGAATGGTGTTATTTGATCATTAATATTTTATGCCTTCTGATTTTTATTTGTTATTAGACTACCAGTGGAGTTACTTGGTGCTCTTAAAATGACGGCAACAAAAATTTAGTGATGGCCACCTTGTTTACCGTTTGGTGGGGTTGCATCTGCAATGGCCCAGCAGTTGAAAAGTCAAGTGGATGGCAAAACAAAGATGTCACATGCATGACTAGTACCTTCTCAAAGGTACGAAATATATATTTATTTAGCTTGGACTGAAGAACTCTTTACCTACTCACTAAAAATCAAGAAGGAAGAAGAAAGCTTGGACTGAAGAATCACCGACTTCTTGCCTCCATCACTGGTACCACCTCGCAAAACTGGCACTGCTTTGCTTATGCCTCAACATCAAGAGAAGACAAAGAGAACATTTATCGGATAACCGAGAGAAAGTGTCGTAAATGCCTTCTAGATTTACAAAGAATCATAGGTGGCTGTAACAGATTTTAGTTTCTCCATTGCATGTATCATATAACCTTTCAAAACAACTATGAATTTTTTTTTTCTTCTCTTCACCTCTTTTGTTTGGTTAACTTGATTATTAAAAATTTGTTTATTGTAAATCACATTATGTACTTTGAACAATGATGGATAACTTTCTTAGTAGATGAGGACTGAAACAGAATTGATATTAACAGACCTTGGGATTGACTTGGTAGCAAATTTAAATTATAATGATGTTCTGGGTTTTTGCTCTTAAATTCTTTATATTATTGATTATTTTAGAAATTTTGGCGTGGTTCTGTAATTATTTTAATAAAAAAATAAAATAAAATATTGCAAAGACTACGGTTTTACGGAAAACCATAGTCTTCAAAAAGGAAATGTTTGATTTAAAGAATACGGTTTCTTGGAAAATTGTAGTCTTTTGTATAGACTTGCAACAATGGTGTTGGATAAAACCATAGCCTTTTCAAGATATTTAACTACAATTTTTTGAGAAATCGAAGTCTTTTATATAGTCTTACAACTACTGTCTTGGGTAAACACATAGTCTTATAGGTCTTATAAACCACGATTATAAACCGTAGTCATTTTTGCAGACTTTATACTACGTCCGATTAGACTACGCTTTGGGAGGTAGTTTTAGACTACGGTTTAAAATGAAAGACTACGGGTTTTGGCTGTAGTCTAAGGGGTTTTTTGTAGTAGTGGCGGTAGCTTTTTCGGTCAAGAAGGCAGCTTTGGGTACATGCGTACGCCGCTTGACTGTGCACAAGTCCTTGAGGAATTTGGCATAGGAGGGGATTTGCTTGATAGCAGAAAGGAATGGGATATTAATCTGGACGTCTTTAAAGATGTCTAAGATATCTGAGAATTGCTTATCCCGCTTATCTTGGACAAGTCTGTCCAGGAAGGAAGGCTTTACTCAACAAATTGATTTGTCTTTAGCCTTAGATTTCTGCACAGGGATATCTGATTTTGGTGCAGAGGTAGGATTGGGACTAGTTTCCTCTGTGTGAGTGAAAGTTGTTTTTCCGCGTCGTTGGTTACGGAAACCCTAACTCCAACACATTTTTAATTTATCCGAGACATTTAACCTGTAAAATGAGCAGTTTTGCATAGTGGCTTGTGTCGGATGTCGATCCGCACTCGGGATTAGTCGGATTAGCGCGAATAAGAACATAAAATGACAGATAATATACAAGAGAAAAAGGAAAATGATGGAAGAGATGAGAAGGGCGAGTCGATTTAAAACACATCCAAATAAGATCCAGAGAAGACTAAAATTATCGAAATCAAATTGCATTAATCAAACTGTTGCTTACATGAAATAAATGACAGAAATAAATAAAGCGGTAAATCTATTCTAGAAAGCATGTAAGAAAGCATGTAAAAAGAGAATTTAGAGAGAGAGGAAGGTAGAGAGAGATTTTTCACACCTCGGTCGTTTACCGGCCGACAAGGTAGAGGTGAGAGAAAAACTCACCCTCTTGCATTCACCGAACGGAGTCGGCGGTCCAAAAAGGCGATCAGCCTGGGGGTTCTAGATAGAGAAAGTGGATTCCCAAACTCTAGAGAGATAAAGTAAGGGAAGAGAGAGAAAATTACCTCTTGAAACGAATGAGATCAGCCTTGTGAATCGGCCAATGAGGTTTTGCAATAAGTGATCATCCCGTACGGTGGCATGGTGCATGAGAATGGAGATCGGGATGAGGAGGATGCCCAGAAAGTTGTTGGTGGTAGGTTCCATCAACTGGTGGTGAGCGCAGTAATGGGAGGAGGTTGGAGGACATCCTCTAGTCCAAGAAGAAGAAGATGGCGGAGGAGATGTTTGCTGGAAGTGCAGCAATCATGGACGATTGACTGGCGTTAATGGAGGTTACTAGTACCTGTTTGTGGGGATGCACCACCTGAAGACGGAGGAGAAAGTGGAAGCCGTTGGCTGGTGGTGTGCAGAGCTTTGATGAGGAAGGTAGCAAAGAGGTGGGCGTTGCCCATTGAGAGGAGACGGTGGTGCTCCGGCCAGCCAATGAGAAGATGGTGGTGTTGTGATCGGCAAACAAAAGATAGTTGCAAGTGACCGAAATCAGTGAAGACGTTGCTGATATGGTGGCTCAGGAGGTTGCTGTCTAGCGTGCAACTTGTAGGTTGACCACACCCTGGTTGGAGGTGGTTCACCGGAGATGCCAGTTGCTGGTTCAAGCGGTGGTGCACCGCCTTGCCGACCTGATGAAGAAGATGACCTACGAGTGAAGAAATCATCCGGAGAAGAGGAAGAAGGCGCTTGCTGGTTCAGGCAGTGCATAGAGGATGTGCACGTTGCAGGCCGTGGAAGAGGGAGGCGGAGCAAGGAGGCGGAGTTTGGAGGATGGCCAACAGTTGCATGTTCCTAGCGGAGGAGGAAGGACGGTGGTGTTGCTGGAGGCGGAGTGGCAGCAATGGTGCTGGTTGTTGTGTGCTGCATCGTGGTTGAGCAACGGCGAAAGACGGTGGAGTGGAGATTTGCTGGCGGAAGAAGGTGGTACAAGAGCTGCTGGAGGGAAGGAGGAAGAAGAAGGCGGAGACGGCCGGAGTTCTGCAACTCCGGCCGGACGAAAAGATGAAGGACGAAAAGAAGAAGAAGAAGAAGAAGAAGAAGAAGAAGACGAGAAGGAGAAGAAGAAAGAAGAAAGGGAAGAGAGGAAGAAGAAAGAAGATAAGGAAGAGAAGCTTAAGAAGAAGGAAGAAGGACGGCCGGAGTTCTGCAACTCCGGCGAGATAAAGAAGAAAGAAGATGAAAAAGAGGAGGAAGAGAAGGAAGAAAAAGAAGGAGAAGAAGGAGGGGAAAACCTAGGGAACGGTTTTGGGGAAGGAGAGGAGGAGGGGGAGAGGGATTAGGGTTCAAACGAACCCTTCTCCCTCCTCTTATAAAGCTCCCTATTTCCTTTAATGGAAATAGGATATTTTTGAAATAAAAAAAATATATATATTTTATTTTTTTTAAGTAAAAATCTACTTTTCCTTGGGGAATGTCCCCATTTAGTGGACCCCCCATTTTTTAAAATTTAATTAAAATTATTTGGAAATTCACGGGGTCTACTAACTGGTCGGACAGCGGGTCGATGATGATGGGCCCGGCTACTGGCCCACATGGATTGATGATGTCCATCGTCTCACAAGATGATGTGACAGACAGTCTGATGGCGATCGATGGATGGTGACTTGATTGGGACCCAGATTGGTAGATCGACGGATCTAGAGAGATCCAACGGTCCGATTGAAGATCCAACGGTCAGAAAGCTAAAGGAGATGAGATAGAGCCGATGGGCAGGAGTTCTGGGGTTAGGTTAGTAGATTCGAGGACCGAGAGATGAAGAGAGAGAGAGAATAAGGAGAGATGAGAGAGAAAGTATCAAAAAATGGAGATAAACGTATTGGCAGAGGGTCTGGAACCCTGGTCTTCATTGTGACCATCCTCACGCTTCTCCAGTAGAGTAGACTATCATTTCTTGCTGACTCATGTGGCTTTAAACGCTTTGGTCTGTCTCTTGGTCATTGGCTCTCCTGCTCTCTTCGTTCTTTAGGCCAGCTTTTTGGTCCTCTTATTCAGCCCATATTTGGCCTATATCTTCTAGTCATAGCATGTGGCTCTTTAAGCTTTGATAATGGGCTTTCCTGATCGATGTGGGCTCGTAAGTCTCGAGAATTGTCCCATCGGGGTTTCCTGCGACAGAAGAAGCGCGTAATGAGACTTTATTAGAACGACTCAATGTCTAGACTTCCGAAAATGTGTTTAATGCATGCAAATATACCATTTCGTCTAGAAAAGTGTGTTCTACGCAACTGAAGAGACTCTTACGTAGAAAAGTAGATAAATAGAGCATTTTACGTAGGAGAGTGCGATAACGCTAAAAGGATAATTGCTTAAAATAAGCACTTTTGAGCGAATATCAGTGAGTGATGGGTGCTGGAGATGGCACCGATGGTGGTTGGACTCCCATATCCACAGTTTTTCCTGACCGTAGGGTGGTTACAGCTTGCACCTCCACTTGACAGTTCTCATTCTGGCTATGGGATTGGGAACTTATCTCATATACTACCCCTTTAGCAGTTCCTTTAGGGTTGGCAATGGGTTGGCTAGGAAAAATGCCCTTAGCTTTCTCAGCTTCTAAGTTACCTAGACGTTGCTATAAACGAAGCATAGATTGCTGTTGCTGTTGCTCTAGGCGTTGTTGCATAGATTGAGTAATGAGTTGAGCTAGAAGGTCTTCGATACCGGGTTTTGGGACTGATTGTTGGGGTGCAGCTAATGGGAGTTGAAGCACCAATTCTCGACTAGAGCTCATCGAGGCATTATAGTTATAGGCTAGAGAATTAGTTGGGACAATCTGTTGGTTCTAAAAGGTCTAGGGGACTCTTTGCTGACTTTGAAATGTGCTCGGTTGTCCAGAGTACTAAACCTGTTGGAACTGCTTGTTTTGTGTAGATGCGTACTGACTCTGCTGGTACTGACCCTGATTGAATTGCCTGGTGGGTTGATTAAACCCAAGAAGATACGTGCCTTGAGGCTGACGTGGAGGTTGAGCTTGCGGTTGAGTAGACTAAGGCCTCCAAGAGAAGTTAGGGTGGTTTCTCTTGTCAGGATGATACGATTGACTATACGAGTTCTGAATGGGTGGTTTGTATGTGCTGAAAGCACAAACTTCTTCCTAAAGAGGAGTGGACCATCCTTCATTCAAAGGACAATGCTCAGTAGGATGGGAGGGTTGCAGACAAAGAGTGTAGGATTCCATAGGGCTCTCGTGTCCCACATACATGACTGGGGTAGATTGTTGAGTAGGCTTTTGTACTAACACAGCCAGTATCGAGACTGACTTGCTCAACTCTTGAATGACAGATCGAAGCTCAGTATCAGCTGTAGCGTCATGTCCCTTGGTGGTCCTTTGGACCGAAGTGGCTCGACTAAACTCTGAGTCAGTCGTCCAATGTTGAGAGTTTTCTCCTAACTCTCCCAAGAATTTGTATGCATCGGTCGGAGTTTGGTGTAGGAATTTTTCCTGGCACATTGACTCTACCATGGTCTAGGACTCATCAGTAAGTCCCTTGTAGAAGATGTGGACAAGATTATCCTTATCGATGCTATGGTGGGGACACTTAGTCAGATAGTCCTGGAATCTATCCCATGCTTCAAAAAATTTCTCATCGGACTTCTGTCGGAAGTCATGGATGAGTTGCTTCATCTGGTTGATCCGAGTCATGGGGTAGAATTTGGACATGAATTTGCCAACTAACTCTTTCCAACTGCTGATTGAATCAGCGGGTAAGGAGTAGAACCAATCTGAGGCTCAATCTTTGAGCGAGAATGGAAAGACTCACAGACGCACATTGTCATCATCAAGGTTCTGGTTCTTGAAAAGTAGGATGACATGTTGGAATTCCCTAATATGGAAATATGGATCTTCTCTTGGGAGACCGCGAAAGGGTGGCAGCATTTGGATCGTCTGCGGCCTAATCTCAAACTGTACCGCCGTAGTAGGTGGGAGAACAATGCAAGTGGGCAGATTAGCAGAGATAGGGACAAACGTCTCAATAAGAAGTCGTTCGGCTGCCATTACTACAAAGGTAGTAGTACTGGGAGAGGCGGGTGGGGAAAGAGATGGGAAGGATTCAGAGGAGGATCCACTGTAGGTACATGATTCTCTGTTCGAATCAAGTGTTTGTTCGGATGAGTCTAAATGGGCATACGCTGAAGAGGCAAGCTCTAAACTTGGCAAAAAGTTGCCAAAGGGGAACACTATCCTATATGATGCACACCAAGCACAGATAATCTATTCTAAGCAATCAGTATATATTTTAAGAATTATCTTGTTAGTTTTGGGGCTAGAGTAGATTATGACAGTGGGCAGACTACTGGTTTATTTTTTATTATAGATGTGCGGCACAACGGCTGACTTAAATACATCACAGACTAACCTGATCGGTCAAGTGTTTAAAAAGAGTTTTGCCTAAGGTTAAGCTAGGGTTGGTGCATGTTCCTAACCCAACAAATAGCAGACCGATCAAAGAACCAGGGATGCCACTGGCGAGCTCGGTATACTTGAGTAATAGGGACCTATGGGTGTGTTAGATAACAGGGACCCGCACTCGTGGACTTATTCGACCTGGGATGGATGGAAAGCCTATGTGTAGGGGTGTCCTAGAACACCGATCTAATTGGCTCTAGCTCTTGATTCTTTTTATTATAATAGATCCTGGGGATCAAATGCAGTTGGAGTGATGAAGTAGGTGATGAAATGGGCTGCTCTCTTAAGGTTGATTGATTAACGGCCATGCCACGCAAGTCGTATAAGTTGTTGCTAAAATATAAATAGACATGCGGCAATGATTCACCAAATTGCTCTGTATCACACTCAAAGCGAGGATAGTCTTACCTCCCGTAGGCTACGCCATGGGGTCGCCTCCATGGAATAGGGAAGGATATCCAAATGGACTTGGGCCCGACTCCACCTCTTTGAGCTTTCGTTCCCTACCCACACTGGGATCGTATGCTGCAGAAAAGTTAGATCCCACGGTCTAGGTATTTGGGATTCTATTTAGAAGTCATTGCCTTTTTAGGGTTCACAGAGCAAGCACTGGATTTAGCCAAGATTTTGAATTAATTTCAAAGTTCGTGATCATGGGTTAAAATTTAGAATTCCCAGATTGGAAAATACCCAGACTAGAAAGTTTCTCGAACTGTGAAGATCTTCCAAGAAAGATTTGATTGCGAGATCCCTTACAATTTCCTAAAATTGAAATTCTGCTAGATTTGGGGTATTTCCTTTTGCAGACTTTTTCAAATTCGGAAGATTTCTAAAGATAAAAATTCTTCTAAAGTGGAAACATCTAAGAGGGGAAACCCTAATTTAGCAGAGTTTCAAGATTCAGAATCATTCCAAAAATCGCAAATCCTTGATTGGTGATTGCTAAAAATCTGCAAAATATAAAACCCGCGTCGTTGGTTACGGAAACCCTAATCTCAACACATTTCTAGTTTTCCGGTCCACTTTAACTCAAATCCTGCAAAAGTACAAAATCCTTCGCACAGTAGAAAGTCGGATGTCAATCCGCACTCGGGATTAGTTAGCGCAATCAAGAACATAAAATGACGTATTTTTTTTTCTTAGAAATTGTGGTGGGGTGAGAATGGTGAAATCGATTTTGAAACATGCTTTGAGAGATTATTATAACTAGAAAAAAATAACAATTAAACAAGAAATAAACGAAACAAACTACACTAAAACAAACTCAATTCATTAAAGAAAAGAAATGTCAAATTACAATGCTCATGAAATAAATTCATTCGGCGAAAGTAAACTAACTAAAAAGCAAAAAGTATGGAGAGAGAAAAAGGTTTAGAGGGAGACCTACTAGATGTGAGAGAAACTAGAGAGAGAAAGAGTGATCGTAGGGAGAGAATGATAGAGAGAAGAAGGTAAAGTCTTACCTTGGCACTTACCTACGGATTGGACTAACCATGGTAATGGTGCGTGCAATGGTAGGTTGACATAATAATGGATTGATGGGCCGAGATGTGGTGTGCGAGCAATTCATGGCAGTAAGGGATGGGCAAGGCAGTAGCGTTGATGGAGAGGAATGCTTGCTGGTTCGGGCAGCAAGTGATTTGATGCGAGATCTAAAAATCTCGGTTGAAGACTTGGTGGATCAGCACATTGGAGACATCCTTGGCTGCTTGCTGCACTTGGAAGCAAGCCTTGAGTGAAGGGAGGAGCACATGGTTCAGCCAAAGAAAGCAATAGCAGGGTTCGGTGGATGCGTGAATGGGATAACGGTGATGCAGCACCTGCTGGTGCTGTCTTAATGGAGCGGTCTCGACTGGGCAACACACCATTGAGAGCAGCAGGCGGTGATGGTGGCAGGTAGGGGGCGGTAACGACTTGGACAGGTGAGGGCGTCCTTCCCTCCTCCTTCCTCTCTTCTCTTCTTTTTTTCCCTCTTTTTTCTGGTTTTTTTTTCTTTTGTGTGGGCGGTTGCTAAAAGAATAAAGAGAAGGAAAGAAGAGATCGTGGGGAGGAGTGATGGCAGCTTGGAGGACGGCAAATCAGAGGAGATTAGGGGGGCGAGCTGGGCATGCACACTAGCAGCAAGGAGGCGTCTCCTCCTTCCTTCTCTTCTCTTTGCTCTTTTTATTTTTTCTTCTTTTGCAAAGGTCGGCTGAGAGAGAAAGAGAGGGGAAGGATTAGAAGGGAGATGGAATGGCTAGGGTTTTGTATGGTGATCGAATGGGAGGGGAGATGTGGTGAGGGCCGTAATGGTGAGACGGCTGGGTTTTTTTAGAGGGTGAAAAGAATATCCCAAAAGAAAATAACGGCTAGGTTTTTTATTGGTTTCATTTTTGGAAGGGTAAATCAGCAAACAAAAATGCTCCCTCCTTTAGGGGTGGTCCCACCTCTATTTCTTATAGCCACCGTGTGGCTTTCTTTCCTCCCAAGTATTCTTCTTTTGAAATCCTTCAAAAATAAAGAAATGTTTCTTTTCCAAAAGAATTTATGAATAGAACCTTTCCTTCCTTAGTGCAAACCATTTTCTTCTTTCCAAACATATTTAAAATCACTCTTTTGCTAATTTAGAAAATAGGTCATTTTCCAAATAATGTCAACTATTTTGATTTTCTTCAACTTTCAAGATATTCTAAAAAGGAAATCTTTTCTTTTGATTTTTGGAAAACAAATATTTTTCTTTTATAAACTTTTCGAACATTTCTTCTTTTAAAACGTTATAATCACATCCATCATTTGCATTTTTTTCTAGACCATTCAGCTATTGATCCAACAGTGACTAGTCGATGAGAGTGAGTGATGAACGTGGGCCACAGGATCGAGGGGATTTTTCTACGGGCGATCAGACGGTGGATTAAGATGGTGATGGATGGATCATCAGGCGGTGGAGATTGGCCAAGATAGGCCATAGGAATGAGTGATTATGAAGGGCAAGAGGATCGGATGATTGAGATATGAGGGTAGAGAGAGAATGGGGGTTTAGAGAGAGGAGAGAGAAAATATTACAAAATAAAGAGAAAATGCTTGCAGAGGGTCTTGAACCCTGGTCTCTGACTTGGTCTTCTGCATGCTTTACCAACTGAGCGAGTCCTTCTCTTGTGTTAGTTGATAAGCTTTAATTTCCTTAGTCTCTCCTTTGAGGGTTTGTCTCTCATTCTCTCTCGGTCATCTCTCGACTCTTTCGCCTCTTTGGTTATCCCATCATTTGGCCTATAATTTCTTCTCCTAGCCCACTGGTTCTTGAGCTTTGATCATAGGTCCTGGCAGTCAGTTGTAGGCCCGCATTTCATCAAAATCGTCCAGTTAGTGTTCCTACGATAGAAAAATCGCGTAATGAGATTTCTACAAATGGCTTCACATGTGGGTCAAAGAAATGCGTATGAATGCATGCGAATATGTGATTTTGACCAGAAAAGTGTGTTCTGCGTAATGAGAGAAACTCTGGAAGTTTTATATAGGAGAGTGTGATAACGCAGAACACACTTTTCTGGTCATGCGAAAAGTTTTATATAGGAGAGTGTGATCCACCAAGTTTTTTAACATGCGAAGTTTTATATAGGAGAGTGTGATAACGCTGGAAGGATAATTGCTTAAAATAAGCACTTTTGAGCGAATATCACATATCTAAAAGACCGATTTAAGGGTTTTAAAAAACTTGTGGAGGATACCTCTGAATTGGGATGGAATCCAGTGTTAGGAACTGTCATTGCTCCTAATTCTTGGTGGGAGGATTATTTCAAATTTTTTGAGTCATCGCTAACATATAGGCATATATTGAATTTATAAAATAAATGAAACTAACATGTCATTGCACTAACAGACACACCCAAGAGCGAGGAAGCTTCGTACTCAAGGTTTTCCTGAGTATGAAAAGTTGGCAACGATTTTTGGAGGCACAATAGCAATGGGACATCTCCAAGCAACGACAGACCATGAATACAACTCCACTGATGGAGATGATGACTTGCTTGAAAGTATCCCGTGTACACATTTTCCTGCAACTTCAATGGAAGGGACGTTCGTTGACACTACTCATGTGATTAACGAGCAAGACGGACAAGGTGAACCTCAAAATCGCTCACGTGCTTTTGATACTAGCATTGGATGTCACAAGCGGGAAAACAAGTCATCTGAATTATCTGAAACATTGAGAGAAATGGCTGCGGTTTCCCAAGCTAGAAGAGAAACTCAAAGCAAATACTTTATATCAGATTGTGTGGAGATTCTTGACCAGATGGTCCCAGAAGTAGAAAATGATACATAAATGGATGCCATTGAAAAACTTCAAGAGAAAGGATGGAGGGAGACCTTCACCAGTATGTCAGATGAATGAAGACAAGGGTGGTTGCGAAATGATACAAGGTTTTTCTGGTCGTTGGACGAAAACCCTTGGCTCAATACATTTTTAATGATCCAATTCACTTAAAAATCTGCAAAAATATAGACTTGTACATTGGCATATCGGATGTTGAATCCGCACTCGGGTTAGAGAATTAACAGTAAAGAAAGCAAGCAAGAAAATGGTAGAGAGATGAGAATGGTGGAAAATGATTTTTAAAATATTTTTTTAGGAGGGGAATTACCTACAACATTAATAAAAAAAAATAAATATGTAATAACAGAAAATAAAATACCAAAGTAAACTTTATTTATTAAAAAAAACTATAACTTACAATGCTTGAATTAAAAATGCTTAAATAAATAAAGCAAATAAAAACTTAACTAGAGAACAATAAAAGAAGATATTAGAGAGAGAAAGAGATAGAGAAGAAGAAGATAAGAGCAAACCATTGTTCTTTGACCTGTATTGAGAAGAAGATGATGGAGCCGTTCGATGGAGAAGGGAATGCAGAGACGCCGATTTTTTTATTTTTATTTTTATTTTCTCATTTTTTTCTTTTGTGCTAGGGGAGAAAGTAAGAAATAGGTGGGAATTAGAGGGGGGAGCTCTTTTAGAAAACATGATCCCTATTTATAATAGGAACCGTGGGTTTTTATATGAGAAACCCATGGTTTCAAGTTTTTAGAAACTCCTATATTCTTATTTTCTAAAAACAAAACTTGCCATTTTTGAGGAATCCCATGAAATCCCCTTTACTGCCACCTTATCCAAGAAATCTTTCATAAGTTTTGAAAATAAAATAAAACTTTTAATTTTTAAAACTTTTCAAAACTCACTATGCCCTTTTCTTTAAATAACATTTCCATTTTCGTGAAAACAAGTCAATCTTTAATATGGGTCGTCCATCTCTGTAGGGGTCATGATCACATAGGTCAAGTCGTGACCATAGGATCTAAAAGAAGAAAAAAGATGACTGTCGGATTTTGAGATGGGTGAGATAGGATGGATGATCTACTGGCGATCAAACAGTAAATTAGGGTGGCGATGATCGGATGGCTCATCGGACGGTGGAGGTCGGCCAAGGTAGGCAGTAGGATCGAGTGATCGCGGAAGGAGAGATTGTGAAAGGAGAGGATCGGGTGGTCGAGATTTCAAGGTAGAGAGATAATGAGGATCTAGACAGAGGAGAGAGAAAATATTACAAAATTAAATAGAAAATGCTAACAGAGTCTTTGACTTGGTCTTCTGCAAGCTTTTCCAACTAAGCAAGCATTTGTCTTGTGTTAGTTGATTAACCCTTAATCTTCTTAGTCTCTTCTCGGGGCACTTGGCTCTCCTTCTCTCTAGCTCTCCCAACATTTGGCATGTATCTTCTTATCCTCAGCCTGTTGGCTCTTAAGCTTGGGTCCTAGACTCTGGCAGTCAGTTGTGGGCCCGTAATGTATTAGAATCATCCGATTTGGTTTCCTAGGATAGAAAAAGCACGTAATGAGACTTAATTAAAATGGCTAATATCTAGACTTCCGAGAATGTATTTAATTCATGCAAATGGCCCATTTTGTCTAGAAAAATGTATTCTATACAATAGAAGAGACTCTTACATAGAAAAATGGATAAATAGTGCAATTTTACATAGGAGAGTGTGATAGCGCTAAAAGGATAATTGCTTAAAATAAGCACTTTTAAGCGAATATCACTACCCCCAATCAACATATTGCCAATCCTTGGCAATTAGTGCAAAAAAATGAGCGTAAAAGGACTGGGCACATGCTACACATTTTTCTCATTAGCTCAGGGAAAAACTCCATTTGTCAAATTCATTTAAAGGATGCTTGAAAATAGTTACAAGCTAGCAACTAGTCAAAAGATTCTAGCAAGACTACAGATTGATAATCAGGACCCAGAATAATCACACTCAGGGTGTTTGTGTACTTGACAATATCATCATCCTGTAGTGAAGATTTCCAGATTCTCCTTTAAGATTTTATGCCTCGACTTCAAAACTCACTTGTGTGTCGCTTGAAAAAAAATCACTCTGAAATGATTAAACTATTTTTCTCTCAAGTGATATGTGAGGAGATAAGTTGAAAAGAATAGACAAATATCTCACATATTCTATTTTAAAGGGAAGATATTAGGAATTCAGAAGATCTCATGAATAGAATATCATTTCGCTTGGTAACTTCAGATCAAACTCTATAATTTCTCTTTTCTCCATTCTCCACATTCTATGATTGTGCTAGCCTAGAATCAAATAGGGCTTTAATATGTTGTATTGAAGCTTGGGATAGGTTTAGAAAAATAAGGATACACAAGGATTCAAAATTCTGAGAGGATATCTCAACTTTTTCTTTGCAACTTATCCTGAGGGTGTAGCACCATTTTTCTTTTCTTTTTCTTTTCCTTTTTCCTATCTTTCTCTTTTTCTGATATTTTTGAGACAGCTCAATACATTTTTCTACTTTTTTTTCAACTTTTCTTTTTCGGCTTGTATTTTCTTTTTAGCTTGAGCTCCACTTATTTACTCCTTTCCTCTGATTTTCCTTTCAGGGTGTACCCATACCAATCACTTTCTATATCCTCCACAGAAGTAGGGTAATGTATTTTTTGCTCTGGTTTGGTTTTCGGTAAATGGGCTGCCAAGGAAAGGTTTTCATAAAATGCTCAAAAAGGTTTCTAATGGTGAAGAATTTAGGTAAGCCGAAAAGTCTAAGATGTATAGAAAAATGGCCTAAATCATTTTCTAGGATTTGCACTCTCATGTGTTATGTCTCGAATGAATTTTGAGAAAGTTCTTTTGTAATAATTCGATCTTTGATATCGTTCCAAGTTCTATGACCAGGGCGAAAATTAATGAGATCTGGCAACAAAATAAGTGGGGACATGAACAATTAGTGAGTCATCTTGTGACTCAGAATGATTTTATAACCCTAAAAAATGATGAAATGCTCAAAAGCTTACTGGATTAAGTCTCCACAAACATTTTTTAAAATCTCTAGAGAATTTAAACTTAGGATGACTCTAATATTGAAAGCGTATAATTTGTGCCGAATCTGAGTTTTTCTAAGTGTCCGAAATCAATGTAGTACTGCTTGACTTGAATTGAACTCAAGCTAACATGTAACACTTTAAAAGATGACATCCTTTAGAAAAAGACTAAACAGAAGTTTCAGCTAAACATAGGTCAGGGCATTTTCAAAACACTATTGTAGAAGTTCTAAAAAACTTTGCAAATCATCGAAAACCACCCAAAAATACTAGGCTTTTTTTTATTCTTTTATCAAAACGAAGACATGAGTTTTGATAAATACCCACCCCAACCAAAATAGAGCACTATCCTCGGTGCTCATAACAAGGACATAAAATGATGAAAAGTCGAAAATGAGGATGCAAGGGGTTATGAAGGGTTTTACCAATTCGACATAAATTAGACCTGGCGCGGTACCTAATGATCTTCAGAATGAATGTACCTGCATGTTTAGAGATATAACAGTAATAACAAATGCATGAGACTCATGTACTCTAAGAATATCGGAATTGCCTGTCCGAAAGTGCTAAGTTTTACGTCTTCAGCTAGACATGACTAGGGTATATTAAGTACCCCCAACCAAGTTAAAACTCATGGAGACTGAGTGAATCTGCAGTCTTCCCTACACCTCCGGTGGAACGGAGACAGCTATCCTATCCCTTGTCTAGGTATACTTGTATAGAAGAGGTCTTTCTCAGTGTAGACTAAGAGAAGGACAGTAAGTGCTCTAAGCAGCCCCACAAAAATATGTAGTTTATCAGGGAAGGATTGAAGCTTCTCAGTAAAAATTGAGAAGATGGAATTAGTGGGTTCTCTGGCTATGGTTAGCAGAGCCGCAAACTCATTGAGTTTAGCGGGAAAGTATTTGAATGGAGTAGACTCCAACATATCAGTAAATCCATAATTGTCTGACTCGAAGATGAAGTCAGGCTCAAAGTGTTCTTGAGACTGGGAGAATTTTTCCTCCGGAGAGTTCTCAATTAGACTTTCTACGACACACGGGTGATCGAAAATATCCACGTGTGGTGGCTGTTGGAAACGGTTTACCTCTTCCTCGATACTCGATTTTGATCGCCCACAGGGCATGATACTCGATTTCTACAGGGAGATGGCAAGGTTTACCATATACCAACTGATATGGAGACATATTCAAGGGAGTTTTATAAGTTGTACGGTAAGCCCATAGAGCGTCCGAGAGGCGGGTAGACTAGTCTTTACGAGTTGTATTGACTATCTTCTTCAGTATCTACTTGATTTGCCGAGGGGAGACCTCAACCTGACCATTGGTCTGCGGATGGTAAGCAAGGGCAACCTTATAAGTTACTCTGTACTTTTTCATTAACTTTTCAAAAACTCTATTGCAGAAATGGCTACCCCCATCACTTATAATGGCTTTGGGGGATCTGAATCTTGCGAAGATGTACTCCCTCAAAAATCTCACCACAACCCGATGGTCATTGGTTCTTGTTGGAATTGACTCGATCCACTTAGAGACAAAGTCTACAGCTAGGATGATGAATTGGAATCCATTCGATGTAGGAAAGGGCCCAATGAACTCAATGCCCCACATATCGAATATTTCATCGACTTGAATAGGGTTTGAAAGTAGGGTTGTTCCGCATTGTTGTTTACGGAAACCCTAATTCCAACCAAATTGTATCTTTTTCGATTTAATTCCTACAAAAATAGTAATTCTTGCACAGTAGAAAGTTTCGGATGTCGATCCACACTCGGGATTAGTAGCGCAGACAAGAACATAAAATGATGAATTTTTCCACAGAAAATGATAAAAATAAAGGATGGAGGGGTGAGAGTGATGATCATGAGATTTAAAAATCTATTTTCTTAGAGAGAGAATTTATCAAAAAGCATATAGAATGATCAACAATAACAAATTGCCCAAAAAAATAACTATTTTATTATTTGAAATAAAAGTTGCTTACATTGCTTGAATGAAAGACTAATCTAATAGAGAGAAAGAAAGCATTATTCTAGAGAGAGAAAGGGAGTGAAAGAGATCTAGAGAGAGACTAAAGAGAGAGAATATCCTAGAAAGAAAAGCTCACCGTTTGATCTCACCTTGGCATGGGGAGGAATGGACAATCTTGATGGAGATGCGAATGGTGGTGAAGCGGGTTGCTGAAACCTTGGTGGAAACAAGAAAGGTGAGGAATGAAAGGACCTCGAACAAGAGAGCAATAGCAACGGTGGATCTTGAAGGAGTGGAGGAGATGCACGGCGCTGTAAAGAGTTGCAGCGGTGGTGCTTCAACCGAAGGAGATGGTATCTTTTCGGCTGGGAGAGCATGGGAGAAGAGATTGCAAGAGGTAAGCACGCTGGAGAAAGGATGGAGATAGCTAGCAACAACTGGAGATGTTGCAGGCAGTGGCTGCTTGGTTGCAAGTTGTGCGGCAGGCGATACCGTGGTGCAGCAGCGTTTCGGGGGTGTTGCGTGGCAGGCGAGGAAGAAGTGGGGGGCAAGCGGAGCGGTGCTGCTACAAGGAGGAGAAAAGGAGAAGAAGGGAGAAGCAGAAAAGGAGAAGGACGAGGCGCATGGCCAAAGTTGCAGAACTTCGGCCGGAGAAAACGAGAAGAAGGAAGAAGAAGATGAAGAAGAAGAAGAAGAAGAAGAAGAGGAGGAAAGAAGGAGAGGAGGAAGGGTAGAACGTGGGGTAAGGTTTCTTGGGGAGAGAATGGAAGAGAAAGGAGGGGGATTAGGGTTCGAACGAACCCTTCTCCTTCCCCTTTTAAAGCTCCCTATTTCCTTTAATGGAAATAGGGTATTTTTTTGAAAATAAAAAATAAGAAAAAAAATATATATATATATATATATATATATATATATATATATATATATATATATATATTTAAGTAAAACACTACTTTTTTTGGGGAATTTCCCCATTTAGTGGACCCCCTATTTTTTTAAAATTTAATTAAAATTATTTTGAAATTCACGGGGTCTACTAAATGGTTGGACAGCGGGTCGATGATGATGGGCCCAGCTACTAGCCCACATGGAATGATGATGTCCATCATCTCACAAGATGATGTGACAGACAATCTGATGGCGATCGGACGGATGGTGACTTGATTGGGACCCAGATTGGTAGATCGACGGATCTAGAGAGATCCAATGGTCCGATTAAAGATCCAACGGTCAGAAAGTTAAGGAAGATGAGACAGAGCCAATGGGCAGGAGTTCTGGGGTTAGATCAGTAGATTCGAGGACCGAGAGATGAAGAGAGAGAGAATAAGGAGAGATGAGAGAGTAAATATCAGAAAATGGAGATAAAAGTATTGGCAGAGGGTCTGGAACCCCGGTCTTCACTGTGACCATCCTCACGCTTCTCCAGTAGAGTAGACTATCATTCCTTGCTAATTCAAGTGGCTTTAAACATTTTGGTTCGTTTCTTGGTCATTGGCTCTCCTACTCTCTTCGTTCTTTGGGCTGGCTTTTTGGTCGTCTTATTCCCCATATTTGGCCCATATCTTCTAGTCATAGCATGTGGGCTCTTTAAGCTTTGATAATGGGCTTTCCTGATCGATGTGGGCTCGCGAGTCTCGAGAATTGTCCCATCGAGGTTTCTTGCGACAGAAGAAGCGCGTAATGAGACTTTATCAGAACGACTCAATGTCTAGACTTCCGAAAATATGTTTAATGCATGCAAATATTCCATTTCGTCTAGAAAAGTATGTTCTACGCAACAAAAGAGACTCTTACGTAAAAAAGTAGATAAATAGAGTATTTTAACGTAGAGAGTGTGAAAACGCTTAGAAAATAACAGTGGAAAATACGCACTTTTAAGCAAATATCAGGGTTTAAGGGCATCATATTTCTTTGTGAAATTCTACCAAAATGTTGACAATTTGGGCAGGCCTTGCAGTAGATATGTGTTTCTCAGAACAGAGATGGCCAGTAGAATCCGCATTGTAGGATTTTCTCGGTGGCCTTTTTAGAACTGAAATGACCACCACATGGTTGGTCATGACAAGAGGATATGATGTTCAGTTGCTGAGATTCAGGGACACAGAGATGAATAATCTGGTCAAAATAGTATTTATTTAAATAAGGCTTGTCCCAAGAGTAATACTTAACTCATGCCAAGAATTGATTTTTGTCCTGTTTCGACCAATGAGAGGGTATTTCTTCCATCACTAGGTAATTGACAATGTCAGTATACCATGGGGTGACGGAGATAGCGAACAATTATTCGTCAGGAAAAGTTTCTAGAATGGGCTGAGATTCAAAAATAGACTCTAAAGTCAACCTTGTCAAGTGATCAGCCACAACATTCTCAGTACTTTTCTTGTCCCTGAGCGCTAGGTCAAATTCTTGCAATAGTAGGATCCATCTTATCAATCTTGGCTTCGTCTCCCTTTTGGACATTAGAAATCTCACAACCGCATGATCCGTGTAAACTATGACTTTAGTGGCCAGTAAGTATGGTATGAATTTATCAAGAGCAAAAACTAGGACAAGGAGCTCTTTTTCAGTAGTGGAGTAGTTTAACTAAGCAGAGTTTAAAGTCTTGCTCGCATAGTATATCACATGCGGCATCTTGTTGACTCTTTGGCCCAAAACTACTCCCAGAGCATAGTCTGAAGCATCACACATCACCTCAAAAGGTATTGTCCAATCAGGAGGGCGGATGATGGGTGTAAAAGTAAGCTCAGATTTTAGACGCTCGAATGCCTTCACACAGTCAGCATTGAAGTCAAAAGGGGAGAAATCCTTAATGAATCTCCTGTAGAAGCCTCTATGTCCGAGAAAAGATTGAATATCACGCACAGATTTATGAATGGGTAGGGGTCGAGATAATATCAATCTTTGCTTTATCAACCTCAATACCCTTGTTAGAGATGACATGTCTTAGCACGATGCCTTTCTTCACCATGAAGTGGTATTTTTTCCAATTTAGAATAAGTTGCTTTTCTTGACATCTTGTGAGTACAAGACTCAAATGTTGGAAACAGTCATCGAAAGAGGATCCAAAGATGAAGAAGTCATCCATGAACACTTCTAAGAACCATTCGACCATGTCCAAGAATATACTCATCATGCACCTTTGAAAAGTTGCAGTTGTATTGCAGAGGCCAAAGGGCATGCGACTGTAGGCAAAAGTGCCAAATAGACAGGTGAACGTGGTCTTCTCATGGTCCTCGGGTGCAATGGGAATTTGATTATATCCCGAGTAACCATCTAGGAAACAATAGTAAGAATGACCTACAAGACGTTTCAGCAACTGATCAATGAATGTGAGAGGAAAATGGTCTTTCTGGGTGTTAGTATTGAGCCGTCTATAGTAAATACAGACTCTCCATCCTTTCTTTAAGCGATGGGTTACCATTTCTCCTTGATCATTTTCTACAACCATGAAACCCACTTTCTTAGGTACAACATGGATCGGACTCACCCGTTTGCGATCTGAGATAGGATAAATGATACCTACATCTAGCAATTTTAGAATTTCATCCCGTACCACTTCTTTTAGGGCTAGATTTAACCTCCTCCGGTGCTCTCTAGATGTTTTAGAATCATCTTGAAGATAGATGTGATGTTGACACACAGAGGGGTCTATCCCACAAATGTCGTCAATGGTCCATCCTATGGCTGATTTGTGCTTCTTCAGCAGCATAATCAGTTTCTCTTTTTGAGACACAGATAGATCAGAAGCAATGATGATAGGATAAGTCTCCTCAACTGTAGTAAGATCTTTGACCATGGTTAACAGAGGCTCATACTCAACAATTGGAGGGGGAATAGAGTTCAGTGGATTGACTCTTGGATATTATTATCTTTCGAAATTCTCGACTCCCATTGGAAGTCAGTATTAAAGTGCTCTCTGCACTGTCTCAAGATATCTTCGGTGGAGTCTGAAATTAGACTCTCAATGGCACACATTTCATCTGTCACATCACGATCAGCATCCTGTCGCATAAGTCGAAAGATGTTAACCTCAGCCTTGAGGTTGTTGAAAGCAATTGACATGTTTCCGTCCCTACACCCGATGTGTGCATTCGCGGTAGCAAGGAACAGTCAGCCTAGAATGATCGGGATCTGATTATCCCGACACGGTTCTGTGTCGAGGATGATAAAGTCTACAGGGTAGTAAAAGTCAACTACTTTCACTAGGACATCTTCAATAATTCCCCTTGGAATTTTGATGGATTAGTCGGCCAGCTTCAGAGTGATTTTTGTTGGCTTCATATCCTTGAGGCCTAATTGCTGGTATACCGAATACGATATGAGATTGACACTAGCTTTTAAGTCCAACAAAGCTGTGTAATTAAAGTTGTCACCGATTTCGCACTGCACAGTAGGACTACCCGGATCCTTATGCTTAATGACACTGTTGCGTTGGATGAGCGTTGTAGCTTTCTCTATCAAAAAGGCATCTTTGGGTACATGCGTACCCCGCTTGACAGTGCATAATTCTTTCAGGAATTTGGCATAGGAAGGAATCTGCTTGATAGCAGATAAAAAAGGGATATTGATCTGGACGTCTTTGAAAATGTCTAAGATCTCTGAAAATTATTGATATCTTTTGTCTTGGACAAGCCTGTCCGAGAAGGGAGGCTTAATCAGACAAATAGATTTGTCCTTCGCATGATATCTCTACACTAGGATAGTAGATTTTGGTGCAGTCTTCGCAGCATCAGAGGTGGATTTTGAAATGTGTTCCACCGTACTGGGTTTGGGAATAGGTGCGGGAGATGGATCCGACGATTCTTTTACTCCCATATCCACAGTCTTCCCAGATCGGAGTGTGGTAACAACTTGTATCTCACCTTGATAGTTTTGATTCTGTGACTAAGAACTGACCTCATAAACTGCGCCCTTGGCACTCCCTTTAGGATTTGCAATAGGTTGGCTAGGGAAAATGCCTTTGGATTTCTCAGCTTCTAAATTGCCTAGACGTTGCTCTAGGCGCTGCATTGACTTGGTTTACTGCACAATAAATTGTGATAGGAGGTCTTTCATACCCAGTTTAAGAGCAGCTTGAGCAACCAGTTCATGATTAGAGCTCATAGGGGCAGAATAATTGTAGGATTGGGGTGCAATTTGGCTCAACTACATATTCTGGGGATTCTAAGTAGGTGCCTGTTAGCCAGAATATTGTCCTTGTTGGGATGATCGATTCTGATTAGACAGGTACTGACCCATCTGGTTCTGACTCTGTTGGTACTGTCCTTGTTGGTATTGCCTGTTGGGTTGATTAAACCCAAGAGGATATGTGCCTTGTGTAGGTCTTTGCTATGGAGCAGATTGCTACCTCCAGGAGAAGTTATGATGATTTATCGTATCAAGATGGTACGTTTGGCTATACGAGTTCTGGGTAGGTGGTTTAAAAGTGTTAAAAGCACAAACCTCTTCCTATAGTGGAGAGGCACATCCATCATTCAATTGACAATTATCAGTACTGTGGGATGGTAGTAGACAGAGATTACAGGGTTCCATTAGGTTCTCTTGACTTATATTCATGACTGGCGCAGAATGGTGAGCGGGCTTATGTACAAACACAGCTAGGGTAGAGACTGACTTGGTCAACTCTTGAATGAGGGATTTCAGTTCAAGGTCAACCTTTGCTTCATTTCTCATATTAGTCCTCAGGATCGGTGTAGTTCGACTGAACTCATTGTCAGTCGTCCAATGTTGGGAATTTTCACTTAATTCTCCCAGAAATTTGTACATTTCAGTAGGAGTATTATGCATGAACTTTCCTTGGCACATGGACTCTACCATAGTGCGGGACTCATCAGTAAGTTCCTTGTAGAAAATGTGAACCAGACTACCTTTGTAGATACTGTGGTGCGGACACTTGGTCAGATAATCCTGGAATCTTTCCCAATTTTCATAAAATTTTTCATTGGACTTCTGTCGAAAATCCTGTATGAGTTGTTTCATTTGATTAGTACGAGTCATGGGGTAGAATTTGGACATGAATTTTCCTACAAGTTCTTTCCAACTTGTGATAGAATCTGCAGAAAGAAAGTAAAGCCAGTCTGAGGCTCGATCTTTTAGAGAGAAGGAAAAACTCTCAGTCTAACATTATCATCATCAAGATTCTGATTTTTAAAGAGTAGGATGACATGTTGAAATTCCTTGATATGGGAGTAGGGGTCTTCTCTAGGGAGACCTCTAAAAGTTTGCAGCATTTGAATAGTTTGCGGCCTGATCTCAAACTGCACTGCCGCAGTAGGTGGAAGAATAATGCATGATGGCGAATTAGCCAAGATCGGTGCATATGTCTCGATGAGGGGACGTTCGTCTGCCATGACAATGAAGGTAGTTTCTCTAGGAGAGTGGGAGGGGGAATGAATAGTGGAAGACTCCACTATAAGAGAATGATTCTCAGATCGAATCAATCTACGATTGGATCTAGTCCAAGTGGGCATATGCTAAAAAAGCAAGCCCCTAGAGTGGACGAAGTCTGAAGATAATGAAACCAAATGAGCCTAGATGATGCACACAGAGCAACAGATAATCCTAATTCTAAATAATCAGGATAGTATTATGAATTATCTTGTTAGTGTAGGGATAGTGTAGATTATGACAGTAGGCGGACCACTAGTTTATCTTCTATTACCCGTCGGACTAACTTTTCACTCTATAGATTCTCACCAGATCTCTTCAAAGCAAATCCGTTAGTACTAACTCAAGTTGACTGCAAGATAATCCAAAGCCTAGACAGACATGTGGCACATCGGCTGACTTAAATACACCCCAGACTAACCGGATTTGTCAAGCATGAAGATGAGTTTTCCTAGAAGAGGAGCTAGGGTTGGTTAATGTTCCTAATCCGACACTTAGCTAATCTGACAGACAATCAAGGAGACCACTTACGAGCTCGGTATACTCGAGTAGTAGGGACCGATGGGTGTGTTAGATAACAGGGACCCGTACTCATAGACTTAATCGACTTGATCTTTGAAGGAGTCGCTCTATGTAGAGTTTTCTTCGAACACAAATCTAATTGGGCTCTACTTCTTGATTGATTTTAATTCTTGGCTGTGGTTGCACAAAAGCTAGAATGACGAGGTGAGTGATGAAATCCCACCAGTTTAAAGTTAGAGTTGGGTTTGCTCTTTAATGTATTTTATTACAGCCAATCCAAGTAGTTCCTATAATGTTTGCAAAAGCAAATAAACAATCGGCACAGTGTTTGCACAATGATCAAGATCACACGGAAGGCGAGGTGTAGAAACTTACATGCCCATTGGCTACACACGGGGTCTCCTCCGTGAGATAGGGAGGGGTATCCAAATGGGCTTGGGCCCAACTCCACCTCTTTGAGCTTTCGCTCCCTACTCACTTGGTAATCACAATCCGCAATCACGTTAGTCAAGAATGGTCTATGGTATGGAGTTGGAAGGTATACCGCCTTTGGGGTTTCAAGAAACACACAATGATTTAGGGCAGGTATTGTGAATTAGTTCCAATTAGGGTTTGAAATTCAACTTTAGCTATTCTTGAATTACGGTTCAAAATATCTACTTTTGAATTACCCAGATTTAGAACCCTTCCAAAATGAAATAAATAGTCAATGGTGATCTAACTAGAAATAGCAGAATTGAAATCTAACCCTAATATTCTTTTTGTGTTTTTTTTTAATTAAATAATTAATCTAGCAGTTATTCTAAAAGGAGAGAAAATAAATTCTTAAATTATTACAACTTTGCACTCGGCCTTCCGAGGCATTAAAATAATTGAATAATTTGAAAAAGAAAATTGAAAGTTTCCGATTTGGATCGGATCTCCTCGATTAAACAGCTTTTCGATTTCTTGTTTGTCTTTTTGCAATCACGTCAACCGAGCAGCAATGGCGCGATTTGAAATTAAGATTTTTTCATGTCGTAGGATCGAAAACCTTAGATTTCAATAATATTTGTAATTTCAGTTCACTTTAAATCCGGCAAAAATACAGACTTTGTATAGCGATATGTCGGATGTCAAATCCGCACTCGAGGTTAGGGAACACAATTTATCGGAACATTAGAATAATGTAAGTGCTTGAAAATATCGATGGAAGGGTGAGAGTGGTGATTAATGATTAAGATTTAAAGTAATCATTTTTAAGAGATTTCTATCAACTAATTAACATAACTAAAGAGAAAGAAACACCATAAATAGAAAAGAGAAACTTATTTATTAAAATAATGTAAATTACAATGCTTGAATCTAATTTATTCATAAAAGAAAATAAAACAAATAATCATCACTCTATAAAAAAGTATTATAAGAGAAGAAATATTAAGATAAAGAACAAGATTTTAGGGAGAGAAAATGAAAGATAAAAAATGGAGATCTACCTTGGTGACTTACCAATGGAGAAGAGGTTTGCAAAGCCGTATTCTTGATGGTTTTTTTATGAGAACCGAACTAATGAGAGGAGAGAGATATAGAGGTTTAGAGAAGAAGGGGAGAGGGAACCTAAGGTTAGGTTGTGAGAGGGGGAGAGAACTAGCCGAAGAAAAAGAGATCGTAGATCTCTTATAGACTTTTTTTTTCTTGTTGTAAAAGTGAAGACCATTGGATCTAGAGATCCAATGGTTGGGAATGGGTTAGTTAGATATGAGAGAGTGTGACTAGGATAGAAAGAGATGGGAGAGCGAAGAATCGGTCAAGTGAAACTGATTCTCTCTTGTTATTGCAAATGGGCATGGGAATGGGCAGGGCATGGGCATGGATCATGGGCATGGGTCATGGGTATGGGTCATGGGCCAAGATAGATAGATAGAGAAATAGGAGAGAGGTGAGAGAAAAATACAAAAATAAAAATATTGGAGGGTCTTAAACCATGGTCTTCTTTATTCTCTCTCATCCGCTCCACCAATTAGTCAAACTAGTCTTTTGATGTCAATTGGTGTGGCTTTTAATGCCTTAGTCCTTCTCTCTTGGTCTTCAACTTTTCTTCTCTCTCTTATTCCTTGTTCGACTCTACGATCATCTAGTTTTGCCCGTACATGGCTTCTATCTTCTTATCCTAGCATGCTGGCTCTTTAAGCTTTGATAGAAGTCTTCTATGGTTGATAGTGGGCCCGCTGAAACTAAGGTTTTTCCGTTTCGTTGGATCAGAAACCCTAGAATCAACACATTTGTAATTTTATCCGATCTTTCCTGCAAAATTTAGAGATTTTGTATAGGGATTCTTGTCCGATGTCGATCCGCACTTGGGGTTAGTCAGCGCAATCAAAGAACATAAAATGACAGATTTTTCCACAGAAAAGGCTACAAAATCAATGTAGGGGTGAGAACGGTGATGAGAAAGGTTTAAAACATGCTTGATTTTAGAGTGAGAAAGATTATAACCATATCAGAAAATGATGAAATAACTACTCAACAATAAACTGCATTTATCAAATTCAAAATATCAGATTACAAGGCCTTGAACAAATTATTAAATAAAGATATCAAAAAAGCACTAAATAGAGAGAAATGTAGAGAGAGAAGATGAGAGGTAGAGAGAAAAAATCATAAGAGAGAAAATTCTAAAACTTAGAGGGAGAAAAGAGAAAGTAGAGAGAAAAATGGAAAGTTTTAGAGAGATCTAGAGAGAGAGAAAGAAGAAGTTTTAGAGAGTGAACCTAGGAAAGAGAGAGAAAGTGGAAGAGAGAGAAAGGGAATTTTTTTTCTTTGGACTTACCTTGAGTGAATCAATCCTAGAATGGGATGGCTATGAAAACGGGCCAAGTGAGGCCGTGGTGACTTGGGTGGTTCTCTTGGAGGGGAAAGACGAGGAAAAAGGAGGCAGCAACGGTCTGCACTTGCAGGCTGTGAAGTGAAGGTGGTTGAGAACATGAAGAAAAAGAAAAAGAAAGGGAAGGAGAAGGTGGTGCAGTCATAGGTAACGTCGGCGTTAATGGAGTTCGCCGACGTTTGGATTGGAGAGACAATGGTCTGCAAATGGTTCATGGTGCTCCCCAAAAGGAGGGTAGAAGGGGCAGCGACAGGAAGGATATGCAGGTTCTGCACATACTTAGTAGATCTGCCTGTCTGAACGGCGGACTGTAGTGCCGTTCTGTAGGTTGGAGGTGGTCCGCCTCCTTGCACACCTGCTGGCCGAAGTTGCAGACCTGCAACTCTGGCAAAAAGAAGAGGAAGAAGAAGAAGGAGACGATGGGATTAAGAGAGGAGTAGAGCACGTACCACTGTGGGAGGAGTTGTAGGTTTGCCTCGTGGAGTTGCAGAGGTGACTAGCGAGTCTTGGAGGAGAAGGCGGTGCTGACTTGTAGATTCGGTGATTTTTCGGGATAAGAGCAACCGTTAGCTGCTTGAGGTGATCGAGGCAGTGGCGGTACTTGCTGATTCCGATCCAGGGAGCACCACCGTTTGGTTGCTGGTTTTTGGAGGAAGAAGACATCGGTGCTTTGTGTAAGGAATATTTTCATATTCAATTTGGCAAAAATTCCATTTGACATAAAAACATTCTTGTAACCGTTCCTACGAGCACAAGTATAGCGTGAAGATGTTGTGGTACGCTTACTTCACCAACTACATGAAGACTAAAAGACAGACAGCAAGAATCAGACAATTGATGACAAGAGTCATCTGAGTAACTACCGATTTGTTAGTTAACAATCGTGTACACTCGATTAGAAGATATGTGACTTAGTGGCCATAGGAGTTGATTAAAATGAACAAAATATAATGGTCAGACTTAGTCATTGGACAGACCTGAGTCAAAGTCAATTTTATTGACTAGTGGGAAAGTCCAAATCGATTGGACATGTGTCCCTAGTCGATTGGACATAGCCCAATTGATTGGAGACACTGTATAATCGACTGGACACTACGAGGCAGAAACATAATTGAGCCCAATCGATTGGAGACACTGTGTAATCGATTGGAGAATACGGGACAGAAATCTTTCTGAGTCAAATCGATTGGAGACTCTGATTAATCGATTGGAGCCTTCGGGACAGAAAGTTATAAATGTCAAATCGATTGGAGACTCTGATTAATCGAATGGAGCCTTAGAGACAAAATTATAAATGTCAAATCGATTGGAGAACCCTGCGTAATCGATTGGTGCCTTCGGAACAGAAAATTTATTGAGCCCAATCGATTGGACACTTGTCCCCAATCGATTGGACATAGCCCAATCGATTGGATCAAGTGCATAATCGATTGGACTTTGAACAAAATCGGTTTTATCAGATCCGAAATTCATGGTTCCATTATCCCTCGTTCCACACGACTTGGGGTCTTGCTATTCTATAAATATAACCCCTCTATGCCTTCTCTAAATACACACAGAGACACAGAGTGACTCAATCTTTAAGAGAGAGAAGCAAATGCTATATTTAGTAGAGTGTCCATTTTGAAGAGCAAGAAGCTTGTTTTCATTCACATCTTGTGAGCTTGTTCTCCTCTCGATCAAGCCAAGAGCTTGATCTTTACTCAGCCTAGGTTTTCCACTTCTATATTTAACCTAGTAAGCCTGAGAGTACCAGTGTGACTCAAACACCTTTTGAATAACTTGGGGTTCAGGGTGTACTAAATCCTTCACCTTCTACAAAGGCGGGAGTGTTGAAAATTAAGATCAGAGGAGCCGGTCGAAGGTAGGTTTGGGGTGTACCAAACTGAACAAGCGGATAAGGCTTCTTGGCTGGAAGGGTGTGCGTGGATTCGTGGCGTTGATTCAGAGGATATGGACACATCGGCAATGGGCCTTGGCTAAGGTTGGATGCTATATTTGCAACGATGCTGCGTAGGTAACCTTTGTTTCGTTTAACTTTTTAGTTAGTGATACTTTCCGTCTGGATGTGGTCCCATGGTTTTTCCTTGGCTAAGGTTTCCATGTAAAAAATTTCTTGTCTTGTGTGATTGTTTGTTTGTGTTCCGCATTATATCTTGATTAAATCAAACGACAAAAAGACAATATACCACGTAGGTATATTGGATTTGAGTCGGTTGTAATAATCATTTTCAAACAACCAAGGCATGAGATTTTATCCCCATACCATAGACCAGTAAAACTGTATAGGTATATTTAAATTTAAATACCTAATCAACTCCCCCTTCTAGGTATGTTAAGTTAAAGAATCAGAAGATCATTCTGATAATTCTGATAGCAATGAAAAGACTAATAAGTATACGGCTTTTGTTGCTTGTTTCAATAGTCCCTACGGATCTCATGTAGAGTCCAAGAAAAGTGATGATAAGAGTTCGGAAGACTCTTACAATGGGGATTCGGATGACTCGGCAGTTGGTGTGAAAGAACTGTACAAGGAATCGATAAAATTCATCAAGGTAATAAAGTTTTATCTGACAGGGTTAAATATCTTAACTCTGAAAATACAGCCTTAGTAATTGACACTGAAAAATTAAAAGTGTTGATTATTGATTTAGAACAAGAGAACGAGTCTCTGCTAAAAAGGAACAAGTCACTGGAATTTGAATTCCAAACTTACATGACACGTAAGGAATCCCTAGAGAATGAGGTTCTCAAATCAAAAAGGGATGTGTCAGGATTCTCATCCAGCTCTGCAAAGCTTGATGAGATTCTTCATGTGGAAAAAGTCTTTGGAGACAAATAGGGGTTGGGTTACAAAAACAGTCAAGAAAAAGGGTCTTCATCCAAGACAATTTTTGTAAAAGCCCAAGTTATTCCCACGCAGATCAATGACCCAATCAAAATGGTCAAAAGCAGTCGTCAGTGCAAGTACTGCAAAAACATGGGTCATGTGATTAGAGACTGTCACAAGTTGAGAAGAGGACATCAAAATCCTCTAGAAAAAATGGTGAATACCACTCAGAACGTGAAAAGTGAGAGAATTCCTATAAAGTCACATTATGAGATAAAACATTTGGATGTGCTATCTAGGAAGATGAAGACCTTCTGAAAAGGTCTAAAGAATTAATCAAGGAGATTGAGTCTCTTAAAAAATTCAAACAACCTCAGAGTCATGTAACTCAAAAGAAGAAAGGTCCTAAGAGAGTTGATCCTTCTGCCAAACTTACATCGGTATGGGCTAAGAAAGATTCTCTGAAGGAGAAATGTTCGTTAATGTCTAATCTCTGAGCAATGTGCTCTCAATTCCCTCTTGTTATCATATTCTTATATTTTGAGGGATTTTTTTTTGTTTCTTTTTTATTTTGCTTCATTTTGAAGAATAAAATTGATAATATTTCAGAAAAATCAAAAGATTAAGTGTTTAGAAGAATGTTAAAATAATTATTCTATACAATTTTGATGAGCAGTAATTTCTAAGACATTCCAAGAAAAATGACTTAACTGTTAGTAAATTTTTTGCTAATCCAGGTATTATATCTTTTAATTCTTATAATTGGTCAATTTTTACTAGTATGCATTTGAAGATTATTGAAATAGTATATCTCACATTCACATGCACACTGAGTATTTATGTGGGAATGAATTTGATAGAAGTGTAAAATTTTGTAGTATTGGAGTTAGGAATAAACCTCTACTGATTATAACTTCAAGTTAGTAGTGTTCCTGCATTCAGTTGATTTCGAAACTGCACTATAGTCGACTGTTGGCTTCCTAATGAGAGTTATTATATTAAGGAAAAAGCTACCTCCACAAAAGTTAGAGTTAATGCCATCTGTATGGCCCTACTTAAATTTTAAAATTTGATTCTCATTGCTGCAGAAAATGACTACTTACATGAAGAGTGAAAGCTACCTATATTCAAAGTGAATAAAAAAGGTGTAAAAGACAGCCAATTCGTTAGAACAATTCTTATCCATCAGCAAATACCCATATACATGAGAGTATGTGAGATCCCTAAATAACTCTAATGAGGATTTTATGATCGGATACAGGATACCTCTAGATTCTGATACTTATGAGAAATTACTACTAAAATCTTATCCGGTACCACAGATAGACTCAGATCATTTACACGTGATGATATAACTATTGATATTTGAATCTGTGATTACTAATAATTTGTGACTTGCGCTAATGTCTAAAAGAATTAATATTTTTGATGAAGCAAAAGATTACACTAACGTGTTAGTAAATTTTCTCAAATCAGAATTCGTGTTTATTGCTTATCAAGAGTGTAGTCATGAAGTAAATTCTATGTTGTTCTGACAATTTATCTTTTATTGAGCAATTTTAAAAATGATTTTCTCTGAAAAGATGTTATTAGGGGTCCTGGAAAACTAGCCTATTGGTTTAAAAAAAATTTAAAATTTTTTTTATTTTTTTATTTTCCCAGACCAGTCCAATTGATTGGAGGAAACAGCCCATCTCCAATCGATTGGAGAGTACGGCCCAATCGATTGGACAAGCTCCAATCGATTGGCCACTTAACCTGATCGATTGGACAGTGCGGTGTTCGATTTTATAAAATACAAAATGGGTCATTTTCAACCCCAATCGATCCGATCGCCTCCTAGATTTCTCCCAATCGATCGTAGGTACTAGATCTACTGTTCACATAAGGTTTTGTGGAACGAATCTCTCAATTTCCTTGCTTTCCACTTCACCCTCTTCGTTGAGCTTTTGGGTTATTTTTGAGCAAAAATAGAGATTTTCTGGTATTTTCTTCCTTTTTTGGTGCTCATGGCGACGAATCCTTGTCGTAAAAGAGTTGTTGTGCTTTCTGAGGAGGAAAGTGGTGATGAAGAACCACTAATTCAACAGACTCAATCGCGAGTCAAACGGGGTGGTCGACTCAGTGGGTCGCGACACTCTGAGCGAGGTGAATCATCCAGAGCACCTAGGAGAGGTCAGGGTCATGCCCGTCATAGCGATACTCCTCTGGTGAGTGCTCCTATCTCTCCGTTTATTTTTGATTCCGCTAGAGAGCTCTTTAAGCATTTCTTTGGTTGAAAATTCACTATTGAGAAAGTTGTTGAGTTTAGCACCATTTTGGGTACTATGGTCCATTCACAGTTCGTATCTCACGAGTGGATTCCTATCACTCGCTTGACCATTCCATTTTACCCTATCTTGGTCAAACTGTTTTATGCCAACATGCACGCCATTCAGTGCGATGACCCGAGTGAGTTGTCCTTCCAGACTTTTGTCTCTGGGGCTTACTCGACTATTACACTTGATCTTATTTCTACCCTGTTGGACATTCCTCGTCCGTCTACCTCATGTGAGTACATTCCTAAGACTCGTGAGATGACGACTTATAGGGTTACGTTGACCGAGACACTCGCAAAGCAGATATTTGACTAGAGTACTTTCATACCTCTCACATCCCTTCTCCCTGAGTATCGTTTGTTGCACCTCATCTGTGGGTACAACATTGATCCACCCGACCATGGGGTATAGGTGAACATTGATCGTCTGCAGCTTCTTTACCATCTTGGCACTGGATTTATCATTGACCTTCCGAGGTTTATTTTTAAAGACATGGTTAGAGCAGGTAGCCAATTGGCTAACCATCCTTGTCTCCCATTCCCTCTACTAGTGAGCTCTATATTACTGCATCTGGATGTGGCTATTCGAGCTAATGAGGAGGTGTGGGCTCCCATGGGGCCTATTGGGCCTTCGACCATCAGGAAGAGCATGTCTCAGGTCCGAAGAGTGACAGATGTCCCTCCACACTTTGATGATATTTTTTACGAGGACTTGGGGGATGATATCAAGCTAGGGGGTCAGCAGCCAGATACTGATATGCCTCCTCCAGAGACACAACCATCTTTTGATCAGCCTCTTGAGATGCCTGCTCCTTACTCATTTGAGTCTCTTCATCATCAGATGGTGGGATTCGATCAGCGTCTCACAGCGCATGAGGAGCGGACTGCACAGAGTTTCCACAGATTAGAGGAGGGTCAAGAGAGGATAACGGGTTTCATGTACGATATGCAGCGTTACATGAGTACCAGTTCACTATGATGGGCTTCAGACAGCATCCCCTAGCTCATGGTCCTGATCAGCATGATGGTGCTGGACCATCTACATAGACTCCTAGAGAGAGTTATCTTGAGAGTTATCAAGTGTTTTTATTTTTTATTATTATTGTACACCGATAAACTCAGTTTTTGTATGGTTATACTCTGCTTATTTTATATTGTGTTGCAGGGTATAAACCAGTATGTATTTAGTTATGGATGTATATATTGCACTTGTTAATCATGATAATCTTAACTGCATGTTTATTATTTGTTTATATTTCTGTACCTTTGTCAATTTGTGACAAAAAATGGGAGAGAAAATCATAGCGGTAAAAATAAGTGGATGCATGAGATAGAGGAGAGATATTTAGGGGAAGACAAATATTTATTATTTTTTCAATTTCTCTACTAGTGATGTGCATAATTAAACTCACTGCATTTTATATGAATTATTAATTGCCAATGATATTACAGGGTATGTATTATTGGTAGAATATGCAGGGAATAGATCAAAAGCCATTACACTATATCTGTTCGATTATCTCCAAGAGAGTGTGAGATAGTGAGTGAATCATGTAAGAGAGTGGGATTGTATTTTCTATTTTTTATCTTTTTTATGATTAAATTTTTTATCATAGAATTGCCAAAGGGAGAGATTGTAAGGAATATTTTCATATTCGATTTGGCAAAGATTTTGTTTGACATAAAAACATTCTTGTAACCGTTCCTACGAGCACAAGTGTAGCATGAAGATGTCGTGGTAGGCTTACTTTGCCAACTACATGAAGACTAAAAGACAAAGACAGCAAGAATCAGACGGTTGATGACAAGAGTCATTTGAGTAACGGTCGATTTGTCAGTTAACAATCGTGTACGCTTGATTAGGAAGGTATGTGACTTAGTGGCCATAGGAGTTGATTGAAATGAACAAAATATAATGGTCAGACTTAGTCATTGGACAGACCCGAGTCAAGTCAATTTTATTGACTAGTGGGAAAGTCCAATCGATTGGAGACACTATGTAATCAATTGGACACTACGAGGCAGAAACATAATTGAGACCAATCGATTTGAGACACTGTGTAATCGATTGAAGAATACGGGACAGAAATCTTTCTGAGTCAAATCGATTGGAGACTCTGATTAATTGATTGGAGCCTTCGGGATAAAAAGTTATAAATGTCAAATCGATTGGAGACTTTGATTAATCGATTGGAGCCTTCGAGACAGAAAGTTATAAATATCAAATCGATTGGAGAACCCTATGCAATCGATTGGTGCCTTCGGAATAGAAAACTTATTGAGCCCAATCGATCGGACCAAGTGCACAATCAATTGGACTTTGAATAGAATCGATTTTATCAGATCCGAAATTCATGGTTCCATTATCCCACGTTCCACATGACTCAAGGTCTTGCTATTCTAAAATATAACCCCTCTATGCCTTCTCTAAATACACACAGAGACACAGAGTGACTCAATCTTCAAGAGAGAGAAGCAAAGGCTATATTTAGTAGAGTGTCCATTTCGAAGAGCAAGAAGCTTGTTTTCATTCACATCTTGTGAGCTTGTTCTTTTCTCGATCAAAGCCAAGAACTTGATCTTTACTCAGCCTAGGTTTTTCACTTTTATATTTAACCTAGTAAGCCTGAGAGTACCAGTGTGACTCAAACACCTTTTGAGCAACTTGGGGTTCAGGGTGTACTAAATCCTTCACCTTCTGCAAAGGCGGGAGTATTGAGAATTAAGATCGGAGGAGCCGGTCGAAGGTAGGTTTGGGGTGTACCAAACTGAACAAGCGGATAAGGGTTCTTGGCTGCAAGGGCGCGCGTGGATTCGTGTCGTTGATTCATAGGACGTGGACGCATCAGCAGTGGGCCTTGGCTAAGGTTGGATGCTGTATTTGCAACGGTGCTGCATAGGTAACCTTTGTTTCGTTTAACTTTTCAGTTAGTGATACTTTTAGTCTAGACGTGGTCCCCTGGTTTTTCCTTGGCTAAGGTTTCCACGTAAAAAGTATCTTGTCTTGTGTAATTTATTTGTGTTCCGCATTATATCCTGATTAGATCAAACGACAAAAAGACAATATACAACGGAGGTATATTTGATTTGAGTCGGTTGTAATAATCATTTTCAAACAACCAAGGCATGAGATTTTATCCTCATACCATAGACCAGTAAAACTGTATAGGAATTTAAATTTAAATACCTAATCAACCCCTCCTTCTAGGTATATTAAGTTAAAGAGAATGGATCGGTGGAATTTCACTTTGAGGGTGCTCTTCTCGCCGGTGAAGAAGAAGAAGAAGAAGACGGTGGAGGGTGCAATAATGGCGGACTCGCAGTCCATGGGTGGATCCCTTTGGAGATTCTAGTGGCTCCTTAGTGAGCCATCCACGTTCTTGATAGGGAGATGGAGTTCGGGATGGTGGCTAGTAATGACGGTGGTGGTTTGTGCATAGAAGATGGCAGTAAGACTACACGGTGGTGGCTGTTGGAGGAACAGCCATCTGTAGGATAGAGAGAGGGAGGAGGAGAGAAAGAGAAAGAGATGGGGACGTTGGAGAGATCCTATAGGGTTTAGGGTGGAGATTATATATGTATTGGAGATCTACTTCTTGTTCCTCTCTTTCCCAAACCGCCCCTATCTTCCAAAGTAATTACTTCTCTACAAGGGTCAACCCCTTTGTTTTCTTTCAAGTTATCCTACCACATTCTCAATCCAATCACCACCATCCTCTCTTCACGTTTTCTTTCTTAATGACCATGGGTCCCACCTTCATCTATGCACCCGTTTTCAATGACTCTTGAATATGCATGGCAGCCCATGCTCCTTAGTTGGCACAAGCAATCCAGCAACTTTGTTATTTATCTTTACATCATGGCGGTTCACCTACAATCTACCTCGCTCAATTGTTGCACTAACATTTGAATGGTGCACACGATCTCTGCGAGTTGAGTACCTCCCCTTTGATTGAAGACATCCATTCCATATTCAATATGCTCTCCCTGCATTCCACGCCACGTCATCCATGCTATTATTGTAACCCAAATACTCTAGCTAGTCCTTGGTCCATACAATATATGTTGGCCCACATTCGTTCTCCGATCATGCAACTGATTATTCTTGGTCTACTGGCCCCTGGATCACAGTCCATCATGGTTTATCACCTTGTGCCACAATCATTGTTTTAACAACTTGGCTCACGTGGCCCAATAGCTTAGCCTGCCAACTTGATAGTGTGGCCCACTAGCCTTTTGGGCTTGACATCAGTCTTTGGTGTTGAAGTCGTAGGCCTTGGATTACTGGCTCCGTTTAGTGGCTCAGTTGATCATCTAGTTCTCGGTCTGATTTTGCAATCCGTTGGCTCAGCTTGTTTTTGGCCCATCTCTTCTTGTCATAGCTTGCTTGGCTATTTCAGCTTTGATAATATTTTTTGTTATCAATTTTTGGCCCGCAAGTCTCGAGAATCGTCCGATCGAGTTTCCTGCAATAGTAAAAATGCGTATTGAGTCTCAAATCAGAGCAGTTTAATATCTAGATTTTCGGGAATGTGTTTAATTCATGCAAATATACTATTTCGTCCAGAAAAGTATGTTCTACGCAACAGAAGAGACTCTTACATTAAAAAAATAGATAAATAGAGTAATTTTATGTAGGAGAGTGTGATAATGCTAAAAAGATAATAGTGGAAAATATGCACTTTTAAGCGAATATCACCCGCCAGTCCTTAAGAATCGCCAGATAGGGTCTCCTGCAAGTGAAAAAATGCGTAATGAGATTCAACTAAAACGGCTTGATACGGACTATCCGAAATACGTATATTTCATACAAATAGTTGATTTTCGTCTAAAGAATACGTTCTACACAATGAAAGAAACTTACGTAAAAAAGTCGATGAAAAGACAAGTTTTACGTAAAAAAATGCGACATCGCTATAAGGATAATGGGTTAAAATAAGCACTTTTGAGCGAACATCAATAGACTGGGAATTGTGCACAAGGTGCTGGACAACAATATTAAGGGCCGAGACAGATTTTCTTAGTTCCTGAAGTAGAGAATTATACTCAAGATCTTTATTAGTGCCTAGATCTTCATAGAAGTTGTGGTAGGTCTCGTATAGAGGCCTATCATCTGCCATCAGAGTAGACAGAGGAGAGATCGGTGAGGTAGACTGATTCTCAGATCGAATCAGTCTCGGGTTGGATCAAATCCAAACGGGTAAATTCTTAAAAAACAAACCCTCGACACGACAAAAAGCTGCCACAAAGAGACACTGGAGTAGTGGTCCTAAATGATGCACATAAAGCAAATAAGATAATCCTACGGCTAATCAATAAGGATAATTTTGAGGATTTATCTTCTTAGTTTATAGGGTATGGTAGATTATGACAGTGGGCGGACCACTGGTTTATCTTGTTATTCGCCAGACTAACTTTGTCACTCTTGGGTTCTTACTAGGATACACTCTTTAAAGCAAATGCTTTAGTACTAACTCAAGTTGATCGTAAGATAATCCAAAACCTAAATAGACGTGCGGCACTGGATTTATCAAGCAATGGAGATTAATTTTCCCTTAGTATAAGTGAGGGTTGGTTTGTGTTCCTAGCCCAACAAATAGCAGACCAACAAAGAATCAGGGAAGCCACTAGCGAACTCGGTATACTTGAGTAGTATGGACCTATGGATGTGCTAAACAACAGGGACCCACGCTCATGGACTTATTCGACCTGGGATCGATGGAATGATTAAGTGGAGGGGTGTCCTAGAATATCGATCTAGTTTGGCCTTAGCTCTTAATTCTTTTTAATTAGTAGATCTTGGGGATCAAGCTCAACTGGAGTGATGAGGTGGGTGATGAAATCCCATTAATTTTAAGAGGAGATGAGTCTGCTCAATTAGGGTTCATTAATTAGCAGTCATCCATGTAGTGCGAATAATGTTTGATGCGAAACCAAATAGACACGTGGCACTTCAATGCACCCAATTGCACAATATCGCACCCAAGGCGAGGAAATGGACTTACCTCCCATAGGCCACGCCACGGGGTCGCATCCGTGGGATAGGGAGGGGTATCCAAATAGTCTCGGTCTCGAGTCCTCCTCTTTGAGCTTTCGCTCTCTACCCACACTTGGATCATACGTTGCAGAAAAGTTAGATCGCACGGTCTAGGTTCTGGGATTTAATTGGAAGGTTACCCGCCTTTAGGGTTTCAAACAACATGCAATAAATTAATGCGGGTTATTTAATTAATTTTTAAGTTAGGGTTAAATTCAAACTTAGAAATTCCCAAATTAAGATTCATAAATTACTAAGTTCAAATTATTCCAATCTTAGAAACCTTCCAAAAAAAATTAGATTTCGAAATCCCGTTTAATTAAATTGAAAATTTCCCAAAATCAAAATTTTTCAAAATTTGGGTTATTCCCTTTTTCAAGATTTTCCAATTTTAGAGAATCTCTAAAGATAGAAATTCTCTAAAACTAGAATCTTCTAAACTTGGAAACCCTAATTTTTCAAAATTTTCAAATTTTGGAAACTGTCCAAAAATACTTAAAATGCTCGATTTGGTGATCTAAAAAATATGCAGATAATATAAATCCTATTTATTTATTTTTGAATTTGGATTTTTTTTGTATATTTTCACTCGATCTAGGGTTTCTAGCAAATCCTAGAACAAGATCTAGTTGTAAATATTCAAAAAATGAAATGTCCTAAGTTATTACAAGTCGCACCTGGCCATCCGAGGCTTAAAAAAATACGTAAAAAAAATATTATTGGCCCTGGAAAAAAAAATGTTGTTGTAGTTGGTTTTTTTTTTTTTGCACTTAATCAACGGTTGCTAAACTCTTGAACACATATCTAATCAATAATAATAAGTTTAAAAGTGTTACAAGTTGTACTCGGCCATCCGAGGCATAAAACAAATATATAAATAAAAAGTATTGTTGTCCAAAAAAAAATCATTTTTATCACTTCAAAAGAATGCTTGTGTTCTTCTTTGCATTTCCTGCATACCCGAGCGGCAGCGACGCTATTTAATATAAGGTTTTTCCGGTCGTTGAACGAAAACCCTTCTCTTAACATATTTTTAATGATCCGGTTCACTTAAAAATCTACAAAAATACAGACTTATACAATGGCATGCCAGATGTCGAATCCGCACTTAGGTTAGAGAAGTAACATTAAAGAAAGCAAGCGAGGAAATAGTTGAGAGATGAGAATGGCGGAAAATAATTTTTAAAATATTTTTTTATAGGAGGGAAATTACCTACAACATTAATAAAAGAAAATAAATATATAATAACAGAATTTAAAATGTCAAAGTAAACTTCATTTATTAAAAAAAACTATAACATACAATGCTTGAATTAAAAATGCTTAAATAAATAAAACAAATAAAAACTTAACTAGAAAGTAATAAAAGAAGATATTAAAGAGAGAAAGAGATAGAGAATGAGAAAAGGAGAGCAAACCATTATTCTTGAAATGTATTGAGAAGAAGATGATGGAACCATTCGATGGAGAAGGGAAGGCAGAGACACCGATTTTTTATTTTTATTTTTATTTTACCTCTTTTTTTTTCTTTTGAGCCAGGGGAGAAAGTAAGAAAGAGATGAGAATTAGAGGAAGGGAGCTCTTTTAGAAAACGTGCTCCTTATTTATAATAGGAACCATGGGTTTCTATATGAGAAACCCACGATTTCAAGTTTTTAGAAACTCCTATATTTTTATTTTCTAAAAACAAAACTTGTCCTTTTTGAAAAATCCCATGAAATCCCCTTTAATGCCACCTCATCCAAGAAATCTTTCATAAGTTTTGAAAATAAAATAAAAATTTTTGATTTTCAAAACTTTCCAAAACTTAATTTGCCATTTTCTTTAAAGAACTTTTTCATTTTCATGAAAACAAGTCAATCTTTAATATGGGCCGTCCATCTCTGTAGGGGTCATGATCACATAGGTCAAGTCGTGACCATAGGATCTAGAAGAAGAAAAAGATGACCGTCAAATTTTGAGATAGGTGATGATAGGATGGATGATCTACTGGCGATCAGACGGTAGACTAGGGTGGCGATGATCGGATGGATCATCGGACGGTGGAGGTCGGCCAAGGTAGGCCATAGGATCGAGTGATCGCAGAAGGAGAGATTGTGAAAGGAGAGGATCAGGTGGTTGAGATTTCACGGTAGAGAGATAATGAGGATCTAGTGAGAGGAGAGAGAAAATATTACAAAATTAAATAAAAAATGCTAGCAGAGGGTCTTGAACCCTGGTCTTTGACTTGGTCTTCTGCAAGCTTTTTCAACTAAGCAAACATTTGTCTTGTGTTAGTTGATTAACCTTTAATCCTCTTAGTCTCTTCTCGAGGCGCTTGACTCTCCTTCTCTCTTGATTTTCTCTCAGGCTTTTCCAACTCTCTGGCTCTCCCAACATTTGACATGTATCTTCTTAACCTCAACCTGTTGGCTCTTGAGCTTGGGTCCTAGATTCTGGCAGTCAGTTGTGGGCCCGCAATATATTAGAATCATCCGATTTGGTTTTCTACGATAGAAAAAGCACGTAATGAGACTTAATCAAAATGGCTTAATATCTAGACTTTCGAGAATATGTTTAATTCATACAAATAGCTCATTTCATCCAGAAAAATGTGTTCTACACAATGGAAGAGACTCTTACGTAGAAAAGTTTATAAATAGTGCTATTTTACGTAGGAGAGTGTGATAACGCTAAAAGAATAATTACTTAAAATAAGTACTTTTAAGTGAATATCACGAAACATTAAGAGAATGAGAATTAATGACTCATTGTTATGAGATGTTTCTGAGATTACTTTTTTATTTCTAAGTACTATATAACTTTTTAAAAAGAATGGAGGGAGTCCTTCATAAATATTATATAACTTTTTGATTCTCTAGGATTACTTTTTTGATGTTTCTATTTCAATTAAATAATCATAAACTTTGATGTGAATATGAACATCTTCGATGTATTTTGATAAATTTTTATGGATGTATTTGTTTGGACTTTTATCTTTTGTATATAACTCAAAAGTTAATCTTCATTGCAATTATATTGACACAACAGGTTGAAAATAGGTTCAGATGATGAACGAGAGATATTAGTGATAAAGAATGGGAGAATACTGAATTGATTGCATTAGAGGCGATAAATGATTATAATTGTAAGTACTTTTACAATCAACCATACAGGAATGATCCATTCTCAGGAAAATAGTACATTAAAAAAGTACTTGGAGGACATTATGATCAATGCCCAGATATGTTTTGTATAAAATCAAATACTTTGTATGACCTATGCAATGCATTGAGAAAATGGGGACTATTACGGGATACACGTTATGTTAATATGGAATAGTAAGTATGTATTTTCTATACACAATTGGTCATAATGAGTTAAATAGAAATGTTGCAAATCGATTTCAAGATTCTGGGGAGACTATATCTCATCACTTCAAGACAGTTTTGAAGGCTATTTGTAAATTTTTCTAAGGAAGTTATTAGATCCCCTAACTTAAATACTACGCAATCTTACATTGTGAGCAAATGTGATAAATATTATCCATTGTTTAGGTAAAAAAATTTGTCATAAATTATATATATATATATATATATATATATAACATTTCTATTGGACTTATGTGGTCAAGACTGTATTGGAGCTATTTATGGGACACACGTTAATGCATCTGTGCCATCAGGCAAGAAACTAATACCATATCAAGGAAGAAAGATTCTCCCTACTCAAAATGTCATGTGTGTATATGACTTTAACATGTGTTTTACCTTCGTCTTAACTAGTTGGGAAGGGATGGCAAATGATTCGATGGTGTTTACGGAGGCAATAACTAACGAACGCTTGAATTTTTTGTATCCTCCAGAAGGTGCATTTTCTTTACATTGTGCCAATAATTTCTTTATATTTCATTACATTGTCTAATTATAATGTAATTTTTTCAGGAAAATACTATGTGGTTGATTCTGGGTACACTAATACGACTGGATTTTTTACTCAATATAAAATCCTCTAAATGATTATAGAGGACGTGGTAAACTACCCCAAACTGTAAAGGAGAGATTCAATTATACTCACTCATCACTGAACAATGTTATTGAGAGATGCTTCGGGGTAGTTAAAGATTATTTTCCTATTTTAAAGATAATGCCATCATATAGTCTTCGCAAGCAACGAAACATCATTATAGTTGCATGTGCATTACATAATTTTATTAGAAAACACGCTATCGTAGATGATTTGTTTGAAATTTTTGTGATAGATGACATGGTTATTACTGATGAGATTAGTGTCGAAGAAAATTAAGCATCTATAAATATAAACGTGGAGCACGGACAACAGATAATGGGAACAGTAAGAGATGATATATGTTGGAATTATGACCGTGTATTACCTTTTGCCTATGTAAAGATCGATGATATGATTTATTCGAACTATTTGGGGTATAAATTTTAATAGTAATTCTTTTTTGACAACTACATTTGGTCTGAAGAATAATTGTTTCTATATAATTCAAATTTTCGAATAAATCTGGTATAAAGAACAAGGTCACACTCCCTCAGGTGCTAAGAGGTCTTTATTTGTAGTATTTTTTTAAATAAGTACCTAGAAAAAATGCACCTGATGCATTTTTTATTACTGAATTTGTTTTTAAAAAAATCAACATAAAATTTTAAAAGAACAACTTTTTTACTTTAATTATGCCAAACTAACTTTTTGACTTTTTGATTTGTAAGTTAGTGCTTTACCAAACAAACTTTTGCTTCCAAATAACAAAATTTTAATTCATCAACTTAATTTAGAATCAACTTCTTGCTTCCACTGGTTTGCCAACGGGCCCTAAATTTGTCCGTTAATTAAAAGTTTTCATTGTTATAAATTTTCTACACCAAGTTTTCTAATGCAATAAAAGAGATATCTATATAACAAAACACAGCGGTTGTCTCCCCCTCTTATTGGCTTCATATATCCAAGAGCCCATATCCCCCTTATCTAAAATAAAACTTAGACGATTAGATTAAAGTTATTAGACGACCTATTTCTAGCGCCTTTTATCTTCCGTGCGCTCTACACTCCACAATCTAATGTGGTTGAGTAGTTGAGATCAAATCCATCAATCTAATGTGGACAGTCAAATTTCAGCCACTCAAACCCCCTCATTTATTCATCTCAGGATATGATTTTTGTGAAAATCTGAAACTCACTATACAGACAAGGATTTGATATACGTTCACCAAATATGTGCCAACAATAAAAGGGTCAATAGTCACAAAAGCATGACAAATGGTGCGGCATTGGGATAATGCTGTAACATGGATTCGTACCTCCTCCATTACGTTATGTACCGTTTTAATGCTTAACGGCCGTTATTTTTTGTTATTTTTCCAATATAACAAAAATTGACTGTTATTTTTTAAAAACAAATTTGTTAAAGAACATCTATTATTTACATTATTTTCAATTATTTTCGGTACAAATTTTATTAAAAATTTGAAATTAATTGAATTTTAATATCGTTATTTTTGTCATTTTTTATTTTTGGCCCTATGCGTTACAATCCGTTATACTGGAAAAATAATAACGCCCCCAGTCGTTATACCATTTTGAATGCCGGAGACACCCAACTTTGCAAACGTTCCGCGGAGTGCCGTGGGCACGAGCCATTTACTAGTTATAAGTAATTGATAATTTCTTAAAGTGTACATATTGATTTTTAGTTGTTCTTTTTTTTAAGTTATCAAGATAAATAAGGATTTTAAAACTTTTTCAGTCTAAATAATATTTGAAAGGATTAAAGAGATTGTCTCCTTATTAAAAACATGTGGGTGATCTTTTCTCTAATTAATTTTTAAAAAATTAAATATTTTCACTCACTTTATTCTTTGTCAAAGAAAATAATATTTAGGTATCAATCTTAATTTTTTTTTCCAAAGAAAGAAATGTTAGACATTTTGACATATGGTGGTCCACATTCAATTATTAAATAATTATTGATTATATTGAATCAAAATTTAATTATGTAAAATTATGAAGAAGACCATTCTCATATATGACAATCTTGATGTACCAAAAGGTTGCATATAAATATATGGGTGTACCCCAACACAATCACTCTATAGGGTTTACTATAATTTAATTGATTTATCCATTTAATTAATTCTCATGATAATTAACTAAAATTACGTATTCTATTCAGATTATCATAATTATTTTTGAAAGTCTTTAGGGTTTACGGTAACGTCCACTATTGACATTTATTGCGGGCCTACCATTTATGTATTTATTTAAATTATGTTAATTTTTATTTAATGAGAGGTTAAATTATGTTCCTACATAAATGTTTTGAGAGTGCATGCCTAATAACAAAATGACCATAGGCGTACAATGTCTGAAATAGCCCTACATATCGTAAATTTTTAGTTCTATCTAATTTTGGTATGATTCTTATGGTTAATAATTATGATAATTAATCATATAAAATATTAAAATGTTCAAAATTACTTTACTATAAACAATTTGTAATAACATCCATGAATTAGTTCATATAAAATGGTAAATTCATGAGTTGTACTATTTATAAATTATTAAGATATATTATTCTTCTCTCTTTCTTTCTCTAGTACATAATGTGTAAATTGGATAGATGTCATTTAAATAGCTTCAAAATTAGAATAAAAATACAGGACAATGTTAACCAAATGGCATGAATATTAAAACTAATTCAAGATTGACAGCTACCCAATTAAAGACTAGCCCTGAACTAAACTAAAAATGCGCTATATCCTAAAAAAAGGATGTTCCCAAACCAGATCTATGTCAGAAGAAAAGAAAGATGAGATTTTAGATCTAATGAAAAAGACGAGCTAAAGGAATGAATTTTCTTGTTATTATTAGATAGATGGAGTGGGACCGCAATCGAGGATTAAAAAGAAGAGAGAAAATATTTTAAATTAGTAGAGAAAGAAACGAGGAACATGAAAGATAAAAGGTTCATTAGTTATCTATCTATTTATACTATTACAAAGCCAAAGTCGGGGTTGGGGTTTGCCCTTCACTCACCCTTCACACGTTCTTCACTCACCTAGGCTCAAAATATGTACTATTATAATGCCAAAATCGGGGTTGGGGCATGCCATTCACACATCTTTCACTCACCTATGCACAAAAGGACAAAAGACAAAAATCACGAAAAGTCATTAAATGTCCATCCACTCTCCCACACTCACTCATTATAATCAAAAATATTTTAACTTAAAAAACTTAACCTTATTTAACTATTTATTTACAAATAGAACTTTGAGGACAGTCTCCATCAACAAAGTTGCTAACACCCACAATATGAGCCACGTGGCACACTCTTGTAAAGAATATTTTCATATTCTAGTTTTGACAAAGATTATATAGTATGACATAAAACATTCATGTAATCGTTCTTAAAAGCACCAGTGTAGTGTTGAAGATGTCGTGCTACTCATACTTCGTCGACTACATGAAGATAAAAAGATAAAGACGGCAAGAATCAGACGGTTGACGATAGGAGTCATCTGAGTAACTGCCAATTTGTTAGTTATAGATCGTGTACGCTCGCTTAGGAAGGTAAGTCATTTAGTGGCCATAGAAATATGTTTAAAATGAATAAAATATAATGGTCAAACCTAGTCAATGGACAAATTCGGCAGCAACATTGCATGTCGTTCCCGACTGGCCTATAATTGTCTTTCGCGGAATCACCAACGTCCACTAACGCAGTGTCAGGGTCACTACGAGCGAGATCCCTTCATTTCGTTGAGTGTACAATTGCCCCGACGTCATCATTTCGATGCACGATGTAAGCAGTTCTTCTCGCCCTAAGAATGCTTTCTGCACGTCTCCATATGATTTTTCAGGTTCCATAGGCCTTTGACCTACAGCTAGCATCTCAAGGTCCATGCACATCTGAGGAGAAGCCAAATCCAGATCCTTTGGGAATTAGTTTGTCGGCAACCCCACTTGCCCAAAAGCGGATTCTTAAGATTCGGTCGGCTCAATAGGAACAAATTGAAGTTTAGAAACAAGTGCAAGCGGTATAGGATACCGTGTAGAGAAAGGTCATGAGGGAAAGCAAAAAGATGCATTGTCCCAGATAGTGCCTGTTTACGAACCAGAAGAAAGAGACCTGACTGGTTCACACTTCATTAAGGCGGCTTACCCTGACCCGATGAATAGCCAATTTACCTAAAAACATGGAAAGACTTATAGTAAATTGAGAATGCGTATTCAATCATAGAACATTAGCTCCTGCCGGAGTTAAAGATCATGCATTGCTGAGATCCGGGCATGTTTCGAGATTGCAATCTATGGAGTGGTGAATTAAACTAATAAAGAGTAGTCTAAGTCAAGGTTATTGACTTCTAGGAAAGTCAAATCAATTGGACGTTTTAGGCCAATCGATTGAACAAGCCCAATCGATTGGAGACCTCTGCGAAATAGATTGGACTCTACGAAATAGAACTTATTCGAAGCCCAATCGATTGGAAACCTCTGTGAAATTTATTAGACTTTATGGGATAGAAACTTATATATGTCCAATCGATTGAACACTTGGTACAATTGATTGGATTTAAGAAGGAAAAATCCATCAGTACATGACCAATCGATTGGACTTAGCCCAATCGATTGGACCCAAAGTACAATCAATTGGACTTCACGCGGATTGACTCTTTTCAGATCTGAAATTCTAGTTTCTACTTCCCCCACTTATCAATAGACTCAGGGCTACGAATTCTATAAATATAACCCCTCTCTGGACTTATAAAATACACATTGGAATACAGAGAATAAAGTTTTATTTATCAAGAGTGTCCATTCAAAGAGCAAAAAGCCTATAGTTCTCATTAATATCTTGTGAGCTTTCTTCTTTTCTTGATCAAAGCCAAAAGCTTGATCTTTTACTCAGCTTAGGTCTTCTACAAAGAAACTTGACTTAGAAGCCTGAGAGTACCAATGCGACTCAATACTATTTGAGCTACTTAAGGTTCAGGGTGTACTGAGTCATTCACCTTCAGCAAAGGCTGGAGAGTTGAGAATTAAGATCGGAGTAGCTGATCGAAGATAGGTTTGGGGAGTAACAAATTGAACAAGCGAACAAGGCATCTTAGCTGGGAGGGCGTGTATGGATTTGTAGCATTGATTCAGAGGACGTGGACGCATCGGCAGTCGGCCTTGGCTAAGGTTAGAAGCTGCGTTTGCAACGGTGCAGCATAGGTAACCTTTATTTCGTTTAACTTTCCAGTTAGTGATACTTTTCGTCTAGACGTGGTCCTGTGGTTTTCCTTGGCTAAGGTTTCCATGTAAAAACTCTTTGTCTTGTGGATGTTTGATTGTTGTTCTGTTAATTGTATTGATTAGATCAAATGACAAAAAGACAATATGCTATGAGGTATATTTGATTTGAGTCAGTTGTGATAATCCTTTTATCAATCAACTAAAGCATTCGATTTTATTACTCTTACCAAGACCAGTAAAACTGTTTAGGTTAATTAAATTTTAAATACCTAATCACCCACCCTCCATTCTAGAAATTCTTACATAAAAGAGAATGGATCGGTTATTTCAATTCTTAGAGGACATTGACCGGATATTGATTGTATTGATGTTAGGCCAATCCCTAGGTATATAAACCAAAAATCAGCTTGATTAGTGATTTCAAACCTTTGGATCTTTCTACCCCAAATAATGGTCAATAATGCTCAAATTCTATGGGTAAAAATCAACCCATGAAAATGACTCCAATCAAATGCTTAGAAATCACTAATCATGCTGATTTTTTTTCATGTAGGTTCACCTAGGGATGGGCCAACATACATATGGTCAGTGATCTCTAAGGTTGCGTTTGGTAGCGTGTCTTAGGCACGTGTCTTGATCGATAACAAGTGTTTGGGTCACACCAAGGCACACACCTCCCCCCTTGAGTTTCGAAGGCACACCAATATGTGCCTTGGAGGTTCACCCTCCACCCCCCAATGGGCTCAGCCCACTTATGCATATAGGATATGTATGATCTATCAACACACCTCTATTATGTGGGACCACCCACGTATGATCCATCAACTTCCATTCTTATGTGGGGCCCACATGGTCTATCAATTCTAGTTATTATGTGCGGCCCACTCCAGTTATGTCGGGCCCACATGATCTATTAACCCGATTATTATGTAGGACCCACATAATCTATCATCCTTCTTATTTATATGGGCTCGCATGATCTATCAATTCACGTAGTAGATGGCACCTATATGATCTATCACCCCTCATTCTTATATGAGGCCCACATGATCTATCAACTTCGTTATTAGGTAGGGCCCATATGATCTATCACCATTCGTTCTTATGTGAGCCCCACGTGATCTCTATCAAATTCATGTTATTATATATGTGTGGCTTACACAATTTCAGGATGTGCATCTCCATCTATGAATCAAATACACGATAACTAAAACGTACGTCTTCGAGGCATGCTTGGTGTGTAGAACTAAATGTTGATCTTGATCTTTAAAGGTATGCACCTTGAAGATGTAAACTTCCAAGGCGCACATCTTCGGCTGAAGGCGCGCTACCAAACACATCCTAAGAGTGTACCACGTGTAAGGTGCACGTGGCATTCCCCTAGTTATTAATTTAAAGAAGGAAAGAATAATTATATTTCAAGAAAGAATATAAGGTCAGGGTGACCAAAAAAGTTTATAAAGTAACTTCAGTACATATAAAGTCGGGCTTGGCTGGGTTGTTTGAGGTCTCAACCCAAGTCCAACCCGATGTTAGGTCAAGTTCTAAAATCTCAGCCCAAACTAGGCGTGGAAATTTGGCCCGCAGCTCGACCTGTTTATCTCGGGACTAGCCCGGCCCGGCCCTTCCTAGCCCTTGAATATGATGGGCCAGGCCTGGGTATGATTTCCTAGCCCATGGACCGGCCCGATAAAGTGTTACACGTGCTTGACCACCCAGCCCGAGGCTAGGCTGCCCTTTAAAAAAAGACCACTTTGACCATATGGATGTTTGGCCAATCCCTAGGTGGACCTACAAACCAAAAATCAGCTAGATCAGTGATTTCAAACCTTTAAATCAGCTAGATCAGTGATTTCAAACCTTTCAATCTCACACCTAATTTTGACGAACGCTTTGTCGATGAGTGCTGTGGGCACAGGTCACCTACTATTTACCTACATATAAGGAATGAAATGGGCTAGATTTACATATAGCCCAAGGATCAAGCCCAGGAGCCCCACTTTTTTATGCCTCAAGAGGGGTGTTACCGTTAAAATGGCCATTAAAACGGATTGAAACGGGCAGGGGCAAAAATGGAAAAAATAGATTTTAATGATTTTAACAGAAAAAAGTGGTGCTGAAATTCAAAATTTAAAAAAAAAAAGAATTTAATGGAAATTTAATTATTTTCTTATACACCTCTTATCTTATATGGCTTGAATAATTAGTGGCTGAGATCCACTATGCTTCATATCGATGGCTGAGATTAACTCCCACCCGATTTTGACAAACACTTTGTCGGAAAGTGCCGCGGGCACCGGCCACCCACGCATCTATCAAGACAACTCAGTTGTATTCTTTTATCTTATCCATCCATATAATGTGGACAGTTAGATAAAGAGTGGTTGAGATCAAATCCATCGATCTAATATGGACGGTTAGATTTCAGCCACTCAGTCCGCCTCACTTGCTCAATTTATTCAAAATTTAAATTTCAACACTATTATTTTTTGTTATTTCTGTTATTTTCTCATTTCTCCCTCTGTGCGTTACAATCCGTTATAATGGAAAAAACGGTAACACCCCAGTCCATTATACCGTTTGAGTGCCGAAGGCATCCAATTTTTGCAAACGCTTTTGTCGGAGAGTGCCATGGACATGGGCCATTTACTATTCTATATAACGAAACACATTGGTTGTCTCCCTACTTATACCTCCTCTTATAAGCATCAACAAAGAAGGGCCGAGATCTAATCCTCCCCCAAATGGACGATGAATCTCTGCCGCTCACCTGATTTTGACAAATTCTTTGTTGAGGAGTGCCGATGGCACGGGGCACCCACTAGTATATTATATATAATATAACTTATATATAACTAATATAAGTACATATAAAGCCCCGGCCCCGTTACTCGGGCCGACGATAAATATAGGTAGGCTTAAACAAACAAATCAGTGACCCTATAATCAACGTAATTTGTTAGGTATTTTGATTTCTTACAGGGAGACCCACTGATTTGTTAGGTATTTGATCTCCTAGAGACCCATTGATTGGACGAATTGGATCAGTCCACATGTTCTTCATGTGATGTCTAGAGGAAAAGATAAGCCCGAAACACAAACCCAACCCAAGCCCGAAAGACAAACCCTAAACCCAAGCCCAAAACCCAACAACAAGAAGCCCATGGCTCGGCCCGTGACCAAGCCCGCCAGCCCGACCATAGACTGGGCCACGACTGGCTTGGGTTTGGAAAATTTTTTAAGCCTGCACCACGCCTGAGTTGCTGTCAGGCTTGGTTGCCCGGCCCGAGGCAGGCCTGATTAAGGATGGCAATTTGGCCTGCAGCCCGGCCCGTTTATCTCAACCCAAGCCTGGTCCGGCCCGAAAGTTGAGCCCGGCCCGAGGTAGCCCGTGAATATTTTGGGCCGGGCCTGGATTTGAAAACCTAGCCCGCACCCGACCCCTGTCAATCCATGAAAATAACTTCAATCCAACGCTTAGAAATCAGGACTGGTCAAACATCCATACAGTTACAGCCTCTAATAGTGTGCTACGTGGCTCGTTTGAAGAGTAAACGTTTAGAAATCAATGTCCGCCGTTTTGAGTACTGTGACAGAAGTTTTACTTGTGGGAGTAAGTGGGTATTTTGAAAAACTAAGGATAAAGACAAAGGGTCTTAATGTCATTATCAATTATCAACCTCATGAGTATATTGTAGTCTTAGGAGTATATCTTCTTTGAATCTAGACCATTGATGACCTTAGGGAAGAGTTCTCCCTAAGGTTGACAGCACCAGAAAAGTGGAGGGGTATTTAAACTTTGAAAGGAATAGCTAGTCACGGAACCGGGATAATCATGGGCCGGTTCTTATTGGTATAGGTTAATTCGGTGCATATTGACAGCCCTATTGGTATCAATCTATCAAACGATCCAGATCGCTAACTGTGATTTTTATCTTGTAAAACACAAACATTTCAACATGTTGCTGTCGTCCCGACGAACACGTTCTCTCTAAGGAATCACCATGGGATGGTCTTTCGTATCGACAACTCACGGATCACGAGGACCATCTAACGGTTTGTATCCTATGTAGAATGTTCTCCTCAGGACGACATCATCACTCAACATTAGGAGCCGAAGGACTCACCACAAGAAAACCGGAAGAAGAGGAAAAGGAGAGAGAACGGCAGAGAGAGAGCGCCAACATCTAACCAAAACCTTTGGCGCTCTAACCAAATCCCCTCCTCCCCCTCAAACCCTCGTTTCCTTGCTTCAGTGTTTCTCCAACTCAGAGAACAAAGTAACGAATTCGAGAAGAAGAGCAAATTCAACGGCCAGTGATTTGCAAATGGGGCGGCCATCGGTCCCTCCGTTGCCGGCCCAACCGCCTCTCCCCTGCCAAGTCCGATGCGCCGGATGCCGTATGATTTTAACGGTGGCCCCAGGCCTGATGGAATTCATATGCCCAACGTGCCAATTGCCTCAGAGACTGCCGCCGGAGCTGATGCGGACCCACCACCACCCACCTGCGCAGGCTCACGGCATCGATCCCACCAAGATCCAGCTCCCTTGCGCTCACTGCAAGGCCATCCTCAACGTCCCTCACGGCCTCTCCAGGTTTGCTTGTCCGCAGTGTGGCATAGACCTTGCCGTCGACGTTTCCAAGCTCAAGCAGTACTTCGCACCTCCCGAAGAAGTCAACGAGGTCTTCAATTACTCTCTCTCTCTCTTTTTCTCCTTCTCTTTCTCTTTCTCTCTCATACTCGCACACACACACAAACACCAGGAGTGCGCTATTGTTATTTTTCGTTCTCTATCTGTTCTAGAATTCCCTAATTGACCTAATGTGTTGCTTTGTATTGAATTTGAGAATTATTTTAGTTTTTGTTGAATTAAGTGTTCAATATCTCTTACTTGTAAAAAATTAAGTTGGTTGCCAACTGCTGCATTCTCTAATCGGTGCCGCTTCCATGGTAATTAATAGAAGAAAGGATTTCAAGCTGTTAGCGCTTGGGACCATGGCATTTTTAGTGCTTAACGCTAAAAATGTTGTTTATTGAGTTCACTTTCTGCACAATTATAAATCGTAACTCTATTAGATCAAACTGTCACACATGGTTGGCAAGTTGTTAAAGATGGAAAGAGGGAAAGGAAGCAAAGAAATGTGGAAGAATAGCTAAATGACGTTACAAACTGTGTTTTGTTCTTTAAGTATTTTGATGCTAAATATTACCATAATTTCTTGTATCGGAGCTTTTGGTTCTCAAAGGAAGTTCTGACCTTGTGAATCAGTGAATCCAAATTTGGGGGCATGGATTAAACTTAAATCTTCTGGTTCGGAATCTAGCCAACAAGTTGTATTACCCTATACTACTTACATATAGTAGTAATAATTATTGATTCCTTTTTAGCATACTTTATGTTACTCAGTTTTATTATCCATAAGGTGGGAGATATTGAGGAAGATGTGACCGACACATACAGGTCAACTTAAAGGACTATTGTATGAATTGACAGTAAGACCAGCTATACATTGTGAAGTAGATTGTTGGGAAATCAAGAAACTACATGTATATATAATGGATGTAGTCACTATGAGGATGTTGAGATGATAAATTAAAGAAATGAGTGCATTCGAGGGAACCTAGCTGTAGCTGTAGTAGGTGATAAAATAAATGCGAGTTATTTCCCTAATTGACCTAATGTGTTGCTTTCTATTAAATGTGAGAATCGTTTTAGTTTTTGTTGAAATAAGCATTTAATATCTCTGCAAGTATACTACCTTTTTTTTTTGATAAGTTCTGCAAGTATACTACCATACTACCTACTTGCCATGTCTTCAGTCTTTGCCCATCAAGATACTTTAAGGGCTTCGTTATCGAACAACAAGATAAACTCCCTCTGAATTAATCCATGTTGCCAATACCACAAAGCTTGAATGATGGCATAGAAGTCTTTATCATACGTAGAGTACCTCGCTGCTATGCCTCATATCACTCAATTTCTAACTGAAGAATGCGACTGACTTCCCTTCCTAATCTAGGATAGCACCAAAGTTTAAAAAGGCTAGTTCAGGAATTGAGGTGTTTTGTATAAAAAAGGTAAGGCATAGCCTCGAGGCGGTACTGGGGCGTAAGTCTCATTTAAGCCTCAATTTAAAAAAAAAAGTGCTTAAAAAATTCTAAAAAATGTAATTTATTCTACAAAAATCAGAAACAATATCCCATATAAAAAAAATAACAAATAAGCATAATAAAAGTAATTGAGGCTATAACTTTTACCTTAGGAGTGACGTTGCCGAAACTCTGGCTGAATGTATGAGTGCTGATATCAAATCTTAAAAAGCATAAAGCACTTTAAGCACATAACTAAATTATCAAATCTAATAAGTAAGTCCAATTAAGTATACAAATCCAAATCCTATTCTTATACAAAAATCATCAATCTTCTGTTCTTCTTCGTCTCCAACATCATCATCATCATCATCATCTTCCCATATAATCTATTCTAAATGGGAAAAACTAAGATGAAAGGTTAGATTTAGTGTTTCTCCCAATATAAAGAGCTTTAGATAACAAAATGAAATCTTTTAGGTCTTTTTTTAACATAAAAGAATAGGAGGGTATTTTGGGAAAAAAGAATGGAAAAGTGAATTTTTAAAAAAAAAAGGGGTTCAGGGTTTTGGTTTTTACTATTTAAATCTGAGGCTTAAGCCTCAGGTACGCCTCGAGGCTATAGCCTCACTGAACTGAGGCTTAAGCCTCAGAAATGTACCTCGAGGCTCAAGCCTCAAGGCTTTTTTTGGGTGCCTCTCCTTGAGGCAAGCCTCGAGGCTTAAGCCTCAAACGCCCTTTTAAACTAGGGATAGCACCTATTCCGATGTTTGATGATGCATCACGGTCCACTTGGAAAAACCTTATCAAAATCTGTTAGAGTGAGCACCAGGGCTTCCGATAATATCTCCTTCACAAGCTGGAAACTTTCATTTACTTTAGTCTGCTGCCAAGTACCTTTTCTCATGTAGTCTATGATTGGTGCAATCAAAGTGCCGAAATTTTGGAAAATTGGCACTAGAATGTAGTCAATCCATGAAACTCTGCACTTCGTGCACATTAGTAGGTGTTGGCTATGATCCTATAGCCTCTACATCGCTTTGATCACCTTGGATACCTTCTGAAGAAATCACTTTCCCAAGAATACTAAGGAGTATGTTAATAGAGACTACTTTTTCAAATGCCAAGCTTGTCGAAATAATGACCTTATATGTTGGATGTCTTGGAAAATGAGCAGTTTCAATTTTAACTGTATGCTTTTAATTCTTGGTTGTGAGTTGGCTATATTCAATAAATAGTATGCAGATGATTGATTAGTTGAGCCAGTTCCTCGAGAATAAATGTTAATATTTTTCTCTTCTGTGTTCAATGCCTCACTTTGAGGCTCTCCTCAAGGGGCAAAATACATCAGACTTCTTCGGAAAACTATTAATTGTCCTTGATCAAGATCCTAAGGTTGGCCACCCATAAAATATTGTAACCAAGCGACCCAGATATAAAGGTTACGGGACTTGCAAGAACGAGGATCTTCATTTATCCACTTACATGAATTAAATAAAGATCAAGCATTTTAAATTTCAGTGTATACAGAACATTGATTCTTCTAATTGATATATTTCATGCTGGAATTCATGCTTTAGCTTCTCTCAACAGTGAAATTCTTGAAAGCTTATTGCTGCAATGGATTTTATGCTGGAATAAATGCTTTTGTTTAACCCTGAACAGTTGAATTTGTGAAAACTTATTGCTGCAACTAGGAACCAGAAATTTCACAGTGAAGTGCTTTCGATTTCTGAAAATTTTTTAGGGATTTTTTTACTAATTTCTTTGGGTAAATACCTACTTTTAGATATAATTTTCATCCTATAATTTTAGCCTCCGGTTCCCTCCATTTAATACTTTTGCTGTCCAAACATTGAAACCTGTCAGGTAGCCATAGATGTGGAGCGCGAAGAAGAAGAAGGTGGTATGGTTGGAGAAACATTTACAGACTACGTAAGTGTTTTTTGATTTTTAAACTTTTGATCTAGAGATGCCAGATGAATTTTTTTTTTCCTTTATATTGTAAGTTAAGCTTATGTGGAATCTATGTGGTCTTTAAGGTGACCTGATTTCATATGGGTTAATTTGTTCTGTAGCGCCCTCCCAAAATATCTATCGGTCCTCCCCATCCAGACCCTGTTGTGGAAACATCGTCGTTGTCAGCAGTGCAGCCACCAGAACCTACATATGATTTAAAAATTAAGGATGACCTGGAGGGTTCTAAAGCATTATCATGCTTGCAGATTGAGACAATAGTCTATGCATGTCAGGTTGCTTCTATATCTTAAGCTTCTGGTTAATATGTCTGATTGAGCAGGCACTCACTTATAGGGTTATTTTTCTGACAGAGACACCTTCAGCACCTTCAGAATGGTGCTAGGGCAGGATTCTTTATTGGTGACGGAGCTGGTGTAGGTAAAGGTCGAACAATTGCAGGGTTAATATGGGAGAATTGGCACCATGGGAGAAAAAAAGCATTGTAAGTTTATGTTAAAGGCACCAGCTTAGCGTGCATGTACTTCTTTGTTTTTGTTTTTACACTTTTTCAAAGATGGAAGATTTTATATTGCAAAGGGTGGCTGGAATTTTCTTCCAATGTACAATGAGGGTCTAGTGGTGCTAATGAACACATTCTCGTTGGTGCTTTTATGAGTTTGACCATACAAAAGATTAACATCTACACAAAGGTCCCTAATATTCTTAATGATGTTAACCAATGGTCCTTCCAGTTTGCCCAAAGCTATGGTGCTGCTAGTCTCCTTGAACAATCAAAGACCTGAAGCGAATGGTAAAAAAAAATCTTCAAGCCCTTAAAGAGAAACCTGATTTCTGCTTCATTAGAATCTGCTGTACCAATGGGTCTAGAAAAAGAACTTTGGTTACCCATTTATCATCTTTTAAAGTAACGTCGATGCAAGATGGTCTAGGAATGCCAAGAGAGCAACTTAGGAATTTTGCTTTCTGATGCAGTATGATCACCTCACTTTATTTTTGTCATATTTCTACACCCAAAGTGGCCAGATTCCTCAATTTGGTACTGTTAGCTTACTCGATTCTATATCCAACAAGACTAGGATTATGCAATTTGGACATGAATTGAGCTATGGCCGAAGTACAAATAAGGTGCAAATTTATGGCGGGATTAGTAGTTTGATTTATTCATATATATTTTTTAATTTATAAAAAATTTATGGTGTCAGAGTGCAGGGGGGTGTTCTTCGAAGATTTTGTCTTTAGATGGGAGAATATATGTACTCGGGAAGGAAATAGCTAGTGTCTTGTTCTTCTTTTTGCTTTGTCCGGGGTCTTGTGGAGGTCACCTCGACCTTCCTTGCCTTGGTCGGTTGTATCTTTTGGCTTCGGCTTTTAATGAATCTTTTGCCTATCAAAAATATATAAATATATACATATATATTTTAATTTTTTATGATTGAATAAATGAAGGTTTAATAGTCTAACAAATTTACGTTAGTTCACACTTTAGAGTTGTTTTTAAGTTGACTTTATTTAGGGTAGAATAGTAATTTTCATGGTGTCTCAATTCAACAAGGTCAAGCATGTTGAATGTGGTGTTCGGTCGAGCTTGTGGACCATCAGATACAAGATACCTGCAGTCCACATGTCTAATATGGTTTTCATTTTGAAAAGAACAATTCTACCCTTCAATGAACCTAAAAGCTAGTGAAATGAAAAGGGTAATATTTTTTGTTCAATTCAGAAGGAAAAGAAAAAAGGTGGAGCAAGATCTCTTCTCGACATTTCTCCCCCTTGTGTACTTAGCTCTATAGATTCTCCGATCTCTTCTCATGGCATCTGTTTGAGGCACTATTCTTCCTCATCGACCTTTAGACTCAAAAATCTCGTTGGAAGAATAGCAACAACCACCTCCATCGCCTCTTTTATCAGGTCCCTTTGAAATGATTCGATATCATGTTCCATTTGTTTGAAACTTGTTGGTTGATCTCCTATTTAATTGGTTCTAAGTTTGTTGGTTGAATCATTGGAGCTTCTAATCGGATTCCAATTTTCAGTCCGATTCAATCTGTTGCTCGAGGGATTCTAGCGAATTTGTCGAGGTTTGAGGTTGTTCCAAAGGAGAAAAGGGGGTTGGGGAAGGATTTGATCCCCTTTTGGTGTCGTTACGTTGATTTTTGCATGTATTGGCTAAAGGAATTAGGATTGTTTCTTGATGAGAGTCAGAGGGCTAACTGACCAGTTTGTGGAGCATATGGAGATGTGGTTATAGGCTGTTGGAGCCCTTCAATCAAAATGTAAGACTACTGCCATTTGGACTGCAAAATTTCTTGAATCGAACTGTATATGGCTTTGCCGCACACTCCATTCCACATGCTCAATCGTGTTGAATTGTGACCCATTTTCATTCAAGTTGATTGAAGGGCTATGATTAAAAGATATGGATGGTCGGGATTGTGTAGGATTTCTAGGGTTTATTGTTTTAGGATCATATTATGTTTGATGTAAACTTTAACATTTCATTATGTTTGATGTACACTTTAACATTTTATTGTTTTATATAGTCTGAGTTTCTTTTGAGAGGAGTAATTCTTCTTCAACCAATGAAGTGTTTTCTTAAATATTAGGAGTGATTCTCAATCAGGTTACTGCTATGTCCATCTTTAAATTTTGGTCAAAATTCTTGCTGCATCAGCTTGACACTCGGACTTGGAATTTTGCTCAATTATGACTTGTCATTTCGTAATGAATTGTCCATTTGTTACTCGCAAAATTCATGCAACACCTATGCTCGTGTAGAAATATGAAGCTTGATAAGACAAACAATCCATCGGTGCCTTTAGTTTATTTTGGAAGAATTGGCTGATGCTTTCGTTTCCAATACCCCAATACAAGGGAAACGGATGGATGCACAAGTATTTTACCATAGAACCAAACATGGTTGGCCGAGATATCTCATTCCGATAGTGTAAGAAGATACATAGGGGAATTTATCAGCTTGTGCCAAAAGCCTAAATTAAGTACTAAAACTAATTTAAAATCTTATTTTAATGGTATGTATCTTTGCTAAGTAGGTAAGGTTTGTGAGTGTTGATATCACGACCTGGGTTGGAAATCCGCCTTCACCTACTAATTCCTAGCCACTAACCTGCTTACCTAAAAAAAAAATCTTAAAAAAAAAAGATTGTAGCCTAACTAAGCCTTGTAACAATAGTTATAATATCGAGACATACTTTTTTTTCATTGTCTTGTTCCATCACTCAGCTCTAACATCAACTTTTCGTGTAACACCCAATGAGTGTTGGAAAGAGAGAAGAAATGAGTCCAGATTTCTTTTGTACCTTGCAATAAATGTGCATGGTGTACATCAGTACATCTCCTTGCACCTAACACAAGCATTTTCTTTTCTTTTACCCTCTGTAGTTAGGCGCAAGGCACACCTAAAGCGCCCTAGAAGGGTCAAGGCGAGGTGGGTTTAGTGAGGCGCGCACCTCAAACCAGGCTCCAGGCGCATCAGGCACGCGCCTCACTAATATACATGTTTTTTTGTAAAATTTTTGTTCTTTGGCCTATTATATTAAACATCGGTATGATAGGAGAGATACAATTGAACCTATCTCGTTGAAAGACATTGATGAAAGTAATAAACGACTACTTAGGGAGATGGAAACAGAAGGTGGAGTAGTAGAAGATGAATTGGTGTTTGAGAATGATAACTTGACATGGAGTGTTGTTGTGAGAGTTGCTGGAGTTGGTGAATCAACATCAAATACTAGATCACAATCAAGGTCAAGAGTAAGAGCAAGGGCTTTAATAAGGGAGCCGGAGGAGGAAGATGCCAATTCGGAGGAGATAGAAGAAGAAGAATATATTGAGGAGGCTAACACATCGGATGATGATGGGATGAAGCTAATGTTTATATTTTAAATGATGACGATGTTAACTAGAACTAATTGTGGGCTATTTGAAATTTTGAACATTTGCTATCTGTTATGTTTTATGGCTTTTTAATCATTTATTTTGTATTTAGATAATGACAATGTTAACTAGAACTGCTTTTGGGTTACTTAAGATTTTTGACATTTGCTTTCTTTTATGTTTTATGGCCAAATGATTACTTATTTTCTTATTTTATGATGTTATTTTTCTTTATTTTTTATATTTCTTATAATTTTTAATATTGCGCTTCGCTTCAATCAGGTTCGTGCCTCGCCTTGCGCCTCAGGCACTAGAGGTCCTAGCGCCTTAAGTGCACCTTGCGCCTTTAACTACCTTGCTTTTACCAGTACGCAAAAGATGATCTATATTTAGGTTTTTTTTTTATCACAACATGTCATCCAAAATAAGAATTTCACTTTGGACAAAACCGCAGCAACAGGAAAGTCCATCTCTGACCCAATCACTAAGTTGTTGACCAGATCGAGTCATTACCCCTTGGATCCCATTTCTAAATTCTTCCTCTCTAACAAAAGGATATACTCCTTTTTGAGAAGAGTATGGAGTTCAAACCACCATATGTCGTCCGATTCTCTAAGATGCTTACTAATGCTAAGGCAACAAACAACACCATCCCTCTCTCATAACACTCATTGACTTATTTTTTTTCAAATAGGTCATAACACTCATCGATAAGGACATTTTATGCATATTTCTCCCTACAATGAAGGGAATGATGCACATAGGACCTCCTATCCATACTGAAGGTCTTACCAAGAATAACCTATCACCTATCCCTACTGAAAACCTAATTCCTTTTTCAAACAGATTACAGATTTCCAAATCCCCATGCCATTACTACCATGGACTATAATTCTGTTCCAGTAATTATCCTGATTACCATATTTACCAAAAATGACTATTTTCCAAAGAATATTCCTGTCTCCAATCCACTTGCTCAAAACACTTTATTGACAACCGAAAATCGTCTAAAGCCAAATCCTCAAACTTCTTAGGTTTACACACCAGCACTCAATCAACTAGGTTATAATTTCTATTTTCGGAATTGCCCTCCCTGAGGATTTCTCTTTGTGATTTCACCAATTTGTTAGCCACAGAAGCTGATACTTTCACTTAACATTTTATTGTATATCATTTTCCCATATGTTTGATTTATTTTGGCCGGCTAATGAATGGTGTTCCTGGCTTTGTTCCGGCAGGATTTTTATGTTTCAATTCTTGGTTTTAGTGCTTTTCTTACCTTTGCAATGATCATATACAGGTGGATATCTGTTGGTTCGGACCTGAAGTTTGATGCACGAAGAGACTTGGATGATGTGGGTGCCATGTGCATTGAAGGTAAATACTTAAATGTTACTAATCTGAAGATATGATCCTGTTCAGCTGAGAAACGTGTTGATTGTGGAGGTGGAGCTGCTTAATTTTAACTTTGGAACTTGTATTCTTTATTCTTCTCTTTATTAATTTCAGGGGGGGTTGTTATTCTTTTATTATTATATTCAGGCGCATTTTCTAATTTCATATCCACTTTGTTAGCTAGCATAGCTGCATATTAGTGTTCCAATACTACCTTGTAGAGAATTTTACCTTTGTGTATAATTTAATTATACACAATAGATTTGGCATTACTGGAGCTTTATTGCAATTTTGACCAATGCAGTGTATTTAAATTCTGAACCTGCCTGCTAATATTTTTGTGTTATACAGTGCATGCTTTGAACAAGCTTCCTTACTCTAAGCTTGATTCCAAGTCGGTTGGCATCAGGGAGGGAGTTGTTTTCTTGACATACAGTAGCCTAATAGCATCATCCGAGAAAGGTCGTTCTCGTCTGCAGCAGCTTTTGCAGTGGTGCGGGTCAGAGTACGATGGTCTTGTGGTGTTTGATGAGGTACTGGATGCATATTGAGGTTTCTGTTGATTAGTCGACTGTAACTTGATCCCTTCATCCTTTTACTGTCTTCGACAATTTATATAATTGCAGCTCTAATTATCTCTACGGGGTTTTGATACCCTGTCAACCTTTCAAAGCTAATTTTTAAGGGTCAATGTATTTATTGCAGTGCCATAAAGCAAAAAATCTGATTCCCGAAGCTGGATCCCAACCTACTCGAACGGGTGAAGCAGTTCTTGAGCTCCAGGTTGGTTTTCTTCTTTTTTCCTTTTGGTATGATGCCTATTGTTTGTGTTCGTAACTAACATTAGAAGCTTGTTTTAGCTTCCTTCTGCAATATTATTTCCTTGCTAATAAAAAAAGGAGGTTCATGGAACACTAAGCACGTAGTTGCATTTAAACTCATCTTCAGACAGTTTTAGTTTGGGCTCTAGTTATACTGGTACCATCACCATCAGTACAACTGCTATTGAGCACCTGCATTGTAGTTGAAAATAGTTAGCGAGCTTTGGTATACGATCCTTGAAGATAGATACGAGAGAAGAGGCCATCCCTTTAAGGGGGTGGAAAACAGCAGGCTATTCCCTAAGTTGTATTGGAAGACATCTTTTGTGCATTGTAGTAGGTATTTTAAGTAGACTTGAAATGTTTGCAGTCATTATCCTAGTTAAAAATTTTTGGTATTGGGAATCCATTTTGCCGATCATTCATTTTTTTGTTTGATATGTAACGGTATTGTATTACTTAGATGATAAGGACAAGTGTTTACAAAAAAACTATGAGCACCACTTTTAGCTAGATAGTCCACCACTCCTTCACCCCCAAGCAAGGTTTAAATTAACGAAGATAATAGGGGTAATGGTGGTGTGCCTTGATTTTTTTCACTGTTATAATGGTTTTAATAGCCGTTATAATGGTGGATATTATTTCTGACGCTTAGCTTTTTCTTATACCATGTTACTAAATCTTATAAGTTATATACAGTAATACCTCTCATAACTGATACTCTTGGTGGGCCCACTTTCTATCAATTTTGAGAGAATATCTAGTGTGGAGTTAGGGTATATCTAGGAATCGCTTTTCTCTCTAAGCAGTAAGCACATTGCTCTCTTTAGCAAAGACAAAAACTCTAATTCTCTTCATCATGCCCAAGTTGAAGTATGTAGTTGAACTAGTGAAGGAACAAACCGAACAAGAAATGCAAGAAAAAAAGACTATTTTAGGTACTGTTAGCAAATATGTTTTAATCAATTTGTTTTCTTTTTTGTTTTTGTTTTTGATTGATAGTGTTAGGAAAATTTTGACCTTCTGTTTTACATGTTAAATGTTTTAGCGGGGCATGTATTGAAATCTTCGCTGGCAAAACCAATACTCAATAGGTTTCTTTTAGATTTCATTATACAATATGGAATTTGAGATATTATCTGTTTTGTTTCTAGGAATGGACATGGGTGGACGAGTTTTTATTTGATTTGAGAGTTACAAGTTTTTTATTTGATTTGAGAGTATATATATTAACAGGATCTATTTTAAAATGTATTATTGTACTCTATTTTTGAGAAAATAAAATAAAATAAAGTTATCATGGTCTTGAAATAATGGGGAATCGGTAAATCATCTTCTTCTGCATTGTGAGATGGCTAAGGAGATTTGGAGCAGCTTTTTGCATGACTTTGGTATGAGTTGGGTTATGCCGGCTTCTCTTAAGGCCCTCTTCTTCAGTTGGAAGTCCAAAGCCTTTTCAGATAGAGGGAACACTTTATGGAGAATGCTTCCTCTTACTATTATTTGGGGCATATGGAAGGAGAGAAATCAGAGAGTCTTTGAAGGCAAGCAAGCAGATCCGCATTACTTAATCCTTAATATTAAAGGGCTGATGTGTTCGTGGTCTAAAGTGTTTCCGGAGTGTAGGGGCTTGTTCTTTGAAGACTTTGTCTTCCGTTGGGACCTTATATGTACTCGGGATGGGAGTTTTTAGGTCTGGTTTGTTTTTCTGGCTTTGCCCTTGCTTGTTTCGTCTTCCCTTAATAAAGTTTATACTTATCAAAAAAAAAAAAAAAAAGGGATAACAACCACTTTTCGAAAGAGAATAAAATAAATAATGTTTTACAACCACTATAACAGGCATTATGTTTAATAACTGCTGTTATATTTGGGGTGTTATTTACATATATAATGTAGCGGGGTATGACTGATGACCGTTGTAATGCTGTTATTAATGGTTATAATGTCCGTTATTAAAACCACACCCCTAAGTGTACAAGAAAAGTGTTAAGAGTTTCTTTATGTAACATGTGGGTGTGTGGTTGTGATAGGTGGGTGTAACTAAAGCTTCTTAGTTACACCCACTTAAGTGGGATACATATATATAATAACAAGAGGAGGCCGAACTACCTAGTTCGACTCCAACTCTCATTCTCACCATCTCTCTCCCTCTCTCAAACCCTAATACTATGAAATTTAACATGGTATTAGAGCAAATCTGATTTTTTCTTCCTCTTCTCTTCCTCTTATTTATTTTTCTTCTTTTCCTTTACACTTGTTTCACAGAAAGATCTCTTCTGGTACAAACGAATCCTACCGGATTCGTCGTTTTAAGTTTGTTTACACCTAGATGTGCATCTAGGGTGTGTTTATGTTTGTTTCTATCAGTCTGGAGATTGAAGGGACTCCATATGTGTGATTGAAGATCGCCAGTGTAGTTTTTCCAGCTTTCTGTCTTTGGGAGAGGTTTTTTCGGGTTTTGTTGTTTCTCATCAACGTGAAGCAGGTACTATTCTCTACCCCTGGCGCACCTCATATAGACCTATTTGGGTTCTTTTGATCTTCGTTTCGAATTTTTCTTGAGTCTCCGAGCTCTGATCGAAAATTTTGCCCGGCTGAGACAAAAATAGGTTTTGAAAATTTTCAAAATCTGGAACCCTGAAGGGTCCTCTATGCTTATCTGAACCCTGGTGATGGCAGATCACCTATTTGGGATAATAATGGTGCTCAGATTATTTCTGTAAAATTAAATGGCACCAACTATCTTTCCTGGTCTCACTCTGTTAAAGTTTTCTTGATGGCCAAGAAAAATTGAAGTATTTAACCAAGGATCCTCCCAAAGAAGATGATAAATTGTATGAAGATTGGTAGTGTGAAAATTTGTTGGTTATGACCTGGTTGTGGAACAGTATGGAGCCCTCTGTTTCCTCCAATGATATCTATCTTCTTACAGCCAAGGAGATCTGGGATGCAGTTCGTGAGATGTATTCCCGAGAGAGCAACGTTTCGCGTATCTATGATTTATTTGAGTCTATGTTCACCACAAAATAGGGCGATAAATCACTCAAGTGAGTATTACAGTTCTCTCCGCGGTAACTGGGAGGAACTTCAGCAGTATCAACCGTTGATTACATATCTGGATAAGCAGAAACGTCAACGTGAAGAATTTCAGGCAGCCTTGTTTTTGTCCAATCTGAACCCTGAATATAGTGTTCTTAAGGGTCAGATTTTGGCTTGTGAGTCCCTCCCTATAGCGGCCAATGCCTTTTATCGCCTTCAGCGTGCTTCTATTGGACATGTGATTCCTTCTTTCAAGGTATCCTCAGCATTGGTTTCTAGTGGTCCTCCCGAGTTCTCTCGTGACCGAGGGGGGACGTGGCTGTGGTGGCTTTCGAGGCCGTGGTACTCGTGGAGGGCGTGGTGGTCGTGGCCACGGTGGTGGTCGTGATGATATGAATTGTTCTTACTGTGGTGTTTCGGGTCATACAGATCAGTTTTGTTGGGATAAGTGGGGAAAGCCTGTGTGAGCTAATCAGGTCCCCGACGAGTCCTCTCTTCCATCTTTTGAGCCTCCTTTGGCTCCCACTGGTGATTCCTCGTCTAAGTATTCTGCACAGCTCGGTTAGATTCTTCAACAGCTACAGTCTTTGACAGCCAGCTCCTTTGCGCTACCTACTGCCACTATGGTAGGTAACTCTGCGTGTTTGGCAGCTAAGTCTCCTTCCTTCTGGGTTATCGATTCAAAGGCGAGTGCTCATATGTCTAGTATTTCCTCCATCTTCTCTGATTTCCAGTCTATTCGGTCTCATATAGTGTTGGCTGATGGCTCCACTCGTCGAGTTTTGAGGAAGGGAAAGATTCACCCCACTCCATTTGTTTCTTTAGCCTCTACTTTATTTGTGCCTGATTTTCCCTATAATTTGCTTTCGGTTAGTCAGCTTACAAAATCTTTACAATGCTTTATGACCTTCTCTCATACTTCTCGTGTTTTTCAGGACCTCAAGACGAAGAAGGTGATTGGTTCGGGATATGAAAGAGACGGCTTATATTACTTGGCTATTGGTCCTCCTGCTTTTGCGTTAAGCGCCTCCGTGACCCCTCTTCAGTGGCATTTTCGTTTAGGTCATCCGTCTTTGTCTAATTTGCGTCGAGTTGTCCCTCACTTGAGTCCTGCGTCTGTTTTAGATTGTGAAACTTGTCAATTAGGCAAGCATCACCATAGTTCGTTTCCTAGTTGCATTGATAATCGTCAATCTAGGCCATTTGATGTCATTCACACGGATATTTGGGGTCCGTCTCGAATAAAAAGTTTATTTGATTTTCATTATTTTGTGATTTTTGTAGATGATTACTTTTGTGTGACATGGCTGTTTTTATTAAAGGATCGCTTGGAATTGCCTCATGCTTTATTCACCTTCTATCACGAGATCTCAGTTCAATTTGACAAGCCGATCAATATTATCCGGTCTGATAATGCTTTGGAATACATGCAGTCTTCTATTCAGACATTTTGTGCTGACCATGGCATTATCCATCAGACATCGTGTGCTCATGCCTCCTAACAAAATGGTGTTGCCGAGCGTAACTATCGACATCTGTTGGATATTGCTCGGACACTTATGTTTCATATGCATGTACCAAAGCCGTATTGGGGGATGTTCTCATTGCCTATTACCTCATTAATCGTATGCCATCTTCTGTTTTGGCTGGGGCTTCTCCTTTTTCCTTATTATATCTTTATGTCTCCCCGTTTAGTGTTCCTCCTCGTGTTTTTGGATGTGTGTCCTTTGTTCATGTCCTTGGTCCAGGTCACGACAAACTTGATCCTCGGTCTGTTAAGTGTATCTTTCTGGGTTACTCTCGTACTCAGAAAGGGTATAGGTGCTATTGCCCTACGTCTCGTCGATACTATGTCAGTGTCGATGTCACATTTTTTTAGTCTACGCCATTCTTTTCGGATCTTAGCACGTCATACGACACTGATCTTGTGTCTTTTCGTCAGGGGGAGATTCTTTCTCCCTCTACTACTCCTATCCCTATGCCTATTATTTCAAGAGATGCCACCGTTTCAGCGCCACCAGGTGTTTATGTATGCACCACATTGCGTGCGGTTGTTCCATATGGGCCAAGTATATTTGCCGCTCCTTCAGCCTTTGACCAATCTCTGCTTCACCTGAGGTTCCTGCTGCGCCATCTGATGTTGATATGCCTATTGCCTTACAAAAAGGTACTCGTGCTTGCACTTGTCATCCTATTGCTGATTTTGTATCTCCTACCTTTCGGAGTTTTGCCTTGTCTTTGATTGCTGTTTCTGTCCCTAACACTTATATGCAGGCACTCATGTCCCCTGGTTGGAAACTTGCTATGGATGAGGAGATGGCTGCCCTTCACACGAATGATACTTGGGTTCTTGCTCCTCTCCCTCCGGGAAAGAAGATTGTTGGCTGTCGTTGGGTGTTTACCATCAAATATCTTCCTGATGGTACGGTTGAGCGCCTTAAGGTGCGTTTGGTTGCTAAGGGCTATACTCAGACGTTTGGTGTGGATTATTTGAAAACTTTCTCCCCGGTTGCTCGTTTGAACTCTATTCGAGTTCTTATTTCAGTGGCCGTATGCTGTGATTGGCCACTGTACTAGTTGGACATCAAGAATGCCTTCTTACATGGTGACTTACAGGAGAAGGTGTATATGGAGCAACTGCCTGGATATATACAGTCCAGACAACTCTCATTAGTTTGCCGCCTCGAAAAGGCGATTTATGGACTGAAACAATCACCACGTGCCTGGTTTGATAAATTCAGTTCAGTTGTGCTGCGATATGGGTTCATTCGCTCCGTGTCTGATCACTTCGTGTTTGTCAAAACATCGTCTTCTGAGGTTATTTGTTTGATTGTATATGTGGATGATTTCATCATCACTGGCAGTGATTCTAGAGGCATCTCTGATCTGAAAACCTATTTGTTATAACAGCTTCATATCAAGGACTTGGGCGTCCTCCGGTATTTTTTGGGCATTGAAGTTGCTCGGTCCAAGACAGGCATCACACTTTCGCAGCGCAAGTATGTGATAGATCTTCTCTTTGAGACTGGTACCCTTGGTTCCAAACCAGCTGACACACCTATGGATCCCACGCTTAAGCTCGATGCTGAACAGGGGGAGGTTTATGGGAATCCCGGTCGGTATCGTCGGTTGGTTGGGAAGCTTATCTATCTTTCGGTTACACGTTCAGACATCACGTTTTCTGTTGGGGTGGTTAGTCAATTTATGCATGCCCCCCCATTGGGATGCCGTTATCCGTATATTGCGTTATCTGAAAGGTTCTCCGGGAAATGGATTGCTGTATCGCGTGTCCAAGTCTGTGACTGTTACTAGATTCTCTGATGCTGATTGGGCTGGTAGTCGTACTGATCGTCACTCTACTTCAGGCTATTGTACGTTTGTTGGTGGGAATCTTGTTACTTGGCGTAGTAAGAAGTAAAGTGTTGTTGCTCGTTCCAGTACCGAAGCAAAGTACAGAGCTATGGCACACACGGCATGTGAGATGGTGTAGGTTCAGTCCTTACTTAAAGAAATGGGGTTTGTGGTTCCTTCTCCTATTCCAATGTACTGTGACAATCAAGTAGCCAGTTACATTGCGAGCAACCCAGTATTCCATGAGAGAACCAAGCATATCGAAGTTGATTGTCACTTCATCCGTGACACAGTCTTGAGCAAATGAATCACCACATCATATATCAGTTCTGCAAATCAATTGGGTGATGTGTTGACGAAGGCTTTACCTCGTTCTTCTTTTTCTACTTTGTGTACCAAGCTGGGCATGCTTGATGTGTACGCTCCAGCTTGAAGGGGACTGTTAGAGTTTCTCTATGTAACGTGTGGGTGTGTGGTTGTGATAGGTGGATGTAACTAAAGCTACTTAGTACACCCACTTAAGTGGGATACGTATATAAAATAACAAGAGGAGGCCGAACTACATAGTTCGACTCCAACTCTCATTCTCTCAATTCTCTCCATCTCTCCCTCTCTCAAACCCTAATACTATGAAACCTAACAAAAAGATTGGCATTTAGTTGTCCAACCTGTAACCAAGTTCTGTATGTCTTTTATGGTATTACAAACCTCCACTGATCTATACCCTCACCACTAGCCCACTATAAAGCTTTGGAAGAGTCCTCTTCAACCACCAAAGGCTTATAGAGGTTGCCTTTATTTGGAGGCTTGACCAAGGAGCCTTGATCTTTAGCTCATATGCATTTACAACACCAAGCGAGCTGAAAACAACCTTTAGGACTTCTCTTTGATAATTACGAAATACTCTACCAATCCCAGTGTTCAATGGCATGCCAATATTCCTCCCTTCTTTTTCATAATCCTTGACACTGGGGGAATTTTGGTGGACCATGATTCCTCCATTCCTCTTCATAATCCTCAACGCTGTGGTTTCGATGCAATTGCTTTACGTACCAGTAGCATTTCATGTTATTTCTGATTTGTAGAGATGCCATTGTTAGTTTTTCCCTTAGGATTTATTGTTGTTTTTCTTCTATTTGGGAATGAAAATGTCGAGTCATGCTTGTGTCCTCATTTTTTATTAAGTTGGGGGCCTTGGGGCATTTGGTATGTCTTTTGGTGAAGGAGTTGCTTTAGCCCCATTTGTGTTTTGTTAACTCTCTCTCTCACTCACACACACACACACACACACACCCCTCTCCCCTGCCCCTCCACTCTTACTATCTTTCACTAACACACACACACCCACAATTTCATTACTAGATGCTTCCTATCTTCTTTTCAAAGTGCATGAGCTCTCTTTGTGATTTCATAGTGGCATGGCAGAAGTTTAGTGAATTTATTTAACTGTAAATTTCAAATTCAACATAACAGGCCCGAGTCCCTGAAGCTCGTGTTATTTATTGCTCAGCAACTGGTGCATCGGAACCACGCAATATGGGTTACATGGTTCGACTTGGACTTTGGGGAGCTGGCACATCTTTCCTTGATTTTCGTGATTTTCTAGGTTTGTCTTTTGTTGCCTTAAACTTGCCTTATCTTGGAGACCATTTAGATTTTTCTGTTATTCATATTCCCTGGTCTTTTTTTATTCAGGTGCTATGTAATGTCATCTTATTTACTTATTTATGTTTTGATGAGTGAAGTGTAATAGTATATTTAATAAAGAGGGAAATCCTGGATTACGAAAGTTTCTATACAACTACCAAGCCAATGGGAAGGTTGCTACATTAACTGGAAAAGCTGAATAATCGAATGCCGTCATGGCATCCATATTTGAAAAAGGTGGAGCAATTGAGCCCTTTGAACTCCTTAAGAAAGGAAAACTGATGGAACAAGGTGGCTTTAATTTTCTCCATCACAGACTAAACCGCTCCATACTTTATCTTCACGGCTATTTCTCTGTTTCCAAGTGTAAAACATACCACATTTGGAGCCATCCTCCATAGACTCTGTCCCTTAGTTTCAAGGGCATTGGTCAACCATCCTTAAGGTTAGTAGGATAGACCCTATGATGCCAAACTACCAGAATAGAGCAAGCCAAACTTGATATAAGAACTCGCTGGAGGAGGTTTAGAGATTCTTCACTAGTTTTACATAGGAAGCAAAATTTGGAGAAGATCCCCTTAATCAAATGGTGAACCATAAGAATATTATCAAAATAGCCGTCCAAAGAAAGAATGCAATTTTGGACAAGCTAGGATTGCCCATACCTTAATCAGAAAACTTGACTCACAGATGGACACTAGAGCCGGAGCAAAGAAGTGCCCTGGGAACGTTCCCTTGGATTCCCACTTCCAACTACATGTATAGCTTGTATTTTCCAACAATGGGACCCCATTCAAGTTGTCTAGAATGCTGGCCACAGACTCCATCTCCTAATCATTCAGATTTCTTTCTATGGAAGTGGTAAATTGGTAACATAGATTCAAAGATGATTTTATTAGACCTGTTTAAATACACGATTACTAAATTTAAACCATCTTCTAATACATAGCCCTCTTAGATGATTTTATTAGACCCTTGATGTGCTCAACATCAAGGGTCTTTTATTCTTATGGTCCAAAGTGGTCACGGAATGTAGAGGGCTTTTCTTTGAGGATTTTGTGTATAGATGGGATCTCCTTTGTCTCAAGGAGGGGAACCTTTTGTAGTTGGCGTTTGCCTTCGGGCTTGTACGGGGATTAGCGTGGTGTAGGTCATCTCGACCTTGTCAGCTAAGCCGCCCTTTTTGGGCTTTGCATCAATAAAGATTATACTTATAAAAAAAAAATGCATAGCCCTCTTAGAAGGTTTGAAGATTTTTCTTTTTCAAGGTAACTTGTTGAATGAAGCGAGTCCTTCAATGCTACCTCCTGTGCTCCTTCTTTGGGTGGGCCTGGGAGATTCACTACAACGATTGATATATATATATATATATATATATATATGCGTCAACTAATTGGGTTAGTGATTGAACCTAAAACCAATCAAGTAGCCAGTCGATGGTTTCTAGGTCAACTAATTCTGATAGAACTGATGCCCCTGTTAGCAGTGGTGATTGTCAAGGATTAACACTACCTTTGCAAAGGATTCCAAATGGTCTATAGGCAAACCAGAGCACCCTTTTTCACTTGCCTGCCTATATTATGATTTTATATAAGTTACTCTTTTACTCTTCTGAAAAACGTATAGATAATTTTAGACAACTTCGAATGGTAGCCAACAGGTAAACTTCATATGAGTTCCCTTGTTAACATACCCACAAACTTCAAACAGAAAAACCAAGCCTTCTGGCAAAGTTGTCTTCTCTGATTTTGGTGTTCATAATATAGCAGTGATTGAATCCGGTGCCTCTTTGCTTAGTACTACAGATTGTGTATCCCCAAAGTAGAGGAGATGGCCTGAAGATATAACCTTGGCACTCGCAGGGAGAGAGTCTATTTTTTGTTTATAGTGCTGATGGTGGGGATTCTCAGGTCTCAATCCTAAATCTGAATACATTACAGGAGATATGAAGGTGGCTTGAAGATAGTATGAAGGTGAAGGTGGAAGCCAAGATGTTCAGCTTCTCGATCGTTTGTAAGGGGAGCGGCTCCTTACTACGCATCAGAGAAGAGGGGAGATTGTGGACAGAAGAAGCTGATGTACTGTTCAAACTAGGGATATGGCTGGTGGATGTGTTCAAGGAGGCGACCAAGGCAAAGACACTTAGGCGGTTTTGGAGGAAGAATGTGTTGCGGGGTAGAACTTTTATAGCTGAGGTGAAAGGGAATGGTAATGGACATTTCATCTAGCTGATCGAATTTACAACAAGAGGTAGAAATCTGGTATTCTATTTTCCAGAAGGGTCAAGAGGGGAGGATGGATGGCAGTGGCTATGTGTCTCCAGAACTTGCTTTCTGAGACAGGGGAAAAACCAGAGTTGAAGAAGTCATCCTCGTGCGAGGTTAGGAGGGAGAAATCCTGGCCACAGTCCGAAGAAAACATCCTCAAGGAGGATTCCCTAGAGTCCCAGATTGTCCGTGCAAAACAGGAGTATAGATTGGAGGAACGATGGAACCATGCTATCATTTGCGAGTCCTCGGCTAACGACTCGAACTGGGAGGATATAGCGGTGGCTCTTACTTGGATCGTCGGTAATTCGAATTTATTCTACCTTATCCCCTATGGGGAGAAGAGAAGACTGTTCTTTGTAGATGATTATACCACTCTGGATTTCCTGTGCAAGTTGATATCAATCAGGGTTGGTCACAACATCATCTACTTGAGCAGATGGTGGCCCTCGGTTAACGGTATCTCATCAAACTGGAACTCTGCCCCAGTCTGGGTTTCGGTTCAAGGCCTACCTTTCCATTTGTGGAACAAACAGGTGTTCGAAGCTATAGGTAGGAGAGCGGGGGGCCTAGTGGATGTAGACGTCGCTTCCTTAGCAGGCTTGGACTTCAATCCCCAGAGTTGTGGATGTTTAGGATCGAGAGACAACGTACTCCGTTAGTCTTGACCTGATTTTCCCCGGCTTCTCGTATGAAGGAAAGCCGACCGACAAACCCAGTCTCTTAAAACAGGGATTCAGACCGCGGGAAGAGGGAAGGTGGATGAGGAGCAGATGGGAGGGCTATAGTGGTGGAAAAGGAAGTCGGCGGCCAGAGGCAGAGGAGTTCGCCAGTGCTGTACCAGGCACCGGAGAGTTGGATCACCACGTGGCAAGCCTCGCAGGGTTCGAAGTTGACGAACCAACAGGAGGAAGTAATGCGTCGTCGTACGCTGAGAAAACAGCAGGAGGAAGAGTGCTTAAAAAGAAATCGGTTTTGAATTTCAAAATCGAGCCCGGCGAGTCCTTTAAGCCATTCGGGAATGTTCCACAGCTTTACACGTGGAAGGAGCATGTTAGAGGAAATAAAAGGTCGCGGTATGGAGGTGGGCCTAGTGGGCCTAATGGGCCTAAGTTCTTTAAGTTAAGGGCGGTGCGGTTTGGTGGACAGCGCAAGCCTTATAAGAGACGAGAGTCCCCCAATAGGGATCAGGGTTGCCCAATCAAAGACCCCTCTAAGACACGTGGAACTGCGATCTCCACCCAAATAGTTTCACAGGAGAAAGGTGGCCCTTCATCTAAAGACCCAGCAGCCTCATACTCACCAGTGAAGACTAAAGCTCTTCAGTCTTGAGACAAGAAGAGGAGCTTGAAGGTTGATCGACATAAAGGTAAGCTCTCCACCCCTTCTATCCTCTCCCCCATCCACAACGACTGGGCTCTTTTCTTTTCCGCCTGGTCTTTCTATGGCCAGTTCGCGGCTTGGGGGTACAGAACAAGGGGAATGTAGCTCGCGATACCCAGATACGGAAGAGGAGGTACAAGCAGCTGGTCTTCAAGAAAGGGCTTCCTTTGTAGTAGAGCCTCTTGAGGATTGCTCCAGTGACGTAAGAGAGGGAACTCCGGGAAGGGGAACGAAAGCCGAACAGACAACGAAATGATTCTAACGACTTCTCATCCTCTTGTTTCACCTCTGGAGAGTTCTCCTTTGATTGAACCAGGAAGAGATCAGAAGGGTTTGAGAACTCTACTCAGGTCGGTAGGATTAGAAGGGATCCCTAGACTACCGGAGTCTTTTAATTCTATCGAGCAGGACCTCAATTCATGGTTCAGACGCAATATCTTATCTGTGGGGGGAGTCTTTGGGCTTGTCTTTCAAAGGACATGAGGAAGAGGTTAGAAAGCTGATTCTTACGATTTTGGGGGTCCCAGAGGAATCAGAATGCTTACTGTTGAAACTTGGAACCAAGCAGGAGGGAAAGGATAGGAGATGGTTGGAGGAGAAGATAACTAGGCCGGCGGAACCCATATATTGTGGTACACCATCTACGACTGTGGATAAGGAGGGGGCTGGGCTAGAAGATCAGGCTGGCAAGGGATCAGGGAAGGGAGATACGGAGCATCTAGGGGACTCTTTGCAATTGATCAGGTCTGGTAAAATCCCTAGAGAGCTACAACGCTTGGAGTGCCCTTTTAACTCAGGAGAACCCTTGGTGTTTAGGAGCCGTAGAAGTGGGCGGAAGCAGAAAAGTGATAAATGAAGTTCAAAATTTTATTGTGGAATGTAAGGGGTCTGGGATATAGAGAATTACCAGCTATTGGACTGTAGGGGGAATTATTATCATACGGGACAGGAGGGTCCTTGAGGTGGACGACGATCTAATAGGGGCTTTCTCAGTCTCCATTAGATGCAGAGGTTTGGAGGAACAATTGTGGTGGATTCTGACGGGGGTTTATGGCACCTCGGACAACAGAGGTAGACATCAGTTTTGGGAAGAGATGGAAGACATAGCAGGTCTTTGGGATGATCCATGGTGCATCGGAGGAGATTTCAACGCTGTTCGCTTTCCTCATGGAAAGAATGTTGGAGGGAGGTTGACTAGGAGCATGAAAGATTTTGGGGAGTTTATAAACAGGCAGGCCCTCATGGATCTTCTCTTGGGAGGAGCTAAATATACTTGGTCTAATAACCAAGCCAGGCCGACCTTGTGTAAGTTGGATAGGTTCCTGGTTTCCCATAGTTGGGAAGACCACTTCCACTAGGCTTCTTTGGTGGCGATCCCTAAACTGGCCTCAGACCATATTCCCCTACTGTTAGGTTGTGGGGGATTCAGATCGAGACCATCTCCTTTCCGCTTTGAAAATATGTGGTTGCATGATCCACATTTTAAGGCTAAAGTGGAGGAGTGGTGGAGTTCCTTCTCTTTCGATGGAAAGGCGGGGGTGGCCTTTAGACGCAAGCTCAAGGCGCTTAAAGAAAGGATCAAATCATGGAATCGGGAGACATTTGGACGTGTCGATCAAAAAAAGGGCTTGGTCTTAGATAAGATCGCTACGCTGGACAAGAAGGAGGAAGATGACAATCTATCGTTGGAAGAACAACTGGAGAGAACCAATTTGAAGGGTGAGTATCAAAATTTGGTGAAGATGGAGGAGATAAGCTGGAGACAGAAATCCAGAGTCAGGTGGCTTAAGGAGGGAGACCAGAATACGAAGTTTTTCCGTAAGGTTGAAAGTGCTAATAGAAGGAGGAACCACATCCCTCGCATCAGAATTAAGGGAGTCATGAAGGATGACGAAGCAAGTATAAGACAGGGGGCGGTTGAGTTCTACTCAGATATGTACACAGAGCCGATGCCCTATAGACCATCCCTAGAAGGTCTCCACTTTGATCAGATCAGTGTGGAAGATAGGGAGAGGCTGGAGAGACCTATCCTGGAGGAGGAAGTGGTGAATGCTCTATCCACCTTAGCCAACGACAAGGCTCCAGGCCCAGATGGCTTCTCCATAGCTTTTTACAAGCACTGCTGGGACATCATTGCAGCCGATTTTATGAAGGTGGTGGTGGAATTCCAAGAAGAAGGTTTCCTAGACTTCCCATCAAATAGCACTTTCATTGCCTTGATTCCGAAGACCATGGGGGTGGAGGACATCTCGGATTACAAGCCCATTAGTTTGGTGGGAAGTGTCTACAAAATTATAGCAAAGGTGCTGGCCTTAAGATTTAGAGAGGTTCTATCTTCGGTCATATCGGCCAACCAAGGAGCTTTTGTGAGAGGAAGAAAGATTCTTGATGGAGTTCTCATTGCCAATGAATGTATTGACTAGAGAATCAAGTCTAGTAACGCCGGTCTCGTCTGCAAGATCGACATGGAGAAGGCCTACGATCATGGTAACTGGGCTTTCTTGGATTACTTATTGGGCAGAATGGGATTTGGGGGCAAGTGGAGGAAGTGGATATGGAGATGCATCTCTTCAGCCTCCTTTTCTATCATCGTCAATGGCTCCCTTGCAGGTTACTTTAAAAGCTCTAGAGGATTGCGACAAGGCGATCCCCTCTCCCCATTTTTATTCATCGTGGTGACGGAAGCCCTAAGTAGACTGATATCTAAAGCTGCGACCTTGGGAGAGCTAGTTGGTTTTAGCAAAGCTCCTGGGTTTCCTAATAATTCCCACCTTCAGTTTGCCGATGACATTCTCATCTTTCTCGATCCGGCGTTAGCTCAATTGAGATTTCTCAAAGGAGTCCTAGGTTGTTTTGAAGCTGTATCAGGTCTTCGGGTGAATTTGTCCAGGAGCAAACTGTTCCCCATTGGAGGGGTCAAGAATATGGAGGGTATGGCAAACATCCTTAGCTGCGGCATTGACAAGTTCCCTTCTACTTATTTGGGTTTGCCTCTTGGGGCTGCTTATAGATCCAAGGTGCTTTGGAGGCCTGTCATTGAAAGCTTTGGGAGGAGACTAGCTACGTGGAAATCCAAATATCTATCAAAAGGGGGTAGATTGGTGCTGATAAAAAGTACTCTCTCAAGCCTAGCTATCTACTATATGTCTCTCTTCCTGATCCTGAAAAGTGTGTTACTCATTGTGGATAAGATCATGAGAGATTTCTTGTGGAAGGGATGTTCTCCGGACCACAAATTTCACTTGGTGAGATGGAACAAGGTCTGTTAGGCCAAGGACATAGGGGGTCTGGGAATAAAGCACCTCAAATACATGAACCTGGCCCTCTTGGGTAAGTGGTTATGGAGATTTGGGACGGAGGACACTAGTTTTTGGAGAAGAGTTCTGGCTGGCAAGTATGGGGTCTCTTCACACGACTGGAATAGTCGGGAGACTAGAAACCCGTACGGGTGTAGCGTGTGGAGGGGGATTCTTAAGGTGTCCAAAGCCTTTGATAAGGGGGTTCGTTTTGAGGTTGGAGCTGGCAATAGAATCAGGTTCTGGGAGGATATTTGGAATGGGGACAATCCTTTTAAGGAAGACTACCCGGAGTTATATTCTATTTCAGAGAAGAAAATGGGATCTATCCAAGATTTCTTCCGGAGTGAAGGGGAGTCGGTTGGGTGGAATTTGGACTTTAGAAGGAATCTTAATGATTGGGAGATTGATCCTTTATCCAGCCTATTAATGAGATTGCAGGATACACGCCTTAGACCTTTAGTGGAGGACAGGAGAGTATGGATTTGGCATAAAGGGGGTTCCTTCACGGTGAGCTCTTTTTACGGAGCTATGCAAGGTAACGAGGACGCGCCCTTTCCAGTTACCATGGTGTGGAAAACCAAGGTCCCAACTAAAGTTGCTTTCTTTGCTTGGGAAGCATCTCTAGATAAGATTCTCACGGTGGATTATCTAATGGCTAGAGGGATCACCATGGTCAATTATTGTTGGATGTGTAGGTCTGATGGGGAATCAGTGGATCACCTCTTGTTGCACTGTGAGCTGGCTACGGGTATTTGGAGATATTTTTGGAGAGAATTCGGGGTAAGTTGGGTCATGCCGGCATCCCTGAAGTCTCTTCTTTTTAGCTGGATCACTAAAGTTTTCTCAGCAAGAGGAAATGTTTTATGGAGAATGACCCCCTTAGCGATTATCTGGAGCGTTTGGAGGGAGAGGAACCAGAGAGCTTTTGAAGGGAAGCAAGCGGATGTGCATTCTATCATTCTAAACATTAAGGGTTTGATGTTCATGTGGTCTAAAACTTTCTCAGAGTGCAAGGGTTTGTTTTTTGAAGATTTTGTCTTCCGTTGGGATTCTATTTGTACTCGGGAAAGAAGTTGATCGGGTTTATGTTTGTTTGTTTGTTTTTTGCTTGCTCCGCCTTTGCCTAGAGTAGGTCATCTCGACCTACAGGCTTTAGGCTGCTTTGTTCCCTCTGCTTTCGGCCTTTCTTTTCAGGCCCTTAATATATATATATATATATATACATGCTATTCTTACTAATAGATTACTAATGGACGTTGGGCCCACATGCAGATGAGTTAAGAGCTGATTTTTGATAATGATGATTTCCTTACTGTTGTAATCTTGGATCGTAACCAGGATAAGAGATTAGGGTTAGAGATGGAAGAGAGGAGAGGTGAAGAGAATAGGGGAAATAGGAGAAATCGTGTAGAGCTTAGAATAGCCTACACGATTTCACCCAATATATATATTAAGTGAAGTTTTACAATATTACAAGGGCCCCCTGTAGAATATAAGATATTACAAATAGGTCCCTGACAACACTCCCCCTCAAGCTGGTGCGAAGATATCTATCATGCCCAGCTTGGATAACAGGTGCTCTAAGATCCCTTTAGTAACACCTTTAGTTAACACATCTGCAACTTGATCAGCAGTATGGAAATACGGTGTGCAAATAAGTCCTTGACCAAGCTTCTCTTTGATGAAGTGACAGTCTACCTCAATGTGCTTTGTCCTGTCGTGTTGAACTGGATTATGAGCAATGCTGATGGCTGCTTTATTGTCACAATACAGCTGCATAGACCCTTTGACAGGATATCCGAGCTTACTGAGCATAGTCTTCAACCATAGAAGCTCACATACACCATGAGCCATAGAACGGTACTCTGCTTCGGCACTGGAGCGAGCGACAACTGGTTGCTTTTTGCTGCGGCAAGACACCAGATTACCCCCCACATACGTACAGTACCCTGATGTGGAACGTCTGTCAGTGACTGAACCTGCCCAGTCAGCGTCTGTATAAGCTTCAACTCGCAGGTGTCCATTCTTACTAAACAGGATACCCTTCCCTGGAGCCCCCTTAAGATAGCGTAACACTCGGTGTGCTGCTTCAAGATGTGGAGAGCGAGGGGCATGCATGAACTGACTGATGACACTGACTGCATATGCAATATCTGGTCGTGTCAGCGAAAGGTAGATGAGACGCCCAACAAGTCTCTGGAACTGGCCTGTATCAGCAATGGGATCCCCATCAACAAGATTTAGCCGATGTTGCTGCTCTATAGGCGTATCGGCTGGTTTAACTCCCAAGTTTCCTGACTCTCGAAGGAGATCAAGTACATACTTTCTTTGTGAGATGAACACACCCTGCTTTGACCTAGCAACCTCAATGCCCAGAAAGTATCTCAAGGTTCCCAGATCCTTGATTTCGAACTCTGTGCCGAGGTATTTTTTCAATTTATAAACCTCATCTGGGTCATCTCCTGTGACCACGATATCATTCACATACACAATAAGAGCAGTAAGATGACCTTGACTTCTCTTAATGAAAAGAGTGTGGTCCGCCTGACTCTGCGAGTAGCCAATCTTCTTGACTGCAGAACTGAACCTCTCGAACCAAGCCCTTGGTGACTGTTTAAGCCCATACAAGGCTTTCTTCAGTCTGCACACAAGTTCCTTACTCCCAGTCGGACTGAACCCCGGAGGACCTGTCATGTAGACCTCTTCCTCTAGATCACCATGGAGGAAGGCATTCTTGACATCCAACTGGTGGAGGGGCCAAGAAAAATTTGCCGCTAGAGATAACAGAACTCGAACTGAGTTCATCTTGGCCACAGGAGCAAACGTCTCTTGGTAGTCAATCCCATAAGTCTGTGTGTACCCTTTTGCAACGAGACGGGCCTTGTACCTGTCGATGCTTCCATCTGCTTTGTATTTCACTGTATATACCCACTTGCACCCCACGGGTTTCTTTCCTCTAGGCAATGGAACCAAATCCCAAGTACCATTCTTTTCTAGAGCTGCCATCTCCTCTAGCATGGCTGCTTTCCACTGAGGCTGGCTAAGGGCATCTGAGACACCGGATGGCAGAGCGACACTGGATAGGGAAGTAGCAAATGCCCTGTAGGATGGTGAGAGCTGCTGATAGGAAACAAAGTGAGAGATAGGGTGCTTGGTAACACAGTTCCGAACACCCTTCCGATGAGCAATAGGTACATCAATGTCTATGGGAAGGATAGTAGAAGGAGCAACAGACATATCATCATGAGGATCACTGAGGACACGATTACCTGGATCGAGTTGGATTTCCTGGCAGTGAGCTTGGATGGTGGACTGTTTCTCTTTTTGACGTCGTCTGGCATATGTCTTCAGCTGCGGATCCTGTGGCACAGTGTCAGTAGGAGATAAGGACAAGGGTACAGGAGACTCATCAGGCAAATCAAGGGGTACTGGTTGAGGAATCTCCCCCTGTGGAGGTATCGGACTCTCGTCAATACTCCCAAGCTCCCCCTGAAGAGAAGTCCGATCAACTGAGAAGAAGGGAAGACTCTCAAAAAAGGTAACATCTAGAGAAACAAACCGACGACGGGTAGAGGGATGGAAACACCGATATCCCTTCTGAGTGGACGAATAGCCAAGGAACACACATCGAACGGCTTTCGGATCTAACTTGTCCTTCCTGTGATGGGCGTGAACATAACAAACACAACCAAAGACCTTAGGTGGAATGGAGAACACAGGACAGGAAGGAAACAGGAGTGAAAGGGGAGACTTCGACCCCAAGACACGAGAAGGCATCCGATTTATCAAGTAGGATGCCGTCAACACAGCGTCAGCCCAATAACCCTTGGGTACCCGAGTACCAAGAAGAAGTGCCCTAGCAACCTCCAGGACATGGCGATGCTTTCGTTCAGCGGTCCCATTCTGTTGAGGTGTATCGGCACATGAAGTCTGATGAAGAATTCCATGCTCTTCAAAGTAGGAGGCAAGGCCACTGTACATGTATTCCCCCCCATTGTCAGTGCGTAGGACTTTTAGGGTGGTGCCCAATTGATTGCACACCATTTTATGGAAGGTCTGAAAGATAGTATGCACCTCATTTTTTGATTTCATAAGGTAGATCCAAGTGTAACGACTATAGTCATCCACAAAAACCACAAGATAGAAGTGGTGGGATTGGGTCCCCAAACATCAGAGTGCACAAGCTGTAAAGGAAACGTACTTTTTTTATTACTGGTCGGAAAAGACACCCGACATTGTTTTGCAAGTACACAAGTTTCACAGTTGAACTCAAAAAATGGAATAGACGCAAACTGAGGTAACAGACTCTTCATGACTGAAAGCGGTAAATGACCTAGCCTGTTATGCCATCGCATTAACAGGTCTTTATTAACGCTAGAACTACTGACATTGGCACTAGACTGATGTGCAACAGAATATAAAGTCGGCTGGCTATCGAGCAGGTACAATCCACCATCCTCATGACCACTGCCAATCATCCGCCTCGTCTCCAAGTCCTGAAAAACACAGTGAGTAGGAAAAAAGGTAATACTGCAGTTTAAGCTCTTAGTAAGATGGCTAACAAAAAGCAGGTTAGTGGTGAATTTAGGAACATGAAGTACAGAGGATAAAGACAAAGTAGGTGTGGCAGAGATAGTGCCCTTCCCTGAGATAGAGGAGAAGGTGCCATCGGCCACGCGGACCTTGTCCTTACCTGAGCAGATATTATAGGTGGAGAAAAGGGATGGCATACTAGTCATATGATCGGAGGCACCAGAGTCAATGATCCAGGAAGGACCAATGGGTGCCGTAGACACATGGTGGGCTGAATGGGATGTACCTGTCTGAGCAAAGGATGATGTAGGTGGAGAAGGGCCATCAAGCTGAGTAAGTAATTGTCGAAGCCTGTCAATGTCCATGCTAGAGAAGGTGTTGGACTGCCCAGAGGAAGGGGTCACATCAGAGGAATCTTGGCTGGTGGCATGAGCGGCTGAGGTTCCATGTTTGCTACTAGAGGGCTTCTTTGAGGAGCCTTGCTTACCCCCAGAGAACTGTGCAGGACGACCATGAAGACTCCAGCAGGTCTCCCGAGTGTGGCGACGCTTGCCACAGTGATCACATCTGAGTCGATCACGATCATCAAGATCCCCATCCTTCTTGGATGTGTGTTTGCTCAATTTCTGAGTGGCCAAGGCAGACTTCTCAGATAAAGGAACATCAGCATCTGTCTTAGAGCTCATGGCTCTCCTCCTGCTGTCCTCGCTCTGGATGTAGGAGTAGACCTGTGCAATGGTCGACGGCGGTGGATCTCTGCCCAAGATGTTGGCTCGAACCTGCTCATAGCTCTGGTTCAAGCCGCCAAGAAACTCGAATATGCGTCCGCGTACAATCATCTTTCGGAACTCCGTAGCATCCTTGGTACATGCAGGGGTGTAGGTCTGGTAGTGATCTACCTCTTCCCACTTGCTGCGTAACGCAGCGTAGTATGATCCCAAAGGAAGATCGCCTTGCTTCAGATGTGCTATCTCCTGCTGAAGTTCATACATCCTAGCAAAATTTCCATCTTGGGAGTAGGTCTGAGATGCCGTGTCCCATATATCCTTGGCAGTCGGGAGAAAGAGGAAGCCTGTGCTGATCGATGGATGCATGGAATGAAGCAGCCATGACATGACCATCGAGTTTTCCGCTTCCCACTTCTCAAACGTGGCATCGGAGGAATCAGGTGCAGTGATGCGTCCAGTGATATAGCCGGCTTTGCCTCGTCCGGTGATGTACATCTTGGCAGATTGAGACCATGCGAGGTAGTTGGTCCCGTCGAGTTTCACCGTAGTGATCTGTAGGCCCGGGCTGTGATCACCATGACTTCCCAGACTGGGTGGGGCAACAATGATCTTTGACTTGGCAGAAGATGACTCCTCAGATGTACTCATGGTAGTAGATAAGACTTTTCTGATAAGAAATCACCCAAACTGCTGCTGTGGAGGTGCAAATGGTTCCGATGACCTAAAAAGGTTCCTGGATAGGTGCGGTAGCACTAGGGAGAGGTTCCGGGCTCCTCTGAGACCTGCGGCTATGTCCAGAGGGTCTTCTCTGACCTTTTGGAAGGGGCGGTTAGGCTTGGTGGCTCTTTTCCAGCCTTCTGGAGTGGGCGGCTATGCCTGATAGCTCTTCTCCAGGCTTCTGGAGTGGGCGGCTAGGCCTGGGATAACTTATCCAACCTTTTGGAGTGGGTGGCTAGGGTTTCAGACTTTTCTAAAGCCTGCGGCTATCCATGGGAGATGATCTCCTTCTTTGGAAAGCACTTCGCATCGAATTTTGCAATCCCTAGGGTTCTTCAGACCTCTAGGATTCAGCCATGGTTACATAACCATGCTCTGATACCATGTTGTAATCTTGGATAGTAACCAGGATAAGAGATTAGGGTTAGAGATGGAAGAGAGGAGAGGTGAAGAGAATAGGGGAAATAGGAGAAATCGTGTAGAGCTTAGAATAGCCTACACGATTTCACCCAATATATATATTAAGTGAAGTTTTACAATATTACAAGGGCTCCCTGTAGAATATAAGATATTACAAGTAGGTCCCTGACAACACTTACCATGGAGATCATCCTCACCAAAAATCAGTAATTTTTAAAACTTCTAACCCTATCAAATATGGACCTAAATTTAGTGGTGAAAAATGGATGGTCCAAAATTTTTCAATTTGCAATCCACTTTTCACAAGGCTGCAAATGTTGGAATGGGCTGATTTTTTGTGTGGTTGATATCCTTGTTGAGAAGAATATCATCATAAAAATTAGCCGTTAACTCATGTGGGCCTCACGTCCATTAGTCATTCTATTAGTAAGAATAGCATGAGTCATTCTATCCCAGCCCATATATATATATATGTTCTCTTATTTTCTCCTCTTAGGAGTTAGATCCCCTCTCTTTGTACATATTTGGGGTTTTCCCTGCTTATATGATATATACACACATATCAAAAAAAAAGTGCTAACAATAACACTAACTCTGACTCGTTCGGCAAAAGTGTTGTACATAGTTGATCTCCATACATGGGGGATGACCTCCTCTAGATTTCTTTGAAATCCATGGTATTAAATTTTGACCTATTTCCACAAATACTGGAATATTTCCTTTTTTGTAGAAGATATTTCCATTGTACCTGCTGTCATATTTGATTTGTTGCTCTCATGGGTACGTGTTTACTGCATGTTTAATGGGTGCTTTCTCATTTTGAACACATTTTGGTGTTAGATTTTTATATTTGGTGACATAGCAAACCTAGAGGAAGAAGGTGGGTTTAGGGGAGTTGCTGTGATGATAACCATGAGTGGGTGTGGTTGCTCGAGGATTTTTATGGAAGAAGGGTTTTTGTGCTTGAGGAAGGTATTGTCCGAAGCTGTGTTAAAGCCTGATGGTGAGCGATATGATTGCGGAACAAAGGGAGAATGAGAGGGGAAGTTTATTGATAAGATACAATGCTTTATGGACCCCTCCTGGAAGTAGATTGCATTCTGGAAGGATATAGATGAATTGGTTAAAGATCCATGGAAAATGTTTTAACAAACCACTTTGGGAAGCCTTCCAATTTCAGATTGAAGAGCATAGCAGAAGGTCCCATTGAGCCAAGGTTGCTATATAGAAAGGCTTTGTCCCTGGAGAAGTTGGGGACTTCTATTGAATTAGCAGGTGTTGGAAGAATTAGAACGAAATATCACAAAGATAACGGGATCTTTGGAAAATGGGCTCGGACTATTGTATGTGATGTGCTATCAGAGAACATATAAATTCCTTTAAATGTTCTTGCTTATCACCATTTTTGGAAACAAAATCCCTTTCACCCTGTATCCTTTTGCTTTGGGTAGGGCAGTTTTCTTTGTGGAGTGTTATCTAGTTTTGTACCAAGGGCTCCATGAACACTGGGGGTGTTGTGATATTGCGGCCGATGGTGAATAAATGTTTGCAGGAAACCCTCAAGAGTAGCTGGCGGTTGATCTTTAGGGGATTACCTTTCATTTGTAGACGCATGTTGTTTTTGAAGCCCTAGCTGGTTTATCTTGTGGTTTGGAGGGAATAAACCTTAAGTCTTTCAGACCTTAATCTAATTTAGGGTGAAATATGGGGTTTAGCGTCTATACCTCATCTGATCATAATGGTGGATTGTAGTGTGGTGTTCACTGTTGTCATTGAAGAGAAGATGTACTCTGTCAATTGGAGAGGAGATATAGTTTGGTAGCTCGTCTAGAGGTTGATGGTGATGAAGGTTGATGGTGATGATGTGCAGGTTGGCTTTTGTTATTTAAGGTGCAATTGGATGATGGGGAGGCACGGGGACTGCAAGGAGGGGTTGTTCATCGTATAGTGGATGCTAAATGTCACGAAGGGTCAAAAGATAGGTTTTATCCAGGCTGTTCAATTTCGGAGGCAACGTGGCACAAGAATAACCAAATGTTTTATTTTTGCATTCGGATTTCAAAGCTTGATTTGTTGTTTACTAGAAAATGACCCGTGCCAACGACACTCCTTGACAAAGCATTTGCAAATAAATTCAGGTGCCGTTGGCACTCAAACCCACTTCTTAATTTCCCCTGCAATGGCAAAAAACCCAATGATCTACTCCTCAATCTTGCATATTAAACGACTTCTGAATTCTGTTAGGTCTGAAACACATGCGATAGAGGATTAAGTCAACCATTAAGTCTCAGCTTGGTCATTACTAACATGTTTTGCTATTTACTACTCATTCTGCAAATTACTAATCCCAATTGACCTGTCCGTTGGTCTCCAAGCGACCTTTGTACACACATCCAAATCCTCCTTCACCCAAAAGGCACTCAAATTTCAACAGACTGTATTCAAATTATTAGTGTGAAACGATGTTGTAATGACATGTTTTGCTATTTACTACTCATTCTGCAAATTACTAATCCCAGTTGACCTGTCCGGTGGTCTCCAAGCGACCTTTGTACACACATCCAAATCCTCCTTCACCCAAAAGGCACTCAAATTTCAACAGACTGTATTCAAATTATTAGTGTGCAACCTGTACAACATCGTTTCTCCTACAATTGCTACTTGGGTGTTCTTCTACCTTAATAACAAATCCTTTTGACCTTATTCTAAATTTCTAAGTAACCAAATCTAACCCAATTCCCTCTCTACTGCCTAGACGCAAATTTTCTCAATATCCGCCCGAAATGCAAGATCAAAGTCAAGATCCAAACAATCAAACATGATAAAGAACCAAACTTTGTCCGAACAAAGCCTAATTAAATAATCTAATCAATCCAAAACCGATATTCGAATCACTCCAAAAGTTGTGATTTTTTGATTTCTTCATCTAAAATCCTCAAGTTTAAATTCTTAAAAAATATAGGTAGAAACAAAGATCGAACACTGAATGCAACAAAGAGAGTCCTATGAAGATTAACAATCTGTATAAGTCTTACGCCTGCTACAGATTAACAATTTGTACAAGTCTTACGCCTGTTTTCGATAAACCCAACTCATAACATCTTGTGGATCACGAATGGGATATTAAAGGAAGTAAGGAAGGAAATCAAAACATTTAAAGGAAGTGATGAGTTGTTAATAGTATAACTATCGTTATTTTATAAAGTTATAAAAATAATTCAAATGGAAAGCAAATAACGGTCATTGTGACTTAATAAAGCTGTAAGTAACTTTATAAACGATGTTATAATTGAATTGGTAAATTTGGGCTAGGGTTAGGTTTAGGATCAAAGAGAGACGAGAGAAGGATGTCATGTGATTATGTCACATGACTCCACAAAGTACTACCCCTATTACATAAGAAATACGTAAAAAAATACGTATCTTATAACACTCCCCCTCAAGTTGGTGCATAGATATCTCTCATGCCCAACTTGCATAGACACTTGTGGAGTTGCCAATTGGGAACTCCCTTAGTGAAAACATCAGCAACTTGTTCATCAGTCTCCACAAACGGGGTACACACTTCCCCATAGACAATCTTCTCCCTAATGAAGTGGCAGTCTACCTCAATATGCTTGGCGCGATCGTGCTAAACGGGATTGTGAGTAATGTCGATAGCAGCCTTATTGTCACAGTACAAGTTCACAGGCCTTGAGATTGAGAAACCAAGTTCAGCAACCAACACCTTTAACCAGAGCATCTCACACAAGCCATGGGCCATTGCGCTGAATTCGGCCTCCACACTAGATCTGGCAACAACGGGTTGCTTCTTGCTCCTCTAGGTGACCAGATTGCCTCCAACAAATGTGCAATACCTTGAAGTAGACTGCTGGTCATCTTTGGCACCTGTCGAATCTGCATCGGTTTACTCCTTTATACACATTTGGCCATTCTTTTCGAGCAGAAGACCTCTGCCAGAAGCTCACCTGAGATACCTCAAGATCCCGTGTGTTGTCTCTAAATGAACATCTTTGGGTGAGTGCATATACGGACTGATAACACTCACTGCATAGGCAATGTCTGGTCTAGTTAGGGAGAGATAGATCAATCTCCCAACTACTCTCTAGAAGCTCCTTACATCATGTAGTAGCTTACCACTGGCATCAGCTAATTGGTGATTCTGCTCTATGGGAGTTTCCACCGGCTTGGCTCCCAACTTGCCCGAATCCTTTAACATGTCTAAGACATACTTCATTTGAGAGATGAAGATCCCCTAACTGGATCTTGCAACTTCGATACCTAGGAAGTATTTGAGAGGTCCTAGATCCTTAGTTTCAAACTCCCCAGCTAACTGACGCTTCAGCTTAGCCACTTCTTCTGCATCATTCCTTGTGAGAATGATGTTATCAACATAAACGATGAGTGTAGTGATGTTCTTCCCTTGATGCTGAAATTCTGTCCGTTCTCTTTATTCTAAATACCTAGAAAAGGGGGGGGGGCTGTTTGATTATGTATTAAAATTCTCTTTTAACCTAACACAATTTATTGGTCTGGTAAGGGTAAACTAAATCGCATGCAACACAATTAAACAATTGATTGATAACAAGGTGATTATCACAATCGACTTGGATCAAATATATTTCAGTGATATATTTTCTTTGTTGTTTGGATTGATCTAACAGTTATGTGGAAAATAAACAATCAACACACAATAACACATGCGAGTTTTTATGTGGAAACCTTAGCCAAGGAAAACCACGGGACTACGTCCAGACGAAAAGTATCACTAACTGAGAAGTTTCGAGTTACAGAAGTTACCTACGCAACACTATTGCAAATACAACTTCCAACCTTAGCCAAGGACTACTGCCGATGCGTCCACGTCCTCTGGCTCTACGCTACGAGTTACAGCGTCCTCCCAATCCCGAAGCCTTTGTCGCTTGTTCAATTTGGTATACCCCAAACCTACCGTCGATTAGTACACCTTGATCTTAATTTTCACTCAACGGTCTCTACCGAAGGCGAATGATTCAGTACACCTTGAACCCCAAAGTTGTTCAAATAGTGTTGAGACGCACTTGTACTCTTTGGCTTACTAGGTTAAGGTTTTAAAAGGAAAACCTAAGCAGAGGGAAGATCAAGGTCTAAGCTTTGATCGCAAGGAAGAGAAAAGCTCACAAGAATGATAGTGAAGGCTAGGGCCTTTTCTCTTCAAACGAGGACAACTCTTAAATTAGAAAGCTATTTATTTTCTCTCTTGTTGTATGTATAATACAGCTTAAGCGGGCTTTATTTATAAGAGTTTGGAAGCCCAAGGTCGTGCAAGTGATGGGAAAGTGGGAGCATAAAAACTGGGTATGAAATTAAACTATTTCTGAGAATTCCAATCGATTGTATACTAGGTCCAACCGATCGGACTCCAGTCCAATCAATTGTACTCTCGGTCCAATCGATTGTACTGCACGGATGATTTTCTGTTTGTAACTGCAATTGATTCTACACAGGGTCCAATCGATTGTTCACTTTGGAAGTTCTGTCCCGGATGGTCCAATCGATTGTGGAGTAAACTCCAATCGATTGTACATTGGGAGTGTTCTGTCCTGTAGAGTCCAATCGATTGTACACAGGTCCAATCGCTCGGAATTCCCTTTAGTCAATTTTTGACTTCTTTGCATTGTTTTGACTTGGGTTTGTCCTGTGACAAGGTTCAACCATTTATGATTTAATCTTTAAGATCCTATTCGTATAGTCACTAAGTCACTTACCTTCCTATACGAGCGTACACGTTCTTCAACGGACAAGTAGCAGTTACTCAGATGACTCAAGTCGTCAACCGTCTAATTCTTGCGATCTTCGTCTTCTAGTCTTTATGTAGTCAGCGAAGTATGTGTACCGCGACATTTTCAAAGCTACACTGGTGCTCGTAGGAACGGTTACAATAATGTTTTCGTGTCAAATGGAATACTTGCCAAACTAGAATATGTAAATATTCATTACAATCTCCCCCTTTGGCATTTCCGTGACAAAAATATTAATCATATAAAGAGTAAACAAAATAAAGAATACAATCCCAACATTTTTCATGATACACTCACTATCTAACAGTCACTTGGTGATAACAGGTACTAAATATTAACTTTGATCTGTTTCCTGCACATTCACCAACAATACATTTCATGTAATATCATCGGCAGTGAATAGATAAAGTATCACGCCCCCAAATCAGATATCTGGCCATGTCGATCTTTCTCGTATCTTAAGGGGCGATCTAATCATACAAACGCGCATTTAAACAAAACTAGTATCACGATGCAGTGGAAATACACCGGATAATTTTTCATTTTCTTTAAACAATCCATAAGATGAAACGCACTTCATTGACATATTAATAATATTAGAGGATCTCTCACCTCAATCGCAACCGTAATATGCTCATCCAAAAGAAAACATTGTATATATATATATTTTTTTGATAAGTGTAAAGATTTTATTGAAGAAGAAACGAAGCAGAACAAAAGGCCTTAAAGGTCGAGGTGACCTACTAAAGGTGAGAAGCCGCTCTACAAGAGCAAAAAGCAAAATAGAAAGGAAAAGACGCTAGGGATGGCTCCCAACTATTGGGCATTCCTACTACAAATCAGATCCCATCGGAACACAAAATCCTCAAAGAACAGCCCCCTACATTCGTGGAAAACTTTGGACCATAGGAACAATAAGCCCTTTATATTAAAAATGATGTTTTCCTCCGATGTCTCCCTGCCTTCGAACACCCTGAGGTTACGTTCCTTCCACAGACCCCAACAAATGGCGAAAGGGAGCAAGCGCCATAAGATATGACCTCTAGTGGAGAAAGAGGAAGTAAACCAGCTAGAAATCAGATGCCACAAGGAAGAAGGGAACACCCAGATGATGCCAAACTCGAAAAGAAAAGTAGTCCAGGTTGCCCTAGCCACCGAACAATGGATGAATAAGTGGTTAACAGATTCCCCATTGTATTTGCACATGGAGCAATAATCCACAATAATGATCTTCCGAGCTCTCAAGTGGTCCACCGTAAAAATTTTATCCAAAGTAGCCACCCACAAGAAAAAAGCAATCTTAGAGGGTAACTTGGACCCCCAAATAAGAGAAGTAGGAAACCGAATCTCAAGATGAGGAAGTAATGAGCTGTAAAAGGATGTGACCGAGAATCTTCCGTCTTTCGAATGACCCCATGACGTTTATCTGGCCCAGATAGGGAAAGCTGATGATTCTGAAGGTGAGAAATCAAACGGGAAACTGCATCTATCTCCCAATCGTTTAGACATCTTCTGAATCCAAAATTCCAAGCCAAGTGCTCACCTCCTCCTACAGCAAATTGAGAGACAGTATGCTCCTTTTTAACTGAGATGGTGTAGAGCTCCGGGAAGTCTACCTTGAGGGGGCTTTCCCCACACCATCGGTCCTCCCAAAATCGAATTTTGTCCCCACTTCCCACCTTATAAGAAATCCATGTGATGAATTTCTTGAATGTCTTCATGATCCCCTTCCATACACTGCATCTGTATGGAGAGAGAACACTACGCCCATCCCAGTTAAACTCCGTCACCCCATATTTGCTGGCCATCGCTCTTCTCCATAAGCTGGCTAGTTCCTCCCCAAACCTCCACAGCCATTTACCTAGAAGGGCAGCTTTCATATTGGACAATCTCCTTATCCCGAGACCTCCCTCCTTCTTAGGCCGCCAGACAGAGTTCCAATTAACCAAATGAAGCTTACTCGTCCCATCTCGATCATGCCACAAAATTTCTCATAATTTTCTCAAGAGCCTTCGCCACACTTCTAGGGATGGTAAACAACGACATGATGTAAAGGGGCAGATTGGATAAGCAATGCTTTAGAAGAACTAGCTTGCCTCCTTTTGAAAGGTACTTAGATTTCCAAAGAGTAAGTTTACCATATTTATGCAACTCTATAAATATGCCCTTAATCTCCTTGCAGTATGCATCAGGGTTTGGCCATCCGACCCAAATACATGTTACTAAACGGTTAAAAGACCTACTTATCGCATGTATCCTTCTACAAGATAGAAGAATTAAACAAAATATAACATCGTCTCTAGTATATGTCTATCAACAGAAATACTGGAAGCATCAGACAAACTTCCACTTATCCCTTCCTGAAAACAAAACATTTTAAAACGATGAGCTAGGGCCCAATAAATACATTCCTCATGTGGAAAACCACTTAAATCAACAACTTTTGTTTATTTTAAAACAAATACGATTTGCAAATGAGTTTCACATGTAATTCGATAAAACTCAATTCTTTATCAATTACTTGCGTATAACTCCGAATACAAGGATGACCTCTCACATAACAGTTAACATTTCTCTTATCAGAATACCCGTGACTATGTCTATACAGTCAAACTATTGATTCTGATGTATTTGGTACCAACATTCCATCGGTTCTAATGTACGATGTCAACACTTTTAGCCTACAAGTAAACTCCCCAATGTGCACACTAATTGTTAGGTATAAATACCTGAGGGGTCTCATGAATGAGACAAAGCATCTCCTTTAAAGGACTGAAACCCCAAGGGGTCTTAAAGAAGTAAGACAATGCCTGATACTTTAGGGGACTAGAACCCCAAGGGGTCTTAAAGTAATGAGACAATGCCTAATTATAACTAATTTGATAATCTACATTCTTAATCACGTGCTTGTCCATATCCTTAATCGTATTTATATGCATAAAACATTAATGTTTGTAGAAACATCTTTATATGCATAACATTCATATTCTAGCATTTTTGAAATTAAAAATAAGAACATTTAAGTCCTGTTAATATTCTAGGAAGTAAATACACATAAAACGGGTGAAAAACGCAGATATCTCTTTTTAAATGAATTTGAGCATGAATTCATCTAACTAAACAAGATTGCACATGATCTCATCTATCATAATTTTATGCTTTTAAGATTATAAGAAATTATTAATGCATTTACACATTTCATGTGGAAAATACAACAATAGGGATTTTTTTTCCTTGCTAAAATTCACAGATAACAAGAATAAAATTTTTAGACATTTTTCCCAAAAATAATAGAATTTTCTACAATTTTGCTACAATTTTCTATGAATTTTCTACTATTTCTAAAATAAAATAACATTTATAAATAAATAAATAATAATCAATTAAATAAATAATAATAATAATAATTAATTAAATAAATAAATGCATAAAATAAATAACTATGTACTTACCCTTAAATACGCTAGAATCCCAAATTCCTGAATTTCGTACGCACGAATCTCGAGGTAGTGCATATCTCGAGGTAGTAGGTCCCACAAAAAACTTTTCAAAGGACCTGAATATTTTCAGGAATTCCTAGGAATTTTCTAGAATTTCTTATAGTTAAAGGATTTTTTTTTACAATTATTCTCACCTCAGGGTTAAAATGCAAATATCCAAACTAATGTATTTTTCTCAAGGCATCGCCTTGTATTTATAGAGGTTCAGAACTCAAATTTTCACTCCTTTCCAATGTGGGACTAAAATTTTGAACATTTCTTTTTATTTTTTTAAATGTTTTTTGATATGTATCCGAAGTATTTTAATTTAAAATGTTGCCCATATGTAAGTACAATAACTTTTGACTCGCAAGTCCGATTTGAACAAACTTGATATCGATAGAAAGCTATTATTGAGACATTTAAAATGACATACATATTAAGTATGTTGTCATATCAGAACATAAAGGTTTATACTTTGGTACAAAATAAAAATAAAACCAGTAGAGTATAATGGTACCAACCATGAGTTTATTTGAGTACAATAATCCCAAAACAAAAAATACAAATAACTCAAAAACTCTCAAGGAGATAGTAGATAAACTAGCTATCAGAAGGTCTGACATCATCATGAGGATCTGGCTCTGGAAACGGAGGTCTCGGACCAAATCCCATCTATGCAAACTGGAACTCCATGAAGCTCTGCATGCAGGCCAGCGTGCCGGTTATCTGATCGAAACCAGTATTCTGACAGTCCTCGATGCATTGGAGGTGCTGTGAAGTCCTCTCCTCATAAGCTCCAAGTCGCTGATCAAAACCATCCATGCGATGATCGAGAGACTCTAGAGTAACAGGCTGTCTCATCTCTGCATCCGCATGTTGATCTCCAAAATACTGAGCTGGAGGAACTCTGTCGTCGGCCAGAAGATCATCAATGCTATCATCGCTCTTAGGCTCTTGTTGTCTCCCTAGGACTCTCCTGACCTGGGACAAGTTCTTACGTATGGTAGACCGACCAATGGGTCCCATAGGTCTAGCAATAGGCACGGAATCAGGGATAGGGACATCAAGATGAAGAATGATCACACTCACAAGTAAAGGATATGAAAGACACGAATGGTTACCGGCATGAGCAATGACCGAAAATATGAATCTGGGAAGGTCAATGGGAAGATTAAAAGTATCAATGCAAGAAGAAGTGACAGGTATAGAGAGGGAGGAAGGATTACCTTAATCCGAGGATGGTACCACTGGTACTGGATCAGCTGTGGCTTTCTCCCTTCTGCTATAGACTTTGAGGTTCTTCTGTGTGCTAGGAGCACTATCAGTCGCAGTATCAAGTAGAGTAGTCTGAGGCCTCTCCAATTCTAGAGAGGGAGATAGGAGTATAGTAGGAAGATGAACATTTCACCTCTCTTCACTACTACTCTCCTCCCTGAAGAGAGGCGGAGGAGAAAAAGATAGTTCTTCATGAAAGGTGACATCCATAGACACAAACTTCTTCCCTGTGGAAGGATGATAACACTTGTACCCTTTATGGGTACACATTTAAGCGCTTTGGGATCCAGTTTGCTACGATGGGGACTCAGGATGTGTATATAGCATACACACCCAAAGATACGAGGAGGAACCGCAAATAAAGAAGTAGTAGGAGCAAAGACATGTAGAGGAGACTAGAAATTGAGGACACAAGATGGCATTCTGTTAGTCAAATAGGCAGCAGTCAACATAGCATCAGACCAATAGGATTTGGGGACATTGGAGCCGATCAAAAGGAATCGAGCTTGTTGGATTTGTTGAATTGTCGGCCCCATGTGGGGGTGCACTTAGTGGGCTACATCCTACTACCCTACGTGGGGAGGTTATTTCCTTGTGTTCGGGGGTTAAGTGTGGGTCCACCCACTTAACTCACGGATTTTGTTTCCTTAGTTTGCGGGTTACGTGGGTCCCCCACTTAACCCACCTCTATTAATATTGTATTTGTACAAGGGGACTTCCCTATATATATATATATATCATTTTGAGAGGAGATTGAACAACTAAGTTCAATCACTCCATTCTCTCCAAAACCCTTCTCTTCTTCTTATCTTCCTAATTTCTCATCTCTCTCTCTCAATCTTACACTTGTAGTGACAATCTATTTTACAACAGCGCTACCTCAGTCATATGACACATTTTTCTTTCAGCCACACTATTTTGTTGATGATGTTGCTACATGAATTTTGGTGACAAATCGTATGGTCTAAAAAATACTGCTGTAGACCTCCTCCATACATATATTCTCCACTCTGGTCAGAATGAAGAACCTTGATGGAGATACCATACTGGGTTTGGATCATCTTATGAAAACCTTTAAAGATGGAATGAACTTGATATTTTGTTTTCATAAGATACACCCATGTGTACCTAGTATGGTCATAAACAAAAGTAACAAAATAGCGGAAGCCAAAGATAGAAATAACACGGGCATGACCCCACACATCAGAATGCTTAAGATCAAAGGAAACAGTAGTTCGATTACCTCTGGCAGGATAAGTAAATCGACGGTGTTTTGATAGCTCACGTCTCACAATGCAAGTCAGATAATAAAATTGAAACAAATAAAGTTGGAAATAATTCTTTGAGATGTTGAAAAAAGACATGTCCCAGACGGGCATGCCAACATAAAACACAGTCTATCCTACTCCTAATACTACTAGGAGATGATTGCAGTATTGTGGGCTTAGAAGATCATCCATCCAGAAGGTACAAGCCGTCAGCCTCACGTCCAGTGCCAATCGTCCTCCTCGTCTCTAGGTCCTGAAAGACACAGTGGGTGAGAAGAGAATTATGAGGGCCTATTCTGCTGAAGCTGTTGAGGCTGAGAAGTAGATGCAAAGTCAGACCGATCAGGAGTGGGTGAAGATGTAGCAAGCGTTGATCGCTCGTGTATTTAGATAGAAGAAGAGGCCAATTCGGAGGAGATAGAAGAAGAAGAATATATTGAGGCTAACACATCTGATGATGATGGGATGAAGCTAATGATTATATTTTAAATGATGACGATGTTGACTAGAACTAATTGTGGGCTATTTGATATTTTGAACATTTGCTATCTTTTATGTTTTATAGCTTTTTGATTACTTATTTTGTATTTAGATAATAACAATGTTAACTAGAATTGCTTTTGGGTTACTTGAGATTTTCGACATTTGCTATTTTTTATGTTTTATGGCATAATGATTACTTATTTTGTTATTTTATAGTGTTATTTTTTTATATTTCTTATATTTATTATAATTTTTAATATTGCGCCTCACTTCAATTAGGCTTGTGCCTCGCCTTGCGCCTTGCGCCTCAGGCGCTAGAGGTCCTAGCGCCTTAAGTGCGCCTTGCGCCTTTAACTACCTTGATCCTAGGGCCATTAGATAATATTTAAGGAGGTCTGGGATCGATTTGGGGAAGTTTAGGACCCAACCGATAGTCCAAAAGGCCTATCAACGTTACCGACGGTAACTTGAGGATGTAAAAATCCTCCCACAACCTTCAATATGTGATGGATCATCCCAAATGAGGTTTCCTCATGTTGGTTAGATTGGGGGGATCAAAAGCAAGCGACAGACTCCAACAAAAGGTCTGTTAAGAACCCGAAAATTGAGATGGTTCAAAAACACGATTTTTTGCAATATTCGAGAATAATGAGCAAAACAACCACCAGATGACCTCAAAAAGTCCCAAAAAATCACCAATAAACTCTAAAAATCGAGATATATCAAAATCTAGAGTTTGAGCCGACGAGGGGTACCCTGTCCACGGTTGACGTCAATAGCTGTACGGCCTTGATGACGTCATCAACTCCCTTGTTGATCTCTGGTAGAACTCCCTTCAGAAACTCCCTTAGATGGCTCTGATACCAAGTTGAATTGGTAAATTAGGGTTAGGGTTAGGTTTAGGATTAGGATCAAAGAGAGAAGAGAGAGAACAGAGAAAAAAGAGAGAAGGATGTCATATGATTAGGTCACATGACTCCACAATATAATATATATGGAGAACTTTACAAAAGACAAATATACCCCTCAAGAGGAGTATTTACAATACTAGCCCTATTACATAAGACATACGTAGAAAAATACATATCTGATAATAGTTATCTACTGTTATTTTCAGTTTGAACATAGCAAATGCTATAAGGGCATTTACCATTACATTATTGTAATGCCTGCCCACCATCAAGACATTATTACAGCCCCATTTAAACCTTCGTCTAAAGGGCTGCAATTGAAGACTATCCTTGTGGATTGGAGCTAGAAGTGTCATATTCGCTTAATAGTCTTGGATGATATTTATAGGAGCAAAAAGTTAAAATGTAATTAAAATTTACCGTCAAGACCTTATTACAGCTCCATTTAAACCTTCGTCTAAGGGCTGCAATTGAAGACTACCCTTGTGGATTGGAGCTAGAAATGTCACATTCGTTTAATAGTCTTGGATGATATTTATAGGAGCAAAAAGTTAAAATGTAATTAAAATTTCATTTATGGATGACTCCATGGAGGTAGCAAACTCTTTCTTTCGAGAAATTGCATCTCTACTGGTCTATTTTCAGATTTATATCGTTTTTTTTTTTGCTTTATGCTTAAGAACAAACCAAAGGAAAAATGAGGACTTCCCTTCTAACCAACTTACACTCGCTGCAACAAAAAAAAAGGTGAAAATTGGGAAGCCCCTCCTGGTGAGAAAACAAATCTGCCCTTCTTAAATGCAACATTGACCATTGTTCTGTTCGATAATGTTGATTTTAATTAGAACAAATTACTCTTTTCACTTCCACTACTAAAAGAATCTTCACAAATTACTGCTACTCACAATTTGAAGTTTGATTGTATTTCCGTCTAGCTCCACCGTCCTAATTTTCTGGAAAAAAAATTGAAATTTTGTATAAATATAAATAAAATGAACGGATGATAAATAAAAATTAAAGAAGAAAACAAATGTAAGTAAAAACGAAGAGAGAAACCCACGAAATTGATTCCGATCGTACTGATCTGTCATCATAGGAATCATCATGAACAAAAAGCGATTTTTGGTTAAGACAAATATTAAACCCCAACTTACAAAAAATCTGAGAAGAAGACATGATTTCCCAACAGCAGTCTCCGATTAATAGAAGCTTGAACAGATAATCATTGTTTAAAGAAAACAAATTCTGAAAATTGAATCCAGCCACTCCAAGCCTCCGGAAACCCTCAAATCCGACAGACATAAACCAACAAATTGGTTTTACCAAAAGGCCAAACCGATGGTTTAGGGTTTCACGCGTTGGAGGTTGAAATGTAGGTTGGATGAAAAACCACCAAAATGGCGGTTGAAATGTGGGGTTGGAGGATCTTAGAAGTTAGGTGAGGGAAAGCAGAAGAATACCTTAGTTCTTTGTTTTCTCAGCCGCTACTTAAGTGACGACAACACAGCCGTCCTCACTTGTTATGCGGGGTTGAGATCTTAACCATTGCTTGTAACATGGTTGATCTCAGCCGCTACTTAAGTGAGGACAACCCGCTACTTAAGTGACGACAACACAGCCGTCCTCACGTGTTATGCGGGGTTGAGATCTTAACCATTGCTTGTAACATGATTGATCTCAGCCGCTACTTAAGTGAGGACAACACAGCCGTCCTCACTTGTTATATAGATTGCAAAACTACTCAACTGGTAATGGAGTGATCTCAGCCACTACTTAAGTGAGGACAACACAGCCGTCCTCACTTTTTATATAGATTGCAAAACTACTCGACTGGTATAGACTTTTATTCTCTCTATCTGGCTCCTCGATGGGATACTGTAAATGTTTTCAACTCTTGGTCAAGTGGGGGGCATAGTTCTAGGGGCAAGATACTTTGGAGGATTCTTCTTTGGGCAATCTGCTTGGGTATATGGAAGTAGTGTAATGTTTGCATCTTTGAAGACTAGAGTCGGGAAGTGCCAAAGATTTGCATATATATATATATATATATATATATATTGGTAATGTGATCTTGGCGTGGGCTTCCTTCTTGAAGGAGTTTCATGGCCTCAAATGGACTGTGTTGATAATTGGGATCTTATTCTTTTCGAAGAAGCTGATCCCCGGACCTTTTTTGTATTCTTTTGCTATACTCTTGTATTTTTAGCGAATGCTTTTCCCTACATTTATACATTTTCATGTGCTTTAACACAATCTTATCTGTTACTGATTAAAAAAAAATATTATTATGAAGTTGAGCGTTAAGTCATTTTCCTGTTAGAACTTATAAAAAAAGTCATTTTCCTGTTATGAATTGAAAACTTTCAGACGAAACTAGACTTCCTTCGCTTTGAGAGATTCTGAAAAATTTCCTTCAGGTTTTCTCCAAAAGAAAAATGAGGATGCGAATTCCCCCATTTCATTGTGGCTTGCATACATGTGTACTACTATCAGTTGTGAAGGTTACAGTTACACTGGTACTTATAGGTCAGTGTCAGCGAATAAGACCACCTGCTTGGATCTTTTGCCATTTTGTACCCTTTCTCTGCATTCTGATGCTGTGTTCGTAATTCTCTACCTGCCCGAGATCTCAAATTCTCAGTCTTCTAAAAAAACTTGGGTTCTAGTGGTACTGCCAGATGTTTTTAATTTGTTTCTTTTTCTTCCAATGGTCCAATTTAAGGGCCTGTTTGGTAAAGCACCGCGGCGGGAAAATAAAATATTTGCGTGCGCTAATATTCGCCCGGGTGCATTTGGCAGCCACTTGCCCTCGGCGAACATTTAGCCGGCCCACATATTTGCCCTCCGCGGTGGGAAAACATTTGATCACCTCCCCCCGTGTAAATATTTTCACTCCAATTATGCTTGGTGAGAAAATTTTATTTTCTTGCCGGAAAATCACTATTTTCAATAAAAATTATTTTTTTAATATATAAAAAAGATAAAAATGAATTTTTTTTATCCTTTGACATAATATGTGGTTCCCGCACTCGCCCAACCTATTTTTGACTTACTTTGATACGTGGGACCCACTCAAATTGAAAGAAAATGAAGTAAGCTGAAGTGAGCTAGCTCATACACATACCAAACATTGTTAAATATTGATATGAGCAAATATTTAGCCAAGATAATATTCGCCTGGCTAAATATTCGCCATCGGAACTCTTTTTCTCACGCACCAAACAGACCCTAAATTAAAGGAGACATTTTTCATCTCATATTTTCTTCTGATTGTCCAACTCATGTAGTATATTGTATTTTCGATACATCTTTTGTGCTTGCTTTTTTCCTGGTAATATGTTCTTGTTTCTTCAAAGTCGGCTAAAAATGAAGATTGTTGTGGTGTAATATTTGCAGGTGCTCTTGATAAAGGTGGTGTTGGAGCACTGGAACTTGTTGCCATGGACATGAAGGCAAGGTTAGAAGGTTTAGAATTTTTGTGTAGAATGATTTACGTACTAAAGATATCTAATTACTTCGCTCTTTTCACCTTTCAGGGGTATGTATGTATGACTTTGCTCTTTTCACCTTTCAGGGGCATGTATGTATGTCGTACACTCAGTTACAAAGGGTCCGAGTTTGAAGTTATTGAAGCTCCATTAGAAGCAGAAATGATGGTATAGGGCACTTTCCCTTGTTTCTGTTTGAGATATACTAGTAGAGAATAGAGATCAGTACCCTACTTCCAATCAATTGTTTTCATGGTTTATTGTTGAATTTGCTGCCTGTTGTTGTACACTATTAGAATTATTACTGGTCTCCAATTTTACTTGGACTATTTATATCCTTTTCTGCATATTTAATAACTGAAACCATTTTTATTTAGCATGAAAATACCTTGAGGGCATTAATGCTAGAGACTGGTCCTTGGGAACATTGTGAACATATAGTTAACGAAATTTTCTTGTTTCTCTATTTCAACTCTCTACTAGAGATATTGAACTGTTGATTTTTTTATTATTTCGGGTTCAAGCTTGAAGTAGATAGATCAAGCATTAAAGCATCAGATCTACTGAATTATGATGCAATTTTTACTTTTATAAGTTACTGACCTATGATGCATTTACACTAGATCTACACGTTTATATGATTTGTTTGGTAAAAATCAAGAAAAAATGGAAAATATCTTCACTTTCTTGTTTCCCTCTTTAATCTCTATGAAACATATGATTTAATTATATGTTGTATTCATGTGTCCAATCTGCACTGTTGGAGTAGGTTTTTTTATAAATAAAAAAAATTGTTAATCTTAATTAGAAACTAATATTTGTTCTAGAAAAAAATTACATTTTCACACTAAAACGACATATACAATTTCAGACAGATGGAGTAGGCAGTTCCAAGTTATAATTGATTTATCCATGTGTTTATTTATTTGCAATTATTCCCCTAGATTATATCACTCTTGATATGTATAACATTGTAAGCCTCTTTGGTCTATGGTTCTATTGATTCATTCATCTCATGCTAAGTACATGATACATGAGATGCAGCTGGATCACACTAAAAGACCTTTGTACTTTTATATTCTTGGAACTGGGTCTAACAATCGAGCCAAGCACATTGAGGTGGACTGCCACTTCATTAGGGGGAAGCTTGTATCTGGGGAAGTGTGTACCCCGTTTGTGAAGACTGATGAACAAGTTGCTGATGTCTTCACTAAGGGAGTTCCCAGTTGGCAACTCCACAAGTGCCTATGCAAGTTGGGCATGAGAAATATTTGTGCACCAACTTGAAAGGGGATGTTATCATATACGTATTTCTATGTATTAGGGATAGTCCTGTAAATACTCATCTTGAGGGGTATATTTGTCTTTTGTAAGGTTCTCCATATATAATATATTTTGGGGGAGTCATGTGACCTAGTCACATGGCATCCTTCCCTTCTCTTTTCTCTCTCTTCTCTCTTCATCTTAAACCTAACCCTAACCATAAATCATTGATTCAATTATGAGTGCCTTGGACAAAAACAGAACATGGGAGCTAGTTGACTTGCCAAGAGGAAAAAAGTTGTTGGTTGTAGATGGGTGTTCACTGTAAAGTACAAGGCAGATGGGTCAGTTGAGAAGTACAAGGCAAGATTGGTAGCCAATGGGGTATACTCAGACCTATGTGATTGACTATGTGGAGACCTTTGCACCTGTGGCAAAGATGAAGTCCATCAGGGTGTTGTTGTCCTTTGCAGCAAACCAAGGATGGTCTTTGCATCGGCTGGATGTAACTAATGCGTTCCTCCATGGAGACTTGCAAGAAGTGTACATGGGGCCTCCTGCTTTCATCCCACCAGGGGAAAGTAGCAAAGTGTGTAGACTAAGAAAGACTCTGTATGGGCTTAAGCAATCTCCAAGGGCATGGTTTGAGAGATTCACCTTAGCAGTGAAGAAGTTGGGCTATGCTTAGAGTCAAGCCCATCACACCCTGTTTGGGAAGCACCTGGGGAAGAACACTACTGCTCTTATTTTCTATGTTGATGACATCATTCTGATAGGGAATGATGTTGACGAGTCATCTAGTAGGGGAGTTTGAAACTAAAGATCTAGGATCTCTCAAGTACTTTCTGGGTATGGAGCTTACAAGATCTAGCCAAGGGATCTTCATCTCACAAATGAAGTATGTCCTACGTCTGTTGAAGGATTCTGGCAAGCTGGGAGCCAAATAGTGGAGACTCTATAGAGCAGAACCACAAGTTGGCTGATTCGAGTAGTGAGCTTCTACAAGATCTGGGGGATTTTCAGAGGCTAGTTGGGAAATTGATCTATCTCTCCCTAACTCGATCCGACATTGCCTCTGCAATTAGCGTTATCAGCCAGTACATGCACTCACCCAGGGAGATTCACTTAGAGGCTACACAAGATTCTAAGGTACCTCAAGTTTGCTCCTGGCAGAAGCCTTCTCTACAAGAAGAATGGCCATATGAGAGTCGAGTAATACACTGATGCAGACTGGGCATGTGCCAAGGATGACAGGAGATCTACCTTAGGCTATTTGACCTTTGTTGGGGGTAATCTGGTTACTTGGAGGAGCAAGAAGCAACTTGTAGTTGCCAGATCCAGTGCAGAGGCAAAGTTTAGGGCAATGGCCCATGGCTCGTGTGAGATGTTCTGGTTGAAGATGTTGGATTCTGAACTAGTCTTCCTTGTCTCGAGGTTTGAGGTTGTACTATGACAACAAAGCCGCCATCAACATAGCTCACAATCCAGTTCAGCATGATCGGGCCAAGCATATTGAAGTGGATCTTCATCAGGGAAAGATTGTCTCTGGGGAAGTATGTACTCCTTTTGTGAAGACAAATGAGCAAGTTGCTGATGTCTTCACTAAGAGAGTTCCCTAGTTCGCAACTTCACAAGTGTCTAAGCAACTTGGGCATGAGAGATATCTATGCACCAACTTGAGGGGGAGTGTTATCATATACGTATTTTAGACATATATCTATGTAAAGGGTAGTTTTGTAATACTTGTCTTTGTAATGTTCTCTCCATATAAATAAGAATTATGGAGTCATGTGACCTAAGCACATGACATCCTATTTCCTCTCATAGTCAGAAAAATCTCCGAATTTTTCAAAAAATCATAAAAAATTGATTTTTAATTCACGAATTAGTCGCCGAATTTGCTCATTAATTGGCTAAGACCCATTTTTTCCTTTTTTGATTTCGATTTTGTCGATTTTTGAATTTGATTATGAATGATGAATCATGCTTATGAGTTATGACTTATTATTATGGAGTTATAGATGTGTTTTTCATTATATAAACGTGTTTTGTTAAAAACAACATTTCTAACTTGAAATATGCCATGATATGTTTTTTATAATTTTGTCGATTTTTCCCGATTTTTACCGAATTTATCCAAATTTTTCCGACTTGAACCCTTACCGATTTATTGCCGAATCCCAACTTTGTGCTATGTTTCCTCTAACTCTCTCTCTTCTCTCTTCTACTCTTCTTCTTCATTGAAACCGTAAATCTAACCCTAATCCATTTTAACTGGTGTCATCTCCCGCAACTATAATGTGCCATCCAAACATTAAATTCAACATATAAACATGCGAGGCATCAACAATCAGGGTTTGCATCTTGAAAGCAGGCCAAAAAAACCCAAAACATAGGGCTTGCGGTAACTAGAGAGGGTTTTTTGATCCTGAAACCTCAAATCTCCACAGATTCCTGCGGGACTTGTTTCTATGCGTCTGAAATTATGTAGGGAACCAAAACCATGCAACAAATCCGGCCAATAAACCCCTTACGGATTTGAAAAACGAAGAAAACCGAATAACAATTTCACACATTTTTTGGAGACAAATGAGTAGAAGTCCATCAAGATCACACCGAAAAAATTCTCAAAAATCACCAAAAACTCCCAAAAAATTCTCCTTCTTCTTCAGGTGGAACCCTTCTCAGCCGACCCTGAGATCCGTGTCCGTACGACTGCTGATGTTAGCATTATGCCCCAATGACATCAGCACACCTGTGTACGATCTCTGATGAGTTCTCTTGTGTCTCCAAGCTCTGATACCAAGTAGAAAGTGAGAAATGGATGTTTCTAGGGTTAGGGTTTGTGAGAGAAGAGGGAAGAAATAATATTCAAAAGAGAAGAGGGAAGAAAGAGAGAGAGAGAGAAGAGAGAGAAGAGAGAGAGGAGAGAAAAGTAGAGCATGTTTGTCCCATGACTCCAATTTTCTTATTTATATGAGTAACCATTTACATGGACAAGTATACCCTCACAACATAAAGGGTATCTTCATTACTACCCTGACAACTTTCAACACATATCCCATACGAATTGGAGGGAGCCACCTACACCACAACATTTCTTTTCTTTTCGGAATCCATAGTAACATCCAAGTTCAGCAGTATGTTTCTTGTTCGGGTGTATCCTCAAAACATATATCTCTTGGAAATGACTTGGAGGAAACATCTAAAATAATTTTGTGACAGATCTGTTGCATGGTGCAGAATTTATCTTGGAAAATTCGTCTGTTACATGTGTCCCATATGTGATAAACTGTTGCGCAGAAAATTTGCCTGAAATGATTTTGTTTGCTTTAAATTTTAATCATCATTCTATCTCTTGAAGCCACGATAGGAAAGAACACCGGTTGATTTTGAATCTAGTCAAAACTATAGACTAGAATTGTAAAATTTTGAAGATGGGTTTTGAACCAAGTCTGTGGTATCAACACTCACAAATTTTTCCAACTTAGCAAGCTGGCACCTATCAAATTTTAGGTGTTGCCACCGGGTAAGCATGTTTTTAATGAGATCAGTAACTCAAAGGTGAAGGCGGGTTTTGTACCCAGGTCTATAGTATCAACACTCACAAACTTTGCCAACTTAGCAAGCTGCCAACTTCCAAATTTTTTTTCTTCCTTATTACATCATAACTTGTCTACCTTGCTCATGTTTCGGATTTTTCATGACGAAACATGTGCATTTTTTACTTTTTATTAGCAATTTCCTTCACTTGTTTTATGAAATTGGTATAAATTGATTAAATTTAATGCATAGGGGTTATAATCTTGTTTAGTGTTTGATAATTCTTTCCCTAATTATCCTTTGTTTTCTTTATTAATAATAATTTTATTATTTTCATAAATAATTCATTTATGAGTCAGCTAAGAACACGAGTCGACCTTGGTTTACCCAATGATAAAACTGGATGAGCAATTCGCCTCTTTTATGGGTCGAATGGGCCGGGATTAAAAGCATTGTTTTGAACGTCATTTTCACCGAAGAATTGTCATTGTTATTCTTTTCTTCTTTCTTCTTTCTTCTTCTTCTTCTTCTTCTTTTTCTTCCTCTTATTCTTTTATTTTTATCTTCAATTCCACTTTATTGCTTTAATTTTATCTGCTAATGTTGCATTGCTTCACAGGACATGTACAAAAAGGCTGCAGAATTTTGGGCAGAACTGCGGGTGGAATTACTGTCAGCAAGTTCATTTCTTGCTGATGAGAAGCCTAATTCTAGTCAATTGTGGCGATTGTACTGGGCAAGCCATCAGGTATTAGACATGCTGAGTTCTAAATTGTTTTACATTTTTTAACTTTAAAGTTAGATGATTCATGTTCGTCCTTTTTCTTTATGTTGTTTTTGCTGCTTTTGTTTGTGCTATGCTAGCGTTTCTTTAGACACATGTGCATGTCAGCTAAGGTGCCTGCTGCTGTAAGGCTGGCTAAGCAAGCACTGATGGAAAATAAGTGCGTGGTCATCGGACTTCAGAGTACTGGAGAGGCACGGACTGAGGAAGCTGTGACAAAATATGTGTGTATCTCTTGTTTCATGTTTTCTGCGGATTATGAATATCTTTTCTGTAAATTTTATTGTTTGGTGTACTAGTATAAATGCTTAACTTTATCATCGGTTTTAAAACAGGGTCTTGAACTGGATGATTTTGTTTCTGGTCCTCGTGAACTGTTGCTAAAACTTGTTGAGGAGAACTATCCATTACCTCCAAAGCCTGACTCGCTACCAGGTACTTATGGTCTGTCTATTGGGTTGTTTGTACATGCTATTCTTTAGTCTGCTGTGACTAGAATCCTCTTCTAATCTGGTTACAGGAGACGAAAGTGTTAAGGAGCTTCAACGAAAGAGGCACTCGGCAACTCCTGGTGTTTCTTTTAAAGGGAGAGTAAGAAAAGTTGCAAAATGGAAAGCTGCAAGTGATGATGAAAGTGATTTAGGATCTGAAAGTGAGTTTTTTAGAACTGGATGTTGACTTATGAGTTATGACAATACTAGTGCATTTTTTAAACCAGATGTATAGTATTTCTCTTTCCTAGCTTTGTAGATTTGTTTCGCAGATACTCTTAGCATTTCATTATTCTCGTGAATCGTCCTTCATCCTTGCAGATACTCTTACCATTTCATTATTCTCATCTTTCACCCTTGCATAGTTGTCTGACCTGTTAAATGGCAGCACTTGTGCGTCATTTGAATGCATTGTTCGTAAGCTTTACCCAATGTTACCTGGGTATGGCAGAGACTCAGCTAGGGTACATCATTTACACAACATTTACACTTACAAAAAAAGAAGTGTCCAACATGGGTACGGCATTCATTTTGAAGTGTCTGGGTAACATAGGCTCTACCACTTCAAATTCAATCCATATTTTTGGTTGAATCTTCTTAGGTTACATCATTGTCTGCCCCATTTAATGTCTTCACCTAGTTCTTTATTTGATTGTTCATATTGTGTCTGAATTACTTCAATGGGGGTTTAACTGCTTCCAAATTTCCAATATAGTACATCTTTATAGTTTCCTTGTCGTCTTAGGCACCGTATAATTAGGTATAATTTGTGCAACAGAAAATGCTTGAGTAATTTTTCTATATTGTTGAGTTGATCTGTTTGGTTTATGCAGCCGAGTCTGATCACGAATCTACTGAGTCTGATGACGAGTTTCAGATCTGTGAAATTTGCAGTTGTGAAGCGGTAACTTATTTTGGAACCTCTACATGGTTTGAATGCTGACAAAATGTTACTAATTGTCTCGATATCTGCTCTTTCATTTCAGGAAAGGAAGAAGTTGCTTTGCTGTTCCTGTTGTGGCCAACTAGTCCACCCTGCATGTTTAGTGCCACCTATTATAGATTTGGTACCTGAGGGTTGGTCGTGTAATTCGTGCAAGGAAAAGACTGATGAGTATCTTCAAGCAAGAGAAGCCTATGTAGCTGAACTCTTGAAGAGGTGTTTGCTTTATTGTCAATCTACCAATTCAGCTATCATTTTCTATTGGGAAAATAGCAGTGTAAAACAGGATTCAGTGTTTTGTAAATCTGATACTAGGTATGAAGCAGCTACGGAGCGTAAGTCAAAAATATTAGAGATAATTCGTTCTTTGGGTCTTCCAAACAATCCTTTGGACGATATCATTGATCAGGTACTAGTCACTGAACCTGACCTTTATTTTTTTGCATTTTGTTGATTGCATTCTAGATTAAGATGAAGCAGTTGGAATTCTATTAACTGCATAAATAAAATATGTTTTCGCTCAAACATTGGTGGTATCGATGTGCTTCTTTTCTTCTGCATCAATTCTTGTGAAAATTGTTTTTATTAAAGGAATCGTTTATTACTTTTTGATATTTTTTGAACCCTAGGGCTCAATAACTATTTATTGTATTTTCCAAGGTTAGATTCATAAAGTCAAACATGGTTGCTGAGAGACTAAAAGTCTAAAACCATCAAATTCTCTTTATTCACGTCTTTGATTAATATTATGGAAATGCCTGGTAAAATTGATAAATTTGGGCTTGTGTAAGACCTGTATGCCAATTAAGATGTGTTTTTGAAGGAAAATAATAAAGGAAGCTAAATTAACCAAGTGCTTCTTTAAGTACTCCTTTGAGTTCAGGTAATCAACCTTGCAGCATCCCAAATTTTATCCCTTTCTCTCCAATCCATCACTCAAATTCAGACCCACAGCTGCCCCACAACTGAAAGGAACTATGTGTCAGTTATTCAATACTATCGAACTTGCTTCTTCTACTTGAGGTTGTTCCTGCCTTTGGTTAAGTTTTCTGCTTCTTGAGCTTGGGTTTTTAAATTGTCACTCTTTGTCAGCAATTTTTTTAAAAGTAAATGATTGGTTAGTGTTTTTATAAGTAAACTTAACCAATGACAAGGTTCTAATCCATTTTTATAGGTTTTGGTACAATACCCTATTTATTGTCTTGGTACCCTACAGGAACGAGACATCTTGGCCAAGATGGTACAATACATTGAACCATTATTACCTGTTACTCTCGAATAAATTTACATTTCCACATCTATACAATACAGTCCTTCAGCTGCTCAGTTATTTATTTCTTGTTGCCTTGCTCTGAAAGTTGTATTGATGCTTGTTCGTATTTAGTTCTGTCCTGGAACATTAAAGGGTTTATTCTGGCTAGGGTAAAGCAATTCCATCTATTTAACATAGAGATGTAATTTGTGCTCGACATGTTCAACCTTAGAGCTTGGAATTTGTGTGTTGCAGATGGATGATCAGAATTCTATGTATCGGAGTTCCAATCAGTCCTAAAAATGAAAAAAACAGGAATTTCTGTTAATGTTTCTTGGACACAACACCAGTACATCTACATGTCCTACTCACTGCACCAGCGTTGTGCCTATGGTGTACTGCAGTTGTGTCTGAAAAACTTCTGCAATGTCTACTACCTGTCGAAATCAATGAATCTTGGTTTTTGTCATTCTATTCTATTTTGCTTGAAATTTCTGATTGTTTTGGTTGTGACATTTTCATATAATTTCAGAATACAGGTGCTAATTACTGTATATAACAGGTAATTTAGTTTCCCTTGCCTAGAGTTGTAGTGACTGCAATGATGATGAGCACCTTCATGTATATATATGGTGGTATATTAGAGTTGATTATATTACTTGCTATAATTACATAATCATCTGCTCCAATTGCATCTAATGTATAATACCAACTTCTCTACCTATAATGTTTGTGCAGCTTGGAGGCCCTGATAATGTTGCAGAAATGACAGGCAGGCGAGGCATGCTCGTAAGGGCCTCTAGTGGAAAAGGTGTCATTTATCAAGCGCGGAACACGTGAGTTTGGATTTTCATACTTTTTATTTGTAGCTTTTAACTTTGTCTCACAGAGTTCGTAATGCTATCCTCAATTGTTTTCCAGAAAGGACGTAGCCATGGAAATGGTTAATATGCATGAGAAGCAACTCTTCATGGATGGTAAAAAGTTCGTTGCTATAATTTCCGAAGCTGGATCAGCTGGCGTTTCTTTACAGGCAGATAGAAGGGTGGTAAATCAGGTATATTGATTTTGTGTAATTCTCATATCTGCAGTGGCATAAGCCTTAAACTGTGGCTAATATTCAATGCTTTCATTTGTACTTATGCCCATTCAGAACTGGATATTGTTGTCAATTACAGCTGTTGAGTAATATGTGTTCTGATACACCTTGTGCTTCTTAAGTTGCATTTCTATTCTCATTGAGTGCTATTGGACTTTTTCATGCTAGAAAAGAAGGGTCCATCTAACTCTTGAACTTCCTTGGAGTGCTGACCGAGCGATACAACAGTTTGGAAGAACTCATCGGTCAAATCAAGCTTCTGCACCTGAGTATAGGTGGGGTCATTATCTTGGCAAATACTCTTTCATCTGTGTGGATCATCAGTTGCATTATTACTTCGAGTCAATAAGAACATTATGTTCTTCAGTAAGGAAAACACGACACACTTAAATTGATGCTTTGATCATCCTAGTTGTTAGAAGAGTTGATTTGTTGTAGAGCAGTTAAAACATTTAGATTTTTGTCATTGAGGGTGAAGTTTAGTTTGTTAAAAACTGGAGAAAACTGTTGAAAAGCTAATTGGCTCTCTGACATTGTGCCTCAAGTAAATGGAGGTTCTTTTATTTGACGTTAATGTAAATGGAAGCTGAGAAAACGAAAGCACTTTGCATTTTGAAATCCCTAAATTCCTACTTGACTATTTTTATGTTTCTCATTCTGTGTGGAGTATTATCTCTATAAAATTCAAGGAAAAAGAATGCATGAGCCACAGCTTTACTCTTGCCATTCATAGAGATGATAAGTTACAACTATTTGGGACCTAAATGCTCTTACAAAGAAATATTTATATTATTAATTATTAAAATAAACACAAACATGTCAGTGTCAGGCATTGATAGAAGTGTAAAACACACTGACCCAGTGACCCCTATAAACCTTGATTCAACACATAAGTGGAACTTAATTAAATTTAACAAAAATAAGGGAGGAACAAAGAACTCAACAAGAATTTAGAATAGTCCACAAAACGTCCCTTAGGGTTCTTGTCAATTTTCAAAACTCAAACAATAGAATGGATTGCCTTTTACATGATTTTGGTTGATCCCTTTTACTAAAAAATTGTGAAAATGTCCAAAGTACCCCTCATTAATGGGATACAACAATGTCCTAAAAGGCTAAAACTAGTTAGTGATGTACCAATATACCCTTTCTAATTAATTCTAACCTAACTTTAAAACAAACGAAGCCGATATTTCGGGATGCAACATTGAAAGTCTGCCAGCAACATATTTGGGTCTTCCTTTAGGGGCATCTTACAGATCCAAGGTTTTGTGGGAGCTTGTAATTGAATGCTTTGCGCAGATGTTAGCACTATGGAAGACGAGATATATTTCGAAAGGGGGAAACATGGTATTGATTAAAACTAAAAGCATTCTCTCTAGTTTGCCTATATCCGAGTTGTGTGGTGCTCATTTTGGAAAGATATATGAGGGATATTTGTGGCATGATAGGGAGGGTAATCACAAAGTTTATCTGGTGGATTGGAAAATAGTATGTAGTCCCAAGGCTAAAGGGGGTCTAGGGATTAAGAATATCAAATTGATGAACCAGGCTTTGTTAGATAAATAGCTATGGAGGTTTGGGTTGGAGATTGATAGTCTATGGAGGAGGGTCATAGCGAGTAATTATGGGGTGTGCCTTTTAGGGTGGTCAGTGGCGAGGTTCGAGTGAATTTCTCGAAAGGAGTTTGGTTTGTAGTAGGGACGGGGAATAAAATCAGATTTTGAGATGATACTTGGTGCGGTGACACATCTTTCAAGATCAAGTTTCCGACTCTATTTTTCTGTGAGGAATCTTGGTCAATCCAGGATTGTCCAAGGAGGGGAGACATTGGGGGGGGGAACTTGTTGGATTCTATGTACACCCACGTGGGGGTGTTCTTAGTGGGCTGCGTTTTACTACCCCACGTGGGGTTTATTCTCTATTGCTTATGGGTTAAGTGATGGGCCCATCTACTTAACCCACAATCTCTTTATTTCATGTTATTGGTTAAGTGGTGGGCCCCCACTGGACCCACACGATTTCTCATTTACTTGTAGAAGGGGTTTCCCCTACTTATAAATATTCCTTATGGGAGATTGAATATTAATTTCAATCTCCCCATTCTCTCTCAAACCCTAATCTCTCATTCTCTCCCTAACCTCCATTATCTCTCTCTCTCAATCTTTAGCATATTGGTGACAACCTCAAACAACATGGTATCAGAGCATGGTTACTCTAGGGCCAAAATCATTAACCCCTAGAGTTTCCACGAAGATCTTATATGTGGGTATCCGAAGTCCGGGCAAGTTTTGAGCAAATCGCGGAGGGTCCTCTGCGAATTTTTTGGAACTTTTCTGAAGCAAAGGAACCAGAGATCTATCATTTCTGGTGTATTGCTTGCTATCAGTCGTCAGAGATCCACTCTATCCCCGTTCTTCAGGATTTTTTATCAGTTTTTTCAGAGAACACGTATATCGAGGTTTTTTGGGTTTTAATTTTCCTCAAGATCTAGATCATTTTGGGCTCTCTACCCAAACCGCCCCTCTCATAGGGCCAGTAAGGTTCAACAGAAACTTCTTTAAGAATTTTTGGATCATCGAATCTCCGGTTCCAAAAATCGGATCCTCCGCTCAGATTTCGGGTTCTTTATTTTCTTGAGATTCGTGCACTGCTTGGGCTCTCTACCCTAGCTGCACCTCTCTGTGGATTATCTGGGATCTACAGAGTCTCGGTTGAGAATTTTCTGATCGTCGGATCTCCGGTTCGAAAAATCAGACCCCGTGTTTAGTTTTTGAGTTTTTTTCTACATCGAGATTCGCACGTTGTTTGGGCTTTCTACCCTAACCGCACCTCCCTATGGACTATCTGGGATCTACAGAGCTTGGTTTGGGATTTTTCTGATTGCCAGATCTCCGATTTGAAAAAGCGCCCAGGGTTTTTAGCCCGGATCCAGTTTTGCCTTTTTTGGTTTTTTTACTTTTTTGGAAACCAAGGTTCCCAGGGCACTTCTCCCCTAGCTGCACCTCCCAAAGTGCTCCTAGGAACCCTCCGAACCTTGGTTTATGTTCTGCAGACCTTCTGTTTGTCAGTTGGTTATTTCCAGGCCTTCCGCTGCAATGAGTTCATAAGAGGTTTCATTAGTTGAGGATATCACTCCGTCTCATGGTTCTCATGGAGACCACAACCTCCAATTATGTATCACTACGGTCAAGTTTGATGGGACCAACTATCTTGAGTGGAAGACATCGACACTCATGTACATCGGGGGATGTGGCTATAGTGAGTACCTTACAGGAAAGACAGTCCAGCCTGCCGCCTCAGACAAATCCCACCGGAAATGGGTTATGGAGAACCTTACGATGATATCTTGGCTTCTCCATTCGATGCAACCCTAGATCAGCAGGGGGTTCATGTTCCTTCCTACAGCGAAGGAAATCTAGGATTCTATTACCGAAACCTATTCACAGGTTGGCAACTTTGCGAAGCTCTATGAGTTAGAGCAATAAATTGCTTATCTCCGACAGGGGGAGTTCAAGCTTGGTACCTATTATGCTTCTCTCGGAAGCAAATGAGAAGAGATAGATCATTATCAGGACTACACCCCGGTTTGTGCTGCGGATATGAAGTCTTTCCGTGCTATGGTTGAGCAGTCCCGGATATTCTAGTTCCTTTCTGGCCTTCATCCTAGCTTCGAGGCTGCCCGTGTTCAAATACTTGACAGATCTCCTCCCCTTACTTCATTGGCACAGGTCTCTGTCTACATTCAGAGGGAGGATAGTCGCCGCACTACCATGCAGCTACGTAGTGGTAGTGACACTCATGATCGATCTGCCCTTGCCTCTGATTCTCAGAAGGGTCAGAAATTCTTCTAGAAGAAGACCGGTAATGACAGACGACGTCCCAAGTGTGATCACTGCAGCCGTCTAGGCCATGCGAAGGACACTTGTTGGGAGTTGCATGGATGCCCATCGGGTCTGGGCCCAAATTCACGTCAGCGATCTTCAGCGAGACAAGAGCCTCCTGCAGCACTTTCTGTGGCTCAGGACACTGCACCCTTAGCACATCCTACCACTGGGAATATACTCTTTTTCTCCAAGTGATTTTGAGCGACTTCGTCGTTTGATGGCCCAGCTCAATGGGCAAGCCTCCACCTATGCCCAAACAGGTACTGGATCTGTTTTCTCTGTATCAACTGTTCTTTCTAGTCCCTCCTGGATCATCGAGTCAGGGGCCTCAGATCATATGACTGGTATGTCTTCAGTTTTCTCCAGTTATTCTATTTGTTTTGGTCTTGACAAGGTTAGGATAGATGATGGCACCCTTTCCTCTGTTTCTGAGAAGGGTAATGTTCATGCCTCTTGAGCACTAACCTTGTCCTCGCTACTGCATGTTCCTCAGTTTACAGCTAATCTTTTATCTGTCAGTAGCCTTACCAAGAATCTTAATTGCAGTGTAACCTTTTTTCCTTCTGATTGTGTATTTTAGGATCTGGAATCGAGGCGGACGATTGGCAGTGGACGTGAGGAAGGTGGCTTGTACCTCCTGGATCGCTCAGTTTCCTCTTCAGCACATCAGTCCAGCATCAGTAGCAGTAGTTGAGTCAATAAAGACCAGTTATTGCTTTGGCATAACCGCCTTGGTCATGTACCCGTGTCAGTTTTAAAGTGTCTTCCAGCTTTCTCTTCTCTTTGCAATGTTCCGTTCCACTATGAAACTTGTGAACTCACAAAGCATTGTCACACTATTTTTCCTCTTAGTGAAAATAAAAATACTATTCCTTTCAATATTGTGCATTCTGATGTGTGGGGTCCTGCCCCGGTGATGTCTTTATTTGGATTTCGATATTTTGTTACATTTGTTGATGATTTCAGTGGCTCTACCTGGGTACATCTTATGGCTCTACCTAGGTGATCCTGCTTTATTTCAGCGATTGGTTGGCAGATTGATATATCTTACCCATACACGGCCTGACATTGCTTATGCAGTAAGCGTCATTAGCCGATTCATGGATTCACCTCGGTCACCACATCTTGAGGCTGCACACAGAGTCCTTCAGTATCTTAAGGAGTCACCAGGTCGAGGCATATTGTTTGGAGTTCATGGCCACCTCAGGGTGGAAGCATACGTGATGCAGATTGGGCAGGTGCAGTGACCGATAGACGGTCTACATCAGGTTATTGTACCTTTGTTGGAGGCACTTGGTGTCTTGGAGGAGCAAGAAACAACCAGTTGTCGCCCGATCCAGTGTAGAGGCAGAGTTCCGCTCCATGGCACATGGAGTGTGTGAGCTCTTGTGGTTGAAGATCATGTTAGCAGAACTGGGAGTCAAGGTGACAGACCCAATGAGCCTCTATTGCGACAACAAAGCGGCCATTAGCATTGCTCACAACCCAATTCAGCATGACATGACTAAACACATCGAGGTTGATAGGCACTTCATCAAGGAGAAGCTTCAACTGGGATTGATTTGTACACCTTATGTAAGGACTCAGGAGCAGGTTGCCGGTATACTTACTAAGGGAGTCAACAAGTCAATCCTGAATACATTTATAGCCAAGCTAGGTATGATGGATATCTCTGCACCAGCTTGAGGGGGAGTGTTGGATTCTATGTACACTCACGTGGGTGTATTCTTAGTGGGCTTCGTTCCACTACCCCACGTGGGGTTTATTCTCTATTGCTTATGGGTTAAGTGATAGGCCCATCCACTTAACCCACAATCTCTTTATTTCATGTTAGTGGGTTAAATGGATGGGCCCCCACTTGACCCACACGATTTCTCATTTACTTGTAGAAGGGGTTTCCCCTACCTATAAATATTACTTATGGGAGATTGAATATTAACTCCAATCTCCTCATTCTCTCTCAAAGCCTAATCTCTCCTTCTCTCCCTAACCTCCATTATCTCTCTCTCTCTTAATCTTTAGCATATTGATGACAACCTCAAACAACAACAGAACTTTGGGTTTAGGAGAAATCTCTATGATGGGGAGATTGAGCCGCTTTCTAGATTAATATCTAGACTACACAATGTACAACTCATGACATTCGTTCAGGATAATAGAAAATGGATTTGGTCCAAGGAAAGTACATTCTCAGTTCGACCTTTTTACGAGGGTCTAGATGATTCCACAAGTTTCAAATATCCAATTTCTTTGTATGGAGCTCTAAAATTCCTACCAAGGTTGCATTTTTTACTTGGCTAGTCTCATTAGAGAAGATATTGACGGTGGATCATTTGAGAACTAGAAAAATCATAATCAAAGACTATCGTGCGATGTGCAGGCATCATGGGGAAAATGCTAATCATTTATTATTACATTGGGATGTAGCTAGGGGGGTGTGGACTTCATTTCTTACTGAGTTTGGGATGAGTTGGGTGATGTTGGGTTCATTCATGGATCTTCTGTTCGGGTGGCAATCTAATGCATTCTCCTCTAGAGGGAAGATTCTATGGTGGATACTTCCTTTCGTGATCATTTAGGGTCTTTGGAGGGAGAGAAATCAGAGAACCTTCGAAGGAAAGAGTCGAGACACGCAAGCAATCATTCTTAATACTAAGGGGTCGATGTTCTTGTGGTCGAAGATCTTCAAGGATTGTAGAGGGCTCTTTATTGAAGATTTTTTCTTTAGATGGTACCTTTTGTGTTCTAGGGAAGAATGATGCTGATTGCATCATATTTATTGTCTTTGTTTTAGCTTTAAATCCGTCCTTAGTAGGTCACCTCGACCTCTAGAGATGGTTCCTTTGTAGTTTGCTTGCCTTTTGCCTATTCAATAAATTCTTATACTTTTCAAAAATAAATAAATTGGGATAACTTTTAAACTGGCTCGCGTCATTCTCTTCGAGTTGGGGAGAACTCGATCTCGTCAATTTTTTCAAATCATATGAATTTACCAACAAACTGTAGTCCCTTTGTAACATGTTCTCACTCATCCATGTGGTCTTTGAACTAGGTTAATTCTTCCATTTGAGCAGAAATTGTGTATGTTGATCAAGCCATGTCTTCAAGTTCTGTATTGCTACCAGATTATCAATTTCCTTCTCTACTTTTGTGGAAAATCTTGGCCGTGCTGGAGTTCTTGGTGTTGCAGTATTTCTCCATAAATAGCATAAATGTCTAATATATTAAAAGATTGGAGAAATATCCCAATTGTTGGGTAAATGAATATGACAGACATTTTTTTTACAAGTAATATTGTATCATTAAAGAATAGGGAAACCACAAGGAAACCCCAAAAGTAGACATCTCTCCCCCCCACCCGAACAATGAAAAATCAAGGAGGAGTGGATTCGCCTAATAGCTCCTCCCATATAAATACAAAAGTTACAAAAAACATCTAAACTCTGGGGAAAGGGAAGACCATAGATATAAATAAAAGGGCTTTAACTTTCAAGACCAACTTTGAAACGACTTCTTTCCCTTAAAAAATGTGGAAATTTCTCTCCTTCCAAATGGCCCACATAATAGTCAACAGGAGAATGAGTCATAGGAATCGACCTTTCCCTCTAGGATCATTCAACGAGTTTCCTTGAAAAATACCAATCACATGTTCAAGGACCACAAAATGTATACCAAACAAAAAAGAAGATTTGCCACACCTCAAAAGTGAATCAACAGTCATATGATCTATTGATTTGGCACTGGACTTGCATTAGAAGCACATGTTCGGCAACATCATCCAAGTGGTCCACAGTCAAAATCTTATCTTGAATGGCCGGTCAAGTGAAAACTTTACCCTAGATGGAATAGGGACCCAGACTAAGGGCGCAGGAAAAAGCATTTGGCCCATCTAGAAAATTGTGAGAAAAACGATCCGACTGAAAAGATACCCTTGGGTTCCCACCTCTAAACTCTCCTATCCGATTTCGTTGCCTAAAAAGGTGTCTCACCTACAAGTTTATTTTGAATAACCTATTCCAAAAATAAAAAAGTTTGAAACAATACTTTTTGGAGAGTAGGTGCAGTTTACTAATTTATGATCTGGAATGTTCAAAATGAAATCTTTATTCTTGTTTCTATGGGAAATTTTATGGAAGTGTTTCATGTGCTTCTCTTCCATGGAAGTTTCATTTCCCTGGATGTTGGTGAGTATACGGTTATGGTGCATACTGCAACTGAAATTGTTTGGATTTGATGTTTATTTTATTACATAAAGTATTTCTTATTATGTTGTCATGTTGATTATCCCACCCAAGTAGTTGGGAGAAGGCTTTCTTGCTCGATTGTTTTCATGGTGGTAGTTTAATCTTTAATCTTGTATTTTGATAAATTGGCAATGCTTAAATTAATACCAATAAGAAATTCAACTCTTGTCTGTTCTGAAAATTTTTCCACAAACTAGGAATACCTTTATCTTTGCTCTGAGGAATGAAAGTTATCAAGTGAAGCTGTGCATGAACTTGCTATCAGTTGGTTGTTAATCCATCAATTTCGTTGGTCTCATATCACTCCAGACCAAAGAGGGGAATTGCCTTGGACTTGGATTTCTCTTTCTGTGGTGTTCCACATTGACAAGTCACTACTTGACAGCGAATGGTCCTTGAACCTTTTAATCTTGTGGCTGTTAGTTAATGTTTTATCATCTTTTCCTCACTTATTTGAAGATTGTTATTTGACAGTTGAGACTCAATGTACTGATGATAGGCCATTTTGGCTTTTGCTTTCTTTTCTTGGCTGACCAATTTACTTCTTTCAATGTTCCCTCTGATTGACCTGCTTGGTTATCCTTTGTTGACCAGATTCATTGATTTTCAGTATTTGTTTTCCAGGCTTCTTTTCACTAATCTTGGAGGTGAACGCCGATTTGCATCTATTGTTGCAAAGAGGTTAGAATCTCTTGGAGCCTTAACACAGGGAGACCGCAGGTAAGTTTGCTTATGTCTTTGCTGATCTCTTATTGATAAACTGAAGAAATGGTCATATTATTTTCTTCAAAGTAGTATACTTTCAGTTTGGGCCATTATATGCTCACTATGCAGTTGCATATGTTGCAGAGCTGGACCATCATTGAGTGCTTATAATTATGATAGTGGTTACGGAAAAAAGGCCTTGGTGATGATGTATAGAGGAATAATGGAGCAGGTTTTATCATCTTGTTCTCTTCACTTCAACCTCTCTTTAGTTTAGGTTAGCAAATGCAAACTGAATTTTTTGTGAATTGACTGATGTTTAGTGTTTCAGGATTCTCTACCAGTTGTACCTCCTGGATGTTCATCTGACAAACCAGATACAATTGAAGATTTTATTGTCAAGGCAAAAGCTGCTCTTGTGTCCGTGGGAATAGTCAGGGACACAGTTCTTGGTATTCTTTTTTGTGCATATGTTCTTGGAATCAGAATTTCTTTGTGCTCAAAGCAGAATATGGAATAAAAATCACTATTATTTCAACATTTAATTTTTGTTGACATTATTCGAAATATCAACAAAAGTAATTGATTAAACCGAAGCATTCTTTTTTGTTTCATTGTCACTGTTGATAGTTTAGTGGTTCTTTAGTGGTGGATTCCGTTACTTCAGATGTCTTACTTTGTGAATAGATGTTTAACTATCGTTCCATGAATTGTTTGATAAAAGTTTCCGATTTGCTATAGGCAATGGGAAGGATTATGGAAAGGTTTCTGGCAGAATAATTGATTCAGACATGCATGATGTTGGTCGTTTTCTTAATCGGCTCTTGGGCTTGCCTCCTGACATCCAAAATAGGTTTGTTCATTGATTGATTGGATAACTGATGTGCTTAATTGATCAAATTTTCTTGGGTTTTATATGTTAACTTGTTATCATTATATACAGGCTCTTTGAGTTATTCGTCAGCACCCTTGATCTTCTCATTCAGAATGCACGCACTGAAGGACATTTTGACTCGGGAATTGTTGATATGAAAGCTAATGTTATTGAACTACAAGGAACACCAAAGGTAATTTCTCCTACAAGAACTCCTGCTGACAGTATAACTGCCAATTGTTCCATGAATTTATTGACTTCATTCTGTTACAGACTGTTCATGTGGATCATATGTCTGGGGCAACTACCATACTTTTTACCTTCACTATGGATCGTGGAATCACATGGGAGGTAAAAACTTGTTGTTTACTGAATATATTATATAATCATAAAGAGAGTTAACTGCACTGATTTTCTAATTTATTCCTCATATGTAGTCTGCAACAACCTTGCTTGACGAGAAGCAAAAGGGTGGGCTTGGTTCCACCAATGATGGATTCTATGAATCGAAGAGGGAATGGTTGGGGAGAAGGCACTTCCTATTAGCATTTGAAGGGTATGATGATTACCTGTCTTTGAATCTGATTCCTCACCATTTAGTGTGACGAATTTTAGGAGAAATCCATTTTTTTGACTTGTGGCAGTAAAGCTGTTGAAGAAAGTCTCTTAAACTATTACTATTATATTGTCTATTTGAGGATTTTGTCTATTTCGAATGTGCAGATGACATTTTGTTTTGAAGTTCATTAGTGCCTCACTTGCTGAATTTGGAATTCTCAAACGCATTTCTATAAAAAATAATATATAAAATAATCCGAACTATTAAGCCATTCAAAATTTAAGGAATGAAGTAGGAGTACTGAGGTTGGGGTCAGAAAATGTGCTGACGACATTATTCTAGAATTTCATTAGAGGTTTACTTGCTGAATTTTGGAATTCTTGAATGCATTTCTATATAAATCGATAATTCAAACTAGCAGGATTTTTAAAATCCAAGGATTGAAGTTGAGTCCTGAGGTCGGGGTGAGAAATCAAGTCAACCAAACCGCAATGAATGGACATTGGGAAAAGAGGTCCTGTGTCTTCAAATCCTGTAGGTAGAATATGGCAGTCAACTTCAAATTTTGATTGAAGTATTTGATCTAGGAGCCAGTAGGCATTGGGAAGCTCTTTTCAAGATCTACAATAGTTATTTCTAGCCTGCTTGTCAGAAGTTTTTTTGTAGGCAATATGGTTCTGGAATGTACTGCAAGACCAGCCCTCTAAGAGTAGATCGGCTATACCAGCTAGATGATCAACCAGTAGCACAACTGCACAACCAGGGATGTCTTCTCACTGATGGGATTGGACCTGGTACACACACACACACACACACACCACCACCACCACCACCACCACCACCAACCCCAAGGGGAGAGATGCCTCTAACAACGCTGGCAAGAGGGCATATAGCGATTAGTGATAGAAGTTTAGCTATAGTATTATTGACATGGTCAAGGGGTGTTCTTGTCGTTATTAGAGTTAGATTTAGTTTACTGTAACTGGACAATCGAGATTAATTGATTAGCCCTTAAGTTATTAATTTCTTGTCGATAGTTGTTACGAGTGTGCTGTAGGAGAGAATTTTTACTATTTTAATTCCTCTGCAAACTTTAGGTTGTTTCAATAGAAACATTTGCAGAAGGTTTTACATTGGTTCCCTCTAAGCAATCTTGTCTCTGATCCCAGAAAGGTCGCTAATATGGCATGGCCAAGTTGGACATGCTTTGGTCCTGGTGTCACTGCTTTAACATTGAATAGAAAAAAAAATGCACAAGACTAAAATTTGAAAAGAAGTTAAAACTGAACAAAATAATGGAACAAAGACATTTCTTTTCATCCATAGAGTTTTAATACTAAAACACCAGGACAAACTAAGTTTTAATGCAAAACGCACCAAGAACAAATTGTAGGACAGTACATCCTTTACATAATTTCTAATGTATTCCATATTTCCTCAATCTCACTTCTCACTAGTAATTTCAGAAACAATTGTATAAAGCTTGTCTACACTAGGTGGTGAACAAACACATGAATAGCCTTGTCTCATATCCTTCATATCTGTTGTGAACTTAGAGGTCCTAATCAACTTCTTCTTGTTATTTATTTTTAATTTTCTGAAAAAAAATTCAAGGTGCTTTTTCCTATCTTTTTCTCTTTCAAGGGTTTTTTTTTTTTTTGCTCTTAGTTGATGTTGATGATCCCACCATTTCTCGTCACATTATTTCAAGATAGGAATTTTGAGTAAGTTAAAGAACTGTTGAGGTTAGAGATTATGGTAATTCGAAAGAATCTAAAACTAGATATTTTAATAAGTTCAAAATGCTACAGAGATGAGATTTGGGCCCTGGTGATGGTTTTCCGGTGGGAGAACCCGATTTGGTATAGAGCTTGTGGGTTTCGTCCCTTAGGTCCAGGAGAAGGAGTAGGTCTTGACCCGTCGGCAAACCACGATCGGCGCACTTTCAGGGAGATAGCAGGTGTGCAGAGGCTCCCTAACAATGGCACCTGTCGCTCCTATTATGACGGAGTTGAAGATAAGACTTACTTTTTTGAAAACTTGCCTGGTCGGCAAATGGGAAGGTGATCCCGATGGTTTACTTGCAGAGGAAGTAGGGGCTCAGAAGGTCTCGCAGGTTCCAGCAAGGGTTTCAGTTAGACATTTGAGTAAAGGGCTTAGCCTATTTATATTTCCCTCTACAAGGAGGCGGAGAGGTTCCTGAAAGAAGGTAAAAGGACGAAGGGAGATGCCTTCTTGCTTCTGGACGTTTGGAGCCCTAGAGCTGGTTGCTCAGTTCTCTTCCACATAACAAATAGGAAATTGGTGAGGATTTACGGCCTTCCGCTTCATTTGTGGGGTTTATCATCCTTCCAAGCACTAGGAGACCTTTGTGGAGGTTTCGTGGGAGTTGATAGTCAGACGTATCATCTTGAATGTGTCGAACGGGCTAGTTTTCAAGTGAAACCCGGGTTTGATATTCCGGCTGAAGCTTCTTTCCTTTCAGATGGGTGCGTGTACAGGGTCAGAATCTGGGTGGAGGAATCCCCTCTTCTTGTTAATGCTCCTCCTGGCGTCTGGGATAAAACTCCTGCATGTCCTGCGGCCGAAAAGCAGTCTGGGAGATCGAATCCAATCCACACTCGACAAGTCTGCAACATTAGGGTTCAGCCCAGTGGTAGAGGGCAACCTCTCTCACGAGAGATGATGGCGACTCAGGATTATCACGTTGACGTGTACCACATGAGAAGGGGTGTAGAGAGGAGGGTCACACGAAGAAACACCATTGGATATCGCATTGAAGAAGCCTTTGGTACTTCTAATAGAAGGAAGCCTCCTTTTCGTTGACAATTCCAGAGGTGACCATGACACATGGCTAGTATAAGGAGAGACCCTGCACAAAAGAAGCAGCAGTTTGCCAGATGGCACAATCTGGATGGAATGGAAACAAGAGAAATACGGTGTGTAGGTCTCGTCTTCCAGAACAATGCCTGGAGTAACAGCCACATAATGCATGGGTTCAGAACGGATTTTGAAAGGTTGCAGGGTGGTATGCCTCGTTGTCCACGCATGCTCACATATGCCCAACACCGTAACACTACCCTTATTCAAAGTTCAAAAGGGGGTCAAAAATATCTGGAACGAGTCGACCATCATCAGCGGGCCCATGGGTAAACGTCAACTTATCTCATCGAGCATCACCTAAGGGCATCTCGAAAAACAACAAAGGGGTGGTTAGGGGGCCTCAACAATTTGGAAGGGACTCGGGTGCAATTGTAGGAAAAGGTAAGCATAAAGTTGTACATTCGCTAGAGTCTAGCAACTCCTTTTCGAGACCAGACTTAAGTGGAGTTTGGGAATTTTCTAGGTCTGTCCTATAAAGGTCACGAGTGGGAAGTTAAGCAATTATTTGAAGCCATTGAATCAGACCAGTTGAAGCAACTAACCTCTTTGGGTGTAGTTTATGAAGTTAACGCCCTAGCTATTGTCAACAACTCTGAACAGTATGAGGGGTTGGATGCGATCCCTTTGGATACGCTAGAACCAGATTTCGAACCACTTCAGGAGATTGGTCTGCTAGAGCACAATCTGGAGCAGCACCACCATAAGGAGTCGTCTGCGACACAGATCAGAGAACTCAATGGATGTAATTCTTGCATCAGCCTGGCGATTTGGAAAGGTAACCTTTGCAGAGAGTAGTTCAGTTTATCTGATATGAGTAGACCATTGGTGGTTGCTGGGGGTAGAGGTAGTCGGAGAAAAAGGAAAGGGGGTGAGGGAGGTAATTATTCGATATGAATCTAAACATTGTTTCATGGAATGGGGGGTTGAAAGGAGGGAGATTTGCAGGAAGTTATTCAAAAGGTGGAAGATTGATGTTGATGTTATTCAAGAGACCAATATGGAGACTGTCAATGATCAGTTAGTGGATTATATCTGGGGTAATTGCAATTGCAGTTGGTTAGCTCTACTTGCAAAAGGGTCAGCGGGAGGTATTTTGATAATTTGGAACAAGCCAAAAGTCTCAGCTGTCGACTCCTTTATTGGGAATTTTTCAGTATCAGTGGTGTGCAGATTTTTGGGAGAGCAGCAGGAGTGGATCATTACGGGGGTTTATGGGCCGACTACATAGACTCTGTGAAGCTTTTTGGACTGAATTAAACACAGCCAGGCTTAAGCGGGCCCACACTTGGTGTGTGTGGGGGGGTTGGGGGGGGGGGTCATCCATGAAAAGAAAGGAGGTAGTCGTATGACGAAGGAAAGGGCCTTTTGGACCTTCCTTTTTTAGGTCCAAGATTCACTTGGACTAATAACCAAATTAATCCCACTATGTTCAAACTCGATAGATTTCTGGTTTGTGACAAATGGGCAGAACTTTGGTCTGACATCACCCAAGAGGTTCTTCCTAAACCTGCATCAAACCACAATCCAGTGTTGCTCGGTTGTGGGTGTATTAAGAGAAGGCCTAGCCCCTTCAGATTCGAGAATATGTGGCTTCAGGAGCCATCCTTTTTCAATAAGGTGGCAGATTGTTGGAGATCTTTCGAGTTTTTGGGCAAGGCTGGTGTGGTCTTTTGTAAAAAGTTGAAGGCTTTAAAATTTAAGTTGATAGAGTGGAATTGAGATGTGTTTGGCAGAGTGGATAACAAGTTAGCCGAGCTTCAGAATATCATTGCTTCCTTAGACTCTTTGGAGGAAGGGAGGCACTTATCTAAAGAAGAGTCACAGAAAAGAGTAGTGGCTGAGAGGGATCATAACAATTGGGCTAGAATGGAGGAGATCAGTTGGCGCCAAAAATCCAGGATCAGATGGCTGAAAAAAAGTGATAACAATACAAAGTTATTCCACCAGATGGCCAATGCCAGAAGGAGAAGTAACAACATTATCAGAATTAAGCTCAAAGGGAGGACTGCGGAAGGGGAAGATGCTATTAGGGAGTCGATCGTGGATTTCTATCTCAACTTGTACTCCGAGACTTACTCTTTTAGACCTTCTGTGGAAGGGTTGGAGATGGATAGTATTCATCACCTGCCAATAATAGATGTGGTTGGAGAGACAGATTGAATAGGAGGAAGTGGTTCATGCCATCCAGAGTCTTGAAGGAGAGAGAGCGCCGGGACCCGAAGGCTTTTCGATGCTTTTTCTAGTGGTGCTGGGGCATTATTTGGAAAGATTTCCTGCTTATGGTTAAGGAGTTTGAACAGGAAGCCCATCTGGATAGAGCAACTAACTGCACTTTCATTACTTCGATTCCGAAGAAGGAAGGAGCTAAGTCTCTCAAGGATTTTCGTCCCATCAACTTAGTGTGCACCGTTTATAAAATTATAGCCAAAATCCTCGCCTCCCTAATGAAAGAAGTAGTGGGCTCGGTATTATCCCCTTTCCAAGGAGCTTTTGTGAGGGGGAGGCAATTGGTGGATAGTGTGCTGGTTGCTAATGAGAGTATCGACTCAAGGATAAGAGTTGATAAGGGTGGTATCCTTAGTAAAATTGACATGGAAAAAGCTTATGATCACGTCAATTGGGCTTTTTTGGATCCCTTGCTAGATAGGATGGGGTTTGGCATTAGATGGAGAGCTTAGATCAAAGCTTGCATTTCTTCTGCTTTTTCTCTATTCTTATCAATGGATCTCCAGCCAGCTTTGTCAAAGCTCGAGAGGTCTTCGACAAGGAGATCCACTGTCCACGTATCTATTCATGGTGATTATGGAAGCTCTAGGGAGGATGATGAGTAGAGCAGTAGAAGGAGGCTTTGTGGAGGGGTTTCGTAGTAGATCAGGTGGTCCCATGATCACACACTTACAATTTGCTGATAACACGATCTTTTTCACAGATGCTTCTCACAGACAACTTAGATACCTTCGATGCGTCCTTAAATGTTTCGAGGCAGCCTCTGGTCTTCGGGTGAATCTCTAGAAAAGTAAGATATAGGGGGTGGGTGATATTCCCAATGTGACAGATCTAGCTAGCACTTTGGGGTGTGACATAGGGAAATTGCCTACTATGTCTCTTGGGTTACCGTTGGGGGCGAACTATAAGGACAAATTGGTTTGGGACCCGGTGGTGGAGAGATTTAGTAGCAAGTTAGAGTTGAAATGGTGATTAGGGTTAGGGTTAGGGTTAGATAATCAAATAGAGAAGAGAGAGATAGGAGAAAAGGATGTCACGTGATTAGGTTTCAATGGCTCCATAATTCTTATTTATTAAAAGGGTAATACAAAGGACAAGTATACCCTGCAAGGGGAGTATTTACAGAACTACCCCTAATACATGAAATATGTAGATATATGTAGGAATACGTATATGATAACGCTCCCCATCAAGTTGGTGCATAGATATCTCTCATGCCCAACTTGCACAAACACTTTTGGAGTTGTCAACTGAGCTCCCTTAGTGAATACATTTGCAACTTGTTCATCAATCTTCACAAACGGTGTGCACACTGCCCAAGAGACAATCTTCTCTCGAATGAAGTGGCGATCTTGCTGAACAGGATTGTGAGCAATGCCGATGGCGGCCTTGTTCTCACAGTACAAGCTAACAGACCCTGAGATTAAGAAGCTAAGTTCAACAACCAAAACCTTCAACCAGAGCATCTCACACAAGTCATGGGCCATTGCCCTGAATTCGGCTTCTACACTAGATCTGACAACAACGGGTTGTTTCTTGCTTTATTAAGTGACTAGATTGCCCCCAACAAAGGTGCAATACCCTGAAGTAGATCGTCGATCATCTTTAGCCCCTACCCAGTCTGCATCAATGTATGCCTCTATACGCTGTGGCCATTCTTTTCAAACAGGAGCCCTCTACCAGGAGCTGACTTGAGATACCTCAAGATCCAATGTGATGCTTCTAGATGAACACCTCGGGGTGAGTGCATATACTGACTGATCACACTCACTGCATAAGCAATGTCAGGTATAGTTAAGGAGAGATCAATCTCCCAACTAATCTCTGAAAGCTCCCTACATCCTGGAGTAGCTCACCACTGGCATCTGCTAACTGGTGATTCTGCTCTATTGGAGTTTCTACTGGCTTGGTACCCAACTTGCCTGAGTACTTCAACGAGTCTAAGACATACTTCCTTTGAGAGATGAAGATCCCTTAACTGGATCTTGCAACTTCGATACCTAGGAAGAACTTGAGAGGTTCTAGATTCTTGGTTTCAAACTCCTCTGCTAGCTGACGCTTCAACTTAGCCACTTCTTCTGCATCATTCCCGTAAGAATGATGTCATCAACATAAACAATGAGTGCAATTGTGCTCTTCCCTTGATGCTTCACAAATAGGGTGTGATCTGCTTGACTCTGAGTGTAACCCAACTTCTTCACAGCTACGGTGAATCTCTCAAACCATGCTCTTGGAGATTGCTTCAGCCCATAAAGGGCTTTCTTAAGTTGACACACCTTGCTACGATTTCCTGGTGGAGTGAATCCAGGAGGTGGCACCATGTACACTTCTTCATGTAGGTCACCATGAAGAAATGCATTCTTCATATCCAGTTGATGTAAAGGTAGTTGAATTGCTAAATTAGGGTTAGGGTTAGGGTTAGGTTTAGGATCAAAGAGAGAGAGAAGAAGAGAGAAAAGAGAAAAGTGGAAGAAGGATGCCATGTGTGCTTAGTTCATAGTGACTTCATAAATCTTATTTATATAAAAGGTTACAGAAAAAGACAAGTATACCCCTTATAAGAGGTATTTACAGAACTACTCCTATACAAGACAAATACGTATTTCTACGTAGCTGATAACACTCCCCCTCAAGTTGGTGCATAGATATCTTTCGTACCCAACTTGCATAAACATCTATGAAATTGCCAATTGGGAACTCCTTTGGTGAAGACATCTGTTAATTGCACATCTGTCTTCACAAACGGGGTACAAACTTCTTCAGATACGATCTTCTCCCGAATGAAGTGACGATCCACTTCAATGTGCTTGGCCCGATCATGTTGTACCAGATTGTGAGCAAGGCTGATAGCCGCCTTGTCACAATACAAGCTCATGGATCCTAGGACTGGAAAGCTAAGTTCAGCAACCAACATCTTCAGCCAGAGAGTATCTCACACAAGCCATGAGCCATTGCCCTAAATTCTGCCTCTGCACTAGATCTGGCAACTACTAGTTGCTTCTTGCTCCTCCAGGTAACCAGATTGCCTCCCACAAAGGTACAATAGCCTGATGTAGATCTCCTGTCATCCTTGGCGCTAGCCCAGTCTACATCAATGTATGACTCTACTCTCATGTGACTATTCTTCTGAAAGAGGAGGCCACGGCCAAGGACAAACTTGAGATATCTCAATATACAATGTGCCGCCTCTAAGTGAATCTCCCTAGGAGAATGCATATACTGACTGATAACACTGACTGCATAGGCAATGTTTGGGCGGGTTAAGGAGAGATAGATCAATCTCCCAATCAGTCTCTGAAAGCACCCATGTCCTGTAATGGCGTACTACTTGAGTCGGCCAGCTGGTGGTTCTGCTCTATGGGAGTCTATACTGGCTTAGCTCCCAGCTTGCCAGAGTCCTTCAATAGATCTAGGACGTACTTCCTTTGTGAGATGAAGATCCCTTGGCCGGATCTTGCAACCTCTATGCCGAGAAAGTACTTGAGAAGCCCCAGATCTTTGGTCTCAAACTCCCCTGCTAGATGATTCTTTAGCTTGATCACATCCTCTGCATCATTTCCTGTCATAATTATGTCGTCAACATAGACGATGAGGGTCGTAGTGCTCTTCCGTAGGTGCTTCACAAATAGGGTGTTATCGGCTTGGCTTTGAGTATATCCCAGCTTCTTCACAGAGTGAACCTCTCAAACCACGCTCTAGGAGAAAGCCTTAAGCCCATAGAGAGCTTTCCTCAGTCGACACACCTTACTGTTATCCCCTAGGGGAGTGAACCCTGGAGGAGGTACCATATAGACCTCTTCATGCAGATCACCATGAAGAAACGCATTTTTCACATCTAGCTGATGCAAAGGCCATGCATGGTTTGCTGCTACAGACAACAAAACCCTGATGGAGTTCATCTTTTCCACAGGTGCAAAGGTCTCCACATAGTCAATCTCATAGGTCTGAGTGTATCTTTAGCTACTAGTCTGGCCTTGTACTTCTCTACTGACCCATCGGCCTTGTACTTCACTGTGAACACCCATCTGCATCCGACCGACTTCTTGCCTCTTGGAAAGTCAACAAGCTCCCATGTTTTGTTCTTATCCAGTGCCTTCATTTCTTCTACCATAGCAGCTTTCCATCTAGGATGTGCTAATCCTTCTGCCACGGAAAAGGGAGTGGGAATGGTGGACACTGATGTGATAAAGGCTCTGTATGAAGGTGACAAGGCATCGTAGGAAACAAAGTTGCTCAATAGATGTGGAGTACAACTTCTGGTGCCTTTTCTAACAGCAATAGGAAGATCAGAATCATCAGTAGACAAGGGAATGATAGGAATAGAAATGGATGGAGGATTACCTAGATCCAAGAAAGGAACAACTAGTTCTGGATCAACTGTGACTTTCGCCCTTCTACTTTAGAATTTGAGCTCTTTCTGAGCTCCAGGAGCACTATCAATCACACTAGTAGTATGAGTGGGCGGAAACCTCTCAAGCTCTAGAGGAGGAGATAGAGATATAGCAAGAAGATGAACAGTCCACCTCTCTTCATTGCTACTCTCCCTCTGAAGAGAGGTGAGGGAGAAAAAAGACAGCTCCTCACGGAAGGTGACATCCATGCAAACAAACTTCTTCCCAAAGGAAGGATGGCAACACTTGTACCCTTTGTGGGTAGAAGAGTAACCCAGAAAGACACACTTGAGCGCTTTGGGATCTAGTTTGATGCGATGAGGACCCAAGATACGTACGTAGCATACACACCCAAAGATGCGAGGAGGAACAGAAAAAAGAGAAGCATGAGAAAGAACTTGAATAGGAGATTTAAAGTTGAGTATACGAGAGGGCATTCTGTTAATCAAGTAGGCAGCCGTCAACATAGCATCTAACCAATAGGTTTTGGGGACATGAAAGCCAATCAAAAGAGATCTAGCTACCTCAGTCAAGTGTCAAATTTTTCTCTCAGCTACACCATTCTGTTTTTATGACAAATCCCATGGTCAAGAAGGTAGTGTTGAAGACCCCCAAACATATATTCTCTACCCTGGTCAGTACGAAGAACCTTGATGGAGGCACCGTACTGGGTTTAGATCATCTTATGAAAACCCTGAAAGATAGAATGAACTTCATCTTTGGTTTTCATAAGATAAACCCATGTACACCTAGTACGATCATCAACAAAGGAAACAAAGTAGCGGAAGCCAATGATAAAAGTAGTTGGGGAAGGACTCCATACATCAGAATGCATAATGTCAAAACAAGTAGAACTTCTTTTACCTCTGGAGGGATAATTTGATCTACAATGCTTGGAGAGCTCACAGGTCTCACAGTGTAAAACAAAAAAGGAAACAGAAGTAAACAAACTAAGAAATAAAAGTTTCAAATACTAAAAAGAGACATGCCCCAGACGGGCATGCCAGTTAAAAACATCTATCCTACTAGTACTATTAGCATAAGACTGTAGTGCTGTGGGCTTAGGAAGGTGTCAATCCAGAAGGTAGAGGCCATTAGCTTCATGTCAAGTGCCAATCGTCCTCCTCGCCTCTAGGTCCTGAAAGACACAAGAAGTAGGGGAAAAAGTGACACTATAGTTTAGGGTTTTAGTCAAAGCACTAACAGAAAGTAGGTTAAAAGTAAATCTGGGAACATGCAAAACAGATGAAAGAAGCAATTGAGGAAAGGGAAGGATATTCTCTTTCCCAGACACAAAATAAGGTGCCATCAGTTGTCTTCACCTTTATTACGGCCAGAACAAATGGAATAACTGAAAATAAAGAAGACAAGCCTGTTATGTGTTCCGAAGCCCCTGAATCAATGATCCAAGTGGGGTTGGATGATGGGAGAGACACATGATGAGTAGGTCTAATGTTACCTGATTGGGCAAAGGAGGTGAATGATGTGGTAGAAGGACCATCAAGCTGTTGAAGCAATCGTCGAAGGCCTACATACTCTGTAGTTGAAAAACCACTAGGAGATGAAGGAAGAGGACTCGCCAGAGACTGTCCCGAAGGAGGAATAGAGGAATCCACATAGGCTGTATGAGCACTGGAGGAGGTTGGTTGGCTAGGGCGCCCATGTAGCTTCCAACATTTGGCACGCACATGCCCTAACTTGCCGCAGAAATCACACTTGGGCCTCTCTCTAGTCAAGGACTTCCCAGAAGGTCCAGGAGGAATATAGGATGGAGCTGAGACAGGAGGCTGATAAGATGGGCCTCTCTGAGGCTGTTGTGACTGCTGAGGCTGATAAGCAGGAGAAGCAGCTAGGGCTGATTGCTCTAGGAGGAGATGCTTACTCTAAAGAGAAATCTGCGTACTCTTCTCACTCTGAAGATAAATGTACACCTCACTGAGAGAGGGAAGATCCACCCTGCTACTCAAGATCTGAACACGGGCAAGCTCATAAGAAGGATCGAGTCCAACAAGGAAATCAAAGATCCGGCCTTTCTCTATATATCGGCGAAAGGGAGCAATCTCTGTGGGATTAAGAGGCTGATAAGAGTAATAATGATCAAACTCCTGCCACAAGGTACGAAGAACAGTATAGTACTGAGAGAAGGACTTCTCCCCCTGCCAGAAGTGGGAGATAGTTTGTCGCAGTTGAAATGCCCGTCCAATGTTCTGCTGTTGTGAGTAAGGCTTCTCAGTGATCTCCCAGACCTCTTGCGTTGTGCGCATGAATAAGAAACTCTCGCTGATATCAGGCTCCATAGAGTTGAGGAGCCATGACATGATAGTAAGATCATTTGTCTGCCACTGTCGATAAGAGGGATTGGTCTTGGGAGGCTCAACTGTATCTCCCGTAGTGTGACCGAGCTTCCCACGGCCTCCAATAAACAACCGAACTGCCTAAGCCCAACGCAAATAGTTCTTGCCGTCTAACTTCACTGATGTGATCTGTAAGCTAGGGTTCTCATAAGCCAAGTGATGCACCATAGGGCCTCCAACACCAGTGGAGGGAACATCCGTGCTCACATCTGACGCTGATGGAGAAGCCAAGGAAGGTGGAGTAACCAAGGAAGGCGGAGGATCTGCCATGAAGAACTACGGCCAAAAAAACTATAGAAGTACCAAATTGAAGATCAAATCGAGATCCAGATAAGGCTAAATCACTACATCAAGGGCCAAGAAACATCCAAATAGGTCCTGATAGGCATTTTAGGACTCAATACTTCTCCCATATAACCAAAGAAACTATCCACAAGTTGAAACAAAGGAGAAGAGGTGCTGCTAGACTGAAATTGCAACCCAATAACCCCATAAAAGTCGTCGGCGGTTATAGAAGAGTCCCTAAAAAACTCCAAAATCGATGAATGAAGTAGTGAATACTCTCAAAGGGCTATAGATGCTCTTAACCATTCATAGAGAAGCAAAGAGGAGTAGAGATGTGGGTTTAGTACCCAACCGACAGCCAAAAACCCCAAAAAGGGTATCGGCGGTAACTAGGGAGGGGGGTTTTCAACCCAAAACCGTCAATAGGTCATGGAATCATGCATGGTTGGATTCAATAGGTTCCTAAGATTGGAAGGGACCAAAAACAGCCAACAAACCCCCATCAAGAAGCCCTAACACGAAGGGGAAATCGACTGGTTTAAAAAACTAGGCGTCACGATTTTTTTTGAAGGTCTAAAACTCCATCAAGAACAGCCCAAAAAAGTCCACAAAATGACCAAAAATCAAGATCTATTAGGAGAAGTCCCTGATAGACCTCGAGTTGCGTGTCGAGACCTCGGGATGCGTGTCTGTACGACTTATGACATCACCCATACGGTACAAGAAGACATCAGCGCTGGTCCGTCAATATCCTCGGCGATCGATCAATCAAAGGCTCTGATACCAAGTTGAATTGCTAAATTAGGTTAGGTTTAGGATCTAAGAGAGAAAGAGAAGAAGAGAGAAAAAGAGAGAAAAGTGGAAGAAGGATGTCATGCGTGCTTAGTTCACAATAACTCCATAAATCTTATTTATATAAGTGGTTACAGAAAAAGACAAGTATACCCCTCATAAGAGGTATTTACAGAACTACCCCTATACAAGACAAATACGTATTTCTACGTATCTGATAACAAAGTCAAGCTTGGTTTGCTGCCAAGGACAACAACACCCTGATGGAGTTCATCTTTGCCACTGGCGCAAAGGTCTCCACATAGTCAATCCCATAGGTCTGAGTGTACCCACAAGTTTCTTACCTCTTGGCAAGTCAACAAGCTCCCATGTCCCATTCCTGTCCAGAGCGTTCATTTCCTCTATCATAACAACTTTCCACCTTGGTTGAGGCAGCCCTTCTGCCGCGGAAGAAGGGATAGGAATAGTGGAAATGGATGTGACAAAGGCTTTATAGGAGGGAGACAATGCATCATAATTGACAAAGTGGTTCAACGGATGCTGAGTATAACTCCTAACTCCTTTTCGTAAGGCAATAAGAAGATCAAAAGCATCAGTAAAAGAAGAAACGACAGGTATAGAGGGAGAAGAAGGATTACCTTGATCCGAGGATGGTACAACTGGCACTGGATCAACTGTGGCTTTCTCCCTTCTGTGATAGACTCTGACCTCCTTTTGAGCACAAGGAGCATCATCAATCACAGTGGCAGGTGGAGTAGTCTGAGGCCTCTCAAACTCAAAAGAGGGAGGAGGAGAGAGTAATTTAGCAGGCAGAGGAACATCACACCTCTCTTCACTATTCTCCCCCTGAAGAGAGGCGGAGGAAAAAAAGATAGGTCCTCACGAAAGGTAACATCCATAGACACAAACTTCTTTCTTGTGGAAGGATGGTAACACTTATACCCTTTATGGGAATAAGAGCAACCCAGAAAGACACATTTTAGCGCTTTGGGGTCAAGTTTGGTACGATGGGGACCGAGGATGTATACATAGCATACACACCCAAAGATACGAAGATGGCCGCAAATAAGGAAGCAGTAAGAGTAAGAACCTGTAGAGGAGACTTGAAGTTGAGAACACGAGAGGGTATTCTGTTAGTCAAATAAGCGGTAGTCAAAACAACATCTGATCAATAGGATTTGAGGACTTTGGAGCTGATCAGAAGAGATCGAGCTAGCTCAGTCAGATGACACATCTTTCTTTCAGCTACACCATTTTGTTGAGGGGTGTAACTGCTTTTGGTGACAAATCCCATAGTCTAAAAAATACTGCTGGAGTCTCCCATACATATATTCGCCACCCTAGTCAGAACGAATGACCTTGAAGGAGGCACCATACTGAGTTAGGATCATCTTATGAAAACCCTTAAAGATGGGATAAACCTCATCTTTGGTTTTCATAGGATAAACCCATGTGCACCTAGTATGGTCATCAACAAAAGTAAAAAAATAGCGGAAGCCATAGATATAAACGACAGGGGAAGGACCCCACACATCAGAATGCACAAGATCAAAGGAAACATAACTTCGATTACCTCTTGAAGGATAAGTAGATTGACAGTGTTTCGATATTTTACATGTCTCACAATGCAAGTCAGATAACAAAACTGAAACAAATAAAGCTGGAAATAATAGTTTGAGGTACTAAAAAGAAACATGCCCCAGACGGGCTTGCCAACATAAAACCAAATCTATCCTACTCCTACTACTACTACTAGGAGATGACTGCAGTGTTGTGAGCTCAAAAGGTCGTCCATCAAGAAGGTACAGGCCGTCAACTTCATGTCCAGTGCCAATCCTCCTCCTCGTCTCGAGGTCCTGAAAGACAAAATATGAAGGAAAGAAAGTCACACTACAGTTCAAAGAAGAGCGCCAATAGATATAGGTTAGATGTAAAGTTTGGGACATGTAAAACAGATGCAAGTGGAAGCTTGGGAAATGGGAGAACAACCATTTTCCCAGATACAGAAGATAATATGCCATCTGCAATTCTAACCTTATCGTGGCCAGAACAAATGGAATAACTCGAAAATAAAGAAGACATGCATGTCATGTGCTCCGAAGCAAATGAATCAATGATCCATGTAGGACTGGAAGGGGGGGGGGGGGATGTGTGGACATATGATGGGTAGATCCGATGATACGTGATTGGGCAAATGAGGTCATCCAGCTACGAAAGCAAGCGTCGAAGCGTTGCAAGTTTTGAAGCAGTCAAAGGAGCCGTAGAGGCTTGTGTAGAACTCGGGAAAGAGTGGGCCGGAGAGGGTGTCATCGCATCCATACTGGCAGAATGGGCACCGGAAGATCCTGACTGACTGGAACGAGGAGCAGAAGACTGGGGGCGACCATGCAGCTTCCATGCTTCCAGCAAGTAACTTGCACATGTCCAAGGAGACCAAAGAAGTCACACTTGGGCCTCTCCTTGGAGGAGGAAGATCGGCTAGCTGAAGGTACAGAAAACTGGGGGGTCAACTCCCTTGAAGCTGCTGAGGCTGAGAAGCAGATGCAAAGGCAAGAGTTGATCGCTCGTGAACGGGAGACTCATCCTGAGTAGATAACCGGCTGCTCTCCTCATTCTAGAGATATGAGTAGACCTCGCTGAGAGTAGGTATAGGGACTCGGCTGCTAAGAATCTGAACCTTGGCCAACTCATATGAAGGATTGAGTTCAGAGAGGAACTCAAAAATCCTATCCTCAACGTGCTTCTGTTGCATGACTACTTCATTTGCAGTAGGAGGATGATCGGAGTAGTAGTCTAACTCCTCCCATATACTCAGAGTCGCAAAGTAGTCAAAGAGGGACTTGTCGCCCTGACGAAGGCGAGAGATGCTTTGCTTCAACTGGTAAGCTCTACCAGTGTTCTGCTACTGTGAGTAGGTCTTCTTAGCAATTTCCCAAACATCTTGGCCTGTGCGCATGAAGAGAAAACCTCGATTGATGTGAGGTTCCATGGAGTTGACAAGCCACGACTGGATGGTGAGATTCTCAGTTTCCCATTTCTCAAACATGGGATTATCCTCCTCTGGCTCTTTTGTCCACCCCTTGCAATGCCCCATTTGCCCACGGCCTCCAATGAACAACCGTGCTGCCCTAGCCCACTCCAAATAGTTAGTGCCATTGAGTTTAACAGATGTAATCTGCAACCTGGGGTTTTCATACATCATCTGTTACATCACAGGTCCTCCAACTCCTCTGGAGGTAGAATCTATGCTAGCAATTGATCCTGAAGGCTTATCGGGGATTTGCGGAGTCTCCATAACAAAGTAACAAAGAGAGAAAAGAGAAAAGAGGGCTAAACAAAGCCAAAAAGAAGGTATTCAAGCGGAAAAAAGAGGCTCAATGAGAGTCGGTGAGTGAAAAACACCCATTCGAACCTCGAAAAGGGACTATAAGTGGCCGGATAAAAGGGAGGAGAAGTATCGGGATGTAGGAAAGCATCTTAGGGCCATCAAATAGTGATTAATGAGACTTGGAGTCGATTTGAGGAGGTTTGGGGCTGAACCGAACATGCTATAGGCCATAAAGATGTCACCGGTGGTAACTAGGGTCCTAGTCACAAAAATCTCCAAAAACTCCAATTTTTCTAATTCACGAATCAATTGCTGATTAATCGGCAAAATCTCCAATTAATTTTTCCGATTAATCAAAAAACTCGGCGATTAATTAGCGATTTTGCCGATTCATCGTTTAAGACCATTTTTTTTTCTCCTTTTGATATCGATTTTGCCGATTTGGAATTATGAATGATGTATTATGCTTATGAGTTATGAGTTATGACTTATAATTATGGAATTATAGATGTGCTTTTCATCATATAAATGCGTTTTGTTAAAAACAACATTTCTAACTTGAAAAATGCCGTGATATATTTTGTTTTATTTTTTTATTTTTGTCGATTTCTGCCGATTTTTACCGAATTTTCCCGACTTGACCCCTTGCCGATTAATTGTCGAATCCCGACTTTGTGACTATGACTAGGGTGTAGAAAGCACCTCACACAACCTTCAATCCTCGATGGAATTGTTTAAATGAGTTATCCTCATGTAGGCTAGATTGAGGGGGATTAAAACGAAGTAAGAAACCCCCCAAAAAGGTTTGTTAAGAACCCTAAAATCGAGCTGGTTTAGGAAATCGATATTTTAATTTTCAAAGAGAATAAGCAAAAGACTCACCAGATGAACTCAAAACATTCTCCAAAAATCACCAAAAAACTTTAAAAATAGAGATCTATCAGGAATAGGAATTTCAAAAGTTTTTGACAGACCTCGAAATTCGTGTCAAGACCTCAAAAAGCGTGTCCGTACGGCCTATGATGTCAGCCGTACGGTACAGTGAGACATCAGAACTCCTCCGGCAATCTTCTCCGGCTGTTGAGCTTAAATCCAAGCTTTGATAGCAAGTTGAAATGGTGATTAGGGTTAGGGTTAGGCAGTCAAAGAAGAGAGAGAAGAGAGAGAGAGGAGAAAAGGATGTCATGTGATTAGGTCATAATGACTCCATAATTCTTATTTATGTAAAAGGAAAATATAAATGACAAGTATACCCCTTAAGGGGAGTATTTACAGAACTACCCCTAATACATGAAATACGTAGATATAAGTTTTCCTTTGTATATGCCGGGTGGAAACAAAGGCTCTTATCTAAAGGATGCAAGGTCACTCTTCTGAAGAGCACCTTATTGAGCATACTCATTGACTTCATGTCGCTACTCTCTATCCCAACGACTGTGGGTCACTTCCACCTGGTTATGTGGGATTCGATCTGCAAGTCTAAAGAGCCGGGAGGTCTTTGGTATTAGACAATTCCGAGACATGAATGCAGCGCTCCTTGCAAAATAGTTATGTAGATTTGGCGAAGAGGAAGATACCATGTGGAGAAAAGTGGTTGGCAGTAAGTCTGGTGTTATGGAGTACGCCTCACTGAGAGGCGTAAGCCTCATCAATGCCTCTTGGAGTGAGGCATACGCCACAGATGTGTAAACGCCTTTTGATTGAGCCTCAGGGTGTTTTTAAGAGCCCTACCCCGAGGCGTAAGCCTGCCCAGGCCTTTAAAAACACTGGTTAGGATAGTCATCCGGTTCATTCCTCCTATGGTGTCAGTATGTGGAAAGGGATTCAGAACAACCATGCAATTTTCGACTCGGTTACTCTGATCGAAGTTGGGAAGGGAGACAATCCGTTTTTGGGAAGATAAGTGGTGTGGGAATGGTCTTCTTAGAGATGAGTTCCCTACTCTCTACTCGCTATCCGATAACAAAAGGGCTCTTATTCAAGATTGCACAGTTGGAAGTGATGGCATTTGCTCCTGGAATTTTGGGTTTAGAAGAAGAATCAATGATTGGGAGATGGACAGTCTTGTAGCTCTTCTAGACCGGGTAGGCGCTAACCCTCGTTAGACAGAGGAATCTGACAAAAGAGTTTGGAAGTGGGATCCTTTTTCGGTCAGATCGTTGTACAAGGAGTATTTTGGAGACTATATGGCGGGAAAGATCCTTGCACATCAAAGCTGATAGGTGGGACGAATTACTTGGGGAACCGCCTCCCTTGTAAGGAGGTAGGTTCAACTTTCTTTTTTGTCTTCGGGTTTTGCCCCTTTTAATGAAATATACGCACTTATCAAAAATAAAAGAGGACACTAGAAATTTTAGTAAGTGAAAAAGAATTGGGAATTAGGGATATTTAGTTAAGTAAAATAATTAAAAGGATTTTTTGGTGTGTCAAAGGGTATATTGAATGTATGATAAAACAAAAGGACTAGAAGGTAGGGGTTTTACGAAGTCAACATCAGAAGGTAGGAGTTTTTTTTTTCCAAGACTGTTAAATGTTAAAAATTTAGATTAAATTGTCTGTTTTGGGTCTTCTTAAGGTCTACTTTAATGAGCTTTTGTTGGACACATCCAGTGATAATGTGATATTGAACTTCATTGAAATATTTCTCTCTACTGTTGGAGTTTTCACTTCCTGTTTTGCCCTAATTCTATAGTGACTTGTCTTCCTTTTATTTGCTTCTCTACACCAGGAGTGTCTCCATTTATTTGTGTTACTTATTTGCCTTCTTTTCTTCAAAATTTTATATTTCGTACTTCATTTAATTACGTGAAATACTATTCTTTGACTTACTGTTTGTATTTTTCTCCATTTGTTGTTTCAGATCTGCTTCAGGAATGTTTAAGATAGTTCGTCCTGCTGTTGGAGAGGCATTGAGGTATCGAAAGTAACGTTAAGTTTGGGTTACTCAAGTTCTGTCCTCTATATATTTTGTCCCATTTTATACCTTCTTTTCTCCAGGGAAATGCCGTTAACAGAGCTAAAGAATAAGTATAGAAAGATTTCATCACTAGAGAAAGCTTGTCAAGGTTGGGAAGATGAATATGAAGTTTCTTCTAAACAGGTAATGTAATTCTTATTCCTCAATTTACTAAATCCGTTTAGGATGTAATTATTCTAAATACCTACTCCTTATCTTTCTGTTGTGTATATTTAGCAACACTGGCCTAATGGATGCCTTTTGAGCAGATTAACTTTGATTTTTCAGTTTAATAATTACATAACTAGACGTTGAAAGATTTTTTCCCTCCAAAATCTAATTATTTTTTCAGTGACTAAAAGATGGCTCATTACCAAATATGTAAGTAAACTCAAAGAACTGAGTATTTTCCACATCTAAAATGATCATTATTTTTTCAGTGACTAAAAGATGGCTCATGTCTTGTCTTCTTCCTCAAAGTTTGGTCTTTCTTTCTATCTGTAATATAGCTGTTAAAAGGTTGAGCTTAAGCAAATTTCTTTAATTACTTTGGTGTAGAATGATTTTACTCACATCAAGTTAGTTCTTCTCTGACATAGGATAATTGGTTCTCGGGGTGCTTTCTAGCAATATTTAGGTTTTGAAACTTACTGAACATGGTAGTTCTGAGTTCTGACCCAATATCATGCCTGAAATCCACGCCTTAAACGTACATGCTTGATATGGTTTCAACAGCTAAAAATAGTTTTTTCCTCTGAGATGGCCTGTTTCCATTAAGATCAGATTTGATTTAATTAAGGGTATGAAGAGTGTATTTAGAGTTGTTTGAATTCTGTTAGGTTTCGGGTCCCTCTCTGACGTGCATTATGTAATTAAGAGAACCAAGCTTGATTTCATGGAAAGCTGCTGAGCTCTATTGTGTGCAACCAAATGCTCCATTAAGTATGCTCAAATGGATGAATTTTTCACTACTGTTAAGTTCGTCAAAAGTATGTTTGTCAAATGTCCCATTGTTTGGAGACTTGAGAGCTGCTACTAGAATCTGTACCATTTGTACCCAATATGTGCATGAACACATAACATGTGCACACACCCATACAAGTTTTCGAAGTTAGTTCTTTACTTCTTTAAGATAACAGTTATTGCCATATGGGGAAATTTAATAACTTGTTTGATAGTTAATGTGCTAAGGTAAAATATTTTGGCGGACTGCACTGGTTTTTGGAAGACCTAATTCAGGCCATTAATTTAGTTCCCACTGGGCTTGTTAGACTTTTCCTTTGTGTAGTGTAGGCAGGAAGCCCTTATTGCTGAGGTTGGTTGCTCAAGATTGCATAATGTATCGAAAACTAATTTCCTTTATGATAACATGTGTATTCCCATCACTTAAAGTCTTTAGCTTGATTAAACTACAGTGCATGCACGGCCCCAAATGTAAGCTTGCAAGCTTCTGTACGGTTGGCAGAAGACTACAAGAAGTGAATGTGTTGGGTGGCCTCATTCTTCCTGTTTGGGGAACTATTGAGAAGGCTCTTTCTAAACAGGTAGCTTACCTAATCTTCTGCTTAATTAATAAAGTATTCCCTTGCATTAGTGCTTGCCTTCTACAACTTTTTATGATCTGTATGTCTAGTTTAATGTCGTGTGATAGAGATCTGTTATGCATTGCAATTTTTAGTCCTGTAATGAGCAATGAATTGTCAATGAGTCAATGCAATACTGACAAACTGCAATATAAAGCTTGTGATTGGCACTTGCAGATGTGCTTGCACTTCAGGATATGTATTCTGCTATGCTATAACTATGTTTGTTAAACTTGTGTATTTGCACATGCATAGCACAATATGACCATGGTTTTAAAAATAACAGCGAAAATTAGAAAAATTATTTTGATTTTTGGGAGATTTGAGTGGAAATCCTACTGTAAGGTAAAATTTGCAAAACGTTCGCCTATTAATTCAACAAATTAATTCAAAATGTTTGAAAAACTCGTAAACTTTGGCAAACAATGGAGGATTTTTCAATACAATCAGCTCACCAGAATCTTTCCTCAAAGTTTATCCAACCTCATTTCAGTCCAATCTGCTAGATCTTTGGGCCTTCTCCCTTCTTCAAATCAACAGAAAAGTAAGATTGTTGTTTAGAAACACACTATATGTTTTGGCCTTATTCTTTGCGTCAACCTGAGAGGTAAGATCTCAGTCTGAAACCTCTAAACATTATGGACTTGTCCCTTCTCCTTTGAAATGATCAGAGAGATAAGATCTCGGTCTGAAAAACTGAATGGACCCAGGCAGGTCAACTCAAACGTTTGTGTTGACAGTTTGATGTCTCAACTACACAGGTTGAGTGGTTTTTGTGAAACAGTGCAGTTTTTTGCCTTTTTGGTTCACCTGGCCCACTTAATGGGCCAGTTTATGTTCTGGCCAGTTCAACCGTTCAGTTGGGTCTGGATTTGAAAGCACCAATTTCAAGTATTGATCTTCATGGCCGTATCAACCAGATGATGTGATAGAATACAAGTCTAATGGCACTATTTAAAAATCCCCAGGATATATGCTTGATGCACGCCTCGATACACATCATTATGGTTCCAATCTATGTAACAAAGACATGGACACATGTGTTGGTGTCCGACACGTATAGTCTGATTTGAAGTGTCAGACACACCAACCCCCACAATCCCTGTACACTGACACGTCCGTACGGTATATTTCATATGTCAAGAGATTTTAAATTAAATATTTGTTTTGTAAAAGTGTGTCGGCATGTGAATTAAATGACTATGACAGTGCCCGACACTACAAATTTTTAGAAAATGGAGTGATCTTGTTAGATAGGTTCCAGTGAATATTACATAGGGGTATCATTTTGATACACTTTGAAATCGAAAAAATATGCTCTGTAAGAGGTAATAAGGTGTATCTTCCGAAATTTTAAATCATGATTGTATCTGATGATGTACCAGTTTTGAAACTTGTATTTTACTAATATTTTCGTTGGAAATAACCTCTGTTATCTCTCTATGCTATCCATTTTTGAGGACCTTCATTGTTTTCTTAATCCTCTCATGTGCAGAAATGAGTACAGCATAAGCGGGGTGAAAATATTTTTGGGGCTTTCATTAGTCATGTATATATAGTTAGCATTGCTTCCTTTAACCAGTCAGGAAGCTTCTGTATCAGCATTCTTTTATGCTTGGAAAAATTAAAAAATTTCAAGTTGCACTTCCAAGGATACTGAAAGATGCACTGTAGACACAATTTTTACTGCTCAATTCCAATTCACACCAAAACGTGCTATTGGCAGTCATTTCTGACACAACAGAAACATGATCTGTTAGCTAGATACTGTTAAGTTGGGATTTCCACATGTGAGCACCATATTTGACTTTTGTAATTTCAGTAAATGTTTTATGTACAACAATTGGGACCTCATCCTAACGATTTCTACAGGCCCGCCAAAGTCATAAACGGCTCCGTGTTGTGCGTATAGAGACTACTGCAGATAACCAGAGAATTGTTGGGCTACTTATCCCTAATGCAGCTGTTGAATCAGTGCTCCAAGGTGTGTTCCCTACATTGTTGTTTAGCCTCTTTTCTTTCTTGTGGCATTAGTGCATTACTTATCCATATGATACCACCTAGCCAGAACAAAAAAGGGTTTCTGCTGCCAAAATCTACTTCCTGTAGAATTTAAGTTTGCCTCATCAAATGAAATACAATCGTCTGCATAAGTCGTTTGTTCACTTGACCAGGACTTGAGCATTATCTTCGAAGCTGTTGCCAAAGAAAACCATTTTTAAACTCCTGGTGTTCTAGAGTCAACCGGAGTAGATTTATTTGTCTTTTCATCTGTTCTTTCCCCATTTTTTTATTATGACATGGAACATTGCTACCACCCATGTACTCTTTAACTGTTTTGCAACTAAAGCTTTTGGGTATGTTTATCCATCCATTCTCATAGAGAAGCCAAACTTACTGTGCCTTGGAATTATTTTTTATATTCATATTTCTTTGTGGCAGGTTTGGCTTGGGTTCAGGAAGTTGATGATTGAGATGCAACAAGAGGCATTTTTAGTCTCGGGTGACAACTGATCAACTTCTCTGGTATACCTCCTCTATCCAGATGCAACAGTTTTTGACACGCCGCAACTGGTTCCAGTTCAAGAAAAACCAGCTGAAGCTCTATAAGAGAAAAGAAGATAAGAAAAATGTCTTCCGCATCATGTAATGCGAAACGTGCAGTCTTGCTTATCATTCTTATTGTTATTGTTATAATCATTATTTTTTTTGGCTTATATCTTGTAAATTTTTTACATTTATCATATTAGCAATACAAAAGCAACACTTCTCTGGCTGTACTATTTTCGACTCGCTTGAGCCGACTGATAACTCCCAAATGTAATTCCATCATAATTTTTTTGCTAAGAATTTTATTAAAAAAAGGGATGGAACAATACAACCAATATGCAAAACTGGGGGAGGGCCTGCATCACAATAAAGATAAAACATCCCATCTAGGTTGGCACCCCTACCTTCATCTAACAGTTGCACTCTCACCCCTTAGAATCTAGAACGGGTTTAGAAATCTGAAATAAGACCCATGTGGATCCTTTTATCCTACCACTGAACTGAACCATTAGAGAGATTGCTGCCCCTATTTGCACATTTGTCAGCACTAAAGCTAACCTATTTCCAAGTAGAAATAAACCAGACACCCAAATGATCGTACTAAAGTGTCTCAACAGCTGCTGTTCAACCTTAGGAGAGAGCTCGAGTAGCTCCATTCATAATCGCAAAGCCTTCAGCAAGGTAGGTAGCTACAACCCCAAGACCTGCTAATGCACCCATCGCAATGCCATTGACAGCCAAGCCTCGCACACCTAGATTGCCTTTAGACGCACAATCACAATTCATTTTACCATACCAAAATTCCTTACAGAGTGATAGGATCTCGAAAATTACTGTCATAACTAACCTCCATTTCTTTGAACATCGATTTGTGGGCGCAATGATCAAATCAGCTCATTTTTTCCTTGAATTGAAATCAACCCGCAAGGTAATCCCGGACATGAAGAGCACTCTAGCATTCTCAGGACAGATGCTTGATACATCTAGATGCAATGTTTACACACCCCTGTACCAAATCCATCGAAACTCGCGATGAAATGCAAGAGACTGTCTATTAGATCTTATTGTTTACAAACCAGATTGGGGCCTATACAAGCACCCCCACCACCCCAACACAGAAACAAACACACAAACACAAACCCACAAATATAAGATTCACTCTGTTTGACTCGGAAAATTAGCAAACAAAGGGACCATCGGCATGGTTGTCACTGCAGTAGAGACCAGGACGCTGGGTGAAACCTTGTTTTTTCAGAATCTCCCTCGCCTTCAACACGAGCTCCTGGTTGGTAACTGAACCATCTGTCTCAGCAATGATGGTCTGAATTGCGTTGCTGAGAGCTCCATATGCATCATCAGCATTACCAGAAGGGTTTGCATCCGCCGATGTTTGGTTAGTCTGGCAGCCACTAATTAGGATTCCATTATCAGGAAGTGCCCGCTTACTTGATCCAGCAAAAACCTCTTGTTTGCTGCCTACTTCTGTTTCTACTGCAGGTTTTGCATAATTCTCGTTTTCGTTCAGTTTTTGCTTGAGAAACTCCTGAGCCAGATTTCCTACAATCCCCATAAACCCACCACCACCACCACCATTTCCACCTTCACTGTCACCATTTTGGATCTTGGTCATGATAAACTTCATGAATTTCTTCACCTTAGGACTTGCATCCTCTCCGAAGGCATCGAACAATGTCGGTCGCAGATTCCCTACATCAATGTCATCCTTCCCCGTTTTCTGCTTCAGCATTTCTATCAGAGTTGATATAGGCAAGGATCGACTCTTAATGTTCTCTTGCTCGCCGGATTCCACCTCTTCTTCCTCATCATCGTTGCGGTGACGGTGGTGCCCTCGTGAAGGAAGGTGAATTCCACGAGATTCAAATGCATCACTCACTGTCTGATGCAAGAAATCTTTGAAGCCGAAACCTGAGCTTGATCCGCTCCTTTCATTTTCTGAGCCGAAACCAGAGCCTGATCCGCTCCTTTCGTTTTTTGTGCTCTCCCCAATTTGCTCTTTAGCATCGTCGATTAGGCCACCACTGTGACACGAATCCGATACAATTGTTATGCGACAACCTTCTGGGACTTGATCGACGAACTCCCTGAAATCATCATCTGCATGCAGCCATAGAACCAGAAAGCAAGGTTTAAAAGGGGGCCGTTATAACGGTATACCGGAATGGGGGCGTTATCATTTTCCGTTAAACGGATTGTAATGCACAGGATCAAAAACGGAAAAATTGAAAATAACGGAAATAAAATTCAAAATTTGAATTTCAAATTTCCAGTAAAAACGGAATTGTTCCACGAATTGAAACCGACCCAGATAGAAATATACCCTAATATGTTGAAATATACCTCGATCCGTTTTCCGTTATAACGGATAGGATTCAAAACGGGAGAAAAACTAAAAAATGGAAAAAACGGAACTAAAATTAATTCAAAATTTCCGTAAAATTTATAACGGGAAATAAGAGAAAAATAACGAAAATAATGGGCGTTTTTAACAAAATTTTTCATAAAATACGATCGTTATTTTCTGAACGTTCAAACTTCACGGGGGGAGATCCGTTTCCGTTATAACGGCCGTTATTTAAAGTTAAACCATGCCAGAAAGATGAAGAACTTGATCGGGAATTGTAGGTGGCGTTTGATTGATGAAATTAAAATTAAAATTACCCGTGATGAGATTCATGTCGGAGGGGACAATGCACTCGTCGTAACCGGTGTCATCGTCTTCCCCAGTTTCAGCAGGGAGACGGGTTCCATGTCCACTGTAGTGGAAGAAGAGGAAGTCACCAGGTTCAGCGGATCGAACGAGATCGGCGAGTGCGCGTCGGATGTTTTTGCCAGTGGGCTGAGTGTAAGAATCATCGGTGTCGATCAACACAGTGATGTCGTCTTGATCGAAACCGTACCGTTCGATGAGGCACTGGTACATCCTCTTGACGTCGTTGATGCATCCCTTCAGCTGTGCCTTTGTTCCCTCATAGTTGCAACCAACAAGAAGAGCCTTCTTTGCCATCTCTCTCTCTCTCTCTCTCTCTCTCTATCCTTTATTTATGGGATCAAATCAATCAAATGTGTGAGTGGGTGTCGGCATAGTCCATCTTTATTTACTTTTTGGTGCGTTCACAACAGATCTCAGAGAAAGTTTTGGATCTCTCCTCCTTCATGACCAAAATACCCTTTTCTTCTAAGGCAAAAAGATTTTCTGGAGCTGCAATCCAGACAGATGATGATGTTGTTGACTCAGACCTGGATTGGCCCTGTTTGATTGTATAGAAAATTTTTCCCAGAAAATACATCTGGAAAATGCTTTAAATGGCAGTTTTTTTTTTTTTTTTTTTTTTGTAATCCGCTTTAAATGGCTGAATGATTGCAACTGAGAGCACTTATTGCAATCATGTGAGAAATTAAAGACCTATTTTCAGGTGGAAATGACTTCTATCTGGATGGGAAATGAATTCCGATCTTGGAGGGGTGTCAATTTTACCCGATTTAACCGGAACCAAACAGGAACCGGAATCGAAACCGAAAACACCGGTTCCGGTACCATATTTTTGGGAACTGATTAAAAAGAACCGGAACTGGAACCGAACCTGAAACTAATGGTTACGGTTCCGGTACTCAAATATGAACCGAAACCGATAAGAACCGGAACGAACCGCTAAGAACCGGGACCAATATATAAATATAGTGTAAAAATTCTCATATTACCAAGATTAGACCCGTTATACCCGAAATCGGAACCGGAACCGACACAAACTACATAATCTGTTCCAGTTCTGGTACCATCACTTTGAGAACCGGAACCGATAAGTACCCGAACCGATAAGAACCGGAACCGTTTGATCTGATTCTGGTCGCCTTAGGAACCGAACCGGAACCGACCCGTTGACACCCGTAGGACTCTTAGTAGGAAAAATTATTCAAATATAAATGGCTTGATAGGGAAAAGTTTACAGATTTAAAATGGATATCTAACAACGGACAGTTGTATTTTCCCAAGGAAAATGTAATTTTTTCACTTGGCAACCAAACACGTTGGGAAAAAGATGTAACATGGTATACTTCACGCTTTTTGGTGTCACGATTTTTGTGATTAAAACTTCGATGACAGCGTGCAATATGAGTCACGTGGCACATTCTTAGAGGATTCTGACTGTACGGATGTTTTTTTCAATCCCTATGTGGACTTACAAACCAAAAATCAGCTTGATTAGTGATTTCAAACCTTTGGATCTTTGTACCTCATCTAATGGTCAATAATGCTCAAATTCTCACGGTTAAAATCAACTCACGAAAATAACTCCAATCCAACACGGTCAGAGTCCTCTAAGAGTGTGCCACGTGGTTCATATTGCACGCTGTCAATGAAATTTTACTCAAACTGTTTTTAATCTCACCGCTTCCATCTTGTCCACTGACCTCATGGATGTACAACCCACCCCTTGGTCCATACACACCGAAAATCACCAGATTGATTTTAGTGAAGTATGATTATAGCCGTTGGATCAAACCATTATTTTGTAGGACTAAAAAACCAAGTGAGGTGGCAGAGTTGGTGAGGTGGAGAAACAAGTGTACCCATTTGGGCTCAACACCTCAGCTTCAACTTGTTATATAGATACCCCGCCACTCTAGAGTGTAGCTCCAGTAAACAATCAAACATCTTAATTAAATGCTTTTGACTTTGTTGTATGGATAAGAAGCAGAGATAGGTGGTAAAGTAGACCTGAGGCCCACAACAGGAGGTGTACCGTAGGGTATGAAATGGGGCAGATCCGACTCACGATCCAACTTAATTTGAATAAACAATGGGTCGGATCTGGATCCAAAGAAGATTATCCAGGCGTCCTGACCTACAGTTAAGCGCCATTTGTCCTGGGATTAAGGTGAACCTTAACTATAGTTACTCTTAACAGTGGAGAAAAACACAACTATAGTTAAGGGCCACCTTAATCTTAGGACAGGTGGCATTTAACCACAAGTGCGAGGACGCCTGGATAGAAATGTGCCACGATAAAAAACAAAAAAAAATACTTGGCAAGTGTGTTTGTCGAACCTGAGTATCTAGGAAACGGCAGGATTCTAGCCAATTGAAAGCATTTCTGAATATCATGGATCAATCAAAAGAAAGAGCGGTTCTTTAAGATCCTGTTCTTCGAACAGGACGAACAAATATAGAATTTGCAGACCAAATCCTGAAGAAATTGTGAGAGAAGCAGATGAATAATCATCTTCTAACAAAAGAAATTGAAGAATTTCTTGGGAATCCTAGGAGATCAATTCGTTCTTTTTTTAAACTCTCTAACGGTATAACGGATTGGGGGGATTGGGGGCGTTACCGTTTTTCTGTTATAACGGATTGTAACGCACAGGGACAAAAAACAGAAAAATGTCAAAATTTGAATTTAAATTTTTAATAAAATTTATAACGGAAATAACGGACAGTTTTTAACATTTTTTTTCAGAAAATAACGGTGGTTATTTTCGTTATTATGGAAAAAGAACAGAAAACAATAGCGTTATAACGAAAATAATGGCCGTTCTTTTTTAATCATTAAAATGGTACATAACATAACGGGGGAGGTCCGAATCCATTATAACGACCGTTATTTTCATTATAACGGGCGTTTTTTAAACCATGGAAGAAAAAATGAGAAGATCTTTTGTCTCTTCTAGGTAGTAAAAAGAAAAAAGAAACGATTGACATATTTAAGAAAATACGTATTTACAAAATACCGTCTCATCCTATTTCATAAGATCCGGGATATGCTATGGTTCCGAAGGATTAGCCGGATATAGAAAGTTCTACAAGATCCATTTTTTTTTATTTCTTTTTTTGTTTATTTCATGTATTCCATGACGGGGGAGGATACACGTTACACCATGAATTTTTTAATTAGAATTATTTTTAATCATGCGATTTTGTGGTCACCCACTCATTTTTCTTATATGCTTTATGCATAATTAAAAAATTATTAAAATAAAATAAGAGACCAACAATAAAATGCCTTAAAATTGGTTTCTCACCAGCCCTACTTGTTGCAGTAAAAGCGTAAAGTTTTTTCTCTTTAGAACCGTGGGTATCTGGGCCTCTTAGAGCACTCGACCAGACTAGTCCCTGAGGATTTTGCTCCAGGGGGGGCAAAATAAACTAACGGTATTTTAGGGGGGCAAAACTAACTAAAGGGTATTTTAGCGGGGGGCAAAACAAAATAGAGGGACATTTTAACACAATAAAAAAAATATGAGAATTTTTGACATACCCCCCATGTTATCTTTGAAATTTGACATACCCCCCTACACTTTGAAAAAGCTGACATACCCCCCTATGACTTGATCCAACGTCAGTTGACTAATGTTGACCATAATATTTTACATTAAAATACATAAATACCCTTGTCTTCAACAATGGAACAGGGGTTTGGATCAAAACCAAACCCCCAAATCAAATGGATGTGGTGGACAGCAAGCCAAGAGATACAAATGGGTTAGTTGTCCATCACCGGAGACCAACCCATTGGAGTCTCATGCCGGTCATCCACCACTCTGGCGAAAATTAAAAATCTCATTGGTATCGGGAGTTTTACTTTTTTATTTTTTTATTTTTTTTTTGGGAGCACTAACTTAAAAAAAAATTCTAGGACTGAAGTGGCATTGTAATACAAATATTAAGCTTTGAATCTTTTCTTGGTATCTCAACTAGCATTGGGGATTCCCACTCCATATATTGATTAGATATTTTTAAACAATAATAGTTAGGAGATCATCCATTTTCAAGCTAAAATTGGATGGGAAATACAAGCTCGAGTCTATGGTCGGACAACCCAATGATTTTCTTAATTTTTGTCGGAGTGGTGGATGACCAGCATGAGACTCCGGTAATTTGATTTGGCTTGCCATACACCACAGCCATTTGATTTAGGGGTTTGGTTTTGGTCCAAACCCTTGTTCCAAGGTTGAAGACAAGGGTATTTTTATATTTTAATGTAAAATATGCTGGTCAACTTGGGTCAACATTGGTCAACTGACCTTGGACCAAGTCATAGGGGGGTATGTCAGCTTTTTCAAAGTGTGGGGGGGTATGTCAAAAATTCCCAAAAAATATTTCTTAAAGAGTTAACAAAGTTGAGGGGGGCATCCGCCACTGGCCCCAAGGAGAGTTGAACTCAGAACCTCCTACTTTTTTGAGTGAAGTCCTTGAGTAAAATCGCAAAGTTAGTCCACAGCCATAAAAGAAAGCCTTTGTTTAAATATCAAAAAAAAAAAAAAAAAAAAGCCTTTGTTTTGGACTTTTATTTTTTTTAATATTTTAGTTATTTTAATAACAAATTGGATAAAAAGCGGGCAACAAAGATTTAACATTCTTTAAGTGTGCGGCAAGATGCACAAGGAGTAACAATCATGGAAAGGGTTGGCAATGGACTAGGCGTGGACTGGGTTTCCTCCTACTTCAGCCTAGTCCAAACATAGGAGAGAGAGAGAGCGCGTTAAGATCACTTGCCCCCTGGTATGAATGTAAGTAATAATTATATTTGAAATATGAGTAGGAAAGAGAAGTCTTTCCCTAGAGATTATTGATGTAGAGGATGATCTTATGACTGAGAAGTGAGTTTGAAAAGGTGTAGAGAAGTTTCTTTACTTCACAATCTTCAACGTCGGCTCTGATGAGAACAGCTGGATTCTTACTTCCTTTGCATGTTGGAATGGCTAAGAATGCACTGTCGGTTATAAACTGTGGGGGAAAGAGTTTCCTCTGCAGTTTATAACCGTTGATGATTTCTGCAAAAAAAAAAATTTTAAGGCACGAACTAAAAGGGCATGAATAGAAGTTCGCACCCTCACCAAAGCTCTCATAATCCTCACCGAAGCTCTCATTCTCTCGGTCATTCTTCTATTCTATTTGTTTCTCTCCCTTCTCAAACCCTAAACCCTAAACCCTCACTCTCCCCTCAGCATCCCTACCCAAAACTTCAAACCCAAACCCCTCACCCCCCTCATCACCCCACCAAAACATCAAACCCTAGTCCACCCTCACTCTTCCCTCACGACCCCTCACTCAATTCAACATTTGCCTCTCGCTCTCTGTTGTAGGTGACCGACACCCATCCTCAACGACGCCCGACACCCAACGTTCTTCACTCTCAGGTATGCATCTCTCTCATTTCTTTGTCTCTCACTGTTGGGGATTTGCTTCAGGGCGGCCTATAGTAGATCTCCAAATGGGAATAGGAAGGGGTTTGGGTTTGGGTCGGGCTCTGTGTCTGGGTGTGGATTTGGTTGTGGCGGGGTTCATGGCGGTGGCTATGGCTTTGGAATTGATCTTGGCACTCTAGGATGGTAATAGTCTCTTCTCTCCTCACACATAATATTCCAGAGACACTCGACGCTTTCTAACACTCTCTTTTCATTTCTTTTCTGTTCTTTTTCTCTCTTTCCCTCTCCCTCTCTCTCAAAAGGTATTAGGAGGAAGAAGAGGAGGAGCTCTCTTTACAGTGACAATAGTGGTTCTTTTCCCAACTAAACCAGAACCTTAAAGTTTTGACCTTTGAACTCAAGTACTCTTTTGGGCTTCTCTTATCTTTACCTTGCATTTTGCCTGATGGGTTTGCAACTCCTTACCCTCTAATGTTTAGATTATGGCAAATTTTGGATACCTCGTCAATTTCTCTTCTTATCCCCCACTTAAACTATAATTAAAATGACTTCTATACCTCGTCAATTTCTCTTCTTACCCCATTTGTTTCTCTAATTAACCCCTTTCTATTTCTACTCATCCCCTCTAAAATTCAAAACCGTTAGAGCACGTGAGAAAGCAAGGGAGACTATTGAAAAAGCAAAAGGAGAATAGCTAAAAGATAATTCTCTAGGGTTGTATTCTACAACTCCTATTGGGAACTTTTAAGTAAAACAATCAATAAATGTATGTATTTGATTGTAATTTTTTTTAATCGACAAAATCATTCTAACTTTATTTTCGAAACCTTCTAACAATAATTTCTAGTAATCTCATTGGAACGATATATTGGGTTTTTTTTTCTCGTACAGTCCATGGTCATGGTCTTTGAATTGATTGTTTGGATTGCTAAGTCCGAACAATCATTCACTATTTGGACTTAACAATCTGAACAGTGAAGCATTGTTAGGGCTGCTAAGTCCGAACAACAACGAGTACCTTCATTCTCCGGTGACCAACAATGACGGAGAAAGAGGGCGACTGACGACGTTGGAGAGAAAATGGGGGTTGGCGGTGTGGTGAGGGTGGATTGGGAGAGGAAGAATGACGTAAGGCGATTTCATCGAAATCGCAAAACCCTTCCAAATTACCCTTCGTGTTTATCATTTGGGAGGGGTGGTGATAAGAGATTTCGATGGGCCCACGGGCCAATTAGAAATTTTCAGAAATTGAGGAGAGGAAATAAGAGAAAGGGGAGAGAGAAGAGAAATTGACGGGGTATCGAAAATTCCCCTTAGATTAGAGCTTAATTTTTTATGTGAAAAAATATTAACTTCTGGTATAATGTTTAGAGTCTAGTTTTCAAACAATTATTTTTATAAACTTTCAATAAGAATTGAGTTCTTTGTGATTTTTACAATAGGGTCGGGCTCAAGGGACCCCCATTTCTGACCCCCTTTTTTGACCCCCATCTTGGCGTACCCACATAGAAGATGAATCAATGGCTGATTTTTGGTGAGGATGATCTCTATGGTGAGGAGATCATCCTCACAAAAAATCAAATCATTCTGATATTCATAGACTGGTTTAGAAGCTGAAGAATTATGGACCGTCGATTTTTACGGTGTAACTTTAAAACCACATTTGATGGGGTTAGAAATTTCAGAATGGGCTGATTTTTTGTTGGGGTGATCTATATGGCGAGGTTATCATCTCCACCAAAAATCAGCCATTGATTCATCTTCTATGTGGGTACGCCAAGATGAGGGTCATGGGGGTCAAAAAAGGGGGTAAAAAATGGGGGTCCCTTAAGCAATTGCACATTTGTTTCAGGTCCGGTGTTTAATGTACAATTTATTGGTTTTAGTCACGTAATTATTTTTTCTTTTATCCTTATTGAACAGCCGTAAAAAAAATTGATTTTCAACAAATTCGGAATTATATTCATCAAGATGCGAAATTTGATTAATAGTAAACTTACGAATTTGATCTAATATCATGAGTTTTCTTGCTAAATGAACCCTTTTTAATTTTGGAAGTCAATTAATTAACCTTTTCTTAAGGGTCGGGTCTTGGGTTTTGGATCGGGTTCATGGATCATGGGTCGGGTCTCAGCCGCTAGAAACCGGGGCTGACAGTTTGAACAGATAATAAAGATCCAACACTAACCTCAATGTCCAAATAGAATTGATGGGAAGGAACCCAAATAAATTGATTCAACATGACAATCTCAACATTGCTTCTCATAGCAGTGCGAGAATCTACATTTATTATTTCAATGCAATTATAAGCAAAAAAAAAAAAAAAAAAACAAGAGATGGGCATGGAAGCCACTTAATAGTTGACAAAATTGCAGTCTGTTCGGATTTCCCCTTCATTTTTGCCTGTAAGAACTTGAGTGTTTCCTAGCTTCACCATCGACACTGCAAACTGTTGGGGGAAGAGCCATGGTTGACTCGCAAGTGCAGTAACAAGAGGTGCAGTCCTCGAATCGGTGTAGAGCAATTGATCTGTGGTTAGCAATCCCATCTTCTTTTGAAGATTCTTATAGTACATTGAGTCGAACTTCTTTGGGGTTGTAGCATCAAGGTCTACATATTCTGAGGCCCATCTGCATTTTCTCTTCAAAAAATTCAAATATTTCGCATCGATTGAGGGGTCAGGCTTCCCGGTTCCTTTGAAGTTATAGAGCCTGTATTGAACCGATTCACACGTACTCCTTCCAATGGTGTGTGCTCCTGAAGAACATGTTGTAATTAAGCAAGAAATTAGAGAATTGTACCAACCGTTAAGCACAGAAATTAAGTTCAGCTTAGTGCATATGGTACGTACCTGAGAGAATAACCAAATCAAGTAGATTCAAGCCTCTAGATTGGCAAAACTCGACAAGAGCGGTAACGTTTTCACGGCCCATGGGGACAGTATCAGCTTCCTTTGCAATGGATACTCGCCCATCTTTCCTACCAAATGGGACCTCCCAGAAAGGACCTCCGATCATAAGTGTTGCATCTCTAGTCGCAGCGGTAAGAATGTCGGCGCAAGAAACAGTCTTGGGGCATTGCTTCTCGACCTCCGCTTTGATTTCATCGATCACTTCGAACCCTCTTAACGTCTTGCTAGCGACGGCACTCCTTTCGCTCCCCTCATGGTTTAATAGAATCGAAGCGTCGCATCCCTAACATATCATAAAACAACAATGCTGAATTGCTGATAAAAAATTTTAAACATCGATTATCGTCGCGGAGAAGTTTATGTAACATTTGCTTACCCTAATAGCGCAGTCATGGAAGTGCAACCTGATGAGACTGGCAGCAATGGTGTAATCCTTCTTAATCCAAGCTGACATTTTCCTGTGGATAATTCCTTCAAGATCTGGACAGCTTTTTTGATAGTAAGAGAAAGACAGATAGTCTTCCATAGGTAAGAAAGTGGGTATGGCTGGATTTTCCTGAGAATTGATGCCTGGTAAAGATTCAAATCCTTGTTCAAAGTTTCCATCGAATTGGGCTGAGATAATAAGGAAGTGAAGAACAAGGAGGAGAGAGAAAAAGGAAAGAGAGGACTTCATGTTTTTTCTACTTTGGAGGCCAAAACAAGAGATCGAAGAAGAAGCTATGTGTTTGGTTCTACCAGTAGTTCTACATATATGGATTGATTTTGGTCTTAAAAAAAGAGAAATACGTGAGAAGCACATCCATGACATGCCAACATGTAGAGCGGGAATAATTCATTTTTCTTAAAATATTTTTCACAAGTCAAAGAGGGGTATGGTATGGGTCGGGCTCCAGTGACAGCCCTAAAATGACAGGCTACCGTTACAAGATCCACAATATGAGCCACGTGTCGCACTCCTAGAGGCCTAGGTGGACCTGCAAACCAAAAATCAGCCTGATTAGTGATTTCTAGGCGTTGGATTGGACTTATTTTCATGGGTTGATCAAAACTGTGGGAATTTGAGCAGTATTTGAGGTACAAAGATCCAACGCCTAGAAATTACTAATCAGGCTGATTTTTGGTTTTTAGGTTCACCTAGGGATTCGCCAAACATCCATACGGTCATAGTCCTCTAAGAGTGTGCCACGTGGCTCGTATTGTGTCCTGTAACGGGAGCCTATCATTTTAGGGTTGTCACTGGAACCCGACCCTATAAATATAAGCACACTTATGAGGGAAAGTTGCAACCAGTTAGCAATTTGGAGTGCAGCAAAAATGGGAAATGTTGGCGAAAATGGGAAATTATTGATAATTTTTTGTCTTATAAAATGATTTTTCATGTTCAAAACTGAATAATCCGGGAAAATATAATTCAGTAAAGTTCATTATGATAATGTTAAAAATATCGTGAATTTATTCAAACGTTTGATTGGGAAGTTGGTCGATTATTTTATTTTTTTCTGAATAATTCGTACACGGTTTGTGAATTATTCATTAATAATTCGAGAATTTACTAACCATGGTTGCAACTAGGACTATTATATAGTAGTATATGATGGACCAGCCAAATGTCTCATTCACCCTAGTGGGTCCTATCCCCACATGTGTAGGCCGTCCCTAAGTCATTCATTGATTGGGTTTAGGGTAAAGATTCGACTGTCCTTTTGCTTTGGCAAAAAATAAATGCAAGCTCAGCGCTATCACTACCGTTGGATTCTCACATGCCTAAGAAGGCAAGTGAAAATGGCAAGTTAGAAAAGGCAAGTAGCCTAGAAAGCGTCAGGCTCAAGGTACTCCCTTCTCTGACCCCTCTCAAATTCTACTATGTAGTCTTCCATCTGCATCTTTTAGAATTCGAAGTTCGAGTCATTGAACTTCTCGATTCTCACATTTTCTTCTTCCGCTATTAATCTTGTTCAAATCCAATGCTCTGATAACAATTATTTGGGAAGAAATGGAACATTAATAGAAGACAAAGATACAAACACCCACAAGACAGATTTATGTGGTTTCTTCTACATTGAGGTATGTTCGCTAATCTACACCGATTCCACTATGCACATAAACAAAGAAACATAGAAAACATACAAACTTCTCCCTCAACCAAACAATATGAAGTGGTTTTCGTGGAAGTGAGTTTCCAGGAAATGCCACTTCTTGGAAAACGAACTTCCGTCTAACCAAACAGAGCCTATGGGATCACGACCCCGTATTGTTTGAGCCCACGTGGAGACGAGAGAATTGGCTGACCCCCATGATTTGAAATTCTTCCACCACCGCAATAGTAAAAGATTACTGGTTCTATAAGTACAATAAATGCCCGTGCCTACTAAGAGCAAGGCTATCGTTGGGCCCAAAAGCCCATCGGATCAGCCTCGTCCATTAGCCTACGATTGTGCTCATAGGCTGCATGAAGATTCACCCTTCCACCATGCATTCGAACTCCCATTTTCACAATATTAGGGATGTAAATGGGTACCTGATTACTTAGCATACCAGAACCAGGGCCGGCACTGCCTTAAGACCATTAAGGCAGTCGCTTAAGGCCGCTTGGTGAGAGAAGGCCCACAGCCTAGGTCCCAGTAACCACATTGATTTTTCAGCCCACCCCTCATTGGATACACAAACCAAATTAATATCAACCTGATAGCCATTGATTTTAGTACTTTTTAGGACATGATTCTAGCTGTCAGATTCAAGGATTTTTTCGGGTAGTAAATCCAATGGCTAGAAATCATCAATCAAACTGATATTTAGGGTGCTTATCCACCAATAGGTGGGCCGAACATCCACACAGTCATTGGGCCCAAAACATGATCTATGTAGGGCCACGAGAGTCCTCTGCATCGACTACTGGGGTCCTATGCATCTAAATTTTTTTCCATAGTTTTTGATAATCAAGAATAATTTTTATATAAATATTTTCACTAATATAGAGTTTAAATTTTTAATTAATATCATATATTAATATATTAAATATAAAAAAGGGCCTTGTGTAGAGTTTTCGCCTTAGGCCTCAACCTGTATCGAGACGGTCTTGACCAGAACCCAATTGTTCGGGTTCAAGTCCATCCGATCAGGTTCAGGTTCAGGGTACCCTCATCACTACATGAACCCGATTGTTCCGGTTCAAGTCCATCTGTTAGGGTACGTACCCTCATCAGTACCCGAAGTCGATACCAAAATGGCTAACCAATGTGAAATTCAAAAGTTTAGACGTGGCCCGCATGTATAAAATTTACCATTTTGTCCCTCATTTTATCAAAATTTTACATGGTGACGTGGCATCATGTAACCTAAATTTCAACTCCCATTCCTATGTCCCTTTAATTTCCTACATGATTTGGTTGGACTTGACACCTTCTTCCTTGTTCAGTTCCCTTTTTTCGGTTCCAAAATTGTTGCTGATTTGATTCTTTGGTTTGGATCGCAGCTGTTCTTTAGGTGGTATTTGGTTGCAACAATAACACTATTCTGAAAAGACTCACTAGGGATCTAATTGTAAACCGCCTTTTCCAAGAACACAGTTACAAACAAAAATGCTCAAAAACTTCCCATGTTCTTGCGATTTATAAGCGTCCTCTACGACCGATAACACACGCACCTGAGGACCGGGGGGCAACAATTTCATATTTTTTTACAACAAAAATTGGCACATGCCAATGTATAAATTAGAAGTCTTGGAATGGCGTGATTTAACGGTGAGGAGATGATCCTCACAAAAATTCAATCAATCCGATATTTGTAGATCGGTTTACAAGTTGAAGAATTATGGACCGTCTGTTTTTATCGTTAACTTGAAAACCACATTTGATGGGGTTAGAAATTTCTGAATGTGCTTACTTTTTTGCAGGGTTGATCTATATGTTGAGATCATCCTCACAAAAAATCAGCTATTGATTCATCTTCCATGTGGGTACGCCAAATGCACACAAAACTTATCAATCAACCACTGTGTTGGACAATTAATTAACAGGTTTACTATAAACCTGTTTTTTATCCAGCCCCGTGCCTACTAAAAGCAAGGCATTTATTGGGCCCAAAAATCCATCAGACCAGCCTGGCCCATTAACAACCCTAGCAGTCTGCAGTCTAGTTCGATTGTTCGGGTTCAAGTCCAACCGTTCAAAAACCAAAACCCATCAAGTTAACAATCCAAGCAAGCTAAGGGTAGTGCCACGTGGCTCATATTGTGGGTGGTCATTAACGATTTTTTACTTCTTCCACCACCCCAACAGTAAAACATTACTGGTTCTATAAGTACAATAAAAGCCCTGCCTACTAAAAGCAAGGCTCTCATTGGGCCCAAAAATCCATCAGATCAGCCTGGCCCATTAGAAATCCTAGCAGTCTGCAGTCTAGTTTGATTGTTCGGGTTCAAGTCCAACCATTCAAGTTCATATAGACCCGACATAAAATCGGGTCTGATATGGATGTACTGCTACAAAAACTGTTAAACAACCATTTACCCAAAAAGATTGACCTGTTGGAGAAAGGTAAAACAACTATGTATACAAACGAGTCATCGGGCCAACACAGCACATGCACGGAAAAACACTATCCGCTAACACACCCCCTCAAAGGGAATACACTTCGCTGGAGACTTGAACCCACAACCGCCCAAGCCTTAAGGCTCTGATACCATGTTAAACAACTATTTACCCCAAAAAATTGACCTGTTGAGGAAATGTAAATCAACTATGTATACAACACGTGTGTGGGAAAACACCATCCGCTAACAAAAACCAAAACCCATAAAGTAACAACCCTAGCTAGTTAAGGGTATACTCAAGTTTTCAAACTAGTACACAAAAATCAACCTTCAGTGCAGGAACATGGTGAAATTCAAAATTCAAGACCAGGACACGTGGCATGATATCACCTAAATTTCAAATCCCAATATCGTGATCATGCCTATGTTCTAAAACTCGGAACTCGGACTCGACTCGGAAGTCCATTGGGTCGAGTCACCTCGATGACTCGGCGAGTCATTAAATTTATTATTATTTATTTAAATATATAAAAAAAAATATTTATTAAGAAAAACTTTCAAAATAGGAAAAAAATACAAAAAATATTTAGAAAATCAGAAAAAAAAAAAAAAAATTTGAGTTTTGACTGGACTCAGCCTTTAAACGGGTGACTCGGTTGAATGTTGAGTCAAGTCGGAAGAGTTTTCGAGTCAAGTTGGAAGAGTTTTCGAGTCAAGTCGGAAGAGTTTTCGAGTCAAGTTGGAAGAGTTTTCGAGTCAAGTCGTGCGAGTTTCCTAGTCAACTCGCCGAGCTATGCAAATCCGAGTTTGTGTGCCGAGACGACTCGAAATACGATCGAGTCGAGTCGACTCGGCCAATTCCCGCGTCGACTCGGCGAGTTTTAAAACCAGGGATCATGCATCTGTTAGCATCTTTGTGATTGCTTTCATCCTAATTTGTACATAGCTACCTACCCTACCGACCTACTCTAAGAAACATTCCTCATCCTTTTTTAATTTCCTACGTCATCAAGATAGTTGTTTGATGCTTGAACAAGTTACACATGTCATCACATCTGTACATACAACTCATATTTCAAACCAATATTTAGTTGGAGTTCACACCATGGTTCAAAATGACTGGTTTCATTTCGGTTTCGTGGTGGTTTCGATCATTTTGGTGGTTTCGGTCCGAAGCTGACTGAAACCAAGTGACATTTTATGAATAATTTTAAAAAATGGTTTTTATCAGTTTTGGTTGGTTTTGGACCAAACCAACTGAAACCAAAGTAATTTTGTCCATTGCCGAAACTTGAAACCATGGTTCACACCCTCTTCGTCGTTGTTCAGTTTCCTGTAACGTTGTAGCTGTTCTTTAGGTGCTGTTTGGTTGCAACAATAACATTATTCCAGAAAAAACTCACTAGGGTTCTAAATTCTAATTGTAAACCATCTTTTCCAAGAATACAATTAGAACCATAGTTAGCAATTCCGCATACGGCAAAGATTTGGAGCGGGAAAAGTTCAAGTTTAATTCTGTTTTAGGATATAAAAATATGGTCATTGTTGAAGTGGTATATTCCTTTAGCCTTAAAAATCCCAATTTTCTAATTTTATACGGCAATTTAATATATTTTTTAAAAAAATGCAAAAATTCATATATTTAACGTGAATAATACGCATTTTATTCGTTTAGCCTTAAAAATCGTAATTTTTTACCAATTTTATTTTATTTTATATGGCCGTTTAATACGTTTCTTAAAAAAAAAGGGGAAAAATTCACAAATAATACACGAATTTACTAGCTAGGGTTAGACCTCAAAAATGCACCAGAACTTTGCATTATCGTGCGATGATCGATAAACGTGTATACATTGTGTTGGTTTGCTTGTCTAACAGGATAGCACAACTCCTCATATGTACTTCTAGAAATACACCATTTTTTATTTTCAGACAAGGTAGCTGCATGGTTGACAATTGAGTGTTATTGTGATGTAAAATTAAAGACCAATACGTCCAATGGACAGTGAAACTTTGACCATTAGATCACGACTTGATTGGAACATTTAGGTGATAGTAACCGTTTGATCTGAGACTTCAAATTTTCAATGATGTTAATTGGTGATTAGTCAATCCCTTATGTAGTCTTGTTTTTTTTACGCTAATCGGTCAACTGATAGATGTTTTTTTAATCATAAACTATTTTATTAATTAGAAGGACGATCGAGATCGAGATCGAGATCGATCGTTTAGTAGATTACCGACAAGTCCCACATTCCCATCACAATCTAGATACGATCGTCGAATCAATCGATGGTGATTGAGGATTAAGATTACGGCAATTCGCTGCACTACTGATTCACTGGTTATTTTCCCATCGTAGTAATCTACTTAATCAAGCTATTATTAGTGCAATTGGGGGTATATTATACTGAATTTGGTAATGGTCCAAGTTCGTCATCTTTGTCACATTTGCTTGGACATGGCATCCCACATTTTTTTATTTTTTACACTTAAAACGTCCTGATCAAATTATTTGGCAACTCATTTAGTCCTTTGAATGACACGTGTCCCATATAATTCTTGTACATTATTTGCTTGCATTAGCATACTAATTTATTCCCATGGGGAATCTCCTTTAATAATGAGTGAAACTTTGATGGCAGCATGCAATATGAGCCATGTGGCATTCTTTTGGAGGACTATGACTGTATGGATGTTTGGCCAATCCCTAGGTGGACCTACAAACCAAAAATCAGCTTGATTACTGATTTCGAACGTTTGGATCTTTGTACCTCAAATAATGGTCAATAATGCTCAAATTCCCACGGTTAAAATCAACCCATGAAAATAATTCCAATCCAACGCCTAGAAATTACTAATTGGGCTGTTTTTGGCTTTGTAGGTCCACCTAGGGATTGAACAAACATCCTTACGGTCAGAGTCCTATAAGAGTGTGCCAAGTGGCTCATATTGTGCGCTGCCATCGGCCTCGACGACAGGGCCCTGTCATTAAAGTTTTACTCCGTAATAATAGTGGACCCCATCATATAGTTTGATGACGACGATGACGATAATGATGACACTATTAGAAATCAAAGGAATTGTCAGGAATCATTGAATGGGTCCCGTTGAAGAGATTTCTAGGTCACAAATCAAATAGATCGAATTATTCTGGTCGTCTGATCTGTTGAATTCTATTGGATGTTAGTCAGATTAGGTAGTTACACTCTATTGATTAGGTTGACTTTTGAGTTGGCCTAATTTGTGATACCTACCAAATCATGACTCAATTGTGCTTATGGACGGTCATCCGTGTCCAAAACATTAAGCCAAAAAAAAAAAAGAAAAAAACTCGGGATTCACATTGATATGTGTACCATGATGTCAAGGTCAAAGATGAATGACATTATGGTCAACAGATGTAGTGGTTTGGATTCAGGTCTCCCATGGGTAGCAACACCTATGGGCTTTGGCATGGGTAAAACTTTGCTCCTAAGCAATTAGGAATAAAGTTGCTTCTAAGCGGCTGTCCACTTGACATGTACCCTTATAGTCCTGCTTTTCGAATTTCAAAATTTAAGTTCCAAGATGATTTTAAATTTGTGTGCGTGTGTGTTGGGGGTGCCAATTTTGTACCCATGGAACCGATATCCCAAAAGCAATCCGAATCAATTATCACGGTGCTAAAATTAGCTATTTCAGAACCACAACCGATAAGAACCAAAGATTCAAATTTATAACGGTCATTATTTTCGTTATAAAGGAAAAAATATGAAAAATAAAGGTCCTTAATTTCTTAGCGTTAAAACGGTATATAACGTAATGGGGGAGGTCCGAATCCATAAGAGAGAGAAACTGTTTTACCTGGTTCATCATTGGAATTCGGCAACTACATCTACATGGTCCAGGTAGGTAACTAAAATTTGTAATAGGTACAGAATTTTTCCTTCCCCGATACTTTTGGTGGAGCGAAGGTGTTTAAATAGTAATTTAAAGTGCTAATCACCCCCCTTGAATCAAGGATTTAAAGATTAGAATAAGAATATTGATTTTGATACTAATTTTCCTCCTTCCTTAATAGCTGACATGAGTAATTGAATCTTCAATTAATACTTAAATTTACGCCACATGACCCGTTGTTTCGGATCATACATTGTATGAACATGTTAATTAGATGGGATCAATACTCATATCCATGTCCTTACGCGTGGCAACACCTTACACGTGGCACACATTTAGAGATCACTGACCGTATGGATGTTTTGCCCATCTCTAGTTGGACTTACATATCAAAATTCATCATGATCAGTAATTTATAACCGAGTCTTTCTCTTGATTTATTTGTAACTGTGGATTTTGATCATTATAATCCAAATGTTATAAATCACTAATCAGATTTATTTATGTTACATAAGTCCATCTAGAGATGGACCAAATTAACATCCATATGGTCAGTAGCCTCTGATAAGGTGACATGTGTCTCACATTATGAATCCACCATTATCTAAATTTTTTCAACCATAGAGTTTAAGTGCAACGTCAAAATGCAATAATTGCTTGCACGGTTGAGTTGAAATGTGAAAGTATCGAATGACCAAAGCACCCTTGTAAATTAAAAAAATTTCAAAAACTAAAATAAACAATATTTATCAATTTAAGGTACTTGAGGGCATATTAGGATAAGGGTATATTTTATTTTTTTAACATTGAATGAGCTGCAGGTGGTGACCTGACTATTCTTTGGCACCAAAAAGACCGAAAAACCCCTATCAAGTAAATAAAATGAAGAAAAGAAAAAAAAATAAATATAAAGATATTTGTAGGATATTATAGGGTTTAGCATGAGGCACGCAAGAAGGGCGTTCGCCCTTTAAATAGTAAAATAGATATATACATCTATCAATTGCTCAAAATTGTGTGGACATGGCATGACGAATACAAGCAAATTACAAGTTGCTAATGGGGTGGCCCGGATCAATTAATATTTGACAAATGTACGTTCGAGAATCCGTTTCATTATAATACACCGACACAATGCCTATTACATAATCTTGCGTTAAGTAAATTCCATGATTAAATAAAAGCTAATTGTGGGGTCCATCTCCCTTAAACCTAAGATCAATAAGACGATGATAGGCTGGCGATGGATAGGATTAATTTATAATTAATTAATGAGCATGAGTTTTTTTAGGAGAAACAAGCGGGAAAATTAAGCTGATAAAACACCAAGCAAAGTAAAGCATGTTCTCTCTATATACAGCTAGCAGCCTGGTTGTTGGGACTTATGGGGATGAAAGTATTCTATTTGGATGGATAAGTAATAAGTAATAATAAAACCAAGGAGATATCAATCATTGTGATGGAATTAAAAGGACCAATGGGGTTGATTTACTCATCTTTGTTGGCAAAAGTGTTATCACAAGCAAAGAAATTAAATTAAATAAAAGAATTAGGGGTGGTTTACCAAATAGACCCAAACCATAAAATCCATCAACGACCCTAAACTTTCTTAACCTCCCACATTAGATAAAAAAAAAGAGAGAGTTATACTAATGTCAGGACGGGAAGATGGAGGAGAAGCCCTCCTCCCTAGTCCCTACCTATGCTATTTAAAGCATCCAATGGTTGTCAACCCACCTTTTCATGGGTTAAGGAGATCTCTCAGGTTTATATCAGAACTCGAAACTTGTGTAAAAGGGTCAATCTAGTGGATTAGGTCATTAATGGTCAGCTTCTGATCCCGATCCAGATCGGCCCGATTCAAATACGGTCTCTCGGGTTGTCTCCATTGAGCCCCATTTGGCAAAGGGTCGGGCTCAAGGGACACCCATTTCTGACCACCTTTTTTGACCCACATCTTGGCGTACCCACGTAGAAGATGAATCAATGGCTGATTTTTGGTGGGATGATAACCTCACCATATAGATCACATCAGCCCATTCCGAAATTTCTAACCCCATCAAATGTGGTTTTAAAGTTACACGGGAAAAATCGACGGTCTATACTGCTTCAGCTTCTAAACCAGTCTATGAATATCAGAATGATTTGAATTTTTGTGAAGATGATCTCCTCACCATAGAGATCATCCTCACCAAAAATCAGCCATTGATTCATCTTCTATGTGGGTACGCCAAGATGGGTAAAAAAAGGGGGTCAGATATGGGGTCCCTTGAGCCCGACCCTTTGGCAAATAGTTGGTCTCGGGCAAGACAACCCCAAGATTAGGGGTGTCAACTGGTCGGTTATCGTTCGATTCCTAAGGTACTTAGAACCGGAATAACTAATTAATATTATCAGTTTTTATCGGTTTGGATTCTTATCGGTTCCGATTATCCAAACAGTGGATATCTGGAACTAGAGCTAATTGTTTGGTTCAGGGTATATTGGTTCCAATCTTTATAATATGGCAATTTTAACATTGTATTTATATGTTTAACGTTATATTCATATATCGGTTCCTGTTCGATTCCAATATCAAACTATCCAGAATCAGAACCAATATTATCAATTCGGTTCGGTACTAATTCCTTTTAGTCGGTTCCTAAAAATGTGGAATTAAGCAAAACAGATTTTTCGGTTCAGATTCCGATTCGATTTCAGTTAGATGTGTACAAATTGACACCCCTACCCAAGACCTGTTGATTGCCAGGATCGTCAAGCCCTGTACAAGTACAAAAGTCAAGTACAGGGCTGGCAATGGATCGGATCGACCAAAAGATCTGATCTGATCCGAAAAAAATAGGGTCCGGAACTTTATTATCACTTATCGGATCGGTATTGGATCAAGGATTGTTGATCCAATCTCTTATCGGATTGGTACCGAATCGACCTTGTTCCGATTCAATATACTAGCCCAATATATATACTATTTATATAATATATATTTAATAGATATATATTTATCTATATATCGAGCTATACTCCACACAAAAAACAGCAATCATCGTGTGCTTTGAAACTAATCAAGGAACGGATTAGACCCAGAACTGATTTAATCATATCGGATCGGATCCAGAACTGAATTTTATTGATCCAATTGGATTTCTTATCTGATCGGTACTAGATCAGCATCAAATTACCAATCTGAATCGAACCCGATCCATTGCCAGCCCCTTCAAGTATAGTTTTTAGATGGGAAAAACAATCCAATGGGAAGGAGCATTTTGAATAATTTTGAAAGAATTGAATAGGTCGGCTGGTCTGGTTGCTATCATTCAAACAAGTTGATAATTGCCAGAAGAGATCTCCTAGATATCTAGAAGACAAAAACAATAAGTGGATCCTCCCATCTTGCATGTGAGCCACGTGTCCCTAATATATATTATGTCTTTTATCTTGTCTATACTACTGAAGACTTTAAATATTAGACCAATTGGGTTTCTGGATCTACTTCATAGTGGGTCCCAAACTTCCTGGATGAATTTTAATGTCCACAACAAAGACAAGAGGGAGGACAACTTCTTCCCATCCTAACTTCAACAAAAGCAAAACCCTATGTTCTTATCCATGTATTTTGCCAAGTAGAGTGGGTTTACACCAGAAAATTAAAGAAAAAGGTAGGGCCTTGGAGCTAGGTTTTTGTTACATGCAAGAAGGAGAGAGAGAGAGGGCAAGAATCCATTAGAGTTTGGTGGCTCAACCCAATAAGAATCAAAGCGTATTAGTTTTGATAATTAAAAGGGAAACTAGACCTGGAAGTTTGTCTGTTTGTTGTATACGGAGACGAGTGGGGTAATGGCTATTGACTTTGTGTAGCCTTCAAAGATGAGAGAGAGAGATTTTTAAAAATGAGAACTCAACCGCTCTCTTTCTTCAAGTTTTTAGCTAAAACACTAAATCAAGCAAAAAAGTATCAAACCCACGACGATCTTGCTTTGTCGGTCATTCAACTACTGTATATCTCCTCCATCTCTCTCTCTCTGGAACTTAAGTTCGGTCGTCATTAATACCATTTCCTGCATTTTGCTGACACTCTCTCTCTCTCTCTCTCTCTAGCTCTCTCTTATCTCTTCTTCAAACCCATTTAAGGACTGCAATTACCGAGTCGTATTGAACATTTAACGGCGTACAATTCAAGAAAAGAAGCTACATGCATTCGCTCACAAGGTTGGCAGTGCAGAAAACGTGTTTTCTCGCCAAACAAGACCAACGACAGCACAAGAAAGTAAATTTTGTTTGTAATGGTCACAGCAGAAGCAAAAGTGTGGGAAAGCTATAACATGGAATGAAAGCTTGGTTTGATTTCTCTGCAAAAAAAAAAAATGGAGAGGAAGTTTGGTTTATCTGTTCTTCTTCTGGTTCTGTTAATGGGTTTTTCATATGGGTTCGTTTCATGCAAGGACGTCCGAGAACGAGTTCATCGTGACTCGGACTCGTTGTCGACTCTAAAAGTTCTTTTGGAGGTGAAGGAATCGTTCGTTGAAGACCCATTAAACGTGTTGGATGACTGGTCTGAAGATAACCCGAGTTTCTGTACTTGGAGAGGAGTTTCATGTGGGTTGAACTCGGTTGACGTGGTGGGTCTCAACCTGTCTGACTCATCACTCGCCGGGTCGATTTCTCCATCACTCGGTCTCTTGCACCACCTGGTTCAGCTCGACCTCTCTTCTAACCTCCTCACAGGCCCCATTCCACCTCATATCTCTAATCTCTCTTCGCTTGTTTCTTTACTTCTCTTTTCTAACCAACTCACTGGTTCGATCCCTACTCAACTCGGATCGCTAACGAGTCTCCGAGTTCTTCGAATCGGTGACAACGGTCTTACTGGTCCAATTCCGAGTTCTTTTGGTCATCTCTCCAACTTGGTCATTCTTGGTTTAGCCTCTTGTAGTCTCAGCGGTCGGATTCCTCCCGAACTCGGACGACTCGGCCGAGTTCAAAATTTGATTCTGCAACAAAATAAACTTGAGGGTCCGATTCCGCCCGAGCTCGGGAACTGCTCGACTCTCGTCGTGTTCACCGCTGCTCTCAATAGTCTCAACGGTTCGATACCGGGAGAATTGGGTCTTCTTAGAAATCTCCAGATTCTGAACCTTGCCAACAATACTCTCTCCGGAGAGATTCCGAGTCAACTCGGTGAATTGAGTCAACTCGTTTATCTAAACTTCATGGGAAATGGACTTGAAGGCCTAATTCCAAAGTCCCTGGCAAAGTTGGGTAGCCTTCAGAATCTCGATTTGTCGATGAACAAGCTCACGGGGGAAATTCCAGAAGAATTCAATAATTTTGGTGAGTTGGTTTTCATGGTTTTGTCGAGCAACAAGCTTTCAGGTGTTCTACCAGGCAATATCTGTTCGAATGAGACCAGTTTACTGGAGCACTTAATGCTGTCTGATAATGGGTTTGTCGGAGAAATTCCGGTAGGCCTCGGAGAATGCCGAGCGCTGAAACAGCTGGATTTGGCTGATAATCAGCTCAATGGATCGATACCGGTCGAATTGTTCGAGCTACTTAATCTAACTGATCTCTTGCTCAACAACAACAGTTTGGTGAGCTCGATTCCTCGATTGATCGGAAACCTTAGCAATCTTCAAACACTGTCTCTGTATCACAACAATTTACATGGTGGTCTGCCTGGAGAGATTGGAAAGCTCGACAAGCTCGAACTTCTCTATCTTTATGAGAATCAGTTATCTGGTGAGATCCCTTTAGAGATTGGTAATTGTTCGAGCTTGCAAATGATTGATTTTTTCGGAAACCAGTTTACTGGAAGCATTCCAATTACAATTGGAAGGCTAAAGGAGTTGAAGTTCATTCATCTCAGACAGAACGATCTCTCGGGCGAAATTCCCGCCACTTTAGGTAACTGCCAGCAACTAACTGTCATGGATTTCGCAGACAATCGTTTATCCGGTGGCATCCCAGCGACGTTCGGATTCCTTGAATCTCTGCAGCTGTTCATGCTTTACAACAATTCACTGGAAGGTAATGTTCCTGACGAACTACGTAATGTTGCGAACTTGACCAGGGTGAATCTCTCTAATAACAGATTGAATGGTAGTATCGATCTGTTGTGTAGTTCGCGTTCTTTTCTTTCGTTCGATCTCACGAACAATAGTTTTGACAATGAGATTCCACCCCAGTTAGGGAATTCACATTCTCTTGAGAGGCTAAGATTGGGAAGCAATCAATTTATTGGGAAAATCCCATTGACATTTGGAGAAATCAGTGAGCTCTCACTCTTAGACCTCTCAAACAATTTACTCACTGGAGCCATACCACCAGAGCTCTCATTGTGCAAGAAACTGACCCATATTGATCTGAATAACAACCTTCTTGCTGGACCGATACCGTCATGGCTCGGAAGCTTGCCTCAGTTGGGGGAGATCAAGCTCTCCTCTAATCTATTTGCTGGGACTCTTCCTCAAGAACTGTTCAATTGCTCCAATCTCCTTGTGCTTTCTCTAGACAACAATTCCCTAAATGGAACCCTCCCTCCTGAAATCGGAGATCTCGAATCAATCAATGTCCTGAATCTTGACCGCAACGGTTTCTCTGGGCCGATTCCTCCTGCAATTGGCAAGTTAAGCAAGCTCTATGAACTTCGGCTCTCCCGAAACAGCTTCGACGGTGAAATTCCTATCGAGCTCGGACAACTCCACAATCTACAAAGTATGTTGGACCTTAGCTACAACAATCTCACTGGTGAAATCCCTCCTTCTCTTGGGATATTATCCAAACTTGAAGTCCTTGATCTATCTCACAATGAGCTTGTTGGTGAAGTCCCTCTACAAGTTAGTGAGATGAGCAGTTTGGGAAAGCTTGACCTCTCTTACAACAGTCTTCAAGGCCAATTGGATAAGCAACTCTCGCACTGGCCAGCTGATGCCTTTGTGGGGAACGTCGGGCTCTGTGGAAGCCCTCTGGACCCTTGCGATGGCTCCAATTCTAACAACCACCATTCTGGTCTAAATGCATCATCAACGGCGGCAATTACAGCCTTCTCAACCGTAGCCGCCTCTGTTCTAATGGTACTTGGGCTTGTACTACTGATCAAACGCAAGCGCGAATCTCTGAGAAGAGCTCGTGAAGTGAACTGTGCTTATTCATCTAGTTCTTCCCAAGTACAGCGGCGACTACTCTTCCAAGGTGGTGCCATAAGGAGAGATTTTAAATGGTCAGACATCATGGAAGCGACCAACAATCTGAGCGACGAGTACGTGATTGGGTCAGGTGGATCTGGAACGATTTACAAGGCAGAGTTACCCACTGGAGAGATAGTAGCAGTTAAGAAGATATTGAGGAAAGACGATCTTCTATTGGATAGAAGCTTTGCTAGGGAAGTTCGGACGCTCGGGAGGATAAGGCACAGGCATCTAGTGAAATTGATGGGGTGCTGTAGTAATAAAGGAGCAGGATCAAATCTGCTGATTTACGATTACATGGAGAATGGGAGTGTATGGGATTGGTTGCACCAGCCATTGGTGAGTGGCAAGAAGAGGAAGAGTCTCGATTGGGAGGTGCGACTGAGAATAGCAGTTGGGTTGATACAGGGCATAGAGTATCTCCACCACGACTGCGTGCCAAGGATAATTCACAGGGACATCAAGTCAAGCAATGTGCTACTCGATTCTGACATGGAAGCACATTTGGGGGATTTCGGGCTAGCAAAGGCTCTTGTCGAGAACCATGACTCGATCCATACAGAGTCAAATTCCTGGTTTGCTGGGTCTTATGGTTACATTGCTCCAGGTAACTACTACTAAAAAACTGTTGGTGCATTTCCTTGATCCAGATCATCCAATCCATGTCCATTGTTTCGAAGAATTGAAACAATGGGAGTAGATTGGATGGTTAAGATCATCAAATTTATATTGGATATTTGATGTGCCAGATCAAATTTTTAGACAATGGACATAACATAACTGAAATAACTGCTAATGTTGTGGGTTCTAATGAAGATCTTACTGTCATGTGTTATAGAGTATGCATACTCATTGAAGGCATCGGAGAAGAGCGACGTGTACAGCATGGGGATTGTGTTAATGGAGCTTGTGAGCGGACGGATGCCTACTGATGGAACTTTTGGAGTAGACATAGACATGGTGAGGTGGGTCGAGTCGCATGTCGACATGTCAGGCCCTGCTCGAGACGAGTTAGTGGACCCTGCTTTGAAACCCCTCTTACCTAATGAAGAATCCGCAGTTTTCCAAGTGCTTGATATCGCATTGCAATGCACAAGAACTGCCCCAGCTGAGAGACCGACGTCTCGTCAAGTGTGCGAGCAACTAATTCACATTGCTAACACTAGTAAGGTGGATTCTGAGAAGAAAATGAGTACAGCTCCATATACTTAGAACATGAACTCATGTGAATAACGGATCAGAATCGATTAAGCACTCAATGGTTCAGATTTTGACCAGTTTTTTTTACAGTTAAAAGCTTTTTGGCCTCACACCTTTGCTTGACTCCATGTTGGCCATACTCTATAATACATTTTTCAGTTTTCAGATGTGCTAATGTAAGTTGGGTTGATTTTTAGTGACAGAAACAACAATAGAAATATGAGTGTACCTTTTGCTAATGTACGCCTGGCTCATTTACAAATTTTTTTTTTTTTTTTTGGATTTTTGGTTGAAAAGCTTGAGGTTGAGATCAGCAGGAAAGCTTCTCAATGTTTTTCTAAAGGGTTATGTTTCAGCTAACTCCTGAGGCATGGTTTCAAGTTTCGGCCAAAACCAAAACCCGAAACGTTTTGGTTTCGGAAATTATTTTGGTTTCGATTGGATCCAAAACTGATAAAAACCATTTTTTATTCATAAAATATCACTTGGTTTCCGTCAGTTTCGGACCGAAACTACCGAAACGTTTCTCCCACCGAAACTACTGAAATGTTTCTCCATAGACGAAACCAAAACGAAACTAGTCACTTTGAACCATGTTTTGAGGACCCTTTTCAAGGCCGAAGCTTTATGTACAGAAACTTACAAGAAGTTGAGATGGTTTTGGGGGCAGTGCACAGCAGCAAGTTCATTTAGAAACTTGTTCATGAAAAGTCTTATTGGGAGGAATTATGGCACACACTTATCAAAAAAAAAACTTATGGCCAAAGCTTTTAATACACACACTTATCAGAAAGTAATTAGTAATACCCCATTATACTTTCAAACTTTAGGATTACCCCCTTGACCTAGTTTAACCATCATTTGACCAACGTTAAAATGTGACATGTATCATGTGCCTGTTAATGCAGCTATAAACGTGTGATTAAGTCAACCACCGTTAAACTTGGTCAAGGGGTAATCCTGAAGTTTAAAAGTACAAGGGGGTATTACTAATTACTTCCAAATTTCAGGGGGGTGTTACTAAAATACCCAAAAAAAAGACCAAACGACTGTCTATTATGTTGATTAAAACATACAGGTCCTGTATTATTAAAGAGTGGAATAACTAATATAATTGTATGATTCATGGATGTAATTGGTTTACAGATGTTTAGTTTCAAATGGTTGGTGATTAAAACCATCCAATTTGTTCTTGTTGTTGCTTTCAGCCTTCCATTTAAAATTTTCTTTCCATTTCTGCATTGCATAGAAATTTGGTAACTATCTCATCCTTTAATTTGGGTTCAAAACACAGGGACAAGTGAATATAAACACGATTCTTAAATAGAGTCGAAAGGGGCCGTAATGAGTCTGATATTGATCTGCCTTCCCTTGTGCTTCACGAGTCAAGGCTCAAAACCTCGCGTCAAGTGTAGTCTACAGATCAGTGTTCAGTGCAGAATTTTACAAATCAAATTAGTAGGCAATGTGAAAATAGAATTAAGTCTAATTTGGCCTCACATGAAGATCATTGTGAAAGCGTCATTCTGAAAAATCTCTCAAAATGTAAATGTAGCAAAACCAAATCAAAACAATGAGATTCTTCCGTTGAGACAAGTTTCTTAAAATCTCCTCTCAGAACCTCACTCCACGTCCGTTTTGGCCTTCCCCTCATCCTTTTAGGCCATTCGACTTGCATAATAGACTTATCCATGTCATATTTAACACACCCTGTAACATAGCATGTGTATATGCATGTAATGTTTTACATTAGTTCGTTCGTAAATATACATAGAGTACCAATAATTTAAGCTTATTAAATGGGTAAGCATATAGGCGAGCCCGAAAGCCAACCCAGAAGACAGAAAGAAGAAATAATTAGCATAGCACTGCCATTATAGTACTGATATCTTCTCTACAACCCTGTTGTTTGTAGGTCCTTGGGTATACAGATGGTGCACAACCAAACCCATAGAACTTATCCAAAAGTTAGGGAACCATCGGTAAATAGTAGTCCCACAAGTCCATTCATCAAAGACAAGAAGACAACTGACCAACTTGTGGAGAGGAAGAAGCTCCAGCACTAAGCTTCTGTGAAGTAAGCCATGCTTGTGTAGCCACTAAGTCAGGAAGCACAGGTGCACCGGATTCCCTCCAATTATCAGCATCAGGTATCCTAAATCTATCCAACAGCAATGCGTGCATGCCCACACTCCTCGCAGGCAGGTAGTCTTTGCGGAAGCTGTCCCCAATGTGCAAGGCTTCTTCTGGTGCAATGTTTCCAGCCTTCTCCAGGGCAATCTCATAGATTCTCGGATTTGGCTTCTCCACACCTTCAAGACCAGAAAACACACCAAAGTCCCACTCGGTTCCCTGATTTACCCAACATCATAAAAATCAATTTCTCAGGATTCCACACACAATAAACACATGCAAACATGCACAATAGTTGCATGTTTCAGTGTTCGAAGACATGTAAACTCAACTCCTAAGTCACCTTAAATGTTTACAAAATTATTATTGCTGAATGAACATACAATGTCGCTTATCCCTTTAGAAATAAAATGGGTTGAATAAAAGGTTTCTTTTAGCCCTTTAGGCGGTGTTTGATAGCAGCCACAATGAACTTCTACTTGGGACAAGATTACCCGCCCTTTGGCCACTTCCAAAACTCGGGTTTTCTTTCAATAACACCTTACTTCCAAAGAGGAAAAAAATTCTTGTGTAATGTAATTCCAATCTCGACTTAAAAGTACCTTGTTGTTTTTGAACTATTCCCAGGGTGACCCTTTGCAGCATGATTTTATTTTAATATAGAATAGACTTGTATCAATTTTAAACTACTTATATTTTGTTATAATCTATTCTAGACTTCCATCCAAAACACCCCCTCAAGTCATTAAAAAGGAGAGAGAAAAATTCCCCTGCACATTAAGGAAAACCTTCACTTTCTCATCTGGGTAAAAAAAACTTGAACGAGCCACCTGAATCAAAACGAGTTTGCAAGTCGATTTAAATGAGTAATTCAAATCTCAACTTAAACTGAGTTTTGTTCAAGTCGACTTGAAATTGCATTAGATCAAGCTAACTCAGTTGCATTTCAAGTACACCCCATGTGTTTCGAAACCATAATTTGTTTACCTGGTTCAAACCCAAGGCAGGAAGGATGACATCCTGATAGCGGTATTCTGCATTGCTGACAATCCCAACAATGAGCCCTTGTTCGCGTGCCCATCTTAGGAATGGTTGGGAATCCGGAAAGATAGTATAAGGTGCAGAGGAACCAAAAACTGAGTATATGCGTCTAAACACCTTCTCAAATGTTTCCTCATCATAATCATAGCCTGCCTGTCAGCAAAACAAGATTTCTATTTCATGAAATGCTGAGAAAGCCATTGATTAGAACAGACTTGGATGCACAGATCCACTGGCATAAATCTTACCCTGACAAATGAGTCTTTCACGCAGGATTTCCACCAGATGATGTTGGGCATTTTTGCTGCATGCCCAAAACACGGATACTGCTTTGCCATGTCTGAATATGCATGTTTGAATCCCTCGTGCATGCGCTTGTAGTCAGGACAAGGCAATCCAACAGATTTGGCTGCCATGCAGTAGTAGTCTCCGAGGTCTCCTTTGTAAGCTATAAGTGTGCCAGTGACATCAATAGTTATACAGCGTAACTTTGACAAGATTGACATTTCTCTTGAGAAAGTCCAGCGGCTACTGTTTCTTCAAAATGAACCGTTTAGTAATGTCAATGATGCAACTTCTGTATATCTTTTATGAGAAATGAATGAGGAGGATCATTAGCAACTTCAGTAGATCCAGCAGCTTTTACTTGTCCAGGCATCAACAATCTGGATGTTAGATGCATCAATCAGTAAATCGATTGGGAGCAAGCTAGTGAGCAACGATAAGTGCAAAAACGACATTATGGAAAGGGAATTGATTTCACAATATAAAAAAAAAAAGTAGTTTTAGGCTTTTGAATGGTCAGATAAGCCATCAAACTAAACATCTAATTTGACTCTGAAGCATCTGCATTAGAATTAAAGCTAATGACAATTGCAAAAGAAGGATTTCTGTTCCATCAAAGCATAAGTTTCTCATAGTATTAAAGCTAATGACAATTGCAAAAGAAGGATTTCTGTTCCATTAAAGCATAAGTTTCTCATAAATGACCGTTTGGTTCATCAAATTCGCAGTTCAGTTAAAAAGCTCAATCATTTTACATGGAAAAAAATAACGTCGACTGAATTGAGAAACTTTACATCTCAAATGGTGGGTGAGCTTTTTCTTTCCATTGCATGGCTTCTTAAAAGATCCATTAAGTTTGCAGGACTAGTGAATCTCAGTCCTATCAACAACCTGTTCAAATGATATAGTTTTTAAATTCTGAGTTTTCAAACATTTCTTTTGTTCATTCAAATTGATATGTTCCAAACATAGAAAGGTTTATAATTCAACAAGGAGGACTCCCTAGTTTCCAAAAGTTAACCCAAAGTACACAGACAAGCCCTTACATCTGCTGAACACCTTGTCAAACTAAAGCTTCACATGCTAGATTCACGTACCATCAAATGCTAATTTTTCACGGTCTGCGTCTTTCAGCTGACTACATGGTCATACCCCACTATACGATACAGAACACTTGTTCAGGAATAGCTTGAAGATTTTGAGGAAAAAAAAACTAATTAATAATATCACTTTTCAAAAGGAAGTTTAGTCCTTGTATTAATTCTCAGGATACATAAGCCTTTCCCTTAACATTAGTACATGCAACCCAATTAGAGTCGAGGACAAAACTCAACCAAAACTCCAGGTTCTTTCCTTCATATGTTATCTCTTTGGATTTAAATAATCTAGTTTAAAATCAAGGGAGGGGATCTAACATTGTGAACTGGGTCCAATCATCTTGTCCCCAAGGCAGTGCTACAGAGCAGGGTGGCTCCATAGTGAAATCAGGTGGCACAAAGGGAACACCTCCTCCTTGGCAGGAATATCCAGATAACACATAATGAAGAAATTATTTTACAAAAGATTCCACTCAAACACCTCCATGGAGAGGCTAATAGTTTAGATAGAACAGGCAAATTCTCGAGCAGATGTAGTTCACTATGAACCTGGCCTTATATGCTAGAAATATACCTACTGTAGGCTTTGTTATTACATCTACTTATTATTGTAGTTTTGCCTCTTTGTGACAAAATCATTTTCACACAATAAAAAAACAATTAAACAAGGAAAAACCTAAAAATGGCTGCATTATCCAAGCACCAGTATACAAGCCCAATCCAATTTCATATGGTTATTGTTCAAATTGTCTTGTTGTTCTAGTCCATTCAAGAACGATAATCCTCATTTTTCTTTCAACACTACCAGATAAATGTGTTGAGTGGCCGATGGAAACAGAAAACAAGAAGCAGGTTGCATCCTCAAATGAACAGTAAAATTTTAGTATTAATTATTACAATTGACGAAAACCAGGGAATATAACCGGTCCTGAAGGAACGCACTCAGATTTCTCAAGTCATTTTTATCGTGGTTTTTGAAACCAAATCCATCCACTCTTTTTAGTTACTCAAAGTCAAACATCCTGATAATTAAATTGGAACAGACAAGAAGTAGGTCTCCCTTTCTCAGATGATTTTAATCTCAGGTATCAATCATACCCACCAAGAGCCAAACTCACGGAAGTGAAGAATTGATTTCAAATTTCATTTGCACAAAAATTTGAGGGAAATCAAATTGAATAAGGTCTTAAAGAGTAACCGTCCATAGGAGAGGATCAATTGACCAAATTCACTACAAACATAAAGCATAGCTTTGGCATTCAAGAGAATGATCTTAGCATTTACAAACTGTTGAGCACTAAATTAAACAAATCTAAGAAGGAAATGTCCAGGATCTAACTCAACCAAAAAATAAAAAATGAAGCCAGATTCCACACATACTCAGAAACCCAAGTGAGAAATTAACAACAAAGACTGATTAAGAAATCAAGAACATAATAAATCTAACAACAAAGAATGAGCAAAGGATTTCAGCAAAAATCCAAGTAGGATATCAGCAAGAAATTTTGATAAAATTTCAGTACAAGTGAGATAAATGTTGATTGTTTGATCGATTTCTCATCCGATTTAGCACATTTAATCACACAAAAACGAAAATACAGAAAACCCATCAAAGATTAAAGGATTTCTAACATAGCCAGAAGCTGAAATTGACGAATTGATCGATTAAACCCACAGAGAAATTTGGATTATCTGATCGATTTCTCACCCTATTTAGCACATTTACTAGCACAAAAACAAAAATTACAGGAAAAACTATCATAGATTAAAGGATTTGTGACATACCCAGAAGCTCAAATGGACGAAAATCTGAGTAGCTTTGACAAAACGCCAGGGTTGAAGTTAATTTCGGTGAGTAAAAGAAGAGCGAAAAGTCTCATTGTTGATTTACGTGAGGATCCTCAGAAACGATTAAATGATGTCAAATATTTTCTGGAGCTGCACCCCAGAACCTTTCTCTGTAGTAAAAGCTTTTTTGCCACGTGTAGGGATGACGAGGACAATCCAGCCCATCTAATAGGAATAGAACTCTCTGAATTGGCAACATGGATTGTTCCCTTGTCCACGTCATGCTATTAGATTTCAAAGTGATGCCAGCTCGGCTTTGACAACCACTATTGGATTCTTGGCATCGAACGGCCGAGCACACCAGAAAAAAAAGGGGGTCTGCTGAGCCCGACCTATTCAACAAACCCACGAGAACTTTGGGTTCGCCACCTCAGCTAACATGTGTATAGAGAACCTCGCTGCTACTGCAGAAAAGATTTGTGGAGTGCATGTCCAGAAAACCTGCCATAAAATGATGTAATAATAATATCACAGAAACTATGGACTCTTGCAGCGGTATTAATTATAACTATGGGGCAACAGGTGCGTTGCACGTGAGTGATCGTAGGGGCCGCGTCAACGTCAAGGATGGATTACTGTATGAGCCACGTGGCATTGCACTTAGAGATGGGCCATCCCTGGCTGGACTTACATACCAAAATCAACTTGATTAGTAATTTCTAACCGTTGGATTAGAATCTTTTCATGGTCTAATTTTTATAGTGGATTTTGAGAATTATTTAGGTTACTCAGATCCAAATCACTAATCAGGCTTATTTTTCGTATGTGCTTCTACCTTGGGATGGGACAAACATCCATACGGTCACTAGTCTCCAAGAGTGTGGCAAGTGGCTCACACTGTCATCCGTCATCATGTTGATGTTGACGATAGATCTCTTATGTGATCAACGTTGATGAGTGTCGGTGCTCGGTGTGAAAGGGCTTGCCCCAACCCCAGTTTTGGCTTTAAAAAAAGTAAAAATTACCTGCCATAAGTTTAAACTTACGGCCCAAGGCAACCATCCATTATTGAGTCCAGAAAGGGCTGCCTTTTTAAAATATGGACTTAAAACCCCAATCAACTTATTCCAACCCAACGGGCAAACAGAGTAAATCTCTGATTACTCATGATGACAGATCACAATATGAGCCACGTGGCACATTCATAGAGACTGCTGACCATACTTAAGTGTACCTACATACAAATAATCAGCCTGATTAGTAATTTCTTATGATTTGAATATCCTCAAATCCCAAAAATAATGCTTGAATCACACTTTTAAAAATAAACCCATGAAAAGTATTTCAATCCAACGATTAGAATCATTAATCAGGCTGTAGGTCCACCTAGACATGGACAAATATTCAAATGCTCAGTGATATCTAAGAGTGTGCCACGTGTCTTATATTGTAGTCCATCATCATCGTTCCTTTTTTTTTTCATCATCAACGTTGATGACGGAAGTTAGTACGAAGATCATCCACACCCACCTTTTGTTGACTCTTTTCACTCAAACTTTCTTTTCGGCAAAGAAACATGAGAAAACAACGTGCGGTGCACATAAGAGGTTAGGCCCACCTTTTAATTTGATGGGAAATAGGACGAAAACCATGTGTAGTCAACATATTTAGATTTCGAAAACCATGTCTGGACCAAGGTTTAAAGGAGGCCGTCTTAACGGTCTAACGGACTCGGGGCGTTACCATTAAAATGGATTGAAAAGGCCAGGGGAAAAAATGGAAAAAAAAGGAATTAACGGAAAAAAAAATTTTGAAAAAAGTGGCGCTGAAATTCAATATTTGAAATTTGAAAATTTTAATAAAAAAATGGAATTTAACAGATTTAATGGCCTTTTTCACAAAAAATTTCAGAACTTAACGGCTGTTAAAACGATTTTAACGGCCGTTAAAACAAACAAAAAAATGGCCATTACATTCAAAGCGTCAAAACATGTTTAAATGGTTTTATTAAATGGCCGTTTTTAAAACCATTGTCTGGACCATTGTTATTAGTATGGTTTAAAACATGGTCGTTGTAACGAAAACAACCACCGTTATAATGGATTCGGACCTACCCTGTTATGTGATTTACCATTTTAAACCTCAAAAAATAACAGCCGTTATAACGAAAATAACGACTGTTGTTTTCTGAGAAAATTTGTGAAAAAAAAAAAAAAAAAGAAACTCCATTTATTGTCCCTATTTTCTATTATAAATTTTATTAAAAATTTGAAATTCAAATTTGGAATTTTGAATTTTAGCGCCGTTATTTTTTCATTTTTGCCCTAGTGTTACAATTCGTAATATAAGGAAACAAACAGTAATGCCCCCAGTCCATTATACCATTATAACGGCCCCGTAAATATGTTCTCCTCCAAGACCACATGACCCTTTAAGAACATTTGTGAGTTTATATAATCAAACATGCTCAAATATCAGAAACAAAATGGTTAATATCTTGAAAGTTAGTCCAACTCTCCTGAATGGATCGAACCAAGGTTTAAAGGAGGCCGTTTTAACGGTTAAACAGACTGGGGGCGTTACTGTTTAAACCGTTTAAACGGCCGTTAAAACGTATTGAATGACCAGGAGCAAAAATGGAAAAAAACAGAAAAAATGGAATTTAACGGAATTAAACAGTTTTAACGGATTTTAACGGGAAAAAATGGAAAAACTGAAATTCAAATTTTAAAATTTGAAAATAAAAAAAAAATGAAATTTAATGGAATTTGACAAATTTTAACAGAAATTAAATGGATTTTAACTGAATTAAACGGATTTAACAGCCATTTTTTTCACAAATTTTTTCAGAATTAAACTACTGTTTAAACAATTTTAACGGCTGTTAAAACAAAACAAAAACGGCCGTTTTATTCAAAACCGATAAAACGTGTTTAAACAGTTTTAACGGAAACGAGCTTGGGGCGTTACCGTTTAAACGGCCATTTTTAAAACCATGGATCGAACAATGGTTCTAGCTTGCCAATCGGAAGGGCCATGTTCTTGTAGCGTACTTGTAGATAGGCTTCCTACACATTATCCTCTGCAACAACCGTATTGTTCTTAATTGTTGTCTCATCTTAATCGAGATTGAGCAAGTAGTTCTAGTAGACACTTGTGCCACGTGATGTATGTTGTCACACCCCGAACCCGAGGTCCAGGACCCTACCGGTGACCCGATTCCGGCATCCATAGGTCAATCCATCCCGCGATCCATGGGTCGACTTGCATGAGAAAGAAAGCAAAATAAAATTTTATAAAAAAAATTAAATTTTAAAAAACTAATGAATAACATAAATGAAATTAAGTCATTTTCATGGGAACGCAACGAAAAATGGCCAAAAAATCCAATTTTTTTAAAAATCGAAATTAGAATCGGAGCTCTATCCTAAAATTACATGGAAAATCTGACCCATGCATGGTCAAAAAATCGTAACTATCTGCTTTGGTATCCATTTCAGGCGTGCGACCCCAATCTGAAAACCTTACAGAGAAATCCATCAGGGAAAAATATCCTGAGGTTCAAATTCTGGTTCTAAAGGTGTCAAAAGATTTTTCTCGTATAAATTTAAGATTTGGGGTTTTCAAAAAACTACATTACCCTCAATCCTTGCAAAATTACTAAGAATTTAATTCTCAATTTCTGGAAACATACCTTGTATGTTTGGAAACTAGACTAACAGAAAACTTTAGAAAATCTTCAAAAATATAGGACCTATTTGTGGTAACTGCGTCGAGTATTGTCCAACAAACAGTTTATCAATGATTGAAGAATATTAAAAAGCATCTTATGTGGCTCAGGTAGTGACTACTTTCAGGAACGGGGGAGAATTAGGACAGTTCTTGTATGACGTCTACCCAATGCTAGATGTAGAGGCGCATAAGCAATGATCATATCTATACAAATAGAATAGCCTATTTATACAGAATGGTAAAGGGGGCCCTCTATGATCATCGATCATGGAGATCAATAGAAACATGAAGTGGTATTTTGATCCTTACCAACTTGATCTTGTTGCCCCCGGCAACAAATATGCATGAACCATTTCACGAAGTATATATCCGGATAACCCAAAGTCTCGATAGTTAGCTCTCGGTCTTCCAGTCGAAAAACAACATCGATGAAGACGTGTAGTCGAGAAGTGCAAAATAGTATGGATATGACCCTCATTGTGCATCTTGACCAATTGTATCGTTTCTTTGTGGATTCCGATACGAAGCTTTTGTATATGTGTCTCTGGTACTCCTTTCTCATTTCATCCAAAAGGAATAGTTCTTCTAATTCTATGAATTTTTCTAGAACGTTCTTTTCTTAAATATCATTCAAAAAAGTTTCGGATTGCCTAGTATTCCACCAATGAGTAGCCCAAGATTCCTCGAGAAGTAGAAAGAATTACAATCTCCATTCCTCCTAAAATTCTAGCAATTCGTTGATAGTTGGAATAGATTCATAGACCAGGGTCGGATGATACGTTTTAAAATAGTTCTATATGGCCATTTCCTATTCCTTCTATGTCGCAGGGTTGAAACCAAGAAATTTTTGTTGCTTTCTCGAAACAGTGGGAGAGTCAGAGTATAAGTCGCTTTCTACAATCCAAAAATTAGAACCAACATACCTATAGTGTTCGAATTTTTAAAAATTCAATTTAAATCCTACAGGATCCAATACAGGACCCAATACCCCTGATCTGTAATCTAGAAAGAAAATGGGATATCTACAAAAATCTCCTACAAAACTTCCAAAACATGGTCTTTTTCTCAAAATATAGGTATGAAGTTGTAACTTGCGCAACCTGTAGATAGAACCCTATCATGTAGTCTGCAGTAAAATATATGGTCATAAATTAAAGATCAATAAATTTCATGTTTTGAAGAAAATCATAAAATGAAGCGATGTGATTCAATTTTGAACCCTAATAGGGAAAGCCCTGTATAAAATGAAAACATAGAAATTTGTGTCCTGAAATATTAAGCGAGTATCAAAGAAGGTCAATTGTCACCCCTCGACCCAAGATCCATGACCCGATCCACCGCAATCCATGGGCTGACCCAAAAACCCAAGGCCAAAGCTTGAGGTTTCTAAGTTCAATTCATAAGATTAAATTAATGTTAAGTCCATTACACCATGTTATCATAGCCTTCCTAAACCAAAACTAATCAAATAATATCAGAAAATCGGAAAAGGAATGGGAAAACAAATCAATGTGTGAAAAACCACACGATGAAAAATAAGGTAATTCTTAAGTCCAGAAAATCAATAGGAACCATTTGTCTTGTCGATTTTTCTTATGATTCAATAATACAAATTAGATAACCTACCACATATATTTGGAAGCTAACTTAAAGACTTATTTAGGAAAAATAAAAATAAAGGTTTTAGGAAGCTAGATTGGTTAAAAAAGAAGGATGGAGTCAATGCAAAGTTTATGATCTACAAAAACATATTTGACATCATCGCGATGTCGGGGCCATATCTCTCTCCCGAAGCATATCCTTGAGGCCTAAGACCCTAATTTGAAAGTAAGTAAAAAATACACATCTTATAGGAATCTCAGGGGGTCCCATAAAGGAAAAAACAGAAGATAAAGAGTTCTCAAGTGGGACCTCAAAAAATTGTAAAAATTTCTAAAGAAAACAGTCTAGAAAGAAAAATCTATAACTTCTAAATTACAAATTAGGAAAGGTTGATTCTAGTTAGGCTGAAAAGATAACTTCTAAATCTTTATGAAATTCCCTTGATATTACTATAAATGTCTTAGAAGGAGGTGAATAGGACAATCTTGAATCCTTTAAAAATTATGCAGATTAAGGTTAGGTTCAATAACTCAATATCCAATCACACAAGCATTCAATCATGAATAGATAATCAGATGAACATAATAGATAGAGATTAGAGACAATGAGATCGAACATGCCACAACACAGAATTATAGTGGTTTGGTGTTCACACACCTACATCCACTATCGCATGCTCAATCGAGTTCAATCCACTATTCAATCAAACAATACACTTTAACAATTGAATAACCAATGGCTAACAATATCACTAACCTAAATACGATAGATCAAAATCTCTTACACACCTATTTATGCTATAGGTGAGTGATCTACCGCTTAGTTCTACTCTAGGTCAAGCCGAGTCAATATTGGTCTCAACTCTCGTGGGAACTTTCCTACACGGTTCCAAGTGAGTGAAGACTCACTAGAACTCAATCAGGGTTTAGATGATGTAATACCTTCTAGACACTACTAGACGAACTGGATTCGGCATCGGCGTGTTTCGAAGCGATTGGGTGGCGATCTTAGAAGGAAGATAATTTGCGTCGGTTTTTTAAAAAACTGACGCTATTTCGAAAACAATTAGCGTCAATTTTTTCAAAAATTGACACTATTTCAAAAATAATTAGCGTCGATTTTTTCAAAAATTGACGCGAAAAACTTTATATAAAATGCCTAAAATCAACGCGCCAAAACCCCCCCCTCTTCCACTCCTCTTCTCTCCAAGCCCTAGCTTGCCCCTACAAGCTTTCCCTCTCCCAGCCGTCCGTCTCCGCTCCCGTCAGGAGCCCCGCCTTCTCACATCAGCTGCCAACGCCATTGCCGAACCAGTCGCCCGTTGCTCACCGTACCATTGCTTTCGCCTTCTCAAGTTAGTCACTCTCTCTCGCCCTCACATAAGTTCAAATCATTTTGATATTCATAGCATGGTTTACAAGTTTAAGAATTATGGCCGTCTATTTTTACAGTTAACTTGAAATCGACATTTGATGGCGTTTGAAATTTCAGAATGGGCTGATTTTTTGTAGGGTTGATCTATATGGTGAGGAGATCAACCTCGCCAAAAATCAACCATTGATTTATCTTCCATGTGGGTACACCAAAATTGTGTGTGAAAATATGTATCCATTGAGTTAGGGCTTGGCTGTTTTGACAAACCCTAAGGGCATGTTTGATTGCCAAGTGGTAAAATTGCATTTTCCTTGGGAAAACAAAACTTCATGTCCATTGTTAGATAGCCATTTTTAATGTATATAATTTTTCCTATGAAGCAATTTAAATATGGATAATTTTTCCTACTAAGCCTGGAATTCATTTCCCATCCAAATAGGTGAGAATTCATTTCCACCTGAAAATACGCCTTTATTTTCTCACATGATTGAAATATGTGTTCTCAGTTGCAATCAACCAGCCATGTAAGGCATTTCCCATATGTATTTTCTCAGGAATATTTTCTATGCAATCAAACACGCCCTAAGTGGACATACAAACCAAAATTCAGCGCCTGATTAGTGATTTCAATCCTTTGGATATTTGTATGCGCCTGATTAGTAAGTGTAAAATTATACAATTCATTCATTTTTTCTTTTACTAATTAATTTGGTTTTCCTCATTTACACACTCTTGACAAAAATTTTGGTTTGAAGATCATCTAATCTAATGTGTTTTCACTAATTAACCTCGCTCTACTAGACAAAGACCAAGAACAATTTACAAAGCTACTTTTATATAATTACCACTTCTATTAAGGTGTGATGTTGCCTTAATTCTACTGACTTTTTGAATTAAATAATCTAATAATCGAGTTCTCATTTTTCAGGGCCTTTCAACTTATATACGCACCATGTTTTCTACCCAAGTAAGTTTATTTATGTACTACAAATGGACAACCCATTTTCATACTTAGAACTTAAATGGTCTTGTACTTCATGAAATGTTGTTAGGCTCTCTTAAGCGCCATTGGGGTTGGCAAGAAATCCACTATGTCATCGGTGCCACATATCAGGTAAAGTATATCAAAATGGGTAACTTATTCTAACATCTTTTTAAGTTCTTTCTAATCAGCCTTGTCATCATATTTTCAAAGCTTTTTGTGATTTCATTTATGTAATTCGTTCTTATTTTGCTCCGATGACAATAGGAGTTTGAATTGGAAACTGCTATAGTGGTTTTTGCGGGATTTTGCTACGATGCTTGGAGGTATATCTTATTCATTTTTTTCCTAGGTATTGTAATCTCTATTTCCTTCACCGTATAATTATAATTTATATTTGTTTGCAAATGGTACACTTTTGTTTTTCCAAACTGTAAAGACTTTCTGATTTTATAGTATTTTGGTGAAAAACAGGGCATTTGGTGAAAATGAAAAATATGGTCAAGCTGCATCATATATAATGCACGAGATAATGGCTCACTAGCTCATCCATCCAAATCATTCAATTTTGATAAATGTTGTGTATTTTTTCTAACAATGTAAATGTTCTCTCTTGAACCATTTTTAACTGTGTAATCCATGGTTTATAAAATGGCCATTATTTTAACATAAATTATTTATAACAAAAATAAAGGCTGTTATAACACAGAAAATGGGACTTACATTATAGTTGAAGAAAAAATATTCTGACCATTTTTTTACTTAGATGTGACCCCGTTGTAACGGTACCAATATTTGTGTATAATGCTTTTCAGATCCTCTTCTTGTCAATGGTGATGTTAACCATTGGACTGAAATCCACCGTGCAATTCTTCATAAAACGTCGGAATTACAAGGTTTAATTCTCTTGTAGACCCTACCTCTTGCTTATGTTTTGTGTTTTTTTCCTTCTCACACAGTGCTCTTTTCAATGATTGGACGGGGTACCATCTCATTTCGCGTTGGCTTCTTCTTGTGTGTATTTTACTTATCCTTTGTTCTTGATTTCAAGATCTATAACATATCTTTGTTTCACATTTAATTGTTGTTTCTACTTAGCTTGAAATTATTTGGTATAGTATATTTCCAATGTTTTCAGATCTATAATATGTGAAAATGGAGTTTGTGTCTTTCTCTGCTATTTTATATTTTGATTTTTATTATTGAATTAGTCATTTTGGTAGTTTGGAGACTTCATTACTTTTGGCATGCATGTTTCTTTTGTTGGATTTAAGAAACATAAGCCATTCTATCATCAACAAGGGATTACAAGATGTAGGTCACATATTAGTTTTTTTTCTTGGTGATGTAGTTATTTGTGCTTCTACGCCTCTCCTTCTTTTGTCACAGGATGCACCTATAGTTCAATCCTCAAAGCACTTGTGTCTTTTATGGAAAAATATCTTAGAATGCATTCAAACATGAACGTATCTCTTTTTGGAATAATAGCTCTTTCCTTTTTCTTTTCCCTTCTTCCTTGAGAGGTTATTGATACCACAAATGATGACCATATGCATTTCTACTCCCCTTTCTAAGAACGAATCCTGGACATTTGTACCAAGAACCAAATTGATGATCAAGTACCCTTTAGTTGCTAACGTGGTTTATTGAGCAGTTGCTTTTGGCCTACACGGTAGTGTTATTTATAAATAGCTTTACTTGGGATCTTATATAGTTTTATTTATAAATAATTCGAGTGATATTTGGGATGTTCTAGGAATAGTTTCAATTTTGTTATTAGCCAACTTTACTTGGGTTAATTTAGCTAGAAATTAGATGGTTGATGATCAAAAGAGAATGGATGTCTAGAATTTCATTTGAACTTTTAGGGTTTTATATGTTTAACAATCTTTACAGTTTTTATGTCTTAGGTCTTGTATTCAATGAGCATTGATTTGGAACTAAGGAGAGGTCTATAACCATATAAGTTTGTGTAATTTTATGTTTTATTTTGTGCTAATTTTATTTATGACTAATTCTAGTTATTGATGACTTAGAATTTCAATTCATTTTAATATGAATGGTTATAAATGAACGAGAATGAATGTGAATAATGTGTAATTGTGAATGAAATGTGATTTGAATGTACATATATATGTATTGTAGATTTCTACTTTAATTATGTGATGTACTACAGTTGTGTTATATAGGCGACATAGCAGAAAACAAGGATTATATTAAAAATAAAATAAATCTTTTGGCGTCGATTTTTTGAAAACCGACGCTGAAAGTATACTATATATCATAGGTTTTTCAAAAAACCGATGCGATATAATGACATATGGCATCGATTTTTCGAAAAACTGACGTCATTTCATTAGTTGCCACGTCGGTACAAAATCGACGCAAAACCTTTCGCGTCACACGTATTCGCGTCAATTTTTTAGACGCTAAATGCCTAAACCGACGCCGTATGTACTTTTTCTAGTAGTGAGAGGTTCAAACCAAAGGGACTTACCTCTTGAGGTACCGAGAAGAAAATCCACTGAGCTTTAGAGTCAAGCTCCTCACAAAGTGGTGCAAGTCCAAGCGATAATCGATTTTCGTTAAGCACGTGCATTCATCAAGGCCATAGAAATCACAACTAACCCACCAAATCTCCTTTAAAGAGTCTTCTCAAGAGCGATGAATCATGGAGATTTGGTCTCAAACAAATAGGCTCTCAAAGTCTTTGGTTTTAGCTCAAAATAGCTCAAGAATGCTCTCAAAGTTCTTCCCCTAAAAGATCAAAAGTCGAGTCTAAATAGAGCAAAAATGAGGTCCTTCAATGGACGAATTTCCCAAAATGATAAGAGCGGGGGCGACCCATCATAGTGCGATTGCCTAAGGTAGTGAGTGGGGAAGACTTGAAAAATAGGGGTCGCACTAGCTATTTTCAGATAGCTTGCTGAAAAGAGTGGGTGACCCGTGCAAAGAGCGGTCGACCAAGGTCACCTCGGTCACCCCAAGTAAGGGGGCGCCCTAGCTCACGAAAAGACCTAAAATACCCTTGACTAAGGCCTAAGTAACTCAAATACAAACTTGGAGGGGTTATCACATCCAAGAGTCTTCCAAACATCTGTAAAGTGAGATCGTGAATGTCAACTGCCAGTTTCCCAGAAGTGTGACGCTTGAGTCTCTTCGTTAAATCGACCGTCTATCTTCATGATGGGTTGAATGGAGCTTCTTAAACTAATGTTATCAACATACAAGTAAATGTCATTTTTATCATGGAATCTGACAATTATAAATATGGGTTTTTAACTTTAACCTTTATGTTTTGACAAAAGGCCAAATCCTTATAGATTTTTCCTTGAAATGTAAACAACAGGATTTTTAAGAAAATAACAAAAAAAAACTGAAAATCAAATAGAAACTTGAACGAGTGCCAAAGTTTTTGTAGTGATTATTTTTGGCTGATTCACTAAAGGAAATAAGACTTTTAGCCTCGGCTGTCGCTAAAGGTCTCAAAAAAAAACCGTCGCTAAAACTTTTAACAGCGACCAACACAGACATCGCTCCCCGTGCTAATAATATTGTCGCATAAAGGTTTTAGAGACGGCCAACCCAAGAAATGGCTACCACTAAAAGTGTCTTTCTATCGACCAAAAACTCGTGATTAATATATTCACCGACGACCAGAGGATATACACCGATAACCCGTGGTCGTCACCAATTGCGTTACAGCGATGGCCATCTCTAGTTATTGCTATAAGTAACTTTTAGTGGCGGCCATTGACAGACGCTATATGATCCTTTTAGGGACAGCCACTGGCCATTGCTAAAATTTCTTATAGCGACTGCCAGGAGCTGGTGCGGGTGGGAATCATGTTGTGGATGCTTTTTCCACTACTAGCTACAAATCCTTTTTCCACTAAAAGTTCAAATAGAAATGTTTCACACATCTACCATGGAATCATTTAATGGGGGCCGAACTAACTGTATAGAAACTAAAAAAAAATGGAACACAAAAGATCATATTTCGTTCCCCACCTACACCTCGACAACATCCCTCAAAATGTCACACTTTCAGACCTGTGATCCCATGAATGTTTGGCTCAGTCCTTGGTGAACCTACACACCAAAATTAGCTGGATTCGTGATTTCGAGCCCTTTTGAGCATTTGCATCATGGGCTTGGAACCAATTCATTGTGCTTGTTCATGCACCCATGATGAAAAATGCTCAAATCCAATGGCTAGAAAATCATCAATCAGGCAGGTTTTTGGTGCATACGTCCATCAAAAGAGTGGGCCAAACATTCATCAGGCTACTACTTTGCTCAAGATGATGTGAGGTGTGGTGGGACTTCATTCTAGCTTCACTTCGCAATAGGCCAACAAGCACAATAATCATAAGGTTTAAGTTTTTGAATAAAATATATAACAAATTGGACCCATGAGATCCTCGGATCATGGTTCATTTCTTGGTTGATGAATTTTTTCACTGAGGGCACAATTTTTCTGGCTCACTGAGCCATGGATGATTGGTCCACCCTTTATGGGCCAAAAACACGATATATCAGCCTGAAATTGTGATCTCTAGCCATTAGATGCGAGCATTTTTCATGGTGTGGTTAGTTATTGGATTCGAGCATATTTTTTGGTACACAGAAGAATGGCTAGAGATTACCCATCAGACTGATTTTCGGTGGGTCGGTGCATCAGGAGTGGGAATGGAACAATCATGATTATAAGTCAGTAGGCCTGAAAGAGCGTGGCATGTGGTGGCTTTGATGCGCCCATCCGCAAAAATTTTTTTTAATTTTTTTCTGCCTTTCACCTTTCGTGGTACTTAAATTATAATACCACCTCAATGTAAGTCATTATTTCGGTGAAAATCAAATCAAATAATTATTCTCAAATCCAAGGGTTGGTATTTTCTTACTAGAGCACCAGGGTATTGGGCTGTCAAATGGATCGGATTATTTCCGAAATCCAGTCCAATAAAATTAAATTTGGACGTAGGTATCAGCTTATCAGATCGCACTGGATTCAAATTAACCTCGATCTAATCCGATGTTGATCTTATATGTATATAGATCGGATTATTTCCAAAATCCAGTCCGCTAAAATTAAATTTGGATGTAGGATTAGATTGGATTCAGATTAACCTCAATGTAATCCGATTTTGATCTTATATGTATTTATATGAATCCGATCCACTGACAGCCCTAGTGGGGTGATGAATCGTGAGTGAAAGTCTCTGGATTGGAGACTGGATCAGTAGGTGTCGATCCTGATCTGGATCGAACTGATCCAACTGCCATCTCGCTCGAGATGATGTGAGGCCCCTTAAGGGAACAGTACATCTAGGATGAGATAACCTCAAGATCGGATGGATCGGTGCCTTCCCATCCCTATCTGGATGGCCTAATCCAAAACGAGATCAACTTTTTTTTTTCATTCAAGTTAATGTGCTACCAAAAAAGAATTTGCTACTTAACCTTGTATTGGTTGGCCAAGCTTGACCCCTGTTTTCTTGGGGCCATATCGAGTATTCGGAGGTTGTCTTGATTTAGTATCACTCTCACGGCCTGCATAAAAACGTTACTTTACCCCCTACAGAACCAGCTAGATCTAGGTTCGAGTGGCATTTCACCTCTAAACACAACTCATCCACTGCATCCCCTTGTAAAAAGACTAGTGGGTGGCCCGTGCCCACAGCACTCCCCGACAAAGCATTTGTCAAAACTGGGTGAGTAACTGAGATCCACCGTCCAGTTGGGTGATAAGATCTCAGCCCTTCTTTATTGAAGCCTCGCTTGTTATACAGATGTTAACTAAAACAACATTCAGTATTTCACTCAGGCAATCCTGCGAGAGGCGAGTGGGTTTGGACAAGTGAAAAAGTGGGTGGGCTGGAACTCTTAGAAACGTATAGCAGAAAAAAATTCTAAAACGTGCAAACATAGTTGGTAGGAGAGCAATACCCATGGGTCCCATCTAGATCTACTACACTATAGATCCAATGGGATGATTGGAAGCACCAAATATAAATACTAACCAATAAAAAAAACTATCAAAATCTACTATGACAACCAATAAAAAGCACTTGAAATCCTTCGAAAGGATATAGGACAACCAAAAAAAAATTTAGATCAAGGCATGTCAGGTCTCAGACTTGGCAACAGAAATTCGAGAACCAATTAGGAGCTTAATTTTGGTTAATTATTGGGCAGGAAGAAAATGTAAGCTTTTGCAAACCAACCTCTAAACTCAATGTACAGGAAGACATCTTCGGCCGTCACACATGGATTATTTCTCATGCTGCCATGTTTATCAAAGCGAATTAGAAACTCAAGAACACTATTACCATTTGATAATCAGCCTTGGATGTGGGAGCTTTGAGATCTCAGAAAGATTTCTTTTCATAAAAAACCAAATCATGCACCCCACCTTCAACTTGCGCGGCACCCGTTCGAACCTGTAGAACACAAAAGGGTGCGTAAACCATATTAGTCCAACAATAAAAAAGTCAACCTATGAAAATTTATACAAAAATAAAAAAAAGCCAGTATAAATTAGATCAAACATCCAGCTAGGGATAATGCTACAGCCTACAGGAAGCTAAATAAAATGGACCTCAATCCATTTTATACAGATAATGCTAGCAAAAAGTTCTCTTTCTGATGAATTGCAGTAACACTGTCATGCTTTCAATGCCATAATAAACACAATTACAAAAATGGGGAACAAAATCTGTTACAGTGGCTATTTAAGTCGAGCATAGTTCTCAATACATTCTTCCAAGTGTCGTCATTTTAATTTTTATCTTGGTAAATGGCAAATTATATTATAGACATATATAAAAACGAATCAACATATGGGAAATGGAATATAATCTCTATACGCCGTATCTAGCTCATGCACAGTTACTTTGTTAGACTATGTAATGAAGCATCAGTATAAGGGGCAATAGCCGTTAAGAGCTTCAACTCTTGATCGACATTCAGGGAGTCTCCCTCCACGCAGGCCCTGTATGGTGACCACAGAAAAGTCTTCTAGAAAAGGAATTAATATTTACATGCAAGAATCATTTCTAGAAAACTTTACTGAAGGCGCCTTGGTTTCAACAAGAAAGAGCTATCCTGCATCCAATATCCAGAAAATACAAATACGTGCACTCAAATTAATCTAACGCCAAAATGAGTTTAACTGTCGACATTATTGTGGTATTCCCTTTAAATTGACTTAGTTGTTGTAGAACAGCAATAAGTGAAGCAGCATTTGAGATAGTAGAATGGTTAGGTCTTTTGAGTGTTAGTTATATTTTACAAGTTTATCGTTTTAACAACAGCAATTACTTATAAAACAACAAGCAAAATAGAAAGGAAGTTATTTATGATTGCAGTAATGATTTAGGTATGTCTGTTCTAAAATTACTTTTAAGAGAAATAATATATCATTTATAACAAGCTTTCATATTTCTCACTTGTTATAATTTACTACTACACATTCTTTCCTTTAATTTTCTTTTCTTCTTCATTTCACATTACCTTTTGTCAGACGTTTACATCGGAAAATAAACTAGTTTCTTAACTATTAAACTAGGGCTGCAACTTGGGCGGGCTCAACCCGACGTTGCGCTTGGGTTGGGTTGGCCCCTTCAGTACTTGGGCTCGGGCTCGGGCCTAAATTTGGGAAACCCAATTAAATCGGGTTGGGCTCGAGTTGAGACTTCAAGAACCCGAACCCGACATACACATAGTATATTTATATAATATACCTTAGTAAAGCTTATATGTATATAAGCTCCTTTATAATAGAACTCTTTTTTTTTCTAAAAGGTAACATGACTGACCTTCTCTCTTCCTCTCTCCAATGAAAACCTCATTTAGGGTTAGGGTTTTCACCCTCATCTTGTCACCTGCCGCCCACCGTCTGCAACTGTCCGCCGCTTGTTGTCTAATGCCACCGACGCACCGTCAACACCGCCTATCTTCTCCCCTCCCCTCCTCTCTCTCTCTCTCTCTAAACTCTTGCAACTCATCCCTTCTCTAATGGCAATAGAGGCCCAAACCAGAGACCAGTACGTCTTACCTGGCCAAGCTTGCCGGGCAATACAAAGAGATGGTGAGCTTCATGGAGAAGCTCATCGTTGGATCCTCCGTTGATCACAGTCGAGGAGTGAAACCTCCTCTCAGTCACCTATAAGACATGGAGAAACTCTATGTGCTGCTTGACGCAGTGCCTCATTGATTGTGCAAAAGAAGAGGGGTGCAAGAACAAATGGTTTCAGCATGTACAATGAAAGTGTCCCCAACCCGATGAACTCGATCGGGCTGGGCTCGGGCTAGGATTCTCAGGCCCGACCTCGGGTTGGGTCCGGGCTTTGAACCTTGCAAGTCGGGTTGGGTTAGGGTTGACTCCCAACCCGACCCAACCCACTCGAGTTGCATCCCTACATTAAACAGTCAAAACTCAATTAATTTGCTTTACTAGAAAAGTCTGGTTTATGCAATGGACAAACCATTAATGAGCATTTATTGTACAGAGAATAAAAAATACTGCTACTGCTACTACAGAGAAAATGGACAAATTGCAGCCCTACATTAAACAGTCAAAACTCAATTAATTTGCTTTACTAGAAAAGTCTGGTTTATGCAATGGACAAACAATTAATGAGCATTTATTGTACAGAGAATAAAAAATACTGCTACTGCTACTACAGAGAAAATGGACAAACAATTACTCCTCTCTCTCTCTCTCTCTCTCTCTCTCTCTTCTCTCTCTCTCTCTCTCTCTCTCTCTCTCTCTCTCCATAAGACGAGGCAAGATACATATGTGATTCAGGATTCAGTTAAAAACACAAATTGAACTTTATTTTTATCCTCTTTTCTCTTCCTTTAAACCCCCCAAAATCCCTCTATCTCTAAGATTTTTTTTTTTTTGTAATCCTACATTTCTCTAAGATTGTCGCACATAAACACGAATCAAAGCTTTATTCATGCCTGAAGTACAAAAATTGGGAATTTTGCATTTTGAGGTAGGAATCCCATCTTTTCTCCTCTATTAGCACTGATTTATGCATGGATTTTTGTGTTTCTTTTATATTTTTCAGTTTTCAGTTTTTGGTGCTCCTAAGTCCTTACATAGGGTGTACAAATCAATCCCTGCTAAAGCTTCTCCTTGATGAAGCGCCTATCAACCTCGATGTGTCTAGTCCTGTTATGCTGAACTGGGTTGTAAGCAATGCTAATGGCCGCTTTGTTGTCGCAATAGAGGCTCATTGGGTCTGTCACCTTGACTCCCAATTCTGCTAACATGATCTTCAACCACAAGAGCTCACACACTCCATGTGCCATGGAGCGGAACTCTGCCTCTGCACTAGATCGGGTGACAACTGGTTATTTCTTGCTCCTCCAAGACACCAAGTTGCCTCCAACAAAGGTACAATAACCTGATGTAGACCGTCTATCGGTCACTGCACCTGCCCAATTTGCATCACTGTATGCTTCCACCCTGAAGAGGCCATGAACTCCAAACAATATGCCTCGACCTAGTGACCTCTTGAGATACCGAAGAACTCTATGTGCAGCCTCAAGATGTGGTGACCGAAGTGAATGCATGAATCGGCTAATGACGCTTACTACATAAGCAATGTCAGGCCGTGTATGGGCCAGATATATCAATCTACCAACCAATCGCTAAAATAAGGCAAGATCACCTAGAAGTGTACCGTCCTCGAAATTCAGCTGATGATTCTGATCAATAGGAGTATCTGCTGGTCGCGAACCCAAATACCCAGTCTCGCTTAGTAAGTCTAGGAAATACTTTTTCTGTGAAATGAAGATGCCTCTCGTTGACCTGGCAACCTCAATCCCTAGAAAGTATCTCAATGGTCCTAGATCTTTCGTCTCAAATTCAGACGACAAGAAGGCCTTGAGCCATGTAATCTTTGTCGGGTCACTCCCCGTAATGACTATGTCATCTACATATACGATCAATGCAGTGGTACTGGTCTGTAGATGCTTCACAAACAGTGTGATATGCTTGACTCTGTGTGTAGCCTCCCTTTCTCACTACATTACTGAACCGTTCAAACCAAGCTCGAGGAGATTGCTTCAACCCATATAAAGTTTTCTTCAGTCTGCACACCCTGTCTTCAATTCCAGCAAGCTTCAACCCTGGTGGCACTTTCATGTAAACTTCCTCTGTTAAGTCCCCATGTAGAAAGGCGTTCTTTACATCCAGCTGATGTAAAGGCCATGACCTATTTGCAGCCAAAGACGGTAAAACCCTGATTGAGTTCATCTTGGCTACAGGTGCAAAAGTCTCCTGGTAATCTATCTCATAGGTCTGGGTGAACCCCTTGGCAACTAGCCGAGCTTTGTACCTATCAATGGAACCATCTGCCTTGTGCTTCACGGTGAAGATCCACTTGCACCCCACTGGTTTCTTCCCCCTGGGTAAAGAAACAAGATCCCATGTCTTGTTTCTTTCAAGAGCATGCATTTCGTCTATCGTAGCCCCTTTCCACTTTGGGTGACTGAGTGCATCTGCAATGGTAGATGACAAGGAAACAGACGAAACAGTGCTAACAAATGTCTGATAAGATAGAGACAATGACTGGTAAGAAACGAAGTGAGAGATAGGGTGCTTAGTGCAAGCAAGCACACCCTTACGAAGTGCAATGGGTAGATCCTCCTCTAGAGTAGGAGTCTCTGAGGACTCATGAACTAAAGCAGGGGTAGAAACAATACCTGGATCTAGATCCGAGGGACTGGCACACACAGAATCAGTGACTTGTCCTTTCTTCATGGATCTGACATAAACTCGCATATCCGCAGTTGTAGTAGTAGAAGTGTCCTTGTCAATAGTAGACACAAATTCGACCATAGGCACAGGGGTGGAGATGGGTACAAGAACCGGCATGGGGACAAGGCTCTCATCCACAATATCACACTCCCCTGAAGAGAGACCCTACTGCCAAAGAACGGAACGTGCTCAACAAAGGTGACATCTAGAGATGTGAAACGTCGACGCGAACCTGGATGATAGCATTTGTATCCCTTCTAAGTGGAAGGGTACCCCAGGAAAATACATCTCAAGGCCCGTGCATCAAGTTTGTCACGAGAGTGACAATGAACATGCACATAGCAAACACACCCAAAGACTTTGAGAGGAATAATGAAGACTGAACTATCAGGAAGCAAGACAGATAAAAGGGTCTGAAAGCCAAGAATGCGAGAGGGCATGCGATTGATGAGATACGCATCCAGAAAGATAGATTCATACCAAAAAGATTTTGGAACCTGCATCCCAAGACGAAGGGCACGCTCAACCTCGAGAAGGTGACGGTTTTTTCTTTCAACTTTCCCATTTTGTTGGGGAGTCGACGGACAAGAAGTTTGATGTACAATGCCATGAGAGTCAAAGTAATCTCTAAGGCTCCTATCTAGGTACTCACCCCTATTATCAGATCGAAGAATTCTAAGTGGGGTACTGAACTGAGTGGTGACCATCTTGTGGAAGGTCTGAAAAATGGAAGAAACCCCATCTTTCGACTTCATAAGATATACCCAGGTAGAGCCACTGAAATCTTCTACAAATGTAACAAAAGATCGGAATCCAAATAAAGATATCACCTGGGCAGGACTCCACACATCAGAATGCACAATATTGAAAGGAAGAGTACTTTTATTTTCACTAAGAGGAAAAACAGTGCGACAATGCTTTGCGAGTTCACAAGTTTCACAGTCAAACAGAACATCACAAAGATAAGAGAAAGCAGGAAAGACATGCTTTAAAACTGACACGGGTACATGACCAAGCCGGTTATGCCAAAGCAATAACTGGTCTTTATTAACTCGACTACTGATACTAATGCTGGACTGATGTGCTGAAAAAGAAACTGAACGATCCAGGAGGTACAAACCACCTTCCTCACGTCCACTACCAATCGTCCGCCTCAACTCCAGATCCTGAAACACACAGTGAGAAGGAAAAAATGTACATTGCAATTAAGATTCTTGGTAAGGCTACTGACAGATAAAAGATTAGTTGTAAACTGAGGAGCATGCAGTACCGAGGACAAGGTTAGTGCTGAAGTGGCATGAACATTGCCCTTCCCGGAAATAGAGGAAAGGGTGCCATCAGCTATCCTAACCTTGTCAAGACCAGAACAAATAGAATAACTAGAGAAAACCGAAGACATACCAATCATATGATCTGAGGCCCCTGAATCGATAATCCAGGAGGGACTAGAAGGAACAGTGGATACAGAGAAAGCAGATCCAGTACCTGTCTGAGCATAGGTGGAAGTAGAAGTGAAGGCTTGCCCATTGAGCTGGGCCATCATACGACAAAGTCGCTCAAGATCACTGGGAGAAAAAGAGTCCATATCCCCAATGGTAAGAGGTGCTGAGGGTGCAGTGTCCTGAGCCACAGAAAGTGCTGCAGGAGGATCCTGTCTCAACGAAGATCGCTGACGTGGATTTGGGCCCAGACCTGGTGGGCGCCCATGTAACTCCCAACAAGTGTCCTTCACATGGCCTAGACAGCTGCAATGATCACACTTGGGACGTCGCCTGTCATCACCGGTCTTCTTCTGGAAGGATTTCTGACCCTTTTGAGACATAGAGGCAAGGGCAGATCGATCATGAGTGTTACTACCACTGCGTAGCTGCATGGCAATGCGACGACTATCTTCCCCCTGAATGTAGGCATAGACCTGTGCCAATGAAGTAGGGGGAGGAGATTTGCCAAGTATCTGAACACAGGCAGCCTCAAAGCTAGGATGAAGGCCAGAAATGAACTAGAATATCCAGGACTGCTCAACCATAGCACAGAAAGACTTCACATCCGAAGCACAAACCGGGGTGTAGTCCTGATAATGATCTATCTCTTCCCATTTGCTTCGGAGAGAAGCATAATAGGTACCAAGCTTGAGCTTCCCCTGTCGGAGACAAGCAATCTCTTGCTCTAACTCATAGAGCTTCGCAAAGTTGCCAACCTGTGAATAGGTTTCGGTAACAGAATCCCAGATTTCCTTCGCTGTAGGAAGGAACATGAACCCCCTGCTGATCTGGGGTTGCATCGAATGGAGAAGCCAAGACATCATCGTAAGGTTCTTACTGTCAAGATCTGCAACACATCTTTGTTTCACTTTTAATTGTTGTTTCTACTTAGCTTGAAATTATTTGGTATAGTATATTTCCAATGTTTTCAGATCTATAATATATGAAAATGGAGTTTGTGTCTTTCTCTGCTATTTTATATTTTGATTTCTGTTATTGAATTAGCCATTTTAGTAGTTTGGAGACTTCATTACTTTTGGCATGCATGTTTCTTTTGTTGGATTTAAGAAACCTATGCCATTCTATCATCAACAGGGGATTTACAAGATGTAGGTCACATATTAGTTTTTTTTTTGGTGATGTAGTTATTTGTGCTTCTACGCCTCTCCTTCTTTTGTCACAGGATGCACCTATAGTTCAATCCTCAAAGCACTTGTGTCTTTTATGGAAAAATATCTTAGAATGCATTCAAACATGAACGTATCTCTTTTTGGAATAATAGCTCTTTCCTTTTTCTTTTCCCTTCTTCCTTGAGAGGTTATTGATACCACAAATGATGACCATATGCATTTCTACTCCCCTTTCTAAGAACGAATCCTGGACATTTGTACCAAGAACCAAATTGATGATCAAGTACCCTTTAGTTGCTAACGTGGTTTATTGGGCAGTTGCTTTTGGCCTACACGGTAGTGTTATTTATAAATAGCTTTACTTGGGATCTTATATAGTTTTATTTATAAATAATTCGAGTGATATTTGGGATGTTCTAGGAATAGTTTCAATTTTGTTATTAGCCAACTTTACTTGGGTTAATTTAGCTAGAAATTAGATGGTTGATGATCAAAAGAGAATGGATGTCTAGAATTTCATTTGAACTTTTAGGGTTTTATATGTTTGACAATCTTTACAGTTTTTATGTCTTAGGTCTTGTATTCAATGAGCATTGATTTTGGAACTAAGGAGAGGTCTATAACCATATAAGTTTGTGTAATTTTATGTTTTATTTTGTGCTAATTTTATTTATGACTAATTCTAGTTATTGATGACTTAGAATTTCAATTCATTTTAATATGAATGGTCATAAATGAACGAGAATGAATGTGAATAATGTGTAATTGTGAATGAAATGTGATTTGAATGTACATATATATGTACTGTAGATTTCTACTTTAATTATGTGATGTACTACAGTTGTGTTATATATGCGACATAGCAGAAAACAAGGATTATATTAAAAATAAAATAAATCTTTTGGCGTCGATTTTTTGAAAACCGACGCTGAAAGTATACTATATATCATAGGTTTTTCAAAAAATCGACGCGATATAATGACATATGGCATCGATTTTTCGAAAAACTGACGTCATTTCATTAGTTGCCACATCGGTACAAAATCGACGCAAAACCTTTCGCGTCACACGTATTCGCGTCAGTTTTTTAGACGCTAAATGCCTAAACCGATGCCGTATGTACTTTTTCTAGTAGTGAGAGGTTCAAACCAAAGGGACTTACCTCTTGAGGTACCAAGAAGAAAATCCACTGAGCTTTAGAGTCAAGCTCCTCACAAAGTGGTGCAAGTCCAAGCAATAATCGATTTTCGTTAAGCACGTGCATTCATCAAGGCCATAGAAATCACAACTAACCCACCAAATCTCCTTTAAAGAGTCTTCTCAAGAGTGATGAATCATGGAGATTTGGTCTCAAACAAATAGGCTCTCAAAGTCTTTGGTTTTAGCTCAAAATAGCTCAAGAATGCTCTCAAAGTTCTTCCCCTAAAAGATCAAAAGTCGAGTCTAAATAGAGCAAAAATGAGGTCCTTCAATGGACAAATTTCCCAAAATGATAAGAGCGGGGGCGACCCATCATAGTCCGATCGCCTGAGGTAGTGAGTGGGGAAGACCTGAAAAATAGGGGTCGCACTAGCTATTTTCAGATAGCTTGCTGAAAAGAGCGGGTGACCCGTGCAAAGAGCGGTCGACCAAGGTCACCTCGGTCACCCCAAGTAAGGGGGCGCCCTAGCTCACGAAAAGACCTAAAATACCCCTGACTAATGCCTAAGTAACTCAAATACAAACCCGGAGGGGTTATCACATCCAAGAGTCTTCCAAACATCCGTAAAGTGAGATTGTGAATGTCAACTGCCAGTTTCCCAGAAGTGTGAAGCTTGAGTCTCTTCGTTAAATCGACCGTCTATCTTCATGATGGGTTGAATGGAGCTTCTTAAACTAATGTTATCAACATACAAGTAAATGCCATTTTTGTCATGGAATCTGACAATTATAAATATGGGTTTTTAACTTTAACCTTTATGTTTTGACAAAAGGCCAAATCCTTATAGATTTTTCCTTGAAATGTAAACAACAGGATTTTTAAGAAAATAACAAAAAAAAACTGAAAATCAAATAGAAACTTGAACGAGTGCCAAAGTTTTTGTAGTGATTATTTTTAGCTGATTCACTATAGGAAATAAGACTTTTAGCCTCAGCTGTCGCTAAAGGTCTCAAAAAAAACCGTCGCTAAAACTTTTAACAGCGACCAACACAGACATCGCTCCCCGTGCTAATAATATTGTCGCATAAAGGTTTTAGAGACGGCCAACCCAATAAATGGCTACCACTAAAAGTGTCTTTCTATCGACCAAAAACTCGTGATTAATATATTCACCGACGACCAGAGGATATACACCGATAACCCGTGGTCGTCACCAATTGCTTAACAGCGATGGCCATCTCTAGTTATTGCTATAAGTAACTTTTAGTGGCGGCCATTGACAGACGCTATATGATCCTTTTAGGGACAGCCACTGGCCATTGCTAAAATTTCTTATAGCGACTGCCAGGAGCTGGTGCAGGTGGGAATCATGTTGTGGATGCTTTTTCCACTACTAGCTACAAATCCTTTTTCCACTAAAAGTTCAAATAGAAATGTTTCACACATCTACCATGGAATCATTTAATGGGGGCCGAACTAACTGTATAGAAACTAAAAAAAAATGGAACACAAAAGATCATATTTCGTTCCCCACCTACACCTCGACAACATCCCTCAAAATGTCACACTTTCAGACCTGTGATCCCATGAATGTTTGGCTCAGTCCTTGGTGAACCTACACACCAAAATTAGCTGGATTCGTGATTTCGAGCCCTTTTGAGCATTTGCATCATGGGCTTGGAACCCATTCATTGTGCTTGTTCATGCACCCATGATGAAAAATGCTCAAATCCAATGGCTAGAAAATCATCAATCAGGCAGGTTTTTGGTGCATACGTCCATCAAAAGAGTGGGCCAAACATTCATCAGGCTACTACTTTGGTCAAGATGATGTGAGGTGGGACTTCATTCTAGCTTCACTTCGCAATAGGCCAACAAGCACAATAATCATAAGGTTTAAGTTTTTGAATAAAATATCTAACAAATTGGACCCATGAGATCCTCGGATCATGGTTCATTTCTTGGTTGATGAATTTTTTCACTGAGGGCACAATTTTTCTGGCTCACTGAGCCATGGATGATTGGTCCACCCTTTATGGGCCAACGACACGATATATCAGCCTGAAATTGTGATCTCTAGCCACTAGATGCGAACATTTTTCATGGTGTGGTTAGCTATTGGATTCGAGCATATTTTTGGTACACAGAAGAATGGCTAGAGATTACCCATCAGACTGATTTTCGGTGGGTCGGTGCATCAGGAGTGGGAATGGAACAAACATGATTCTAAGTCAGTAGGCCTGAAAGAGCGTGGCATGTGGTGGCTTTTATGCGCCCATCAGCAAATTTGTTTTTTTTTTGTTCCTGCCTTTTGCCTTTCGTGGTACTTAAATTATAATACCACCTCAATGTAAGTCATTATTTCGGTGAAAATCAAATCAAATAATTATTCTCAAATCCAAGGGTTGGTATTTTCTTACTAGAGTACACCAGGGTATAGGGCTGTCAAATGGATCGGATTATTTCCGAAATCCAGTCCAATAAAATTAAATTTGGATGTAGGTATCGGCTTATCAGATCGCATTGGATTCAAATTAACCTCGATCTAATCCAATGTTGATCTTATATGTATATAGATCAGAATATTTCCAAAATCCAGTCCGATAAAATTAAATTTGGATGTAGGTATCGGCTTATCAGATTAGATTGGATTCAGATTAACCTCAATGTAATCCAATTTTGATCTTATATGTATTTGATCTTATATCACCCCTAGTGGGGTGATGAATCGTGAATGAAAGTCTCTGGATTGGAGACTGGATCAGTAGGTGTCGATCCTTATCTGGATCGAACTGATCCAACTGCCATCTCGCTTGAGATGATGTGAGGCCCCTTAAGGGAACAGTACATCTAGGATGAGATAACCTCAAGATCGGATGGATCGGTGCTTTCCCATCCCTATCTGGATGGCCTAATCCAAAACGAGATCAACTTTCTTTTTTCATTCAAGTAAATGTGCTACCAAAAAAGAATTTGCTACTTAACCTTGTTTTGGTTGGCCAAGCTTGACCCCTGTTTTCTTGGGGCCATATCCAGTATTCAGAGGTTGTCTTGATTTAGTATCACTCTCACGGCCTGCATCAAAACGTTACTTTACCCCCTACAGAACCAGCTAGATCTAGGTTCGAGTGGCATTTCACCTCTAAACACAACTCATCCACTGCATCCCCTTGTAAAAAGACTAGTGGGTGGCCCGTGCCCACAGCACTCCCCGACAAAGCATTTGTCAAAACTGGGTGAGTAACTGAGATCCACCGTCCAGTTGGGTGATAAGATCTCAGCCCTTCTTTATTGAAGCCTATAAGAGGGGAGACAGCCACTGTCGCTTGTTATATAGATGTTAACTAAAACAACATTCAGTATTTCACTCAGGCAATAATACTACGAGAGGCGAGTGGGTTTGGACAAGTGAAAAAGTGGGTGGGCTGGAACTCTTAGAAACGTTAAGTAGCAGAAAAAAATTCTAAAACGTGAAAACATAGTTGGTAGGAGAGCAATACCCATGGGTCCCATCTAGATCTACTACACTATAGATCCAATGGGATGATTGGAAGCACCAAATATAAATACTAACCAATAAAAAAAAACTATCAAAATCTACTATGACAACCAATAAAAAGCACTTGGAATCCTTCGAAAGGATATAGGACAACCAAAAAAAAATTTAGATTAAGGCATGTCAGGTCTCAGACTTGGCAACAGAAATTCGAGAACCAATCAGGAGCTTAATTTTGGTTAATTATTGGGCAGGAAGAAAATGTTAGCTTTTGCAAACCAACCTCTAAACTCAATGCACAGGAAGACATCTTCGGCCGTCACACATGGATTATTTCTCATGCTGCCATGTTTTTCAAAGCGAATTAGAAACTCAAGAACACGATTACCATTCGATAATCAGCCTTGGATGTGGGAGCTTTGAGATCTCAGAAAGATTTCTTTTCATAAAAAACCAAATCATGCACCCCACCTTCAACTTGTGCGGCACCCGTTCGAACCTGTAGAACACAAAAGGGTGTGTAAACCATATTAGTCCAACAATTAAAAAGTCAACCTATGAAAATTTATACAAAAAAAAAAAAAAAAAAAAGAAAAAAAAAGCCAGTATAAATTAGATCAAACATCCAGCTAGGGATAATGCTACAGCCTACAGGAAGCTAAATAAAATGGACCTCAATCCATTTTATACAGATAATGCTACCAAAAAGTTCTTTTTCTGATGAATTGCAGTAACACTGTCATGCTTTCAATGCCATAATAAACACAATTACAAAAATGGGGAACAAAATGTGTTACAGTGGCTATTTAAGTCAAGCATAGTTCTCAATACATTGCTCCAAGTGTCTTCATTTTTATTTTTATTTTTATTTTGGTAAATGGCTAATTATATTATAGACATGTATAAAAACGAATCAACATATGGGAAATGGAAGATAATCTCTATACGCCGTATCTAGCTCATGCACAGTTACTTTGTTAGACTATGTAATGAAGCATCAGTATAGGGGGCAATAGCCGTTAAGAGCTTCAACTCTTGATCGACATTCAGGGAGTCTCCCTCCACGCAGGCCCTGTATGGTGACCACAGAAAAGTCTTCTAGAAAAGGAATTAATATTTACATGCAAGAATCATTTCTAGAAAACTTTACCGAAGGCGCCGCCTTGGTTTCAACAAGAAAGAGTTATCCTGCATCCAATATCCAGAAAATACAAATAGGTGCACTCAAATTAATCTAACGCCAAAATGAGTTTAACTGTCAATATAAATTAACTAATTTCGCATTCCCAGGTGAAATGGAAAGTCGAACCTTCATGTGAGAGCAAACACAATAATAGCCACTCTTAGCTGAGGAGCCAAATAATGGTGTTTTTCTTTTGGGTCCCATATTAGAGATGTTGAATGATGCCATTTACTCGATCACGACTGCCAAATGTTACGCATTTTCTCTAGAAGGCCCAACTTTCTTTTCCTTACCTTATCCCCTTGGTTGCAGGAGCCACACCCTAGGCGCCACTCCCTCTCCTGCTTCCTGAAATAAAGCAGTACGAAACTTGGTTGCAAAAGCCACATCGCCGATCCCGCACCCTAGTCCTCTCTGCACCTGCTTCACAACTAAGTTCTAACCAGACGTGTAAACTTGTGGATTTATATTATCTTTCTGTTCCTTTGATTTCCCAATCCATGTACTTTTCTGTTTTTAAATGCTGGCTGGAAAAAGAGTGACACTGAAGCCAAGCTTCTAATTCTTCCCTTCCTCTCTAACCTTAAATGGGGTTAACTTGTGAATCAGTCTGATCTTTCTATTTGTCTCCTTTAGCCTTTGTTCTCTTTGCCAACACTGCTATGGAAAACTTGCAAATCAGTTTTCTACTCGATGCATGATGACTCATTAATCTTCCGACATTGGGCAATGAAGGCTTGATTTCTTCTCCCATGACCATGAAAATGTCTCTTTCAAATTGTGGTATTCTCTTACTTACCAAAAATAAATTGTGGTATTCCCTTTAAATTGACTTAGTTGTTGTCGAACAGCAATAAGTGAAGCAGCATTTGAGATAGTAGGATGGTCAGGTCTTTTGAGTGTTAGTTATATTTTACTAGTTTATCGTTTTAACAACAGCAATTACTTATAAAACAACAAGCAAAATAGAAAGGAAGTTATTTATGATTGCAGTAATGATTTAGGTATGTCTGTTCTAAAATTACTTTTAAGAGAAATAATATATCATTTATAACAAGCTTTCATATTTCTCACTTGTTATAATTTACTACTACACATTCTTTCCTTTAATTTTCTTTTCTTCTTCATTTCACATTACCTTTTGTCAGACGTTTCCATCGGAAAATAAACTAGTTTCTTAACTATTAAACTAGGGCTGCAACTTGGGCGGGCTCAACCTGACGTTGCGCTTGGGTTGGGTTGGCCCCTTCAGTACTTGGGCTCGGGCTCGGGCCTAAATTTGGGAAACCCGATTAAATCGGGTTGGGCTCGAGTTGAGACTTCAAGAACCCGAACCCGACATACACATAGTATATTTATATAATATACCTTAGTAAAGCTTATATGTATATAAGCTCCTTTATAATAGAACAACTCTTTTTTTTTCTAAAAGGTAACATGACTGACCTTCTCTCTTCCTCTCTCCAATGAAAACCTCATTTAGGGTTAGGGTTTTCACCCTCATCCTGTCACCTGCCGCCCACCGTCTGCAACTGTCCGCCACTTGTTGTCTAATGTCACCGACGCACCGTCAACACCGCCTATCTTCTCCCCTCCCCTCCTCTCTCTCTCTCTCTCTCTCTAAACTCTTGCAACTCATCCCTTCTCTAATGGCAATAGAGGCCCAAACCAGAGACCAGTACGTCTTACCTGGCCAAGCTTGCTGGGCAATACAAAGAGATGGTGAGCTTCATGGAGAAGCTCATCGTTGGATCCTCCGTTGATCACAATCGAGGAGTGAAACCTCCTCTCAATCGCCTATAAGACATGGAGAAACTCTATGTGCTGCTTGACGCAGTGCCTCATTGATTGTGCAAAAGAAGAGGGGTGCAAGAACAAATGGTTTCAGCATGTACAATGAAAGTGTCCCCAACCCGATGAACTCGATTGGGCTGGGCTCGGGCTAGGATTCTCAGGCCCGACCTCGGGTTGGGTCCGGGCTTTGAACCTTGCAAGTCGGGTTGGGCTAGGGTTGACTCCCAACCCGACCCAACCCGCTCGAGTTGCAGCCCTACATTAAACAGTCAAAACTCAATTAATTTACTTTACTAGAAAAGTCTGGTTTATGCAATGGACAAACCATTAATGAGCATTTATTGTACAGAGAATAAAAAATACTGCTACTGCTACTACAGAGAAAATGGACAAATTGCAGCCCTACATTAAACAGTCAAAACTCAATTAATTTGCTTTACTAGAAAAGTCTGGTTTATGTAATGGACAAACATAGAATCCAATACTCCCCCTCAAACTGGTGCGAAGATAACCATCATGCCCAACTTAACAAGTGTATTCAGGATTGACTTGTTGACTCCCTTAGTAAGTATATCGGCAACCTGCTCCTAAGTCCTTACATAGGGTGTACAAATCAATCCCTGCTAAAGCTTCTCCGTGATGAAGCGCTTATCAACCTCGATGTGTCTAGTCCTGTCATGCTGAACTGGGTTGTAAGCAATGCTAATGGCCGCTTTGTTGTCGCAATAGAGGCTCATTGGGTCTGTCACCTTGACTCCCAGTTCTGCTAACATGATCTTCTACCACAAGAGCTCACACACTCCATGTGCCATGCAGCGGAACTCTGCCTCTGCACTAGATCGGGCGACAACTGGTTATTTCTTGCTCCTCCAAGACACCAAGTTGCCTCCAACAAAGGTACAATAACCTGATGTAGACCGTCTATCGGTCACTGCACCTGCCCAATTTGCATCACTGTATGCTTCCACCCTGAGGAGGCCATGAACTCCAAACAATATGCCTCGACCTAGTGACCTCTTGAGATACCGAAGAACTCTATGTGCAGCCTCAAGATGTGGTGACCGAGGTGAATGCATGAATCGGCTAATGACGCTTACTACATAAGCAATGTCAGGCCGTGTATGGGCCAAATATATCAATCTACCAACCAATCGCTAAAATAAGGCAAGATCACCTAGAAGTGTACCGTCTTAGAAATTCAGCTGATGGTTCTGATCAATAGGAGTATCTGCTGGTCGCGAACCCAAATACCCAGTCTCGCTTAGTAAGTCTAGGAAATACTTTCTCTGTGAAATGAAGATGCCTCTCGTTGACCTGGCAACCTCAATCCCTAGAAAGTATCTCAATGGTCCTAGATCTTTCGTCTCAAATTCAGACGACAAGAAGGCCTTGAGCCATGTAATCTCTGTCGGGTCACTCCCCGTAATGACTATGTCATCCACATATACGATCAATGCAGTGGTACTAGTCTGTAGATGCTTCACAAACAGAGTGTGATATGCTTGACTCTGTGTATAGCCTCCCTTTCTCACTGTATTGCTGAACCGTTCAAACCAAGCTCGAGGAGATTGCTTCAACCCATATAAAGTTTTCTTCAGTCTGCACACCCTGTCTTCACTTCCAGCAAGCTTCAACCCTGGTGGCACTTTCATGTAAACTTCCTCTGTTAAGTCCCCATGTAGAAAGGCGTTCTTTACATCCAGCTGATGTCATGACCTATTCGCAGCTAAAGATGGTAAAACCCTGATTGAGTTCATCTTGGCTACAGGTGCAAAAGTCTCCTGGTAATCTATCCCATAGGTCTGGGTGAACCCCTTGGCAACTAGCCGAGCTTTGTACCTATCAATGGAACCATCTGCCTTGTGCTTCACGGTGAAGACCCACTTGCACCCCACTGGTTTCTTCCCCCTGGGTAAAGAAACAAGATCCCATGTCTTGTTTCTTTCAAGAGCATGCATTTCGTCTATCATAGCCCCTTTCCACTTTGGGTGACTGAGTGCATCTGCAATGGTAGATGACAAGGAAACAAACGAAACAATGCTAACAAATGTCTGATAAGATAGAGACAATGACTGGTAAGAAACGAAGTGAGATACACACCCTTACGAAGTGCAATGGGTAGATCCTCCTCTGGAGTAGGAGTCTCTGAGGACTCATGAACTAAAGCAGGGATAGAAACAATACCTGGATTTGGATCCGAGGGTAGACTAGCACGCACAGAATCAGTGACTTGTCCTTTCTTCATGGATCTGACATAAACTCGCATATCCGCAGTTGTAGTAGTAGAAGTGTCCTTGTCAATAGTAGACACAAATTCGACCATAGGCACAGGGGTGGAGATGGGTACAAGAACCGGCATGGGGACAAGGCTCTCGTCCACAATATCACACTCCCCTGAAGAGAAACCCTACTGCCAAAGAACGGAACGTGCTCAACAAAGGTGACATCTAGAGATGTGAAACGTCGACGCGAACCTGGATGATAGCATTTGTATCCCTTCTAAGTGGAAGGGTACCCCAGGAAAATACATCTCAAGGCCCGTGCATCAAGTTTGTCACGAGAGTGACCATGAACATGCACATAGCAAACACACCCAAAGACTTTGAGAGGAATAATGAAGACTGAACTATCAGGATGCAGGACAGATAAAGGGGTCTGAAAGCCAAGAATGCGAGAGGGCATGCGATTGATGAGATACGCATCCAGAAGGATGGATTCATACCAAAAAGATTTTGGAACCTGCATCCCAAGACGAAAGGCACGCTCAACCTCGAGAAGGTGACGGTTTTTTCTTTCAACTTTCCCATTTTGTTGGGGAGTCGACGGACAAAAAGTTTGATGTACAATGCTATGAGAGTCAAAGTAATCTCTAAGGCTCCCATCTAGGTACTCACCCCCATTATCAGATCGAAGAATTCTGAGTGGGGTACTGAACTGAGTGGTGACCATCTTGTGGAAGGTCTGAAAAATGGAAGAAACCTCATCTTTCGACTTCATAAGATATACCTAGGTAGAGCCACTGAAATCTTCAACAAATGTAACAAAAGATCGGAATCCAAATAAAGATATCACCTGGGCAGGACCCCACACATCAGAATGCACAATATTGAAAGGAAGAGTACTTTTATTTTCACTAAGAGGAAAAACAGTGCGACAATGCTTTGCGAGTTCACAAGTTTCACAGTGGAACAGAACATCGCAAAGAGAAGAGAAAGTAGGAAAGACATGCTTTAAAACTGACACGGGTACATGACCAAGCCGGTTATGCCAAAGCAATAACTGGTCTTTATTAACTCGACTACTGCTACTGATGCTGGACTGATGTGCTGAAGAAGAAACTGAGCGATCCAGGAGGTACAAGCCACCTTCCTCACGTCCACTGCCAATCGTCCGCCTCAACTCCAGATCCTGAAACACACAGTGAGAAGGAAAAAAGGTTACACTGCAATTAAGATTCTTGGTAAGGCTACTAACAGATAAAAGATTAGTTGTAAACTGAGGAGCATGCAGTACCGAGGACAAGGTTAGTGCTGAAGAGGCATGAACATTGCCCTTCCCGGAAACAGAGGAAAGGGTGCCATCAGCTATCCTAACCTTGTCAAGACCAGAACAAATAGAATAACTGAAGAAAACTGAAGACATACCAATCATATGATCTGAGGCCCCTGAATCGATGATCCAGGAGGGACTAGAAGGAACAATGGATACAGAGAAAGCAGATCCAGTACCTGTCTGAGCATAGGTGGAGGTAGAAGTGAAAGCTTGCCCATTGAGCTGGGCCATCATACGATAAAGTCGCTCAAGATCACTGGGAGAAAAAGAGTCCATATCCCCAATGGTAGGAGGTGCTGAGGGTGCAGTGTCCTGAGCCACAGAAAGTGCTGCAGGAGGATCCTGTCTCGACGAAGATCGCTGACGTGGATTTGGGCCCAGACCTGGTGGGCGCCCATGTAACTCCCAACAAGTGTCCTTCACATGGCCTAGACAGCTGCAATGATCACACTTGGGACGTCGCCTGTCATCACCGGTCTTCTTCTGGAAGGATTTCTGACCCTTCTGAGACATAGAGGCAAGGGCAGATCGATCCTGAGTGTTACTACCACTGCGTAGCTGCATGGCAGTGCGACGACTATCCTCCCCCTGAATGTAGGCATAGACCTGTGCCAATGAAGTAGGGGGAGGAGATTTGCCAAGTATCTGAACACGGGCAGCCTCGAAGCTAGGATGAAAGCCGAAAATGAACTAGAATATCCAGGACTGCTCAACCATAGCACAGAAAGACTTCACATCCGAAGCACAAACCGGGGTGTAGTCCTGATAATGATCTATCTCTTCCCATTTGCTTCGGAAAGAAGCATAATAGGTACCAAGCTTGAGCTTCCCCTGTCGGAGACAAGCAATCTCTTGCTCTAACTCATAGAGCTTCGCAAAGTTGCCAACCTGTGAATAGGTTTCGGTAATAGAATCCCAGATTTCCTTCGCTGTAGGAAGGAACATGAACCCCCTGCTGATCTGGGGTTGCATCGAATGGAGAAGCCAAGACATCATCGTAAGGTTCTCCATAACCCATTTCCGGTGGGATTTGTCTGAGGCGGCAGGCTGGACTGTCTTTCCTGTAAGGTACTCACTATAGCCACATCCCCCGATGTACATGAGTGCCGATGTCTTCCACTCAAGATAGTTGGTCCCATCAAACTTGACCGTAGTGATACATAATTGGAGGTTGTGGTCTCCATGAGAACCATGAGACGGAGTGATATCCTCAACTAATGAAACCTCTTATGAACTCATTGCAGCGGAAGGCCTGGAAATAACCAACTGACAAACAGAAGGTCTGCAGAACATAAACCAAGGTTCGGAGGGTTCCTAGGAGCACTTTGGGAGGTGCAGCTAGGGTAGAACTGCCCTGGAACCTTGGTTTCCAAAAAAGGAGAAAACCCCAAAAGGCAAAAATCAGATCCGGGCCAAAAACCCAAGTGATTTTTCAAACCGAAGATCCGACAGTCAGAAAAATCTCAATCCAAGCTCTGTAGATCCCAGATAATCCACAGGGAGGTGCGGTTAGGGTAGAAAGCCCAAACAACGCGTGAATCTCGAGGTAGAAAAAAAAACCAAAATCTAAGTCGGGGATCCGATTTTTCGAACTGGAGATCCGACGATCAAAAAATTCTCAAACGAGACTCTGTAAATCCTAGATAATCTACAGGGAGGTGCGGCTAGGTTTGAGAGCCCAAGCAGTGCATGAATCTCAAGAAAATAAAAAACTTGAAATCTGAGCCGGGATCCGATTTTTGGAACCGGAGATCCGATGATCCAAAAATTCTGAAATAAGTTTCTGTCGAACCTTACTGGCCCTATTAGAGGGGCGGTTTGGATAGAGAGCCCAAAAATAACACGAATCTCTAGGAAAATCAAAACCCAAAAAACCTCGATATACGTGTTCTACGAAAAAACTTATAAAAAATCTTGAAAACGGGGATAAAGTGGATCTCTGACGACTGATAGCAGGCAATACACCAGGAATGATAGATCTCTAGTTCCTTTGCTTCAAAAAAGACCCAAGAACTTCGCAGGAGGACCCTCTGCGATTTGCTCAAAACTTGTCCGGACTTCGGATGCCCACGTATAAGATCTTCGTGGAAACTCTATGGGACAATGATTTAGGCCCTAGAGTAACCATGCTCTTATACCATGTTGTTGTTTGAGGTTGTCACCAATATGCTAAAGATTGAGAGAGAGAGAGAGAGAGAGAATAGAGGTTAGGGAGAGAAGAAGAGATTAGGGTTTGAGAGAGAATGGGGAGATTGAAGTTCATATTCAATCTCCCATAAGTAATATTTATAAATAGGGAAAACCCCTTCTACAAGTAAAGGAGAAATCGTGTGGGTCAAGTGGGGGCCCACCACTTAACCCACTAACATGAAATAAAGAGATTGTGGGTGGGCCCATCACTTAACCCATAAGCAATAGAGAATAAACCCCACGTGGGGTAGTGGAACGCAGCCCACTAAGAACACCTCCACGTGGGTGTACATAGAATCCAACACTCAAAAGTTGACTGTTTCTAATCCCAAAGAGATTTAAAGAACATGGACCTTTCGTTGCGGCTTCAATTGACATTAATCTTTAAAATGTCTACCACATTATTTCTAAGGTGTATTTCTCTGGGTTGCATCATTTAGATACCTGTGACAAATTTTTTAAAATTTTATTTTTTTAGTGATTTTCAAAAAATTTAAAAATATATTTTTCCTTCTTCCAAACTTTAGTAGAAGATAGACCTCACTGTGATCTATTGTTTCATTTTTGTGTAGACTGAGTACTGGAATGCAGGTTTACGAGAAAGACTCCAGTTTAACTTGATAGCACTACAAGTCATTCTTCTTGACCCTAAATCAGTTATATAATGTAGTTTTTTTTTATGAAATTTTCTTGTATTTATATATTTTCAATTTCTTCTGATTTTTTCGTAGCCTCTAGATAGGGTTCTGTTCTTTTCACTATGGTTTCACCAGGTTTCGGTCGGTTTCGGACTACTGAAACAAAACCTGGTACTTGCAACCATGTAATAATAAAAGGTAGAGTTTATGTTGAAACATTTAAAATTTTAAACAACATGATGGCTATCAAGATTCTGCATATCAAAGGTTTCTGATCTCTGTGCAGTTCTATTCTTACTGAAAGCATATACTCTGCATACTGCACTCTTCTCTATTCCTGATTTTGCCCCATTCTTATCTTGGTTTATTGACAATAAAGTGCAACCCCAGCAACGATTCATTAAAGCTCTAGGAAAGGATTCTTCTAAGTACATTAGTTCATAGATGTTAAAATACTATATAATTAATGAATTTGTTTAAAACTACCATAATTATGCCACAGAATCTCCCAGATCATGAAAAAGTACACAGAATCATGTTGTTTGACAGATCTTCACTACATGAAAGTTCTATGTACTCAGGACACAACACAACCTGAATTTGGACTTAAAACCAATTATAGGTAGTCATAATTCCAATTCATTGCAATAATAGACCTCATGGGATATAAACAAATACACAGATCGATGGAACATTCTGTAGTATTATCAAATAGTAAATCACTAATGGGACCTTAATAGAATGTAAAATATTTCCAAATATTTAGACCATACCTCTAGCCTTAGTACACTTGATCTTAAAAGATCGTGAGCTGACTGCACAGAGGATGCACCAAGATCCTGGAATCCTTGCTTAACTGCATGCATTGTATAAGGAATGAACTTTAAAACAGAACCTTTGTCTGCTACAGCACCTACAACTCCCTGGGCAACCTTTAACTTCGATGTATCGCCCAAGTACCTTGCGTCACTCCCTTTTGTCATGGCTTCAAGTGAGCCCATGCCTCTGTACTTCTTAATTCGACGACCACCCTGGTAAAGCAAAATGTTAAGACAAGTAATTTGAAAACATGGCCCAGTGGAATGGCGTGCATGGATCACACTTCAAGCAAAACTGTCAATGGACAATGAAATTGAAACATTTTTCAACGAATAACTCTCCTATAGATATGCACAATTAATATGAAAATTTACTAAGCTGAAATTCTAGAAAAAAGCAGTTGCCATTACTAACTGAACCAACAGATAGCTGATAAATACTCAATATAGAAAGGTTTTTTATGGTTTTGTCCATAAACATTACTATGGCAACGGTTATCAAAAATTCCAATGACCATGGCCATCAAATTGTTTTGGGTGAAGAAATTTGAACAAGAGAATAGACAAAGGATGCACATCGCACATTCGCAGGCTCATTACCATGATGGTACTGTGAGCACAAGATTCGAAGGTTTCACCATCTAAAATGAGAGGGAAGAGTGGTAAAAAGAGAAGTGCTCATGATTGATTTCATTAATGAGCATCTGCTCTCACCAAGGATTGCACCTCAGGAAGATCTCGGAAAGGTGCAAAACTTCTACGGTCATTACTCCTTTTTATGAGGCTGACCAAAACATGACCAAAGGTGCATCCATAACTGAATGGTGAGCTCAAAGAGGACCTTATTCATTTCCAAAAGAGAATAGCAAGAAAGAACAAATATCGAAGCCCCTTCATAAGAGGAAAGGAAACTAGTGGTTTTTAAGTGACAAAGAATAGAAACTAGAAAACAATAGTTAATTATGGTCCCCACAAGGAAAAAGGTCAACCGGGAGAGGTAGGAAATAATTACAGCACAGCTTGAAAGCCACTTTAGAATGCCCTATCATCACACATATCTCAAACTGGCCACTCGAGTTTCTTAGTGGTCAAGATGTTCTTCAAACTACAACTAGTCCCTGTAACATCTATAGGGTGGAGAACCAGAAGACAATGCTTGAAAGAAACTTAAGAATGCCTTGTCACCTTAAATATCTCAAGCTGGCCACTTGAATTTCTTAGAAATCAAGATGCTCTTCAAACTACAAGTAATCCCAGTGACATCCATACTGTGGAAAACAGAAGAAAATGCACATGAAACACTAAGAAAACAAGAACTTCACACAACTGTGCATTTAGAAACAAGCAAGACTCAATGCTGTATGTGCTTTGGGAATTAATCAATAACATAACACAAAAAAAAAAAAAACTCTACCATTAAATGCATCACATGGAAATAAATTAATGTTGACAACGTACAGTTTAGTGTACAATTAACTAGGTATACAACCTCCTTGCATGAAAAAGAAAACATCCATTAATGAGATGAGAAACAACCTGCTTTAAGTATGAGAATGAGTTTTTCATTACGCTAATGTACCTGATAGTCGTAAACCCCAGGAGCCTCATTGCTGCCAGCTAGAAAACTCCCCATCATAACGGTTGACGCACCTAATACCAAAGCTTTGACTATGTGTCCAGATTTTGCAATACCACCATCAGCAATCACAGGGACACCACTTTGCGCGGCAATAGACGAAACCTTGTAAACTGCTGTTGCCTATAGAGTTATAGGAAAGATGAGATGAAGTAAATAAACTTTGGAATAAGAGAGATTTATCAATTTTATATTCTTTCTCATGATACGAATTTCATTCTAGGGGGCATAAAAAAGAATTATAATTCAAGATGTACTCGAACATGTATATGGCTGGGTGAAGACTTAAAGTCACACCAAATTGGATGCATTCTCCTAACCTGTCTTGATGTTGTTAAAATCATATGAGTTACAATTTGAACCCTAAGATTCTCAAATCGAATCTTAACCCAGATAATCTGAATCCAAGGTACATTTTCCATTCAGATCTTATGATTCATATATATATTTATCTTACATTTTGAGTTGAAAACAAGTGCCATTATTTCGAGTGAAACTGTGAACACTATTTTCTTGTATTTCTTGGTTTTTCCAATGGAAAATGTTGACAAAAGTGGATATCATTTAGGAGCATTGCAGCTATCGCACTAGAAAAATCAATTATTGTGGGGAATAACACATTAGTTTATGTTCATGGTACGAAAAAATCACCCCAATAACCAATTCGAAGTGGCATGCGTTAGATACACAACGTTTTCACAAGTGGCAATTGAGGTGGCATGACCATTGAAGTAGTGTTGAGGGATGGCTCCTGAGAGCGAAGGAGATGAGGGAGGTGACAAGAACGAAAAAGGTGAGAGAGAAGAAAAAAGGAGCAAAAAGGACAAAGAAAAAGATACCCGGTGCGAATCCAAAAGGTACTCCTCTATCTCTCTCTTTTTTTCATCTTCTTCTCATTCCCTCCATTATTTTCTTTATTTTGTGACCAATTTTCAGCCCATAAACCCTAATCGTACACCCTAAACCCTAATCCTAATTTCCCATTATCCATACCCATCAAAACCCTAAGCCTATCCTATCCATCCCTAAAACCCTAAATTTCTTGCCCTTTACTATTCACGTTGTTGTTCATGGTACTGTTCATAGTTGCTATTCACAATTCTGTATTAATTTTTTTTAAATCAAACCAAATCCTTCTACAAACCCTAGAAACCCTAAAATCCTTATAACCCTTTCTACCAATTCCTGTCTTGTTTCAGCCCTTAATTGATTCTTACGCTTGTTGGAAGTTCCACCTTCCATTAGATCTTCGCCTTTAAAGCAATGGGTTTAATATTGTGGGATTGTGTAAAGGCCTTGAACGTTAATAAATTTATTTGCTTGAATCTGATTATTTGCGTGTGATTAGCATGGGAATTTATTATTTTATCGCAATTTTCTGTTAATCTCAGCCTTTAGTTGGAAGCCATAACATCCCGTCCTGCATCAGATTCCTACAAGTTATGAGTCTTTCTCATGTATCAGGCATTTTTTCCCTAACCACATTCAAGTCAACCATAAATTAGCTTTAACATAAGAAGTGTCCAAAATCATACAATAGCATACGCAAAATAAATTACAAAATTTTACTTTTTTCTTGGTGAGAATATCCAAGTGAAGAATGACAATTGAAAGTTGAAAAGTCAATACCATCGCAATATCTATACATGTACAGGACATGTTAGCATAGAAAGGGGTTGAGTGGAACCTTTATGAAATTTGGTATAGAAGATACAAGGTAGCCTACCTAAATTTTAGTTACTGTAATCAAATCTTAGCCAAAGCAGTGTCTAGGCCACCACTTCACCTGGTCAAAAGCCCTAGCACCTAAAACATGGCTTAGGCAGCTGCTAGCAATAGTTGACTCACTTCTAAACTTTTACTTAATGTATTAATTAAATTAGTTTTGTTAATAACTTAAAAATATATACAGATATTATTATACGGTTCAAAAGATAACAGTTTTCTTCTCTTCGAGCATTGGGGAAGGGAATAAGAACTTTGCACCTACTGTCAGCCCTTATTTATTGCCCAACTCTCTCCTCTCTTCTTTTTTGATAAAGTAGAATATATTTAGAGAAAGAAAGCGAAAAACAAGGAACTTTCTCCTCTCTTCTTCACTGAGTAGACATACTGTAGGCGCTGGAGCTTTGTTTTTACAGGAGCAGCAGCATACAGTCATCAGTCATCACCATTCTTTTCTTACATCTTGTGATAGCAGTGCTTACTACTACTTTGTGTGTGAAAATGAGATCTTCTCTTCTGCATGCAAACAGGTGTGTAACAAGGGCTACTGTTGACTGTTGGGTACAATCATTCAATTCATCTTTTTTTTAGTGAATATATCACTTTATTATGTGAAGAAAACTATCTTAATTTTATGAATTAAGGAAAGTAGTGAAATTTTGTATGTCATATGAATTTCTTTAATTATTAGGATTTTAAAAAATTAAATTAAATGTGGTCGAACCCTATCACTCACCTATCATCTGGCGCCTTCGTCTACACTGATTTCGGTATGTACGAATGGACTGAATTAAATTGAGATTTCCAAATAAAATATCCTTGCAAGTTCAATTTTAATAATGCTGGTTTCATTTTGAATTGGAAGTGTACTTTCAAGGGCTTTAATTGGGATGTTTCATTTGGCTCCTGATCTCGTCTCAATGACCGACGGAAAGAAGAAAAAAAAAAAAGAGATAGAATTTAGACAATGAAAATAAATATGTTACCTGCCCTCTCCCCACTGCACAGACCTCCTGCGTAGTGCATATGGACCCAGAACCCATCCCAACCCTCAGCGCATCTGCCCCAGCCTGAATCAGATTTTGTGCCTGATAGGCTGTAACAACATTCCCAGCAATAACATCCAGCTCAGGATAAGTCCTTTTCACATACTTTATCATCTCTATCTGATAAATTGAATTCCCCTGCGAACTATCCAGCACCACCACATTAGCTCCTGCCTTCACCAGATGTTCCAACCTTTCCTTATCCTGTTCCCTCGTCCCCATTGCAGCTCCCACCATGAATTCCCCATCCGTCCCCAGAGACGGAAGACCTAACTTTGGAAAACCCCGGATCCTCTCTACATCACCCGTGGTAAACAAATCCACAACCTGGCCATCTTGCTCACTCACCAAAGGTAAGTAATCGAGCTTCTTTGCTGCTAAAAATGCGGCAGCTTGCTCAAATGTATAGCTCGACGGAGCCAAAACTGGTGAACCAAACATATAATCAGACACTGGAGCCGCCTTATCAGTTAAACTCTCCCAATCTGATTTCACAACCACACCTAATAGCTTTGATTTCGAGTTCCCTGATGCAGTAACAAAAACACATGACGAGGAAGCAAATTCATCAACGGAATCAATCAATTCCGAAGGCGTTTTGAAGATTGGATCTGAGATAAACGGAATCCTGCGAGACTTCGCAGATCGGATCAACGCAGCTTGTTCGGATGGCTGATTATTGTAGTGTACAATACCAATACCGCCAAGAGCAGCCATGGCCACAGCCATGGAGGATTCTGTAACAGTATCCATCGGAGATGCGACACAAGGAATCGATAGATCGATATTTCGAGTGAGTTTCGTGCTTAAATCGACTGTATCGGTCGGGAAATCGATGTAGTGAGGAAGGAATATTACGTCGTCGTAAGTGTAAGAGTATCCCTGGTTGAAGAGACGATCACTCGGAAAACCATCCTCAATCGGAGCTCCGGCCATGGCGCCAAATTTTGCAGAGATCTGCTGCCGGAAGTTGCAGAGAGAACAGCTAGGTTTTTTTAGGGTTTTGGTGGGAAGGTATTAGTTGGGCAGAGAGACAGAGCACCTGACTTTAATACTGTATGGTTTGGCTTCTGGGAACTGAAGCTAAAGACAAAAACTTGAAATCTGGAGGGAAAAGTCCGTCTTTATCGCTTTTTCACTTCAGGATTTCATACAGCTGCGTGGCACCAAAAAGCATACTTCTTCATCTATCTCCGTCCACGTACCCCGCATCTAGACATTCTACGAAGCGAAGCATGTGAACGGGACCACGAAATCTGTGGGACCGAGCAAAATTTTGGTACTAACTTCTTGATTATTTGAATGGATATACGTGGACGGTGGATGCGTGAGGACGTACAGAATTCGAAATATGAGGCAGTATTATAAGATACCGCGATTCTTAAAAGAAAGGAAGAGGGTAAGTAAAAGTAAAACTTCTATCACAGTTCTGACAGATGCTTCTGTCACAATGAAAATCACAGCCCACATGGTACACTCTTAGTGGATGCTAACCGTATGGATGTTTGACCAGTCCCTCAGTGGACTGATAAACCAAAAATCATCCTGCTTAGTGATTTGCAACCTTTTGATCTTTACACCCAAATCATGCTCCACGTTTTACCGTTAAAATCTATTGATGAAAATAAACTTCAATCGAATCGTTTAGAAATCACTAATCAGGATGATATTTGGTTTACAGGTCTATTGAGCGACTGGTCAAACATCCATACGGTCAGTATCCACTAAGAGAGTGCCACGTGGGCTGTGATTTTTATTGCGACAGAAGCATCTGGCAGGACGCTGTGATAGAAATGAAGTTTACTCGAAGGAGACGTTTTGTTCTGCCTATCGTAGTCGTAGACTCGTAGGAAGTAAAAAAGGGTAAAATGGTGACACGTGATTTGATGAAAATGAGATGACGAGAAAGCCGATATTCTAATGTGCGCCGTAAAGCCGTATAACGTGGACTTGGCACCGCACTACACACCAACGAATGTGCGTTGAGCATTGTGGATTGTGAAAAAGGAATCCCATTACCAGGTGAGATCAAGTAATTAATTAAAACATACCAAAAAGAAAAGAAAAGATAATGTAATTAATTAACCACGTGATTATAAATATTATACTGCGCACTATCTATATCTCTGTATCTATAGAAATCATTCTCTCTCTCATCCACGTGACTCTCTCTTCAATATTTTTTAACTTTCCAAAAAAAACCCTTTACACCTTAACTAAAAAAAAGTTAAGGGTAATTTAGACTTCGTAACCATTTCCCGGCTTAAATTCTCTCCCGAGTCCCGACTAGAATGTCTCTTTCACACCCTTCTGTTTTCTTTCCCAACCGACACATCTTTCCTTTTAAAGTTTTATCTCCCAACACGTCTCTTCCTCTCCCAATGTCTCTCCAACTTCTCTCCCTCGCCCAACACGTCTCTGTCTTCATGGATACAAGATCCCGCTTATATAATACCAGAAGAAGTCGCAGAGAAGTCATGCACGACTGCTTCGATTTCAAGGAAATACGATCTCCGCCCTTGTCATCGTCATTGAGGTTTTGCAAAAATGGTTATTAGGTTTTTTTTTTTTTTTTTGGCGTTCCTATTAAAGTGTAAAAGTGATAACCACATTTAGCTATTATTTAACTAGCCCTAGATTTCCTTGATTTGATATTTCTAGCCCCAAGTACAAGAACAATGGACACGTAACTAAGGTACCAGGCATCTCTCTTTCTTAAGATTATAGCCACATAGCAACCCAAGAATCCACCACGATCTCAAGCTGTTAGGTAACACCAAATTCTCTGACAATAAGGGCTTTATCCAAATCCCTAATGCAACTCAAACTATCAATCTCATTAGCCTCTTCGATCCACTTACTCACACTCCAGCTTCCTTTGAAACCACCTTTTCCTTCCAATTCAACAACGGCAGCAACACAACTTCCGCCGCTAGAGTCTCAGATAATGGTTAGGGTCACGGAGGCAGTGGTCTCATCCTCATCATTTTTGCAGATGAAGTCACGGTTGGGAGACCAGGGCCATGGATGGGTATGCTGAATAACATCCTATATTTCAATAGGGTCGGGCTCCGTTGACAGCCCTATAATGACAGGATTCTGTACAGGACACAAATATGTGCCACATGGCACTCTCTTAAGAGGACTCTGACCGTATGGATGTTTGGCCAATCCCTAGATGGACTTACAAACCAAAATTCAGCCCAATTAGTGATTTCTAGGCATTGGATCTTTGTACCTCAAATACTGCTACAATTCCCACAGTTGAGATCAAACCATGCAAACAAGTCCAATCAAACGTCTAGAAATCACTAATCAGGCTGAATTTTGGTTTGTAGGTCCTCCTAGGGGTTGGCCTAACATCCATACGGTCAGAGTCCTCCAAGAGTATGCCACGTAGCATATATTGTGTCCTGTACAGAATCCTGTCATTTTAGAGCTGTCAACGGAACCTGATCCATTTCAATATACGAGCATTATTTTTAACATATCCCACATATGTGAAGATTTATATGTAGTCATGATGCATTTATATTAGGGTTGCAACTTGGGCAGGTTGGGTCGGGTTGGGGCTCAACCCCAGCCCAACCCGACCTTCAGACCATCAAGTTCGACCTAAACCCAACCCGAGGTCGGGCCTAACATGTTCAGCCTGAGCCCAACTCGATCGGGTTGGTTGGGTTTATTCCGTCATCAGTCCACCGACCATCACCAGCCCCTCTTTGTCTCGCCGAATGCAAAGAAAAATAAATCAAAGATGGCAGAGAGAGAGAGAGAGTTACCGCACTGCCCTTGATCTTTGACAGAAACGATTACACTGTTTCCCTCCAATCAACGGACTCGTACCCAGATACATCTTTTTTCATGGGTCAAATCTTAACCAATCCTCATGAAAGTTTAACACTGAATTCTACATCATATCAGCATATTATACCCTAAATACCAACCATCGAGTAAGCTCATGAAAAGATCAATGGTTTCAAAATTGTAAATGTGAATCCATAGGTCCATTAGTTCAACATAACATTAATCCTCTTGAAATTAACCTTAAGTAACCAAATAAGTCTCATTTTAACACAACCTGAAAAGTTCTGAATGGTCAAATATAAATGAAACAATCAAGCAAAAAGGAACCTAGGCACCATTCTCAATCTCCTCGGTATCCTCGAGTGCTACCTCGGTCGTCCCTCCACCATCGTTGTCCTCCCACACATCCATATATACCCGTACCTGTATCCACCTCTACAAAATCTGAAGGGATCAGCATACACACTATCCATCATTCTACGCTTGTAATCATGTTCCATCATAGGGATAGATTTTATCACAAGATAATTGAAATATCCAATCATAATCATAGTGGTTAACAATCATAACAACATGCAACATAATCCATATGAATTTACGGGTCTCCCTCTCCTTCCCATGCTAAGAATAGCTCCACTAAAAGCTCTTCTGCGAGAGGATTAGAGCCTTTCACCCAAGGACACCGGACCCTACTTGCTTGTTTAATTTCAAATTCACTTCTCAAGAGACACGATGTAGTAAGTCATAATCAAGGCATGTGAATCCAGAATTCCCACATTCATAATTACGATTTCAATGTCAAACATATTTCAACTATATACATCTGCTAAATGTCTTAAATGGCTGATTGATTGCAACTAAGAACACATATTTCAATCATATGAGAAAATAAAAGTGTATTTTCGGGTGGAAATGAATTCTCACCTATCTGGATGGGAAATGAATTCTGGGCTTAGTACGAAAAATTATCCAGATTTGAATGGCTTGGTAGGGAAAATTATACAGATTTAAAATGGCTATCTAACAATGGACAGTTGTGTTTTCCTAAGGAAAATACAATTTTCACACTTGGCAATCAAACACTCCCTTAATGAATTTGCAGACCTAGTTTTGGAAATTTTTTCAATCAAGAATTTAAAACAAGTGGGAGATTGTTAGGGAGCATTTCAAATTTACAAACTTTTATAAAAGAACTTTTTTCAAAGTAGTTTTGGAAGTTAGTAAAATAATATATTTATTAGATTATAGCTATTAAGGATATTTTAGAGAGGTCATGGGTTTAATTTTCATATTTTAGAGAGGTCATGGGTTTAATTTTCCCCAATCGTGCATCGTGCATCGTGCGATGCACTTGAGGATGCATTTTTTTACTTTGTGGGTCACAATTGGGTTGCTTGATCTTTTGAGATGTGTGATCACGTGGTACAAGATCGGTTAGGTAGATCAAGGAATGCAAGAGGGTGTTTGTACGTGTGACGGTTTGTAAATCTTACATGTTTGTGGACTGTGTCATTTGCTCATATTATGTGTGATGGCCTACGAAGACACATTATACATTGGTCTTGAGTGATTGTTTATACGCCGTGCGCGACATCATACCTAGATGGGCTGTTGGACGAAATCGTGTCCAACAAACTACCCGGGTCTTAAGAGTTCCAAGTAGTACCGTTGTAGAACCAAGTTTTTAGATTGATTTCAGAAACAAAACCTAGAGAACTAAGTTCAAGGAGTCGTCTAGAGCAATGCCAAAGACGGGTCCGATGAGAGTTTTTCTAAAACCTCCAACATTCACCCTTTTTCTTGGTTTGATCATTTATACGGTCATTTGACTACACAAATATAATTGATCATCGTCCACCATGAGAAGCTAAGAAGAATTGGTGTTTGATGTTTCAAATCATGGTTTTAAAAACGGCTGTTTAAACGGTAACGCCCCAAACCTGTTTCCGTTAAAACCGTCTAAACACGTTTTAATGTTTTTGAATTTAACGGCCGTTTTTTTAAACAACCATTAAATTTTGAAAAAAATTGTGGAAAATACGGCTGTTACATCCGTTTCATTCCATTAAATTTCCGTTGAATTTCTTTTTTTTTTTTTTAATTTTTAAATTTCCAATGTAAAAAATTTGCATTTCAGCACCATTTTTTCTGTTAAAACCCGTTTAATTCCGTTAAATTCTATTTTTCCCTTTTTGCCCCTCGCCATTTTAATCCGTTTTAACGGCCGTTTAAACGGTAACACCCCAAGTCCGTTTAACCATTAAAACGGCTTCCTTTAAACCTTGGTTCAAATCAAGTGTGACAGTAGGCAATACGGAATCAGAGTGGAGAAACAAGTTATAAAAAGACAATCCATCTTAGGTAATTGCTGCACAACACCATTTTTTCCTAAAGAAGACAATGTTGCTTACAATCGAGAGGATTTTAGTTCCCATGGCTAGTACAGTGTTTGATGCACAAGTCAATCTTTTTCCATCACCCTCTTATTACTCAATTGCAATTATCAAAGGGCACAAAAAAATTGTTTCTTGTACTATCTATGCAATATCTCTCTCGCATCCAATTCCCAAGAGAGATAGAGTTGGTCACAAACACAAGGAAAAGAGAATTTTTTTTTGTTGTCTTTTTGCAACAATACTCAAAGCACAACTCAACGAGAACGAGAAAAGAAAGAAAAAGTTACAGCACGTCCATGACCATCATCAAACACAATTGTATGGTTGGTTATGCTTTCAGGTTTGTCTCCCATTCTTTCTTCTGATGTAATAAATGAACAATGACTTGGATCTATTATCTAATCTATTTGATTACAAAAATAAACTTGTAATTTTAATGTGAAATTAAAATTATTTGTCGGAGTTGGGGTTGGCTTGCCACAAGGCTCCAGTGAGTTGGTCGCTGGTGACGAGCAACCAACCTACCAGAGTCTCAAAACTGGCCGTCTACCACAGCGTTTGATTTGGGATTAGGGTTTTGACCCAAGCCCACTTGATAAAAGGTTGAAGAAAAGGGTATTTCAGTCCTTTAAAAAATTGTTAGTCAATATAGGTCAACAACAGTCAACGTACCCTGGGTAATGAAATAGAGGTTTTATACATGGCTTCTATAGAGGAGTGCAGAATTTGAAGATTCAGATTGGATCTGGGCTTGTTGTATCCTGGAGATAGTATTATTAGAAATTCTTTATTTGCACGTGAGAGAGGCTCAAACTATCTTCAAGAAAGAGACATTTCACGTCGAGCATAGAATTAATAGATTCATAATTATTTAAATTTATTGAATTTTATTTTGCAGGAAAATCGGATTTATCCTCGTGTCGATTCTATAATAGAATATGGATTTGGTGAGAAAATCCAATCTACATACAACACACATTGTGGACATTGCAATGCAATCTCCAGCTATGGCAACTGATAAAAGGTTGCTAAAGTTTTGTAGTAGGAAAAGTTCTTTTTATTATGGAGGACAGTAGCCTTTTATTCCATATAGCTCCTTCCTTAGCTCTCCAGCCGGGAATGAGATCCTTTAACTCCTTCACAAAGATAAGGCAAAAAGGAAACTAGAACAAAAATTCCGCCTTCATTCAGACCTATCAGCCCTTTGAATCCATGGCAATCTTGTGCATATGGACCTTCTTGTATTGGAGCCTTTACCTCATTGGACCTATTAATAAAAAGATTTCAAGCAGCAAAATAATTATGGTGCAGCGGGGTTGGGTCGGGGCCGGTTCTAGTTTGGGTACCATGTACCCATAACCGGAACCTATTACATATTTTACGATTTGGTTCCAAAACAAGCTGTTACGATTTCAAACCTCTGTTTTGTCTAAAAGATGTGGAACAAGAAAACAGATTTTCATTCTATAGCACTACTATACATATCTATTTCGGGTCCGGTTATGGTTTAGTTTAATTACTAGTGTACCAAGAACCGGAACCTATTATATACTTTTCGAGTCCTATTGGTACGGACTCTCTCTGGGTGTAGTTCTGATCCTAAAACTGGGATAATCGGGACCAACCCGAGCCCAATTAAATCGAAGCTCAAACCAACCCAAGTCCAACATAGGAGGCTTTTGAGAGAGAGAGAGAGAGAGAGAGAGAGAGTTTATAAGGTCAAACCTTTCAAATATCAATTATTTAAAAAAATAAAAAAATCAAAATATAGTCTTTGTATTTGATTCAAGAACAGACGAAATGGGAATGAAGCTTTGGTTTGATCTAAGGGTTCGTTTAGGTTGTGCATGCGTGCGCATGAGCGCGTGTGTGCGTGCACATGAGTGCGCGCGTGCTTGCATGTGTGTAATAATTTCATAATAGAGATCGAGCTTGGGATGCCTGAGGCTGTAGCCCAAGCCCAACTCGGTTTTTCTATAAGACCCAGGAATCCCAACCCGAGTCCAACCCAAACAAAGTTGCACTCTTAAAATGAATTGAAAGATAGTATCAACCATGGTTTAAAAAACGGCCATTATAACGGATTTGAACCTCCCCTGTTACGTTATGTACCATTTTAACACTCGGAAAATAACGTCCGTTATTTTCGTTATAACGACCATTATTTTTCCATTTTTTTTTTCCGTTATAACGAAAATAACGACCGCTCTTTTCTGAGAAAATTTGTGAAAGAAACACCCGCTATTTCCGTTTTTTTTTTTTACATTATTTTTTATTGAAAATTTGAAATTCAAATTTTGAGTTGAGAGCCGTTTTTTCCCCATTATTTTTCATTTTTGCCCCCGAGCATTACAATTCGTTACAACGGCCGGAAAAAGGGTAACGTCCACTGTCTGTTATACCGTTAAAACGGCCCCTTTTAAACTTTGGTATAAACTATATTTTGCAGTACATCCAAACGGGCCCCATTAAAACAAATGCCAGGTAGACCATGTTTTTTCTCTAGTATATTCATAGAGAGAGAGAGAGAGAGTAGTGACATAGAAGGTCCTTCTTTGAGTAGAAAGCAAGCAAAACAAAGAGGCAAAAAAGCCCACTTTTTTTATTTATCTCTCATCCCAAGCAAGCATATATACCAAATAAAACTAAGGGGGAAAAGAAATACACAATCCCTAAAAAAACACACACCTCTCTCTCCCATCTCTATCCTTATACATATATATGTTTCTTCGCTTACAATTCTACAACCAAAAGGGGTGACTAAGGAATCATCTTTAGTGTCTTTATCTTCAAATCTTTTCCCTTTTTGGAACTTCTCAGGCCTACCCAATCTGCCTATATTTATTTCAAGTGTATTTGTGGTTTGGAGAGTCACATTGTTGCAAGTGTTTTTATGTTGGGGCTGATGAAAGAAGCTGGTGCTCATTTTATGGAGCTAAGAAGCATGAAGCTTTGCTTTCTTCTTCTCTGTCTCTTCATTCTGCCTACTCTCTTCACTCAATGTGGTAAACCTTTTGTTTAATTATCCTTTTTTTTTTTTTTTTTTAAGAATTTGCTAGATTGGATGGTTCTGATCATCCCTATCTCAGTGGTTTTTACCCTAGTAGATGTTTTAGGAAGAACCCATTTGCTGTTTGGCCCCAAGAACAGAATGATTCTGGTTAGACAGTGATGGGAATTATGGTCTAAAAAGGGTTGTAACGGCGATGTAACGGTAAATGCTGTATATCGCTATTTTACCATTTAAAAAAAATGCTAGTGTTTGGTAAGAGACGGTAACGGATTCCTACCGTTAAGCCATTATAACAGTCCTTTTTAAACCATATGATTAGAAGGAGTATGTCATTTTTTGAACATTTCGAGAGGCTTTGCTTTGTTCTTGTCTGTCTTTGCATTCTTCCTACTCTCTTGACTCAATGTGGTAAACATTTTTTTTTTTTAATCATCCAAAAAGAATCCACTAGATTGGATGGTTGTGATCATCCCATCTCACTGATATTGACCTAGGAGATGTCTTATGAAGGACCCATTTGCTGTTTGGCCCCAAGAACAGAATGATTCTGGTTAGACAGTGATGGGAATCATAGTTTAAAAAGGGTTGTAACGGCGATGTAACGGTAAATGTTGTATATCGCTAGCGTTATTTTACCATTTTTAAAAAATGCCATAGTGTCTGTTAAGAGACGGTAACGGATTCTTACCGTTAAGCCGTTATAACAGTCCCTTTTAAACCATGGTTGTCAGTAGTAGGTCTTTTTTTGAACATATCTATAATGTAAGCAAGGGGTTGTCGATCACTGTCAAGTTAAGGTCATCTGGTGTTGAGAGGCTCGAACACTAAAAATTCTGACCGACCCGATACTCTTTGACCATATCATCATCATCTACATCATCATCATACACTTTTACACTATTTTGCTTAAAAATTAAAAATCTAATTTTTTTTTTTTTTTTTTTTTTTAACTTTTAACCTGCTTGCCTGTTGTGAACCTATATATTTTTCTGTGTAGCAGAAGCTAGGAGATCAAAGGAACTATCCAAGGGTTCACACAGTCTGGAAGATCTGGCTCGTCCAAGAGGTTCGATCATCAAAAACACAAAGAAATTAAAACAAGTGAAGCATATAAACATGGATACACTTTTAAATCCTTTTAAAACCCTATCGTATGGTGTAAGTTCACCTTTCTCTTTACCTCCGTTTGATTCTCTAGCTCCAATTCCTTTGCCCCAAAATACCCCTCCCTTTTGTGAATATCCACCTTTTACCCCACAATCTCCTTCTACAACTATACCATCCCCTATGATCAACACACAGCCACCACCATCACCATCTTCCTCTTACTTCCCTCCAATTTTTCCCATCCAAAGCCCACCTCCAAGCCCACTTTTTAATGTCCCAAGCCCACCAGAAAATTCACCGACCCCGAGTCCAACGGAGTACACGCCTAGCCCACCCATTTATTTTCCGAGTCCCCCAGAGTACGCCCCTAGCCCTCCTAGCTATGAGCCAGGTCCACCAGAGAGTGTGCCGAGCCCACCAGAGAATGTGCCAAGCCCACCAGAGAGTGTGCCGAGTCCACCAGAGAATGAGCCTGGTCCACCTGAATATGAGCCTAGCCCACCAGCGAATGAGCCTAGCCCACCTGAATATGAGCCTAGCCCACCAAGTAACATCCCTAGCCCATCTGGACACATACCGACCCCGCCAGGAATTCTTCCAAGTCCAACAGTAGTGTTTGAACCGCCTGTCGTGTACCCACCACCATCTGTACCACCACCTCATTCGAGGGGAACACGGTCAGCGCTATGGTGTGTTGCTAAACCTTCTGTGCCCGATCCGATCATTCAAGAAGCTATGAATTATGCATGTGGGTCTGGAGCAGATTGTGGGTCGATTCAGCCTGATGGGTCATGCTATCATCCCGATACGTTGTTTGCGCATGCTTCCTATGCTTTCAATAGCTATTGGCAGAGGACAAAAGCGGCCGGAGGGACGTGTGATTTCGGCGGAACGGGCATGCTGGTCACTGTGGACCCAAGTAAGTTTTACAGACCATAGTGCAGGTTTTTTTTTAATAAACGTACAATATTCAATCTTTGAAAATTTTGAAAGCTAATCAGATATTGAAAATGAAAATATGGGGGAGATTGGGCCTGAGAATCTCAGCCCGAGCCCAAATCATGAGTTTCTAGTTTAAATATGAAGTCTGATCATGGTACAAAAGTAATTTGTATATATTGATGGAGCTGGGGTTTCCCGAGGCCTGAATCCGACCCCAATCCAATTTCGATCGGTTTCTAAATAACCAGGCCCAAGCCCGAGCCGAGTACTGTAGAAGTGAACCCAACCCAATCTTAAAATAGGTTGCCAAACACGCCCTTAATAAGTTGAAAATGTGAGGAGCACTAAACTCTTTCTTTCTCTATTTTGCATCAGGTTTTGATGGGTGTCATTTTATCTACGGCTGAGAACCATTGATGGCCGTTGAAGACTTTTGGAGACTATGAATAAGATCATATGTAGGACTTCTCTACTATCTTCTCATTTACTTTTCGGATACTTAGGTCAGACCTAAACATGAATTTTGCAATCAAAGACACTGAACTATTTTATTAGGTGGGACCCAATAAATTTAGGGCTTTTTTTGTTTTTTTTCGTAGGGTTTTGGCTTAGTAGTTGGGACGTAAATATTCTTCTCCTTCTTTTGTATGGACCCACTTCTCTTTCTTGAGATGTATAAGCTGCATTGCAGTATTTTCTGAATATATATATTAATAAAGTTCGATAGAAATAATTGCAATTGATTCAACATGGTATGGTTTTTTTTTTTTTTTTTAAATTTGGTGGTAAGCAATTGATTCAGCATGTTTGAACTTTGATTTTGAAGTTTCGTCTGTTTAGAGGTTTCGATCCTTAATAATAAAGGTCCATGGAATTTTTTTTTGGGTCGGGCTCCGTTGACAGCCTAAAATGATAGGATTCTGTACAGGACACAAATATGTGCCACATGGCACACTCTTAAGAGGACTCTGACCGTATGGATGTTTAGCCAATCCCTAGGTTGACCTACAAACCAAAATTCAGCATGATTCGTTATTTATAGGCGTTGGATCTTTGTACCTCAAATACTGCTATAATTCACACAGTTGAGATCAACCGATGAAAATAAATCCAATCCAACGTCTAGAAATCACTGATCAGGCTGAATTTTGGTTTTTAGGTCCACCTAGAGGTTGGCCAAACATCCATACGGTCAGCGTCCTCCAAGAGTGTGCCACGTGGCATATATCGTGTCATGTACAGAATCCTGTCATTTTAGGGCTGTCAACGCAGCCTGACCCTTTTTTTTTTATATGTAGACAAATTTTATTAAGAAGCAAAACAGAAAAGGCTTAGGCTCCGAGGACCCCCTTTTCCTGACTCTAGCTGGGTGTTCACGCTCAGCCGTGGGTTTAACGAATCCAACAATGGTTGTCAGCGCCCCAAAAAAGTGAAAAAGTGATGCTAGCTCAGCGCTGACAACTATAGTTGGATTTTTGAAATCCATGGCCAAGCACACGAACACTGGGAGGGGTCAGAGAAAATGGGGTCATCTCTGAATAAGTTGAGATGACCTACAAAGGACAGCCTAACCTGCAATCCAAAAAAGAACCAAGAGCTTCAAAACCTAAGCCAACTAGTTAACTAGCTAGAGCTATATAAAATACATCCTAGTCAACAAAATCTTCGAAAAACCTACTTTAAACTATTTGAAGCGCTTCGCCCCACCAATACATAGAAGCCTTAATAGAAATGATGATGCCTTGGAGCTCATCCTCCTTACCATCGAAGACTCTCATATTTCTTTCTTTCTGCGAGTCCCAAATCATAACAAAGGAAAGAAGCCTCCTAGGAATATGACCCTTAAAAGAAAGGGTCAGGCTCAAGAGTCCCCCTTTTTCTAACCCCTCTCGGGAGTCGTGTTCTCGGCGACAATGCATGTGTAATTCAAGTGACGTGATTAAACGCACTCTTGCGTGAAGCTGTTAGTATTGAAGTGCAAAGAGAATACTTTTGCTGACTAGCGCCTCTCCACTTGACAAGTACTCTTTTTTTTTTAAGCCATACGTTCATTCCAACACTTGACAAGTACCCCTAACAACATTGTTTTCAAATAAGTTGAAATTTCAAAAATTGAAAACAGGGTTAGTACTTGTCAAGTGGAGATTTTCCGGGTTGGAACACAAATTTACTTTTCAAACTCTACCATTACTTATTTTGGAGAAAAACCTTCAAACGCTCAAGCTGTCAATTAGGAAAACTCCATCAAAATGTCCATTTTGTTTATGTTATAGAACTCTTTCTCTCTCTCTCTCTCTCTCTCTCTCTCTCTCTCTCTCTCTCTCTCTCTCTCGCGTGCACGCACGCGCTCGTGCGTGTACACATATGCTCTGCCCAACCCGGCATGGAACATATGTAATTAGCCCAAGCACGATCCGGCCTTGACGGGGGTGGTATACAATTCAGACCCAAAAATAGGTATTATAGGGTAAGGCGATTATTTGGTACAAGCCTACCAATACCAACCCATTTATTTGGAGGGCTTTTAATTTAAACTACGGCCAGACTTACTAGGCCTATTGATGAGGCTCAAGTCTAGGTAAATGGATCTAGCCTAAAAGCAAATCAGACCAGCTCGGCCCATTTATATGGAGGGAATTCAATTTAAACTAAGGCTAGAGTTATTAAGCATATTGATGAAGCTCAAGTCTTGGTAAATGGGCCCAGCCTAAAAGCCAATCAGACCAACCCAGCCCATTTATATACCTACCTTCTTATATCAAAGTTGAATTGATGTAGAATATCTGAAATACAAATTGAGTCGTAACTGTTGGATAAGGAGTTCTTTGTTTATGTAATAGTTAACATAATTAACTAACTATAAGAGAAATTAGAAATATAAATTATCTTAACTGAGAAATAAAAGTAGTAACAATAACCTTGTGTTCAGTAGCAATTTCTATCAAGTCACATAACTTCAAAATTAAAACTGTAAACAGAAAGAATAATGGACTTATCGGATTAGCAGAAGAGGTTGAAGCATGCATTCATCGTTATCCTAAAGCAGATTTTGCTGTTGTACTTTCACAGTGTTACATACATTTGTTCAAATATCTGCCCAAGGATTCAACAGCCGACTAGAGATAGGCAGCACTTCAAGACCTCCATTACATATGAACCCACAATTGTATTACCCTGAAAAAAAAAAAGATTGAAAGAGAAAGGGTTAAAAACACATAATAAAAGAAAGAAAAAAAATGTACTCTGGTTGTGTGCAGAGATTTTGTGTATTTTTTGTATAGTGAGACACCTCATAACCTCTCTATATATAGAGATGGAAGAGAGAGAGAGAGCCGTTTAGCCCTTAGTAATTCTCGTTAAGTGCTAAACGACAATAATAGTTAGTGTGCAACATTAATTAATGTACTTTAATCCGATAGCGTGTAACGTTAACTTATTTTAATAGGTTATATTATGCACATTTTTCAAATGATAAAGTATGGGAGAGGATCAAAAGTTTCTTGCTAAAAGGATATGCTTGGCTTTTAAAAGCCCACAGTTTGTGACCCAATCTTAGATCAGCTCGACGTACGTGTGCATGACTTTTGTGGAGCATGGTTGTGCTCAATGGGTATAAAATTGGGATGCCCAAGGGCACTACCCTTTAGTTCTAACCCTCCCATATAAGAGGTTTAGACTCTTTGTCTTCCAAACAATGTGAGATTAAAATGTGGAAAAGTGTAGGAAGTGGGAGAATTCCTATTTTTCCTTCAAAAAAATTCATTATTGTTCTTTTACTCCTAGGCTCTCATTTTATTCTTCAGCCTTATAGTGGCTTCTAGCTAGATGCTTTATCTAAAGTATTAATTATTATTTTTTATCTTGTGAGTTAGTTTAAGTAAAAAGTTGTATTCAAAAAATTTGGCATCTCCGAACTCTATAATGATATTTTTATTTACATTCTAGATTAGTTCCTTGTTTATTTAACAATTAACGAAATTAACCAAATATAAGAGAAATCAGAAATATAAATTGTTATATATCTTAATTGAGAAATAAAAATAGTAACAATAACCTTGAGTTCAATAGCAAGGTCTATCAAGTCAAACAACTTCAGAATTAAAGTTGTAATTAGAAAGGATAATGAACTTATTGGATTAGCAGAAGAGGATGAAGCACGCTCTTAGGCGTTATCCTAAAGCAGATTTTGTTGCTGTACTTTTAGTGTTACTGGCATTTGTTCAGACGTCTATCCTTAGGATTCAACAACTGACTATAGTTAGGTAGCACTTCAAGACCTCCAGTACTTATGAACCTACAATCGTATTACCCTAAAAAAGTATTGAAAGAGAAAGAGTTGAAGAAACACAATTAAAGAAAGAAAGTAGATTGGTTGTGTATAGAGATTTTATCTATTTTCTATATAGTGAGATGTTAAGTCAAAACTTTTAGTGTTGGTAGAATTTCGTATGAAAAAAATCAAATGTAACTAACCACCATATGTGTGAGGCGTTAGGTGTCTGAGTGTTTGTATGATTTCGTCACTCAAGTTCTGCCAGAAGAATGTCAAAGAAACGATAAGAGGATTGTCACATTTGAAGACTCGAATCTTTCCTCGATCGTCGCACATATTAGGTTGGTAAATGACTTAACGGCCTAGAAATCTTGATGATTAACTGTCATAAATGCCCTAAGTACTTGTAAGTTTGTGTTTGAATCACAAATAGAATTGTGCAAAATTGGTTTAGACCAATCGATTGGACCCTTGGCCGATTGATTGGACTTGCCCAATCAATTGGAGAAAATATCTTTCGGGGTCTGATCGATTGGATCCAATCGTCAAAGTGTCAAACATAGTTCAATCGAAGCAACATGCAAAAGATATTTTATCCAATCGATTGGGCAATAATTTAACATTTAAAATGGTTTTATATGACCACAAATTAATGTATAACTTGGCAATAATTTAAAATAGATTGCACAACAAATTAATGTATATATAATTTGGCAATAATTTAAAATAGATTGCAAACAAAATTATTCGACTATGCTAAAAACAATTCATGATTTTCTTCCAAACATTCGAAAATGACCTAATTCTTACAGTGCTTTTTTTTAATGTGATTTCAGTTCACGAATTATTAGTAAATAATTCAACGAATTACTAACTACGCGTAGAACACCCCTTTTTCAACTGAAAACAAACAAAATTTAAGACTTATGAGAATTATTGGTCTGAACGTTGGGTTTTACAAATTGGAAGATAATGAGCCAGTGGGAAAAAGATATCATTTGAATATTTAAGTAGTATCATAAATTTGTCAAGAGTCTATGATAAATTCTTTAATTATTTGTGAATCATATGAATTATTTAAAAAAGATCCGAACAACAACCTATTCAAAGGTTTGGAAAAATTCGTGCATTTTTTAACATGATCGAATTCTTCTCGCATAATTCATGAACTTTTGAGGATTATTCAGTTTTGAACATGAAAAATCATTTTATAGGACAAAAAGTTGTTAATTTTTACTTTTTTGTTTTATTTTTTAAATTATTTTTGTCAAATTTTGGTGTGCATTTTTTTAATGACAATCCAAAATTGTACTTGAACATTTTTTGTAACTTCTTTTTTGTGGTACTTTGAATTCCAAGTTATAAGAGTGCCTTTTTCACCCCCTTTTATACTTTATCCACTAACTCTAATGTTTTTAATATTACATTAGACAAAATACGTAACAAACTGTGTTTTTTGTCAAAAATAGAAATGGTAAAAAAACGTGGGAGCGTGGATGACGCAAAAAGGAGAGTGGAAAAAACACTTCCCATCTTTCGAAGGAAAATGCTATCCCACGGATAACTGAACAAAAATATGTGCCAATTGAGGGCATTGACCATTGGATCAACCGCACATATTTTTGTCTGGTTATCCGTGGGATGGCACGACTCTTTTTCAAATGGACGCATTTGTAAAAATAAATGGTGAAAGGGGAATAATATCCTTACTCCAGTGATGGGCGTATACAATTTCTTTTATTTTTTAATTATATTTTTTTTGTCGCTAGGTTGAGGGTGGACAACAAGACTGGTGGGGTGCTTAGAGTCGCATTAAGCTGCGGAAATCTTTCCTTACACATTACTTGAACAAGGGTGCCACACACATCAAGGGCCATCAATTAATACAGAGGTGGGGCTTACAGATCTGGAAAAGATCATTTCCAAAATGTGTTTAGGCCCACCACCCATGTATTGATTGAAGGTCATTGATTCGACGTATGTGACACTTTGCATGCATAGCCCGGATTGTTTGAGATTGGTGCAAATGATTTTTTTCAGTAAGTAAATGCTTTGAAGAAGAAGAAGCCATCAATACAAGACCATTTTTTTTCGCTAAGCTCAACCAATACAAGGTTGTGTATAATTTATCCATAAAAATAATGTATTATATGTTATGTCATATCACTCCAATCAAGGTGACTATATATTCTTATGGGATAATAAGTTCGATATTATTTGCCATTAAGTCTTCCAAGTCTGTTACTCATTCACACTTGGATATCTATAGCTTTCTTGTAGGCCCCTTCTGTTTCTTTTTGCAGTTCATGTCATGAGTCATGACATTGATTGCTAGACTGAAAATAAATTAAAAATGACCTCTCTTGGCTTTATCCCTACAAGAACATAAGCTCTCAAATGGTTAAAAAGTTGTGTAATTGAGGTACAGTGGCGTAAACATATACTAAACTTATTCACTTGTCAAGAAACACAAATATCAGTTAACTAACAATAATAACCCAAAATGAGAAGGATTAGACAAAAAATAGTGACAATTTTATTCTATTTATTTTTTGGTGGATAGCGATAAATATTATTTGAAATTAGGACTATTAGACTATATATTCTGGAGGTAATGAAATATATTTGACCACTCATCCCCCACAAAATTGTTGTAAGCTAACATATTGCATTTGTGATACTATGTACGTTGAACTAATGAGGTTGCAGAACTCACAAATTGTTAACGCTTAGCTCATATAGAAAATCAATAAAATAATAGTTTGGATATGAAAGGTTTACTGAGTCAACTCAGTCACTCAAATGAATCATTAAATTTATTTAAAGCATTTAATAGACGTAGTACATTTATATGTAAGATATTTTAGGTTTTGTGTTTTCTTATGTAAGAAATGAATTACTTGCCTAATCATTAAGTGTAGAAACTCTTTTTGCACATTGATTAATTGATTTGACCTAATTTGGACTTAGATAGGACCACCCTCTTAGGATTCAAACGCTTAGCTCGAATCTCTTTTTAAGTTGGCATAACAAAGAAAGAAAATGCCAAGAAACAACACATACCCTACTTTAAAAACTCCACAGAGCTCTTGCGCATCAATCTTGCTTTCCCTTCCTTTGATCGTACCTCACATATCTCATATGTAAATAGATCAAATCGACCTGTCACATAATCTGCAATAACCTCTCCTTACGAAGAGTTCTCTAGCATTGAATCATCATCCCAATGATTTTTAAGGAAATTGGACAAGTATTAGGGCTGTTACATTAATCAAAAGTAGATCAGATGGCCAGAAATGATTAACCCAGATTGACTCGATCAAAGATCAAATTAAGAAAACCAATTGGATACAGTTGTGGGGATTTTAAAACCCTACAACCATATGCCCTTGCATTTTTAAGAGGTTAAACAAATCAAGAGATATCAAGCGATCAAGAAATCAATGGCCCAAATCGATTGGATCAATGATCAGTTCAAGAAAACCTATTAAATAAGGTTGTGGGGAATTAAAAACTCTACAACCATATGCCCTTACATTTTCAAGTAGTGGAGTAGATTTTGACATATCAAGGGTTGATTAAAGGGCTCAAAATCGATGGTTCATATCAAAGCAATCAAGCGACATTTCGGCATATCCAAGGGTGCAAGGTTATGTAGATAAAAGAAACACATCTATCAACTCGTATCTGATCGCTATTTCATAAATCTCAAGATATTAGCCTAAAAGTGTTAAAAGTGAGAATTTTTCTTCAGATCTAGATGATTAAGGGTTGTTTAAAAAAATTAATAGCATAATATTGTGTAAAATGTCAAAATACACAACTATATGTCCTTACTTTTTGAAGATGTGGAGATATGATAAAGAAAATAAAAAATGTCAAATTCCTTAAGATGCGCACTAGATCTGGGAATTTCAATGGGAACCATTGTGTAGAATTGCTAACGACAAAACCGTATGTCCTTACTTTTTGAAGAAATAGAGCCATGATGAAGAAATCACAAGAGTCAAATTCCTTGAGATGTGATCTGGGAATTCCAATGGGATACCATTGTGTAGAATTGATAATTATACAATCGGAGTATACTCAGGTGAAAAGGGTTCCTTCTCCAAGTCGATTCCGTGGGTCGTCGGATCATATCCATCGACAGATATCAAGTCTAGGTCGATTGGTTTGCTTTCTTCTTTCTTCGATTCTCGATAAAAAGAATCGGTTGGGTGAAGGCTTTACCATCATTCTTGAGGTCCTCTTCTTCATTGGATTTTGGTTATGGACCATACGTCTCTTGGGAGTAACAATAAATGGCCTTGTCCCCATCCATGTAAGCTTGATATTGTATCACGATCATGCAAGGTTCGTCTATGTAGATGACTCGTTCTTTGAGTACTATAGGTTCTTGTTCCACCGTGAGATAATGAGCCCAATAATGTAAAGTGTATAACACCCATTTCCTCATACAATCAATTTGTCAATATCCATAATATTACACACCAACATTGATTAAATTAAAATATACCAATGAATTTATTTTCCATATAATGTAATATGTATATATCTCTAAATTCTTTTAATTCAAAAAATTAGCAACAATAAATATATCTCGAAATATTCCCATTGATTTTGACAAAATTGTAACAAGATTTTAAAAACATATTTATAATGATATGTAATTTTGTAAATTATATTACAATATTTTTCAAAAAGTTAATTAATTTGTTAACTCTTATAAATTTTTAAGTCCAAAATAAGTGCTTATAGTCAATCATTGTGCACTAATGTGGAGACCTCATAACACGCATTAATCAATTATTATCGACTAGATAATTTTTGGGATCTACAATATTATTCTTAAACAACAATACACATTCTCATAACACCCAATGTGTATAACACCTTTATGAATATTCAATGTCCCTTGTTTCACATCAAAGCATTGACTTTACATGTAAATTAGCATTAGAATAATAAATTGTCTAAGATGCTCCTTATCATTATTAGTATATCTCATTACATATTCTCCCAATTGTCAAGATTATGATGAATTAATTAGGATAATATCTAGGCAATTTTTGACATATCCCCAATGTTATATTTTGAAATTTGACATACCCCCTATAACTTGGTCCACCGTCTATGACCATCAGTTGACAATAAATTGACTAACAAATTTTGTTAAAAAAACAAAAATGTCCCTTTCATCAATCTTATGTCATGTGGTTTTAGGCCAAAATCCTAACCCCAAAACTGCAGATCAAGGCAGCCTCCAACATATTGCTTCATCTGAAAAATAATCGGTCCATTCTCTTTAATCAGAAATACCTAGAAGGGAGGGGTGATTAGGTTATTCAACAATTAATCTAACCTATCACAAGTTTACTGGTCAAGGTAAGATGATAAACTCACATGCCTTAGTTGATTGATAAAAAAGATTATCACAACCGATTCAAATCAAATATACCTCCGTTGTATATTGTCTTTTCGTCGTTTGATCTAATCAATAGATTTAGCGGAACAACAATCAAACATCCACAAAATAAAAAGTTTTAGCGTGGAAACCTTAGCCAAGAAAAACCACAGGACCACGTCTAGACAGAAAGTATCACTAACTGGAAAGTTAAATGAAACAAAGGTTACCTACGTAGCACTGTTGTAAATGCAGTTTTCAACCTTAGCCAAGGCCTACTACCGATGCGTCCACGTCCTCTGAATCAACGCTACGAATCCACCCGCGCCCTCCCAGCCAAGAAGCCTTGTCCGATTGTTCAGTTTGGTACACCCCAAATCTACATTCGATCAGCCACTCCGATCTTAATTCTCAACTCTCCAGCATTTGCTAAAGGTAAATGATTCAATACACCCTGAACCCTAAGTCGCTCAAATTATGTTGAGACGCACTAGTACTCTCAGACTACTAGGTCAAGTTTTTATATGGAAGATCTAAGCTGAATAAGAGATCAAGCTTTTGGTTTTGATCTAGAAGAGAAAAGCTCATAAGATGTTTATGGGAACTAAATGCTTTTTGCTCTTCTAATGGACACTCTTGATAAATAAAACTTTCTTCTTTGTATTCTAAAGTGTAGAAGTGTGTTTTGTAAAGCCAGAGATGAGTTATATTTATAGAATTTGTAGCCTAGTCTATTTAAAAAGTGGGATGAGTGGAGAATAGAATTTCGGATCTAAGAAAGACTCAATCCGTGTGAAGTCCAATCGATTGTACTATGGGTCCAATCAATTGGGCCAAGTCCAATCGATTGTTCTTGTTCGGATGTGTTTTTCTTTCGTAAATCCAATCGATCAGACTTAAATAAGTTTCTGTCATGTAAGCTTCAATCGATTTCACAGAGGTCTCCAATTGATTGGGCTTTAATTAAGTTCTGTCTCGTAGAGTCAAATTGATTTCACAGAGGTCTTCAATTTATTGGGCTTTGTCCAATCGATTGGACTAAATAGTCAATCGATCAGACTTTCCCAGAAGTCAATAAAATTGACTTAGACTCGGGTCTGTCCATTGACTAGGTTTGACCATTATATGTTATTCATTTTAAACCTATTCCTATGGCCACTAAGTCACTTACCTTCCTAAGCAAGCGTACACGATCTATAACTGACAAATGAGCAGTTACTCAGATGACTTTTGTCGTTAACCATCTAATTCTTGTTGTTTTTGTCTTCTAGTCTTCACATAGTTGTCGAAGTATACGTACCACAACATCTTCACACTACACTGGTGCTCGTAGGTAAGGTTACATGAATGTTTTATGTCACACGAAATCTTTGCCAAACTAAAATATGAAAATATTCTTTACATCAACAACAACATAACAGAAGGGTCAAAAATATTTTTTTCTTCTGTGTCTCTCACCCTTTTGCACATCTGACTTCTTTGAAACTGTTCCGTGGCTCTCATCAATGGAAACTTGACCAGAAAATATACACTACAAGAAATTGGGCCATTAGCGGTGACCTTTTAGCGGCGGCCACCAAAAATCGCCGCAATAGAATAGTTTTAGCGGCGGCCATAGGTCTGGCCGCTGCTATAAGTTGGCGCAAAAATTTTGGAGGGAAATTTACTCAATTAGCGGCAAGATTTAGCGGCGGCTAGAGGTGTGGGCGCTGCTATATGTTCTTTCACCGGCGCTAAAACTTATAACTGCAGCTAAAGGTTTTATATATAAAAAAAAAAGGGGGCAAAACCCCTGTTTCTACTTCTAGAGCCCGAACCACAGCCCTCTGCTCTCTCTCCTCTCTCTCCTCACTCCGCCTCCTCCCTCCGCCTCTAACGCTTGCCGGAGAGTTGCAGACCGCCTCTAATGCCCGCCGGAGTGTTGCAGACCGCCTTGTCACAGCTCCAATCATACGTAAGGCGTTGAACATGTTAGTTTTTTAATTTTTTTTTTCTTTTCAAAACCCTGTCCATTGTTAATAGTCAAGTTTTTTCAGATTTCTGCATTTTCTCTTTGATTTGTGACCGCATGGATATTTAGCTCATCCTTGGTAGATCTTCACACCAAAAATCAGATTTATTGGTGATTTTTGCCTTTGGATTTGAGCATATAGATCCAAAGGTGGATTTGCACACCAAATCAGCTTTATTGGTGATTTCTGGTTTTGGGTTTGAGCGTAAAGGTCAAAAGGTGGATCTGCACACCAAAAAATCAGCTCGATTGGTGATTTTGCCTTTGGATTTGAGCATAAAGATCCAAAGGAGGTTTTGCACAACAAAAAATCTGTCTGATTGGTGATTTCTGCCTTGGATTTGAGCATAAAGATTCAAAGGTGGATCTACACACCAAAAAATTAACTTGATTGGTGATTTCTGTCATTGGATTTGAGCATAAAGATCCAAAGGTGGATCTACACACCAAAAAATTAACTTGATTGGTGATTTCTGTTGTTGGATTTGAGCATAAAGATCCAAAGGTGGATCTACACACCAAAATATCAGCTTGATTGGTGATTTGTGCCGTTGGATTTGAGCACAAAGATCCAAAGTTTTGAAATCAATACTGAGGCTGATTTTTGGTTTGTAGGGCACTTTAAGGGCCTGTTTGGATAGCCAAAAAAACGCGGCCAGCGGAGGTCAGTCTATAACTGATCGTATTTTTTGTGTTTGGTAACTTTGTGGGGCCCACATTTTAAGGCTTCGTTTTTTCTGATTTTGCTCTTAAACAAGTTCGATGTTGTCTTTTTGAAAATAAGTTACAACATCGAACTCGTTTTGTTCCATCTCTCCCCATTTTCTCCATTACTTCTTACCTTCTCCCTCGATGTGATCCTGGCACACTAAGCATGCTCTCAATTGTTTCGATCAAAGCAAGAACTCCATCAAACATCACTGACCTTGAAGCCACAACGAGAGTGTGTCCACCGTCTAGACGAAGAACTTGTAGCTGAAGATGTTGGAATCCAGATCCACGTATCCTAGCCTCACGTTCTCATCTCTCTCTTCAACCTCTCTGCACTCTCTCGCTCTCTCTTCCAAACTATGTTGGTTTTGCTTTTGTTTTTTCAAATCCTACTAGACACCCCTAGAAAGCACTAATTTTGGTTCCTATCCTCTCTGGTCTTCCTTAACTTTGCCCTATTTTTGGTCTTACTTAACTTTCCCTTCTTTCTATTTGTTCACCATCTTAAGGGTTTGAAGCTTCAATAGAAATACCCATGGACAGAGGAAATGCATAGTACAATCCTAGAATAGTCGAAGTGGATTTTAGGGATTTTAGAGCTCTAACTATTGGTGATACTTTTTCTTCTTCTGCTCCTCGGGCCCAAATAGCCAACTCTGTTGGGTTTCACATCAAGAGGTTTTTAGGGTTCCAAGTTTTGCAAATGAAGAAGAAGACGAAGGAGAAAAGAAGAGAAACCCTAATTTTGCAGGGGATTGTTGAGGAGAAATTTTGAGAAAAGGGGGTTTTGTGATGTTTTCTTTGTGCAGAGGTTTTGGTTGACTAGAATCATGTGGCTGCAACTGAGTTTTAACCAAACACCGATGAAACAAAAACTAGTTCAAGTGTGACTGCAACCTTGACCGGTCATAGCCTTGAACTGGATTAGGAATGGATTAGAACCTGAAATCACGAGCTTTCCAAACAGGCCCTAAGTCCTGCTTATAGATCAAGCTTGGCTGTAGGTTTTCTTTTTGATTTTCTTCACCCTCTAGTTGAAGTTAGTACTGCAATTCCTAGTGGTGGTTTTGATGGAAATATCCATACTTCAGAGATTAAGGCTTCCAAACCCAACAATTATCATATTACAAAACCAAGTTTGCTCTTATCTGTAAAGCAGGTGGTGGAAATTAGTAGGGAGTACCATCCAGTTGGTGAGCCAACTAAAAAAGCTGGAGCTGAGATCCAAGCTTCTGGTTCGTTATACTTAATCTAGTATTTTCTATTATCAAGAATACGACTTGTTATACTTTTTCTTCTAACTGATGATATAGTGTTAAGTACTGATACTTTAGAATGATTTAGTCCTGAAATGACAAGACACTCCAAAGATAACAGTACATGACACACTTACCTTAATGTCTCAAAGTATATTGCTCTTAACATGTATCCTATTTATGATAGAATTTTACATTCTTATTATATCAAGACACTGAAAATCTAGAACCAATATGTCATGTTCATAGATATTGTTATTCTTTTTGTTTTATTTTGGGATAAAATTTTACATAGTAGTCAAGAGAAAATGGTAAAGTGTCTCCATTTAATGACCATGGCCTCTATGCATAACATGCTATGAATTTTCCATCTCCTCAATTGATTGGATCTGGTTTTTGTGATTCTTGTAACTAGAGTACACATTATTAATTGCTTCTTGATGTCTCATAACATTTGTCTATGATTATCTTGTTTTAATTAGTCACCTATCTTATTTTTATTTGGTAATTATTGAAACGTAAGAGGACTAGCATAATTCACATTCGCACAAAGCACTAGCATTAAGCATGAGATCTTGAAGACTCCATCAAAGATAAGAGGTTGCACACAGCATATACGCACTGTATATGGCCTGATTGAACCCTTTAATCTTATCAGAGATGCAGTCTTTAATTTCTTATAAGGTATCCCATTGAACCTTAGATCTCCCGTTCAAGAATCATTGTGTGACAATTGCCTTATCACCTATATGGGACAAATTTGTTGTAAACTACGACATTTGGTTCTCATGTGAGACTAAATTCGATCAAGTGAACAACTTTTTTGTCTTGTTTGTGGTGATGAGTAATTGTCTGCTGTTGATTCTTGAATTGTCTATTTGGACATGTTTGGGAATGTATAATCTCTGGTACAGTCAGTAGCTAAAGTGGTTATTTTCATTTAAAGGACAGTTTCGGCAAGCATTCCTCTTGTTCTCTGGGTACATATTTAGACAATGTGACATGTTTGCCCTTAGTCTAAATCGTGTACTTGGAGAACTATGGGGAAATGCTGCCGAAATTTTCCTTTATATGGAAATAACCACTTGGCTATTGAGTGTAACGGAGATTATGCATTCCTGAATGGGATAGGAACCACCCACCTGTTAGAGAGGAGATAGGAAGCATGATGCATGTGCACTTGAGTCGTTTGTGACAATGTTTTCTCCGATGAAGGTGACGTCATTTTGAAGGAGACATGCCGATGGATAAAAGTTGGATTGGGAAGCCAAGAGATAGTCGTGAGTATCAAGTCGGAGTTGAGCAATTCTTGAGTTTTGCATTTGGTAATACAAGGTTTGGAGACAAGATCCGATGTCCATGTGTCAACTGCCGAAATGTGATCTTAAGGGATAGAATGGATGCGCATGGTGACTTATTATGGTCAGGAATAATGACGGACTACACCATCTGGAATCGCCATGGGGAGGATTCAATTGCGGATGACGATACGGGGAATGAGCCTAATGAGGGTGATGATGAGTGTGATGATATGCAAGGAATGTTAGAAGATGCATTTGGAATATCCCATCCTGATCATGAAGAGGAGAATGAATCATCGGAGACGGGACCGGCTGAGCCAAATCAGGAAGCGACTAAATTTTATGAGATGTTGGAGGACGCTGAGACTGAACTGTATCCAGGTTGCACAAAATTTTCCAAATTATCTTTCATTGTAAGACTGTTACACTTGAAGTGTCTAAACGGATGGAGTAACAAATCATTCGACATGTTACTTGAATTGTTAAAAGAGGTATTACCTGTTGGTGAAAAGTTGCCCAAGAATCATTACGAATCAAAAAAGATCCTTCGAGATCTTGGTCTGCATTACACGAAGATAGATGCGTACCCAAATGACTGCATGCTGTACTGGAAGGAGAATGAAAACAAAAATGAATGTGGTGTATGTGGTGCATCCAGGTGGAAATCGGTTACACGTCAGTCTGTTGAAGAGCCTTCCACTTCATCTGCAGAGTATACGAAGATACCTGCGAAGATTCTGCATTATTTTCCATTAAAACCTAGGCTTCAGAGGTTGTTTATGTGTTCAAAAATAGCCGAGCAAATGAGATGGCATGATGAGGGTCGTACGAAGGATGGTGTGTTGAGACATCCAGCAGACTCTAAGACGTGGGAAACTTTAGACATGCAATACCCGTCGTTCGGTTCTGAATCGAGAAATGTTCGACTTGGAGTAGGGAGTGATGGTTTTACCCCATTTAGTTATTCGAGCACTCCTCATAGCACATGGCCAGTAGTTCTTATTCCATACAATTTGCCGCCATGGATGTGTATGAAGCCGACATCTTTCATGTTAACGTTGCTTATTCCTGGTCCCAAAGCTCCCGGGAACGACATTGATGTGTACTTGCAACCATTGATAGAGGAGTTGAAGGAATTGTGGACAGATGGATTTGAGGCGTATGACGCCTCTTTAAAGCAAAATTTTTGATGCTGTGCAGGAGTTATATGGACTATTAATGACTTCCCTGCATTAGCGAACTTGTCAGGATGGAGCACTAAAGGAAAACTTGCTTGTCCCTCTTGCCACAGGGAGACATGTTCAGTTAGATTGACAGAAGGACGCAAAGAATGCTACATGGGACATCGTCGATTTCTTCCACATGATCATAAATTTCGACAGAACAAAAGGTCATTTGATGGCAAAACAGAAATAAGGAATGCGCCCAAACCGTTGACTGGCAGGGATGTGTTCGATCAATTATATGATTATGAGCATATCACATTCGGCAAAGCAGATAAGGATATCACCGGGAGGAAGAGAAAGAGAGATGATTGTAATTTACCAAAGAATTGGAAGAAGAAGAGCATTCTCTTTGAATTGCCGTATTAGAAAGATCTTTTGTTGCGGCACAATTTGGATGTTATGCACATTGAGAAGAATGTCTGTGATAATGTCATCAGGACACTGTTGGGCATGGAGGGTTCCAAAGACAACTTAAAGGCTCGTCTAGATATGAAGAGAATGCGCATCAGGAAAGAACTTCATCCTAAATCAGACCGGAGAAAACTTTTACTACCTCCTGCGTGCCACACGATGTCGTTACTTGAAAAAAGAAAATTCTGCAAAGTCTTAAAGGAGGTCAAGGTTCCAGATAGTTATTCATCGAACTTCACACGATGTATTCAGGTCAAACAGTGCAAGATCTCAGGTCTCAAAAGTCATGATTGCCATGTTCTTATGCAACAATTTCTTCCGCTTGTAGTACGTGGTATCTTACCTAAGAATGTCTGCTCAGCATTGATTGAGTTGTCCATGTTCTTTAGACAATTATGTTCGAAAGTGTTGAAGGTGGAAGAGTTGGAGCAACTTGAATCGCGGATTGCTGTAACGCTTTGTAAATTGGAAATGATCTTTCCGCCGACTTTTTTTGATATTATGGTGCACTTGCCTATTCATCTAGCTGGTGAGGCCAAGTTGGTTGGACCAGTACAATACCGATGGATGTATCCAATAGAGAGGTACTTGCACAGGTTGAAGGCATATGTCCGAAATAAGAACTATCCTGAGGGTTCAATTGCAGAAGGATATATCTGTGAAGAATCGTTGACTTTTTCCTCAAGATACTTGCATGGGATTGAGACAAGGTTCAACCGACCACAGCGGAATAACGATGTTGTTGATGCTGAATCTCATGGGAAGGTATCCGTTTTTACAGGAACTGGTCGTGTGGTAGGGAAGCTACGTCACGCATGTTACTTAATGATGAATGGGAACAAAGCCGTCTCTACGTGCTCATGAATTGCTCCGAAGTCATACCATTTATTGAGTAAGTCTAACTGTTTCAAATCTACTTCCAATATGTATGTCATATACATTGGTACTTAAAGCTTTCTTTATGTTTGGATTGTAATCGAATTATTTACTGTACAGGAAACACAAGAAAAAAATATCGGACAGTAATAGTCGTATGCCTCCTAGGGATTTCGAGCAAAAACATAATAAGGAGTTTGCTCAGTGGTTTAAACAACACGTAAGGTTTAGCTATCCTACAAATACTTTTACTTTTTAACTGTAATTATATATAGTTTAAAGTGTATTAATTTCGTTTGTCAATCTGAATAGGTGTTGCAAATGCTATATAATGGTGATGAAGTAAATAACTTTCTCGAATCTTTATCTTTGGGTCCTTCTTGGACAGTGAGAACGTTTAAGGGGTACATTGTAAATGGCTATAGATTTCACACTCAAGATAAAGAGAAACGAAGGAAAACTCAGAACAGTGGAGTTTTTGTAAATGCAGAGACGAATAGCTTTGCAAGCGCGAGTGACGCGAATCCAATGGTAGGCAATGTCGGATACTATGGCATCTTAAATGAGGTTCTTGAGTTACAGTATCCTGGTCAGAATACTATCGTGTTATTCAAATGCCATTGGTATGATGTCGTCAATAGTGGGGGATTCAAGCAAGATGAGTATGGGTTCAACTGTGTTAATGTCACACGAACCTTAAGTACAAATGAACCATTTATTCTTGCGAATCAGGCGCAACAAATTTTTTATGTCCAAGACACCACCAATGATCATTGGCATGTCGCAATAAAGACACAACCACGAGACACATACAATATGATGCGGTTGGAAGATGAGCCGGAAGATGAGCCTTTTTAGGAAAATGAGTCTGGGTTGCATCAAGAATCAATCGACACCAATGATGAGGTTGTTACTTGGACTATAGATGATATTGACGACATTCTTGTTGAAGGTTATGTAGGAGATCAAGCGTTTATTGATGATGGGGATGATGCTTGATGTAATTAAGATGTTTATTGTAATGTTATTTTTGTAATTAAGATGTTTGACTAATGAAATTGAGTATTGGGATCTCTCATCTACATTTACTTCTTTATCTTATTCTTTGTTTTGTATATATAATTAATGATTCATGCAGGTATATAGACATGTCTAGTCGATCTCGACAGCCTAGGGTTCGAGTGGGGACAAATGCCCCATCCACTTCTAGAGTGCAGCAGCAGGGGGCAAATGCCCCATCCACTTCTAGAGCGCAGCAGCAGGGGGCAAATGCCCCTTCTACTCTGGCACATCAGCAGCAGGGGGCACATGCCGACGCTACTTTGGGTATGGTTCCAGAGGAGATACATAGCCCATCTATTCAGCAGTCCATTGCAGACAGCACTGGTATGATAAGTTGTACATCTTGTATAGTCATTGGCATATTTTTGTTTTGTTCTTACCTTTTAACTCTTTAAACAGCTTCGAGCAGTGTCAGGAGGAGAGGGCCCACGCGGGGCATTGGTCGTTTCGGTGTCACACCTGGGTCAAAATTGGTTGTAGAGTGGAATGATCTACAACAACCCATAGGCAGTACTGCAGCCTCTTTCGCCAATGAGTTGGGGGTGATCGTTCGCACGTCTGGTTATGCCCCTCTGCAAGTAGCGACTTGGGGCAATGTTTCTTCCCACAACAAGGACTTGTTGTGGGAAGAAGTCAAGGTAAATGATTTCCTTTCTTTTATGTCATCTTAAGAGTTATTTTCATATTCTGATTGTTGAATAACGCTTATTTTCATTGTAAATAAAGCATGTTTTTTTGTTAACTTGGCAGAAAAAATTTGAGATTGACGATGACCGAAAAGGCATTACTTTGAAGTTAATGGGCAAGCGCTTCAGAGATTGGCGCATTGTTCTAAAAAAAAATTTCAATGCCAATGGGACACCTCAGGACCGCATCAATAATAAACCTGATGGCATCGTAGAGGAGGACTGGGCCTGGCTTGTCCGGCACTGGAGTACTGCGAGGTTCCAGGTATATGTTTATATCAGTTATTTAACTATTGTCCATATGTCAAGAACTTATTTAAAAGATCAATGAATTTTTGCAGGCAATATCGAATCGGAACAAATCGAACAGCAAGAAGCAAAAAATTAATCATGCTGGGGGGACAAAGAGTTTTGCCCGTTACAGAGAAGAGTTGGTAAGCTAATTATGACATCTTACTTTTTTTAAATTAACATTGACTTAGAGTTGTGTATGTTTTCTGCAAGGATAGGCTCAGAGTAATGATGGTACTCCACCGAATCGGGTCGATTTATTTGTTGTGACCCATACACGGAAAGATGGGTCAGCTGTTGATGAAGGGTCAGCTGAAATAATGGTACGTAAGATGTTTATTATATATAATCATATAAAGTTGCTCGTTTACTAATTAATTTATTTTTAATGCAGTCAAAATTTAGGCAGTTGTCACAGACTTCTGCTTCTGAGTCCTCTCCTCGAGATGCTGACGCCATTTATACCTCCGTGATGGGTCCAGAGAGACACGGTCGTGTACGCGGTTATGGCATAGGCCCGACTCCTGCACGTTTGTTTGGCCCCTCCAGCTCTTTCGCTAGTTCTTCTAGCTACATTGCTCTTCAAGATGAGATGATGCAACTGCGCGAACGTGATAATCGTCGTGAGCATGAGTTCAAGGCTATGCAAGAGGGGTTCCAGACGATGCAGATGCAGATGCAGAGGCGGGACCAGATTCAGATGGAGAGAGAGGAGCAGCTACAGAGGCAGATAGCGGAGTTGCAGACTATGTTTCGCTCCATACCGCCCACCATGTCGATTCCCCCCCCTGACCAGCATCATTCCGACGATGAAGATGATGAGGATGATGAGGATGATGAGGAGGGGGATGATGATGAGGTACGTCAACATTTAAATACTAGTTTCATTTGTAAGACTACCCGTAAAGTCTGTAATGTGTTAAGAGTTTAGTTTTTTCAAGTTATAGGTTTAGGCAATTAAGACTTAGAACCCAAGTCTATTTCGGAACCTCGACGTCTAAATCGGGGAAACGAGGTCTGACTCTCATGAAACCTCTTCTAACACTTCAAACATATTGAAATAAATGTGTTAGAAGAAACGGGGTTAAATTCCGAGGTCCGGTTGAGAAATGGTACTCAGTTGTAGTTTTAGGCATTTAAAACTTAGAACCCAAGTCAATTTCAGAACCTCGACGTCCAAATCAGGCAAACAAGGTCCGACTCTTCCGAAATCTCTTCCAATACTTCAAACGTGCTGAAACAAATGTGTTAGAAGAAACGGGGTTAAAATCCGAGGTCTGGTTGAGAAACGGTAGTCAGTTGTAGGTTTAGGCATTTAAAACTTAGAACCCAAGTCAATTTCGGAACCTCGACGTCCAAATCGGGCAAACGAAGTCCGACTCTTCCGAAATCTCTTCCAACACTTCGAACGTGTTGAAACAAATGTGTTAAAAGAAACGAGGTTAAAATCCGAGGTCCGGTTGAGAAACGGTAGTCAGTTGTAGGTTTAGGCATTTAAAATTTAAAACCCAAGTCAATTTCAGAACCTCGACATCCAAATCGGGCAAACAAGGTCCGACTCTTTCGAAATCTCTTCTAACACTTCGAACGTGTTGAAACAAATGTGTTAGAAGAAACGAGGTTAAAATCCGAGGTCCGGTTGAGAAACAGTAGTCAGTTGTAGTTTTAGGCATTTAAGACTTAGAACCCAAGTCCATTTCGGAACCTCGACGTCTAAATCGGGCAAACGAGGTCCGACTCTTCCGAAACCTCTTTTAACACTTCAAACGTGTTGAAACAAATGTGTTAGAAGAAACGGGGTTAAAATCCGAGGTCCGGTTGAGAAACGGTAGTCAGTTGTAGGTTTAGGCATTTAAAACTTAGAACCCAAGTCAATTTCGGAACCTCGTCGTCCAAATCGGGCAAACGAGGTCCGACTCTTTCGAAATCTCTTCCAACACTTCGAACGTGTTGAAACAAATATGTTAGAAGAAACGGGGTTAAAATCCGAGGTCCGGTTGAGAAACAGTAGTCAGTTGTAGTTTTAGGCATTCAAGACTTAGAACCCAAGTCCATTTCGGAACCTCGACGTCCAAATCGGGCAAACGAGGTCTGACTCTCATGAAACCTCTTCTAACACTTCAAACGTATTGAAACAAATGTGTTAGAAGAAACGAGGTTAAATTCCGAGGTCCGGTTGAGAAACGGTAGTCAGTTGTAGTTTTAGGCATTTAAGACTTAGAATCCAAGTCCATTTCGGAACCTCGACGTCCAAATCGGGCAAACGTGGTCCGACTCTAATGAAACCTCTTTTAACACTTTAAACGTGTTGAAACAAATGTGTTAGAAGAAACGGAGTTAAAATCCGAGGTTCGGTTGAGAAACGGTAGTCAGTTGTAGGTTTAGGCATTTAAGACTTAGAACCCAAGTCTATTTCGGAACCTCGATGTCCAATTTGGGCAAACGAGGTCCGACTCTTTCGAAATCTCTTCCAACAGTTCGAACGTGTTGAAACAAATGTGTTAGAAGAAACGGGGTTAAAATCCGAGGTCCAGTTGAGAAACAGTAGTCAGTCGTAGTTTTAGGCATTCAAGACTTAGAACCCAAGTCCATTTCGGAACCTCGACGTCCAAATCGGACAAACGAGGTCTGACTCTCATAAAACCTCTTCTAACACTTCAAACGTATTGAAACAAATGTGTTAGAAGAAACGGGGTTAAATTTCGAGGTCCGGTTGAGAAACGGTACTCAGTTGTAGTTTTAGGCATTTAAGACTTAGAACCCAAGTCTATTTCGGAACCTCGACGTCCAAATCGGGCAAACGTGGTCTGACTCTAATGAAACCTCTTCTAACACTTCAAACGTGTTGAAACAAATGTGTTAGAAGAAATGGGGTTAAAATCTGAGGTCCAATTGAGAAACGGTAGTCAGTTGTAGGTTTAAACATTTAAGACTTAGAACCCAAGTCAATTTCAGAACCTCGACGTCCAAATCGGGCAAACGAGGTTCGACTCTTTCGAAATCTCTTCTAACACTTCAAACGTGTTGAAACAAATGTGTTAGAAGAAACGGAGTTAAAATCCGAGGTCCGGTTGAGAAACAGTTGTCAGTTGTAGTTTTAGGCATTCAAGACTTAGATACCAAGTCAATTTCAGATAATCGACGTCCAAATCGGGCAAACGTGGTCTGACTCTAATGAAACCTCTTCTAACACTTCAAACGTATTGAAACAAATGTGTTAGAAGAAACGGGGTTAAATTCTGAGGTCCTGTTGAGAAACGATACTCAGTTGTAGTTTTAGGCATTTAAGACTTAGAACCCAAGTCCATTTCGGAACCTCAACGTCCAAATCGGGCAAACGTGGTCTGACTCTAATGAAACCTCTTCTAACACTTCAAACGTGTTGAAACAAATGTGTTAGAAGAAATGGGGTTAAAATCTGAGGTCCGGTTGAGAAACAGTAGTCAGTTGTAGGTTTAGGCATTTAAGACTTCGAACCCAAGTCAATTTCGGAACCTCGACGTCCAAATCGGGCAAAGGAGGTCCGACTCTTCCGAAATCTCTTCCAATACTTCAAACGTGTTGAAACAAATGTGTTAGAAGAAACGGGGTTAAATTCCGAGGTTCGGTTGAGAAACAGTAGTCAATTGTAGTTTTAGGTATTTAAGACTTAGAACCCAAGTCCATTTCGGAACCTCGACGTCCAAATCAGGCAAACGAGGTCCGACTCTTCCGAAATCTCTTCGAACATTTCAAACGTGTTGAAACAGATGCGTTAGAAGAAACGGGGTTAAAATCCGAGGTCCGATTGGGAAATTGTAGTCAGTTGTAGGTTTAGGTTTTTCAAAGTTAATTATAACTTAAACAACTTATATTTTATATTTTTTGTTATTATTGTTATTCTAATTAGTTTATTATTTTTTGTTTTGCAGAGGCCAGCTGATGATTGACTGGATGCCCGATGTAGTCATGTCTGTCTTTGTTTGCTTTTCATTTATGAACTCTGGACTGTAATTAATTTTTTTTTTAGAGATGTGGATTGGTATAATGTTTAAGTTAATGAATATTTTATTATATATTTATTTCGTATATCATTTTCATTAATTAATCGGACAGGTTACAGGTCAAAGTATTTCATTTATATTATTACATTGTACAGGTTACAGGTATAAAAAAAAATTTTTAAATAAAAATAAAAATAAAAATTAAACAAAATTACATTTAGCGGCGGCCACAAAACGCCGCTAAAAGGTTCTATTAGTAGCGGCCACTCACCTGACCGCCGCTACAATAAAATTCGGCTTTAGCGGCGCCGCTAAATGTCTCTTTTAGTGGCGTTTTCTGAGCGCTGCTAAAAGATATATTTAGCGGCGGCTGAATAGTAGCGCCACTAAAATACCTTTAGCGGCGGTTGATAACCGCCGCTAAAACCTTAATTGACCACCGGAAAAATAGAATTAACAACAACATTGGTCGTGGATTTTGGGGACTTTTAGCGGCGGTCTATTTTTTGGATGGCCGCCGCTAATACCTTTAGCGACGAGGTGTTTAGAGGCGGTCTCTGGCCGCCACTGAAAACGCCGCTAATACCTTTAGCGGCGGTTTTTCAATGTTTTAGCGGCGGTCTCGGCCGCCGCTAATGCCTTGTTTTCCTGTAGTGATATGAGATTGCAAAATATTTTCTAAGAAACTAAAATATCAAATGAAAAAGATAAATTTGACATTTTTTTGATCTATTTATTTTACTCTATTGGTTTTGTTTTCTTGAATTTTTTGTGATTGTTACACTTCCCATTGCAGTCAAATTTGGAGACTAATTGGACCCCTATTACTTGATCCTCTTCTTGGATAGATTAACCCACATCCGAATTCCTAATTTTCTAACTCAGATTGAACTTTGGGTTGTCAAAATTCCATTTTTTAGATTTATTTTTGGGTAGTTAAACCCCTGTTTTAGATCATTTTTTGAGCTTAACAAACCCAAAATTTTCAAATTGTTTTTGGCGGCAAATTAAACACCTAATATACTCCAGCTCAAGAGTTGTAAACCACATTATTTCATGTACTTTCAGCATATCAAATCCGAGGATAATTGTATTCGAGTGTCCTTGAACAAGCCACTACTGTTTAACTGCACTACCATCGCTATGTAATATCAAATCCAAAAGATACATGTATTCAGGTGTGATCCCTGAATAACCACTAACTAAAGCTAGCAGAATTTGAGTAAATGGTTCTATCAAAGTCAAGTTTGACCCCGATCTTCATGCTTACTCTGACTCAATTTTTGTCCACACACCTTTGTGTTGTTGTGCACATTAACATAATCCTCAACATTGGTTGTGGCAGCCAAGCTTCACTCATCTTCACGTACACCTCTAGATGTGAAGGCCAACACATGCCTTGAATGCGCTTGGGAGGATAAAATTGTCGGGTAGGAGGCCATGGGAGAGCACTCTGTGAAGGAGACGAATCGGAGAGCGTGATGGAAGTGATCGAGTTTGGAGCAAGTAGAGATAAGGGTGGAGAAGAAGACATTGGGTTCGGGAATCGAAGAATTGAGAACGACATCAGAGAACCGGAGACAATTGGCATAGAGGGGAGATATGAGCTTTCGGGTTAGGGTTTTGGTTCAAACCCACGTGTTCTAAGGATGAAGAAAGGAATGTTTTAGTCCTATTTAAAAAACGTAGAGGGAGATAGGAGATTTGGGGTCAGGGTTTTGGTTCAAACCCATGTGTTCTAAGGATGAAGAAAGGGACGTTTTCGTCCTATTTAAAAGACGTAGAGGGAGATAGGAGCTTTGGGGTTAGGGTTTGGTTCAAACCCACATGTTCTAAGGATGAAGAAAGGGACGTTTTCGTCCTATTTAAAAAAATTGTTAGTCAATTTTAAGTCAACTGACGGTCATAGATAGTGGACTAGGTCATAGGGAGGGGTATGTCAGCTTTTTCAATTTGTTGGGGGGGGGGGGGGGGGGGGGGGGGGGTGTATGTTAAATTTCAAAGATAACATGGGGGTATGTCAAAAATTCCCTAATATCTAATATTAATTAGAATATTATTAGATTAGATCTGTTTGGATTAGTTTCTATCTTTAGTTATATTCTTATCTTTATGTAAACCCTTGATTAGGGTCAATGTAATTTCCAAGTTTATCAATTAATCTCAATCTCTACCATGGTATCAGAGCCATGATCCTCTGAGATCAAACTCTCGCGTGGTCGATCTTGGTTTCCTCTTTCGTTAACCACTTCTTCGACGAGTGACCTCACCATAGCCTGTCAGGCTATAATCCTCATCCAAGTCATCAACAATCACATCTTAGACCTCTGGTCATTTGCATCTGATCCAATCCTTCAGTTCTTGTTGAACCTCATTGAGCTTTTCTCTTATTTCATAAGGAGATCAATTTGATTGTAGATTCTCATCAAAGGGTTACCTCACAGGTCTAATGGAGTTCCACTCTATGGTTTATCATCCTAAAAAGGTAAAGGAAATAGAAGCAAAGTTGAGTAGTGACCAATACCCCAACCATCACAATTCCATGTCTGATGGTGTGGTTTTCTATTTTGGAAGCCCATCCGACAATTTCTAGGCCCCTTGGTGGACACTACCACTACAACAATTCAATCTTGATGAGTTGCTACTCCTGTGGGAGGATCAAGGTTTGAGACTTCTTTGTTTCCTCTCTCCACCGAGAGGCAATTTACTAATGGAGCATCTGCAACATACACCAGTTTTGGGTCTCCATCGTCACTTTTTGAATCCAACCAATTGGAATCAACTAGCAAATGACCTGTCTCCTTTCCTCTTGGTAACCTCTCAAGTTGACGCTCTTTTATGTCAAAACCCGTTTACCCATTGGTGTTTTGCAATCCTATTTCATCATTGAGAAGCAACATACCTTGATTGCTACCATTATAAAATAGCTAAGACGAGTTCCCTTTGTTGTGTGGCCACTAGGTTACATGGAGAAAAATCAAATATATGTAGTAGAGACTTTTTCTACCATGAGTTGCCTTCTCAAGAACTGCTCCATCTTCAAATTGAAGCCAGTGTCTTATCATCCTGCGATCATGTCCACCACAACGTAGATGATTTTCACAGCCTTTTTTGCTCCAGTACTAGTCGCTATTCATGCTTTACCACTGCCAACGATGTAACTCCATACCTCTTAGCGGAATCGTGGCCATCACCCACGTCGTCCCCCAATAGGTTGAATAGGTTAAGCTGCCGCTGTTATCGCCATCATCATTGTTGCTCCCTCCATCATCATGAGCCACCATCATCGTCATTGTCGTGAATCACCATATCCAGTCCCTTTCTTCTCTAACTCAAAATAAAGAAACCCTAACTTCTCTTTTTGCCTCCTTTCTCTCATTTCTATAGTGGGCAAAGAGAGAGGGAGAAGAGTTTTGGTTTTGTTTGTAACCCAGTATATAGGCCCAAGCCCAATCGGCCCAAGATAGCACAACTTATGTTTGCTCAAGCCAAAAATTTGTTGAACTCAAACCAATTGACTCAAGTTGAGTCCAAAAGAGAAGAAGGAAAAGATGTTTTAGGACTTCCAAAGCCCAAGCCATGTGAGGCAAATAAATACCCACACACATCCAAGCCTAATGAAGCTCTTTATTCGGATTAAAGTTCGATGGATTTTGGTCCAACCTAAACCAAAGATTTCTTCTTCTAGGGACAATATCCCACATGATTTCAGAAGTCCAAAATAGAATAAAAAAAAAGTTTAAGCACATGACCATCATGGATCATTATTCTGGTTGGTAACCACCTTCCTTCACTAGTGATATTAGAGCATGACTTGATCAAGACGATTCAATCATCTAGGAAAACTCAAAATGGCGATGACAATATTCTTCAACGTCAATTAATCTTTAAGGCACTAGATTTTAGCAAACTCATGATGATCATTGATTCTCAATCCCCATAAGTTCGAGGGCCAGAGAGTATTAGAGAATAACATTGTAATAAATTGTCTGAGAAGCACCATATTATTATTGGTGAATCTCATCACACGTTCTCCCTGTTGTCAAGATTAGGATGAATTAATTAGAATAATATCTAATATCAATTAGGATATTAGATTACATCTGCTAGGATTAGTTTCTATCTTTAGATATTTTCTTATCGATCTTTATATAAAATCTTGATTAGGGTCAATGTAATTATCCAAATTTATCAACTAATCTATCAATTAGATCATAGGTCCTAATAAAACTAATATAACATGCACTAAATTAGTGTAATCCTTAAAAAATAGTAAAGCTCGTAATACTAAAAATACTAGTTTTCGGTACTTCAAGCATCAGTCCCACACACGACTAAATTCTATAAGACACATACATGCGTATAGATCTCATTGGTTTACTCATTCATATCAATTTTCCAAACTTCTAGAGTCGAACCCATTCGGCATCTCTTAGCGTTACTTCAAATCACACAAATCGGGGAAGTAAAGATTCCATTACTAGGTCTATGGTCTTATCACCTCTGCTTGATATAGCCTATGTGATTGTTTCGAAACCTTGTCAGTTCCCCAATCCTGACAGAAATATAGGCCATTGTTGTTTAGAGGAATTCAATTTGGCATTTGGGTAGAAGATAGAATGCTGAGGATATTGTGTGATCGAAGATGTCTTACTAGCCCACACAAAATCTCTCTGTGTGCACACCAACAAACATGCAAGCTCTGTAAGAGAAGTTGACAGTGCAATGCAAAGAAACAACAATGTAGCAAATACATGCAGCATAAGTTGAAGAAGATTGGTTTAAATAAGAAGATGTCGACTTACTAAGCAACACATGGCAAAATCTCTCTATCCACACCGAGAAACGTACGTCTCCGTGTGAGACACGTGGATCGACGATGCCAATGCATGCAAAGAGACACGGTAGATAATTTGAAATGGGATGCTACCAAACACATTTTTTATTCGTCCCTCTGTAAATACATATGGTGGCCGACACCCACGATCCAAGACACAAGAATTAGGTCTAGTAGTCTAAAGAAAGGAAAATCTATCCAAAAGTTGAAAAATCTTTGGAGTTCGTCGTTTTGCAGGTTTATGTGATTCAAATATAGGTACGGTTGGCGCGTCACATGGGACTTAAGGACATCAGTAACTCAATCACGGGCTCAATAGCTACTCTGCAAGAAACTGAAAGCAAAACCGCGAAACCGCGTCCTTGGATTTGAAACCAGCTCATGTCCTCGTCGTCTCCCTCAGTCCCTCTCCCTCGATCTCCCCCACAACTTGCTTGAAAAACAGTGTTTTTTGTGGTGTAAAAAAGAGTCCATTTTGGTCACTTGCTTTATTGACCCATCTTAATCACTAAAGCCTGTGTATAATTAACACGTACCCATGACAACTGTCTTAAAATTTTGGAAAATTAAACTTTAAAAAAAAAAATTGGCAAGGTGTTCATGGGTACTTGTCAAGTGTATATAGGCTTTAGTGTGATTGAGATGGAGTTTACTAAAAAGTGGCTGTAAGAATATTATGGTGGGTCCACCCACATGAACATATATCAATGCTCTCTTCATGCTACTTTGCAGTGCTGCACTTAAAAACGCCACGTGGTATATTATTAGAGATCAATGACCGTATAGATGTTTAGTTCATCCCTAAGTGGACCTACAGACCAAAAATCAGCCTGATTGGTGATTTATAGTCTTTGGATCTTAATAACCCAAAAATAATATTTGAATCCCACGGTTGAAATAAACCCATGAAAAAGACTAAAATATAACTGTTAGAAAGCACCAATCAGTCTGAATTTTAGTCTGTTGATCCACATAGGGATGACCCAAACATCCATACGGTCATTGGTTTCTAAGTTTGTTCCACGTGTCATTTTTGGGTCGGTCCGGATACCAGGAGCAAAAGAATTCTATACCTTGCATAGGCTGCAGCAGTACAAAGAGAAAATTCCGCCCATAGAAGAGTGAGAGTGACTCTTTATCTTGTCCTTCGAAAAAAAAATCATTTTTTCTTAATAATCGTGTGATTCCAAAAGTTATTTGTGGTGTTGCCGAAGTCAATGAATGATGACAAATGCTTCAATGATCAATTACGAAGACAGCTCCCCTTGCAAATCTGTGAGAGAAAGAGGAGCACAGAGCACTCCCTTTCCATCTCTCTCTTGGTTATAAAATGGTCCGTATGTGATATGGGTTTCATTCAGTAGGTGAAGCAGCACTCTCTCTCTCTCTTCAACATGGGGAAGTTTGTTAAGGCTAATCTTCTGATCGTCGTTTTGAACTTGGGGGCTCTGCTCACTACTTCTCTTGCTTGTCCCTACTGTCCATACCCTGCTCCTCCTCACACTCCCAAATTTCCTCCTCAACACCCTCCCAAGGTGAAACCACCTTATGTGCCTAAACCTCCTGTTGTCAAACCACCATATAAGCCACCCTATGTGCCTAAGCCTCCTGTTGTCAAACCACCATATAAACCACCGTATGTTCCTAAGCCTCCTGTTGTCAAACCACCACATAAGCCACCTTATGTGCCTAAGCCTCCTGTTATCAAACCCCCGCATAAACCACCGTATGTGCCTAAGCCTCCTGTTGTCGAACCACCATGTCCACCGCCTAAGCCGCCTCCTGTCGTCAAACCACCGCATGTGCCTAAGCCTCCGGTTGTCAAACCACCATCTAAGCCACCACATGTTCCTAAACCTCCTGTCGTCAACCCACCATATGTTCCTAAGCCTCCTCCAGTCGTCAACCCACCATATGTGCCTAAGCCACCTCCTGTCGTCAACCCACCGTATGTGCCTAAGCCACCTCCTGTCGTCAACCCACCGTATGTGCCCAAGCCTCCTCCTGTCGTCAACCCACCGTCTCCTGTCGTCAACCCACCGTATGTGCCCAAGCCTCCTCCAGTCGTCAACCCACCGTATGTGCCCAAGCCTCCTCCTGTCGTCAACCCACCTTATGTTCCAAAGCCTCCTCCAGTCGTCAACCCACCGTATGTGCCTAAGCCTCCTCCAGTCGTCAACCCACCGTATGTTCCTAAGCCTCCTCCAGTCGTCAACCCACCTTATGTTCCAAAGCCTCCTCCAGTCGTCAACCCACCGTATGTTCCTAATCCTCCTCCAGTCGTCAACCCACCGTATGTTCCAAAGCCTCCTCCTGTCGTCAACCCACCGTATGTGCCTGAGCCTCCTCCAGTCGTCAACCCACCGTATGTTCCTAAGCCTCCTCCAGTCGTCAACCCACCGTATGTTCCAAAGCCTCCTCCTGTCGTCAACCCACCGTATGTGCCTGAGCCTCCTCCAGTCGTCAACCCACCATATGTTCCCAAGCCGCCTCCTTTCGTCAACCCACCTCCAACGATAACGCCACCCTCTCCTCCAACAGTAACGCCTACGCCGCCTCCAATTGTGAAACCACCAATGCCACCAGTTGTTGTGCCAATGCCTCCTCCCATTGTCAAACCACCAATGCCACCTGTCGTTGTGCCACCCCCACCTCCAGTAGACACGCCATGTCCACCTCCACCTCCAGCACAACAAACATGCCCCATTGACACACTCAAGCTAGGTGCATGTGTGGACTTGTTAGGTGGTCTTATTCATATTGGAATAGGTAGTAGTGCAAAGGATACATGTTGTCCTGTGCTCCAAGGACTTGTTGACTTAGATGCTGCGGTTTGCCTCTGCACCACCATTAAAGCAAAGCTTCTTAACATCAGTATCATCATACCCATTGCTCTTGAGGTCCTTGTCGACTGTGGGAAGACCCCACCTCCAGGATTTAAGTGTCCAGCCTAAGGTATGAAATGGTGGATTAATGGAGTATATATCTTGTTGACTCATTGACTTGTGTTATAGTCACAGGCCATGAGAAACTTCTTGGAGGAGAGAAATAACGTGTGTGGGCTTGAATGAAAAGCCTTTTAGGAAATATTTTTTTTCTTTTTGTTTCCTTATATCTGATGGTATATCGAGTCGATATGCTGTAGTGAATGCTCCATGTTCTTGGAACTTGCAAGCCATTGTGTACTTACTTCATGTTTGATTTATTATGAACTTACCTCTCTTGGTTTCTTCGATAGCTTGTAATTTCTATGAATCTCTCTCTCTCTCTCTCTCTCGCTCTCTCTCTCTGTGTGTAGGGCCATGATTAAGACATCTAGATGCGGTTTAAAAGGTTACCTTAGCGCAACGTTGTGGCGCATTCAGCCACAGACCCATCATATCTTTGGAAAAAGATGTAACAAGCTATATACCTGATCCCTTTTGGAGAATTTTTTTGAAGTAGCCAGATTTTGAAAGCGGCAATCATGTGTACCCAATGATCCTGCTCCAATGGCCGCATGATATGTGGCGTGCGATCATTGCCATATGATCGCGGCGCGCATCAAAAAATTTCTCCGCTTTTTGGCGTGAGCTAGCGCAATTTTTGTTACTCACGCTGCCCTTTGGGCCCACTGACTGCATGGATGTTTGTGGAAAATAAGCAGAGGGTTGTTTTAGAAGCAGTGGATGAGTGGTAAATCTGAACCATTCATCTTAACTTTTCCAAACCCCAACTTTAACCATAGTTAACATTTTAAATCTTTTCTAAATAAATATTAAACCTTTTTTTAATCAAAACATGACAAAACTGAAGTCTCCTTTTTTAGGCATTGAAAACCTCCCTCCATGAGGCTCTTCTTCCCGAACCCTTCCATGGAAGTTGCCGGAGAGAAAATGGCTATATTTTCCATCTCCAGGTCCTCTTTCACATTCGCTTTCATCGTTTCCTATTTCATAGCCTTGTCTACAAAACCGATCTTTTTCTTGTTCAAAATATTCGGTGATACAGAAATCCCTGTAATGTCACATGGCACACTCTTTCGGGCCCATTAACCCATGAATGTTTGGTCTACCTCTTGGGGGGTGGCTGATGATTTCTAGCCATGTGATTCGTGCACACCAGCATCATGGGCTTGGAAGCCATGAAAAAGTGCTCAAATCCAATGGTTAGAAATCACCAATTGGGCTGATTTTTTTTTTTTTATAGATCCACCAAATGTGTGGGCCAAACAGTTATGGGATATGTTGGCACTAAAGATTGTGCCACGATGCATTTTGAGGGATTTCTGTATCAATGTATCAAACTTTTAATACATAATTATTAGTACGGCTCGATTCAAATAATCAAAGGGAAATTCATGATTTCCTTTTTGGTAGACATGTTCACGTGCATGCGTGGGAACACCACTACTTGATTGGGTCCCCCCCGAGTAGGTCTACCAATTTCTGCTACATAGGGGTTAGCCTAGCATTTTGGCCAGCGGCCTGTTGTGGTGTTCAGGCCGGGGCCAGGTCCACCCTCTTGAAACCCGGTCCGGCCCCATGAACCAGCCCAATTTGGCCCGACCAGCATACCCTTAAATTTTTTGAAGTTAAAGAATGCACATGGGCTGATTTTGCCCGGCCCGGGTCCTGGGCCTGGAACCCAACCTGGCCTGGCCCGACCAACCAGACCTGATGGGCCAAAATGCCACCCTAACATAGGGGCAGGAACTTTTGATCCAGTTTTAGGAGCTAAAAAATGAAAAAGCAGTCCCAAAACACAGACCTGGACTGACTAGAGTTGGTACTAGAACATATGTTATAGTATAGAGCATGGTTTTAAAAACGGCGGTTTAAACGGTAATGCCCCAAGCCCGTTTCCGTTAAAACCGTTTAAACATGTTTTATCGGTTTTGAAAAAAAAAAACGGCAGCTTTTTTGTTTTAATGGCCATTAAAATAGTTTAAACGGCCGTTAAAATCGTTTAAACAGCCGTTTAATTCTGAAAAATTTTGTGAAAAAAATGGCTGTTAAATCCGTTTAATTTCCGTTAAATTCCATTTTTTTTTTTAATTTTCAAATTTCAAAATTTGAATTTCAGCGCCATTTTTTCCATTAAAATCATTAAGACCGTTAAAATCTGTTTAATTCTGTTAAATTCCATTTTTTCCCAATTTTTTTTCATTTTTGCCCCTGGCCATTTCAATCCGTTTAAACGGTAACGCCCCCAGTCCGTTTAACCTTGGCTCTTTAAGCTCTGGTAATGGGCTTTCATGATCGATGTGGGCCCGCAAGTCTCGAGAATCGTCCAATCGGGGTTTTCTACGACAGAAGAAGCGCAGCTGTCACGCCCCAAATTCCTAATCCATGACTCAACCCGAATATCCATGGGTCGACTCATTTATCCGAATTTAGGTGTGAAAATAAATAAGAAAAAATAGAATTTTAATTAAAAGAAAAGGAAATCGATAGATCATAAAAGTTATTAAGCTTTCCAAAATCATACTCGTAGATAGTTATCATCATACATACCACATAAAGGCAAAAATTTATAATGTCAAAAGAACCGGTGATCTACGAATCGCAAAAAGGTCTCAACTACCCTACGATCTAAGTAACATAAAATGATAAAATTTTACATGCGTTCATAAGCAAAAAATAAAAGACTAATAATGTTCATTTTAAAGATTCGGTTCCTGCTCCTTGGGTTCGTACGTCTCCTCACCCAATGCATCAACGGGTCGTAGTTCCTCCTCGTATCCTTCCTCGTACGTCTCAGTCTCATCTACATCTGAAAATTTTTGTTGTAGGAGTGAGCCAAGCGCTCACTCAAGTTTTTCACCCCGAACATAATTCAAACAATACAATTTATAGTCATGCTAGTACAGATTGAATTGTCAAATAGTATGTCATGGTCACAATGAATGCATAAACAATTAATCAAAAATAATGCAAGTATCCACACAGGGGGTCTCCTTCTTCACCCATACAGAGGGTCTTCCCGGGGTTTTCGGGTCTTTCACCCTAGAGGGCTCACTCCCAACTTCCTTTATCGCTTCTGAATCAGAAATACAATGTATGCTTTCATTTATATAAGAAATTATTGAAAATCTAAATATCCGCGCATGGGATCTCAATTTTGAATATGCTCTCATACTGGTACGCAAAATTAGAATGATACAAGATCTACCGTTTAATAACCAATACATGTTCGCATACTTCTAATTTGCATTGTAAAAATCATGGGGGTACCTACCTTTGACTGCTTTCCAAAATCCACTTTAATCTGTTAATCGGCCCTCTTCGCGTAATTTCGACCCAAGATTATGGAACCTTTAATTTTTATGATTGAGTTAGAAGTATGCTTGTCAAAAATAAAATTCTAAAACTTATAATGGGTTCTACAAGATCTCTAGAGTTAACATTATGATTGACCGAGTCAACAATGAAAAACACAGTTCTTATTATATTATTTTTTTTCCAAAATATTATTGATGATATATCACTAAGCCCGTATTTTGGATTTGGCACTATAATATAATGGGTTGTTAATCTGGACCATCCAATTAGTAGGCCCCACTAAAGAGTTACGGAGTCCACGAATTTGACGATCGAAACGAATGAAAAGAAATGACACTAAGTAATGAGGTTGGGTAGATAGTTAGCTTTAGATGACCTAAAATGGTAAGAAGAAAGGGGTCCCAATTGGGATGTCAAAGGATTCCATGGGAGGGTCGTAGAGTCTAAGGCGTTGGGAGAATATCTTCATAGAACCGGTTAACAAAATCGAATAGAGAGAGGTACGGTCAGTCAACCTTTGATGTGAACCGCTCACATGGTCATTAATTAATTGGTTCATAAAACACTCCATTGATAGATCATTGACCCATGCGGGTATTATTGCTAAAACTAACATGCACCGATGCCTGTAGGTAAATAATGTTGCAACATTGCTTGATTCAGCAATTCACCTTCAAAATTTGAAAACCCTGAACCTCAAATGTTCTCAAAGTCTTTGTAAGTTACCCAAATGTGATATAAAGTGGGAATAGCTGGCATGTCAATAAATGAAAGGGTTATTGGGGAAGTTTTTAAGTAGGGCAATTTGGATATTTTGGTTAAATGGGTCGTTAGGATTTGTCTAGGCGTGATTGTGAGGTTTGATTTATGAAAGACTTAATCTAGGCCATACATCTTTGATTCAATCTCTTTTTCTTTTATAAAATCAATCTTCGCCAATTGTCAAGATGACATACATTGCTTTGAAGTTCTATTTATAGCATAGTTTCTTAAGGTAGAATGTTGACACGTTGGATTATGATGCAGGTGAAGAAAGATGGTACATGTCAATTGACTAATTAATGAGGCTTACTCTTTGATCAACACTTAATCAGTTGCCTCACTTTTCAGTTTGGTGATTGGATGTATACATGTGACAGATGTGTTTTGATAAGTTGATCGTCTTTTCTCTACAATATTTAAGATTTTTAGAATTTTATAATAGAATTATTTGTAGAAAACTTTAGTATCTTAAGCTGCGTTTGGTTCGTTGGAAGTGCTTTTCCCGGAAGTGCAAACCCACTTCCAGGAAAAGCACTTCTTGCTATTTGGTTTCATTTTTTGGTATAAGTGCTTCACATGGGATCAAAACCCAAACTATCCTTATCCTGTTACTTTGCTTTGTTTCCTTTTTTTTTTTTTTTAGTAAAACTTGTCACAAGAATATGAGCCACATGGCACACTATTAGAGGGTGCTGACCGTATGGATGTCTGGCCAGTGCCTAGGAGGATCCGCAAACCAAAAAATCATCCTGATTAGTGATTTATAAGCATTGGATTGAAGTTATTTTCATGAGTTGATTTTAACTGTAGGAATTTGAGCATTATTGAGCGTTATTTGGGTGCAAAGATCCAATGGTTGTAAATCACTAATCAGACTGATTTTTGGTTTACAGGTCCATTGAGGGACTAGCCAAACATCCATACGATTAGCGACCTCTAATAGTGTTCCACGTGGCTCTTATTGTGGGTTGTGACCGACTTTGGTCACAACATTTTGTGACAAAAAATTTACTCATTTTTATGCTTCTCGTCTTTTCATTTCCTTGTGCACATGGGCAGTGAGAAAAGGTGGAGGTTCCAATAGCAGAAGCGCAACTGCACAACGATAATGAGGTGGAGAGACAAGGGGCAAATGTTGATGATGGAGGGCTCTTTCTGCACCACTTTTTCCCTCTCTTCTCCCGCCTCCATTACAAGTCTTCTTCGCCTGCAACTTCAACCCCGAATCAACAACGCCGCCTTCAAATCCCTCAATGTTTCTATAGCATCAATCAACATGTACTGCATCAATCTGTACATGTAAAACTCTCTTTTTTTAGTACTTTTATTTCATATGTTTCCCAACTCATGTGGGAGTAAAATTTCCTTCTCGTTTCCATGAGAGAGAAAAAAAATCAAAGAAGCAGCTATGGTGAATGGCAGGCACGGCATGGCGATTGGAAGGTGCAACATCACGTACAACGAACATGCAAAGAAAAAAAACAGAGGAAGAAGGAGGGAGGGAGAGAGACGAACGAGCCAGAAAATTGACTTCCGCTCTACATAAGCGGAAGTCGATTTCCTTAAAAAAGGGCGTAAGGGAGTGGTTTTCTTGTGGGGCCCACTTTTCAGCCCCAACTAAACATAGAGAAAATGACACTTTTCTAGGTTTTTGTTTTCATTTCCCAGAAAAGTGCCGAACCAAACACAACCTTAGTGTAATAATATTTGAGTTAATACTTTGAGATGAGTATTTGTTATATTTTTCTTAGCTTGTCTATCTTTAGATATTTTTTAGCTCTGCTATAATTTTATGACGTCGAGTATTATATTCTCAACTCGGACTTGATGTGCAATGCCGACTTTTTGTTTATGAAATTAAGTTGGACATGTGTTTCCATTTGATTGTGTTTATTTTTTAACACTCACAATCCCCCCATTCAAATGGTTAAGATTAGCTATCTTGGTAGGTTGAAATTTTCATTTTTGATCATAAATTTATTTGCAGATGATTATTGAAGTTGATTTTTATCATTTGAGTGAAAGTCAGTTTGTTGTTTATGATTAGTAGGGCCCATGTGTCCAAAATCGATATGCACATGCATCTCATCAATTCGAAATCTACATTAATAACTGAATTATCTGATCATCTATTTTTAGACACATGGCAACATCGTAATGGTTGCTTCGTATGTATGTACAAAATTAAGTTTTTGTACCATTTTCACTTTTTATCGTGTGGAGGTTTTGGTTTTTTTCTTTCTACCACATCCAGGTCAGCAATTTCTTCCAAGTTCTATTTTTGGGTTATTCAAGATAAGTACTTTTCCTACTTTGTCCTTAGTCGCTTTTGTTGTTTTTCCTTCCAAATATGACTAGGATTTTTATGCTTTGGAGGAACCTACTTTAATTAGGGTAGCATATAAATTACCTGATTATATAAGTATTATAATTTGTAGATTTCATGGTGAATTAGGAAATCCCTAGATAGATTAAATTTGACATGTATAGAGCCTGATAAATTTGACATCTAACAACTTTTGGACTTCTTGATGCACAACATTATAAAAATGAGGAGCTAGCTTTCTCAGTTCCTGACGTATTGGTCGAGTGAAAGAATCAATGTTTAACTGACCAGCTTAGATTGTAGTATGGATTGTAAAGATCATCCGATCAGATTAGCTTTTGGTATAACCCCCACATGTAGCAAGATAGTAAGGTGGCATTTGGTAACTTATTTTCAGACATGGAGTCTGAAACTAAGCAATTAAGCACTTATTGGCGTGTTCAGAGCCTTCAGACATTTGGTAACTAACTTATAATAAGTCATGAAGTTCAGAAATGTAAAAAATATTTTCATATTCAATTTGGCAAAGATTCTGTTTGACATAAAAATATTCTTGTAACCGTTCCTACGAGCACCAGTGTAGTATGGAAATGTCGTGGTATGCATATTTCGCCGACTATGTGAAGACTAGAAGACAAAGATAAAAAGAATCAGATGGTTGACGATAGGAGTCATCTGAGTAACTGCCCATTTGTTAGTTAAAGATCGTGTACGCTCGATTAGGAAGGTAAGTAACTTAGTGGCCATAGGAATAGGTTTAAAATGAATAAAATATAATGGTCAAACCTAGTCATTAGACAGACCCAAGTCTAAGTCAAAGATTTTGACTAATGGGAGAGTCCGATCGATTGGAACTTGACATAGCCCAATCGATTGGAGAACTGTGTAATCGATTGGAAGCTATAAGGCAGAATAATATATTAGCCCAATCGAGTGGAGACTCTGTGAAATCAATTGGAGCCTTCGAAACAGAAACTTATTTGAGTCTAATCGATTGGAGACTCTGTGAAATCGATTGGAGTCTTCGGGACAGAAACTTATTTGAGTTCAATCGGTTGGAGACCTCTATGTAATCGATTGGATCCTACGAAATAGGAAACTTATTGAGGCCAATCAATCGGACACTTATACCCAATCGATTGGACATGGCCCAATCGATTGGACCTAGAGTACAATCGATTGGACTTTGCATGAACTCAGTCTTTCTCAGATCCGAATTTCTTGGTTCCACTATCCCACGTTCTACACGACTCAAGGTCATGAATTCTATAAATACAACCCTTCTATACCTTCTCTATACATACACAAAGACACAAAGTGACTCAATCTTTCAAGAGAGAGAAGAAAATGTTTATTTATTAGAGTATCTATTCAAAGAGCAATAAGCTTATTTCTCATTCACATCTTGTGAGCTTGTTCATCTTCTTGATCAAAGCCAACTGCTTAATCCATTCCTCAGCTTAGGTCTTCCACTTATATATTCGACCTAGTAGCCTGAGTGTACCAGTGTGACTCAATACCTTTTGAGCAACCTAGGGTTCAGGGTGTAATGAATCATTCACCTTCTGCAAAGGCGGAAGTGTTGAGAATTAAGATCGGAGGAGCCGATCGACGGTAGGTTTGAGGTGTACCAAACTGAACAAGCGGACAAGGCTTCTTGGCTGAAAGGGCACGCGTAGATTCGTAGCGTTGATTCAGAGGACGAGGATGCATCGGCAGTAGGCCTTGGCTAAGGTTGGAAGCTATATTTGCAACGGTGCTGCGTAAGTAACATTTGTTTCGTTTAACTTTTCAGTTAATGATACTTTTCGTCTGGACGTGGTCTCGTGGTTTTTCCTTGGCTAAGGTTTCTATGTAAAAATCTCTTGTCTTGTGTGATTGTTTGTTTGTATTCCGCTATTTATCTTGATTAGACTAAACGACAAAAAAAAAATATACCACGGAGTTATATTCGATTTGAGTCGGTTGTGATAATCTTTTATCAAACAACTGAGGCATGCGATTTTGTTTCCCTACCATTGACCAGTAAAACTATGTAGATATAATTAATTTTAAATACCTAATCAAACCCCCTCTCTGCCCCCCGTTTTAGGTATATTGGATTAAAGAGAACAGACCAATGTTATTTCAAGAAAGTCATCAGTGACTTATTTTAAATCACCCTCCTTTCAGTTAATGCAGTAAGTGAAAACATCTTTTCAAAAGATTTTAAGATTCTCTTTTAATACCAACAATGCCCTTTTCTCAAAGCTTTCTCTTTTAAAAACTTACAAAAGTGTCCTAATAAACATTTTAAAATACCTACAATGCTCTTGACTTAATTTTAAGACTCAAGAACCTTTATATAACAATCTAATTCAAACATAAGTCATTAAGCTATTAGACCTTAAGTACTTTAAGATTTTAGATCTGATAACTTAATTTACCAAACATCACCTAAGTGTTATTAGGATCTCTTTGACAAGGACCTTAGAGGAAACCCATAATCAAATCATGCCTTAGGATTTATCAGTTAAGGCACCAAGTTAGTCCCCCTCCCCCTCCCCCCCCCCCCCCCCCTCTGTTGTGCAATATAGGGGGAGGAACTTTGATCCTATTTTAGGGCAAAAACTGAAAAGGGGGGCTCAAAAAGTGGGCCTCATTCTGTTTCCAAGCACATGTCTGAGCAATTGGGCTCGGACGGACCACAATTGGCTTCATTTTTGGTTTTCCATACAAACCCTATGAGTTTACCAAAAGGGGATGCATGGGACATGCATGTACTATCATACTCATGATAGAACGGGTCTACAATATACAACATAAAATCATCTAAAAGATTTCCCAGACAAAAATCAGCATGGTTAGATAATCTTAGCCATCCAACCAATCAAAACCACTTTTTTATAGCAAAAAATCAACTTGAGGAGTAGTCTAGAAAATAAAATGTATAGTTTTTAGTTGGTTAAGCCATCTAATTAGGCTGATTTTGGGCCTAAAAGCTTGTTACATGGGGACCACTGATTGAATGGTTTACATATATTGGGACTATCTATTGTTTCTTCATTTAATGATTTTTCAAAAGTTAGTTGTGAATGCAATCCTGTAAAGCTTGAACTTTCTTACTCTCCGAGAGTTTGGATTAGTTTGGGCATTGAGACCAAGCTTGAACTCGACAGCACATTAACGATAATCCAATCTGTACTCCAAGATGCAAAGGAAGAACGAACAAAGAGGGAATTAAGCTATGAAGAATTGGCTGAGAAAGCTTAGAGATGTGGCTTATGCCACAGATGATGTATTGGACGAGTTTACAATGGAAGTGCTACAACGAAGAGATCTAAGTTTCATTTGAGAGAGGGAGTTCCAACGACAAACCTAAGACCGATGAGAGAGTTTACAAGCTCATTCGTAATTGAATAAAAAATTTGCATAAGAGAAGACAAGAAAGAAAAAATAATTTAATTCTTTCTTACTAATGTGAATAATCGAGATGATTCAATCTATGCAATATTTTGTATGTCTTGGCAAGTCAACCTTAACACGATGGTCCATTACGATTGTATTATAAAATCATGGGTTGATTTTAACCATGGGAATTTTAGCATTATGGACCATTATTTGAGGTACAAAGATCCAAAGGTTTGAAATCACTAATCAATCTAATTTTTGGTTTGTAGGTCCACCTAGGGATTAGAAAAACATCCATACTGTCATAGTCATCTAAGATTGTGCCACGTGACTCATATTGCGCGCTATCATCGGCCTCAATGACAGTGACTGTCATCAAAGTTTTACTCATCTTGGTTTGCATCGTATTAGGAGCTATATATACTGAGACTAGTGTTATTGGCCCGTGCTAAAGCACGGGCTAAGAAATAAAAAATTAACAATTATTTAAAAAAATAAATTATTTTTGCTCTTACCTTTTTTATCTCTGTATTTGATCTTTTGGAGAATTTTTCTTGTTTCTGCTCTTTTTTTTTTTAAGTAGTTGAAAGCATGACAAATTTTATAGAGGGAAGGTGAAGAGATGCTTTAGGAAGGTAAAAGTTGTTTTAGGAAAATGGTTAATAAAATGAATGAGAAGAAAGATTTAATTAGGAAATGTAGGTGAATTGTTGCAAAGAAGTGAGTTTTAAAGAATAGTGGAGAGACTAGTAATGAAAGCCCGTGCTAAAGCACGGGTGGAAATAGAAAATACAAATTAACAACAATTAATTTTTATATCTATATTTAATAATAGGAAATAATATAGAAAAACTGCTTAACTATTCCATTTCCCTTCATCATCTCTAAACACGATAAGAAAATGAAAAAAATTGCTAAAACCAAAAGAAAATAAAAAATAAGTTTTTATAATCTTCATTTTTATATTCAAGCATCGTACAACAGCACATCCACTATGTCCATAATAATGATGATCCTTTCATCAGTTCTCTCCATCTTCATATTAGTTTTATTTACAATCCTCTCTTCGTTATCTACAACAACATCCTCTTAGCCTGTAAAACATGATAAAAAAATAAATAAAAAAAAGGGCTAACAATGGAAGAAAATAAAAAAAATTTCATAATCTTCGTTTTTACTTTCAAAGATTTATACAATCCTAAAAAATTGAAATCGTACAAATAAACAAACAATCATATAAAAGGGTATTAAGAGACATTGAGAAAGACGAATTTAAAAACGAATGAATAAATAATTTAAGAATGAAATAGAGAATTAAGGAATAAATAATTGAGATTTTAAAGAAAAATAAATTGAGTTGGCTAGAAAGTCTAAAAAGTCCTTAATGTTTGAGGTGCATTACTTAAAGTGTCAAGGGGTGTTTTTGGAAAAGACAAAAAAGATAGGGTAGAGTCAAGTGGATGAAAGAGGAAAGAGAATTTTAGGTTGTTGACATGGCACTTTGCATGAGGAGAGTGCCACGTCAACTTGATGTGGAGGAGAGAGAACGACGCTGCTCGCTTCTCTGCTATAGTATAGATATATAGATTTTAGGGCTTTAATGTATATAAGTATGTTTTGGTAGAAAAAAAGTAGGAGAATGCCACGTAGAGACATGGTTGCTTATTCGGCGCTCTGCATGTAGAGAGTGCCACATCAACTTAATGTGGATGAGAGAAAAGATTGATGTCCGCTTCTTTGCTTTAGTATAGATATATAGATATAGCTTAGGGTATTAATGTGCCCGGTTTGAAGTCTTTGGACTGGTGAAATCTCTGCTTGAGCTCAACCCGAGATATATGTCAACTAGGCCAAAGCCTAATCCAGCCTAGCCTAGTCCATTAAGAGCAAAACATTTTAGGCCCAAGCCTGGCCTAAGCTAATTTTTGTTAGGGTCGTGATGTAACAAGGTAGACCTGACGCCATCTAGCATCAAGTAGAGTGATTTTTTGTTATTGTCATTTTTGTTAATTGCCTATGCCCTCTGGATTGCATGGATGTTTAGCCCACCCCTTGGTACATATTCATAGAGAAAATAAGCTTCTTTTTTTTTATGATTCATAGCTAGCCGTTGGACTTAGTACCCAAAAACTGTTGAATCTGACAGCTAGAATCACGCCTTAAAGTGCTAAAATCTAAGGACTAGAGATTACTAATCAGGGTGATTTTTGGGTTGTCTATCAACCAAGGTGTGGGCCAAACATCCATGCGGTCAGTGGGACCATAGGGAAGCGGGAGTAACAAAAATGGCTCCACATGACTGGTTACATCTTTTTTCCTTTTGTTTAGTCCAAGTCCTAGAAGGCCTTAAAATCTATCCCATACACGGCCCATAAGGCCTATAGATACAACCCAAGCCAGGCCCATTAACAACCATACCCGAAAAAGAGATTTTCAAACGTCAAGGACCTTAACGTCGTGTCGCCGTTTATAAAAAGAAAAGAAAAAAAGTGGGGACTCGGAAATTCGAAAGGAAGCAGGAAACCCAATTAGAAAGCAAGGACAACGCCTCTCTGTTCTCCTTTTCTATACTTTGAAAGTTGAAACCCTAATCCCTCGAAGCCTTCTTCTTCTTTCTCTCTGCCTCGAAAGATTTGTAAAACCAGGGAACCAATCTAACCTTTCCGTCAAAGATTCCTGTCAAGATCTCCGGAGATCTGACGTACCATTGCCGTGATCTGACACGGTATTTGGCCAGCCATGGCGGCTCTCAAGTACCTGGAGTCTCAGCGTGAAGTTCATCCGGAGCTGGCGGAGTGGTATAATTCGTTGGCAGATTTGTATGAGAGGAAGCTCTGGCACCAGCTAACCCTCAAGCTCGACCAGTTTATCACTCTTGCTGTATTTCAGCAGGTCTGTTTCATTTCAGTCACTCTTCACTTCGATTCGTGCTCTGAACTTAATTCTTTGTTTGTTTGATTTCTGTTTTGTTTAAATTTATTGAATTAGTAGAATTTTATGTTTTGCATTTGTTTGCGATCTGAAGTGGTTGAATTTGTGTTTTATGACGGAGATTTAGGGATTTAGATCTCGAAGGCGTGCAGTGTGACTGATTGTTGAGATAATTAGGGTTCTTTATTTCACATTAGGAAAAGTGAGAGAAATAAAATGCCCTGACTGTCGCAATTTTTCCAATCTCACCTGGAAATTCTGGGAACATGTTCTTTGTTTTTTATTATTTAGAGGAACACCGAACATCTATGGCTTGGTTTGGCTTAAAAATATCCCCGCAATCTTCATTTGTAGCATAGCCAATAGGAAAAAGAAATAAATTTTACCTCTGAAGGCAATCAAATGTAGCATCATATCCTTGCATGTTAATATTCTCCCTATGGATCGATGTGTAAGATATCTGGTTAATCAACTGAGTTCTTCGCGCATCAATTGTGTTCCAAAACCATAATCTTACAACTACCATATCTAATGGTTATAGGCCAGATCCATCACTGTTTAAAGATACTAGTTTCTTATCTTTCTTGGTAAATTCTCTCTTTTCTTCACATGTGTTTGCAGTTTTTTGTTTTAAGTACTGCTTATTGTATTTGTTTCTGGTTGTCCTTAACTTGGAAGACCTGCCATGAATCGATGTTGCCGATTGTTTATGACATTATCGTGACTTATGCACACTTATGAGTTTTTTGTTGGAATTCCATTTTCAGGGAGGTGATGCTTTAATACAGTTTTATCACAATTTCATCTCCGAGTTCGAGACTAAGATCAATCTCCTCAAGCTTGCCCATTTTGCTGTTATAGTTTCTCGGCAATATTCTGAAAAGGAAGCTGCCATTGGTTATCTTGAAGAGGTGATTGAAAAGCTTCGAAACACTAAGGAGTCGCGTATAGAGGAGCCAATCCTCTATGTTAAATTGCAGATTGCTGCATTCAAACTTGAGAAAGGGGATCAAAAGGAATGCAAGAAACTTTTGGATGACGGGAAGGCTACACTTGACAGCATGACTGATATTGATCCATCGGTGTATGCAAACTACCACTGGGTCTCATCTCAGTATCATAAATCTCGACAGGAATTTGCTGAGTTTTATAAAAGTGCCCTTCTTTATTTGGCCTACACGTCAGTGGAGTCTCTCTCAGAAACATTCAAGCTGGTATGATCTTTCTTGTTGCAAGAGTTTGAATATGACATTGGGCCTTCTTTATTGGATTTTCTGTTACTGTTTATCATACCAGCTACATGTTTGCTTTAGTCAGTTTGTCTCGTAGAGATATCCTGAATATAGCTGAAGGTTTGAATCTTCTGCAGAATTTTTGACAAATCTAGTAGCCACTTGGTATACTTAAGTATTTAAAAGTAAATAAATAAAAAATCATGGAAAATTTTAAATTTCTTAATTTGAGCTAATCTGGCATTACAAGCAACTACTAGGTCCATGTTCCTTATTTCTAGAGGTTTTCTGAACAAGAAACTGTATGTAACAGTGTATAGAGACAATTGTTCTGGATTGACAAGCTATTGGTAAGAGATGCTGCCTCTCAACTTCATAAGGAAAGTTCGATGCTAACCTATGGGCAGATGATGTAGTAGAGACTATGTAACAACGACATGGAACTCTTAAGGTTTTTTTCCATGTTGATGTGTATCGACATGGATACGTGTGTCGACACATCCCGAGACACATCAGAACACGTATGACAATGTTCCCTTATTACAGTGATTTTATAAAAAAATAATTTTCTAAAAGAAGGATGGTGTGTTCCATTTTCTATACACTGCTTTATTATGTTGTTAAACACACCTGTAGTTGTTTGATAATCTTCCCTTCCATAAATCTATTCATTTTTATTAATTTACTGGATACCTCTAATTGTGTATAAATTTTTATTTTTTTTAACTTTTTATATATTTCTTTAATTTTTATTTCAAGAAATTTTTTGATTTAAATATAACTAAAATTCGTATATAATACATGTGTGCAGACTTGTTTGCATTTCAGGCTTATTGAAAGCGCGGTGTCAGACACTGACACATATGTCCATGTAATTGTGTAGATAGAAACCTTGAAGGCACTTGAAGTTTACTTATGATCAATCATAGATGCTTCTTTTTTAATTTGATGCTTGACTTTTCAAGTACATGACCTAGGAGTTTCATGGCATTGCATGCTCTGTCATTGCAGCGATAGGAAGTGGCACTGATAAAATGCGGACCACTTTTAGGTGTAGATCAAATTTACTTATTGGTGGCAGGGAAAAGTAAATTCTAGCACTGGTCAAATGAAATTAGTGCAGACAAATTTAGGGGGAATATAATCTTTCATTTACATGTGAAGTTCTTGCTAGTTCAGCTAACAAATTGTAAGTTCTGCTTCCCATCTTCTCATTTTGTTTCTGTACATTTGCAAAATGCAGCTAGTGATATTTTGCAAGCTTTTGGAATGTTATTTTTAAAATTGGTATAACATCATGTAGATTCATACTATCCTACATTCTATTACATCTTTAGAATCAAAGCTGTTTCCTACCAAAAATAATCAGACCTGTTCTATAAGGATCTCCGATTATGTTTTACTGAAGGTTTTCAGCAACCCTTGGCTGAGATTTTGATTATGTGCTGTGATTGGATTTTAATGTTCCAATAATCGATGTTATTCTCATATTTCAGGATTTGGCATTTGATTTGTCCCTTTCTGCTTTGCTGGGGGATAACATCTACAACTTTGGAGAACTGCTTGCACATCCAATAGTAAGAGAGATCTCCATGTAAATTTTTAGATTCTTTTTCAAGTTGAACCTTTATGCCTTCAAAGTGTATTGTTTTAACTGGTGATTTTCTCTACTTTGTTTTTGGAAACTGTTTTCCTGCTTGGGTTCAAAAAATTCTTGTAAAGAGTTTTGAATTTAGGTGTTTAACTTGAATGAAATTTAGTATGCCTTAGTCACATATGAGTACCCTAATATTCTATCATAGAATCCCTTTTTGGCTGCTTCCATGCAGATCCCTCCAGGTTTGTGTGGTCGTGTGTGTCAATGTATGGAAAATGGTTTGGTACTTTTGATGGGTACCCATGCGAAGTTCATTTCTTGTGATACATATGTAACAACTGCTCCATTGCACATGATTATTCATCCATAAAACATACAAGATATATACATTCATATACCATACAGTACACCAAGAAATCTTCATAGGAGTAGCAAGATTTCCTTTACACATGGCAGCTGATGTGGCGGGCACAAAGGAATCCACGTGTCTTGCTACCTCATCATTCCCATGTGGCAAATTTAAGCCCAATGACACTGTCATGTGTCAAAATTTCCTATTTAATTTTTTTAGAAATGGCTGCAATTCGTAGTGTGAACATCCAATACATATTAAGGTATAGTGCATGCATGGATAGGGGAAGCACTCACATGGCTAATCAAGAAGGTTATCTATGAAATGGGTGGTCTGGATTGGCCACATCAACCACCACATGTATAGAAATCACCGCGCTCCAGTGTAGAGTTCTAGAGTGTCGCTCTAGAAAAACACTTCTCATGTATTAGGGGAGGAAGGGAGGGAATCTTGTTTGTATGCACGTGTGTTTCTATTCATTTGTCGATAATTGTCGGGTACTTTTGACAGATATACCAATATTGAGGCACAAGTCCACTTCTAAAGGGAGAGAGTTGTAGAGCTAGGCCCTGAGCTAAACCTAATAACCATTATCCAACCCTAGGCTGCGGTAATGTGGGTAGGGTGGGTTACTTAGTTGACCCGATCTGTTACCATCCTATAGAAACCTACTGAGGTCCTTAGTTGGGCAATCAGCTGTTCAAGTGTGACATTTTCCATCTCTTGTAAGCTGTAACTTGTACTTCATGTGCCATGCTAATCCCAGTCTTTGATCTCTTTTAACAACTTTTGCAGATAAAAAGTCTTCAAGGGACTAAGGTGGAGTGGCTCTACTATATCCTCCAAGCGTTCAACTCTGGTGATTTAGTTCGCTATCAAGAACTCTGTCATGTCCACAAAGCTGCTCTGAGTGCTCAACCGGCATTGGTAGAGAATGAGAAGAAGCTACTAGAAAAGATTAACATTCTTTGTCTGATGGAAATCATCTTCAGGTACCAACTGGTTAGCAATATCAGTTAAGTTACATTGTTCACTATGCTTTTGTAAATTAATAATGAATTTGGTGTCTGGTTGTCTCCTTGCAGTCGTCCCTCAGAAGATCGAACCATTCCATTAAATATCATTGCAGAACGCACAAAACTTTCTATAGAGGATGTGGAGTATCTTCTCATGAAAAGCCTTTCTGTAAGTCCATGTTGTTCTTGAATTATTTAGGATGACTAACTGCTTACATGGTATCAAGTTTATTGTTTAGGATGCATTTACAGACAATTTTTGGGGACGTCAACCTAGCTGTCTACTGGATCGAGTTTAGGGGATTTGAAGCTGCCCCGAAATCTTAATTTAAATGTTGGGAAAGTGGGTTGAACTGGATCCATCCCCTTAACCTTGGCCCCGACAAAGCACGAAATTAAGAAACTTTTGTGGGTTAGGTCTGTTGGCTAGAGCCTAACCCTATATCCAGTCATTTCCTTTTGAAGCATCTTCCTTTTTCTCCCACTTCGTACGGTGGTCTTATCTGAATCTAGAACACTGGACACTTAGTTTTGTTGTTAACACATACATGATTACATGAGTCATGACCATAGAGGCATTAATGTGCATATGTGATCCTCAAATGATATTATAAATATGTGATAATAATACAACATTTTTACGTTTTTTTTGCCTTATAATACGCTTATCGACATTGTTTCGCATGCTAATATATCTTGGTATAGATTTAAGCACCATGAAACTGTGGGATGAAGCAAAGATTAGGACAAGATATCAAAGAATTAATTGGCTTCATGCCATTGAGGCTATTTCCACAACTAATGGAGAAGTTTTGAGGAAAGAGGAAAAATATCCACTTGGTTTTTATTCACTTAGACATAGTATATGTTGGAGTTCCTAGAGAGTTAATTTGGCGGGTATTAGGGATAATTTGGTGGGAATTAGGGACATAGTCCCTAGTGGATTCACACTAGGGGTCAGCTCTGTGTCTGTCTTTTTTTGCATTAGTTATGGATAAATTAATTGCTCATATTCAAGTGTTGGTTGATGTCTTTGAGAGGGAGTAAATGCAAACCTAGAACTACGGAGGAAAACCTTGGAAACCAAGGGTTTGAAAACAAGTACGACCAAGGCAAAGTATATGTAGTGCAACTTTAGTAAGGACACAAAAGGATGAGGCATTAGCAAATATTAATGGATAGGAAATAGCCCAAAGTGACTGTTTCCATTATTTAGGTTCAATTATCTATAAAGAGTGAAAGTAGTGCAATGTAATCTATTTTGGAGGTGCGAGTTTGCTATTCTGGTAAAGTTTGTTAGTGTTGACACTACAGATCTGGGTTTAAAACTGGCCTTCACCTTTGAGTTACTGATCTCGACTTACTCAAACTTGAAACAACTTTAAACTAAGACCCTTTCTTTCAATGGGTCATCTCCTACATTGGTCCATCAAATTCAAACCAAACAACTTAAATAAATCTGACCTAAAATTCCCCAATACATATCACAATAACATTTGATTCTAGGCCAACAAAACCCAAACCCTTTAGGATCGATTAAGCTGTACAGCTGCTTGTTTCCTCCGTTCAGCGGTACAAATAACGATTATATATATATATAGGGCTGGGATAGAATGACTCATGCTATTCTGCTAATAGATTACTAATGGACATGGGCCCACATGCGGATGAGTTAATAGCTGATTTTTGGTGAGGATGATGAGGAGATCATCCTCACCAAAAATCAGTAATTTTTAAAACTTATAACCCTATCAAATATGGACCTAAATTTAATGGTGAAAATGGATGGTCCAAAATTTTTCAATTTGCAATCCACTTTTCACAAGGCTGCAAATGTTGGAATGGGCTGATTTTTTGTTCAGTAATTGGTAGGTTGTTAGATTTATTTATGATTTTTATTAGCCATTGTAATTTTTCTTTAGTCTCAGCTCATCATTTAGGCTAGTTTTCATAAACATGCATCAAGTAATCAGAATATTACCATTTGAAAGATATACACCACAAGAGTTTCTCTTTTTTGTACAAAAAGAAATTAACCAAGATATATTTCGTTCAATGATTTGGAATTTTGTTTTTACATTCTCAATTATGTTAATTTTTTTTAGTATCTCTATTCCTATATATCTAAATATTTCTACTAAAATCAGTTAGATATATAACATTTAATATATGGACAGAAGTTTCAGTTTTCGGGGTTTCTTAGGTTGTATGGGCCAACACCTCGTATCAGTGTCTGACATCAACACATATGTCTACGTCATTGCTGCATAGGTTTTATATAATTTTGTCAAGTTTCCATTTCAACAAGAGAGTGTGCCATACTCTGTTATCATTCCGTTGCTGGTCCTGTCTTACTTGTCTGAGTAGTTACTAGAATAGGAATTGAAAATCTATTAATGAAAGGTTAACATAATAGCAACGGTGGGAGCATCTGAAGCAAACATTGCTTACAAACTACGAAGAAACCGAGTAAAAACACGAGAAAATAGGAAAATATAGACCGGAGAAGAGAAAATATGAAAATTTTCATAATAATCACAATAATATAGTACTTCGAATGAGGTTGGGCTGGAGATGCAACTGATTATGGTGTTGTATGACTTGGGTGGATGAAGGGTATCTAAGGGTGGTGCGTTATTAGGAGCAAGGGATTTCCCTCCTTCAGGATCATAAGTTGCACCATTGTATGAGAGAAGAAACACAGAAACATGGAATGGGTGAACTCCACGTTTCCTACTACAGCCGTAACAAGCAGGGAACTCTCTAATGACATTTGACAAACGACGAAAGGCTTTCATGGGTACACAATGGATGACTTTTTAAGGTTAGATTTGATAGAGTTATGGTTCGGAGTTGAACATCTAAAAAACTTTTTTTTTGAAAGTTTAAAATCTAAAAACTCATGCACCTATCTGGGTTGGCTGACACACTGTGTTGGATGCTTGCACCGTAGGTGTACAATATGCTTGGTGAAGGAAAATGACAATTCCTCAAGCTTTTTCGTAAGCCACGTATAAGGGTATTTTGGTTATTTTAAATGTGCTTTTTAGTTATCCAAAAAAAATTCAAGTGATTAAAATGCCCTTTAAAAGGGGATTTTTCAGTGGATTGTAAAAAGAAGCTACAGTTGATTTAGCATTACCCTAGCTGAAATCATAGTTACTTTGGCCTGTTTCTCTCATAAAATTTCTTTTTCTTTTTCTCATTTTGTGTTGGCTTGTAAGAAGGTGAATGGAACTGCGAGTAAAGTATAATTTCATTTGATTGGTCTTAATATGTTATCACAAAATTGCCTGCCATTTGACTTGAATGTTCAGAATATGGTTGAC